>CM048839.1:89928913-91128913 GCA_026545765.1 Plantago major
ATTTTCTAAATCTTACAAATCTACACAACAATATTGATGAAATCCTTGAGTGACTATTCCCAAAAAGTATGCAGGGAAACCAAAATAACACTGACAACCAGAAAGTTCACACCACATATATAATTATAGCTATTGAAGAAATAATAATTAAATGCTTATCGGGAAGCGGTTCTTCCCAACTCGCTAAGTTTGTAACCAAGCACTACCTTATGGTTGTCAACTAGATTGTAGTGGGTTTCTATGAATCATATTATCTTATGCAAGTCTTTAACATGTATCACGACATAATACGAAAGTGTAACGTAGGAATAGTTTCGGTGTTTTTTCCCAAGTTTCAGTTCGTCGTTTTTACTTCAGTTCATATGTAGAATCGGCCATTTTGATTTCAAACGGCGACCTTTTATTCGGCTTATCTGGACCGAATGTTGCAGCTGGCACGGGAACATTTCTTTGTCTAACCCTTCACCTTCAAATTGTCGACTACTCTACAAAAAAAGAACCATTTCTCTGTCCAGCAGATTCATCTGCCCGGTAACTCACAATTTTTGCTCCAGAATGCTTATTAATGATGCATATTTAGGACAACTCATTTGGTTCTTTTTATTTTCTTTTTGCTAACCTTCAATTGTATTTTGTACATACTTTGTGTAGTTTCTTGCGTCTGTTGTGTTTCCACATTGTCTCCAGGTTATAAGTATTTATGTGAAGAAATGAGGCTGAAATGATGCATTTGTTGCATTACCAGAAGGTCAAAAGTTCCAAAAGATGGTGGAAAATGGAGTGCCATGGTTGAAACGTAAGTGCATTCGGAGTTTGGATAAGATTTTAGCCGTTTAAGCGAAACATGCGAAACTGGAACCACATTGGAGCGGTCTAGCCATTTTGGTCATAACCTCAAATCGGTGGCCATGCATTGATAAATAAAACATCTGGCTTCAGGATCTTGGGGCGGTCGCTTGGAGCCTCTGAGCGATCGCTTGGTTCTTTTTCAACGTTATACACCGCGTACAGAGCCCCACGTGATAGCATGAAGATTTTACCCTGTTTATAACCTCTTCAACGATTCAGAAAAGTTCAGACTTCATTCCTGTAACTTATTCTTCATTTTTTAAATTCATTTTCTCCTTTATCACTTTTAGAACCCTAGATTCAATTTCAACAATTGTAATAAACCTTCTGGAAAATTTTTGTAACACATTGGAGACGAGGAGTTTGTATATCGATTCTAACACGTAATTTAAATGAAAGTTTCCATTTCTCTCAATCCGTGACTATTTGGTAATTGGCTTAATTCTTCTTTGTTGTGTTATACTGTAATCTTTAATCGGTGTTTGTGTTAAACATATTAAAGGCTTGATTTGACGCACCAAGTTGTTGGCACCGCTGCCAGGGACTTAACTCCTTAGTTTGTGTGTTTAAAAGATTAGTTTACTACGATCTATTGCATTTTTTATTCGTATTCGGGGAAAATTACATATACCACCCCTACGATTTGGCCTCTCGTCACTTTAGTCCCGTCTATTCAAACAATTACAGAAGCACCCATTTTTACACAGGAAAAAAATGTAATTACAGATAGACCCACATGTCAACTTTTTCACCCATTTTATCTTTTCTTTATAATTCAATAATACATTAATTATCACTTATTTTAAAATAAACCCCAAAATATTTCTCACTCTCACAAACAAACCCCAAAATTTTTAGTTATTCAAACTTACGACCCACCATATCTTCTACCACCACCACCTTCCACCACCTCCAACCACCTTCTTCTTCTTCTTCTTCTTCTTCTTCTTCTTCTTCTTCTTCTTCTTCTTCTTCTTCTTCTTCTTCCTCCTCCTCCTACCTCCTACCTCCTTCATCATCTATTAAAAAAAGAAGCTTTGATCGTAGATATTTCTGACTCTGTCACAATCAGCCTTTGGTGAGGAGTCGCTTAAAAGCTCTAATCAGAGCTGCAAACAACTCCGTCAGTGGTAGCTTAACTTCCCTTTGGAGTTGTCAATCAAATTGAGTTTTTGAAGATGATGAAGGAGGAGGGAGGAAGAATAAGAAAAATAATTGGGTATGTTTTGAAAAATAAATTTTATTGGGGTTTAATTTATAATAATATTGTGGCAATGTTGTAATTAAAAAATATTAGAGTGAAATGTGTAGTAAATTGAAAATTATAAATTGCAACTAAGTCCAATTAATTTTCTTTTCTACTTATTTTATTTCTGATCAACTCAAAAATCTCGTTTTGGGTTTTGTCTGTAATTGTTTAAATAGAAGGGACTAAACTATAACGGCCTCAAATTTAAGAGGTAGTTTATGTAATTTTCCCTATTCGTGAAGAACATTGGTTTCATGCCTTTTCATTCCATGTTTGTAGGTATAAGCAAGGGAGGCGAAACTTGCAACTTCCCACAGAGCCTTTTGTTGACAAGATATAAAGACATAGGAGGAGGTTGAGGTTTAGTCTTGTAGGAATACTAGAGGGTGAAGAAGTATCTAGTTCAGAATCTGATAGAAGTGAGAAGGAAGTTCTAACAGAGACTCGGGTTCAACCAATGGGTTATGTGAATAATGTTGGAGGTGGTGGTGGTGGTGGTGGAGCTGGTCGTGGTTCTCCAACGAACACCATTCACAATATATTTAGAGCTCGGATTGGGGCTCACCGTTCTTGCATAGTTTTTTCGGATGTCGCTCGTAAGTATGAGCTCAAACCTTATCTATTACAGCACCTTCCAAAGTTCTATGGGATGGAGAATTAGGATGTGATGGGATTCTTGAAGGAGTTGGAGATGTTTATTGCGGGGTTGCACAATACTGGGGCAGTGGATGATGATTTGAGGATGAAGATATCCTCCATGTGCTTATGGATAAGGCTAAGGTATGGTTGAATATCACAATTTATGTAATTTATAAATGTAAATCATTATTGTGCACCCAGATTCTAGAGTATGACAACATGCATATATAGAAAACATGAATTATACTCTTTACTTCCCAGACTCAACTTCCCGTGGGTCAGGATATAGGTTTTAAGAGAAGATAAAATAAACTAAAGGCAATGATAATAAAGTAGGATACTCTATCTGAAACTTTAGAAGAATATGCACTAGCTTCGGGACAAAATGTGTGCTAGGAAAGGAGTAGAATTAGTTTTTCTACAAACACCCACTACACAGGAAACAATATATAACCCACGTCATCTGAAATAAGTGATTAGACAAATATTTGTGTCTCCCCTTCTTAACAGGGAAAGGGAAGCGAGACCTTTTCGACAAATGATAACCAGAACTATTAATAAAATCAATATTTGATATACACGTTGTCTCCCCTATGCAGGACGATTGATGCTCATCCAAGCAATTACCTATGCAATCCCGACGTATTATATGTCAAATGAAAAAGTACCCACAACTTGTCTATGAAAAATTGAGGAAATTAATAAACATGGAATGGGAAAAAAAAGAAAAGAACGAGCAAAAATAAATTGCAAACAAGTTTGCAAGCCCAAAAAACTTGAAGGGTTATACGGGATTTACACACTCTTAAGAATGCTTCTTTATTAAAACACCTCTAAAAACTGACTTTCCAACCAAATACCCTTTGCTATGAGGTTTATAAAAGCAAGTATTTTTCTAATACCACTTCCTCCACGCAAAACCAAAACTAAACCACATCTAGTTCTGGCGAAATCTGGTCAAGTTAAAATAACCCTTCATACAAGGTTTATTATATCAGATAGGGGATAGACACACAATCAGATTCTAGAAAGATCAATGGATCCCCGAAAAAATACTACAAGATTATATCCATATAGAGACATAATTGAAGAAGCGAAGGTTGAGGCCTTCATAGAAAACAACAGTTGGGATTTCGAAACTCTAAAGCATATCCTACCAATGAAAGTTGCTACCACTGTCTTAGTAATACCATACCAACGACACCAAACGCAGACACCATAACCTGGGGACGTTCGATCCTAGGAAAAATTTCTGTCATGCAGCCTTATACTTTCCTTACCAAGAATTTGTTAAATTTTGAGAATGGAAACAGACTGTAAAAGCAGAGAACCTTGAGGCGTGATATCACTTTCCGAAAAACAATATTTCCAGCACTGTGGAAACTTGTTCGCAGGATACAAAAAGGCTCGAGAATTGAAATGAGAAAGTGCAGGAGATGGTGTGAGAAGAAGTGAGTTTTTCCTTCTCGAGGAACTCTGTATTTATAATGGAAATTGTGTCTGTTGGTATAGACACAACCATTCAGAGAAATCGATAAATTTTCAAACAGTCATGTCTATCCAAATGAATTTCGGATAGAGACACCTTTTCGATTTTTCTGAAGCAATTTTCAAATTTTAACAAATAAAACCATATCCGAAAATTAACATTTGAATTGAAAGTCAAGCCCCAAGTGCCCAAGTGCCTCATCATAGACTTGTAAATTTAATTTACAAAGCCCAAGCACTAAATCCACTTGTAAAGCCCATCACTAGGCCTTTTCCATAATTATTTCTATTATGCAAGAGCTTACTTATATACCTTTCAATCCTTTCACTTTATTTCCATGTGGGATCTTTCTTCTCATCTCTTGTACATAAATTATTAACAATCCCCGACTAATTTGTGTATTGTCTTCTCTGAATAAGTATTACGAGTACAATGAGGTATCATTCGATTTGGACCTCAAATTATTTGTGCACATTCCTTAAAGTTCTAACGAAGTTATAGGTATCTTAAGAGATTTGAACTTTAACTCCTATGTCTTAAAACCGGAGGAATGACACACATAATACTTATTTCTTTTGATTCTCAAAAGATTCTCAACTCAACCTTAGCACTATTGTATATGGCCATGTGCTAATCATGAACACTTTCATGGACATTAATAGAATAACACTGACTCTAATCGAAGCGGCACCACTTCTATGTCCACTTAGGTAAAGTCTCAACTCTTGTCCCAATTGCTGTAGACTAGACTTTATTAAGAATGAAAAACGTTCATCCTTTCTCGCTGCAATTGTCACCACTAGCCTCTTAAAAATTACATGCATCTTTGCTAGTGCAATCAAGCACATAACAGTGACTTATTGTTACCCTTTGAACCTTGCACATTAGCTTTTACTAATTCATGGTAGGGTTCCCATCACAGGTGCTTATTTATTTAATTCACATATTCTTTGTAGTGTTATTCACTAACTCTCTCGCTAGCACTTTAGTGAGAGGATCCGCTAAATTCTCAGCGGACTTCACATATATATATTATGGTGATCACCCATTTTGTAATTAAATCTCTCACATATGTGTGCCTTAAACCAATATGCCTAGACTTCCCATTGTACACGTCACTGTAAGCTCTAGACATTGTTGCGGCACTATCACAGTATAAAGAGACAGCAGACATGGGCTATGGCCACAGCTCTATATCAAGTAGTAAATTTCTCAACCATTCTGCTTCTTTACATGTTGCTGCAAGGGCTATAAATTCCGATTCTAATGTTGAATGCGCTATGCAAGTTTGTTTCTTGGATGCCCAACTTACAGCCCCTCCTCCTAAGGAGAATATCCACCCCGAAGTGGAATTTTCCTCATTAGTACTAGACATCCAACTTGCATCGCAATATCCTTCTAGCACATTTGGAAAATCATTGTAAATCAACTTCTTTTCCCTGGTTCTTTTAAGATAACCAAGTATCCTTTTGATTGATTCCCAATGTTGTGTGCCAAGTTTCGAGGTAAATCTCGACATTATGCCCATGGCAAAAGCTATATCTGGCCTTGTGCAATGAGTTGCATACATTAGACTCCCAATTGCACTTGCATATTCTAATTGAGCAATAGTTCTCCCTTTATTTTCTTGCATTTTAATGCTAGAGTCCATTGGAGTACTGGCATCTACAATTTGAAGATATTTAAATTTATCAAGTATCTTATCAATGTAGTGAGTTTGATTTAGGGAATAACCCCTCTCATGCCTCTCAACCCTGATTCCCAAAATGGTATCTACTTCATTCAAGTCTTTCATTTTAAAAACTGAAGTTAGATAACTTTTAGTATCTTCAATGCCTTTCATGTTGGTGCCAACGATTAACATATCGTCAACATAGAGACATAGTAAAACTCCATACTCACTAGTCATCTTGCAATAAATGCATTTATCGGCATCACTATGCCTAAAACCATTTGCTAATATTGCCATATCAAATTTCTTGTGCCGTTGCTTGGGAGCTTGCTTCAATCCATAAAGTGACTTAACTAGTTTACATACTTTATGTTCATTTCCTGGTAGCACAAAACCATCTGGTTGTTCCATGTAAACTTCTTCGGTTAAGTCACCATTTAAGAAGGCCGTTTTAACATCCATTTGGTGGACAAATAAGTTATATATAGATGCTAGTGCAAATAATACTCTAATGGATGTTATTCTTGACACTGGTGCATATGTATCAAAATAATCTATACCTTCTTTTTGTCCGAAGCCTTTTGCAACTAACCTTGCTTTAAAGGTTTGAATCGAACCATTTGTTTTGTACTTCTTTCTAAACACCCATTTGCACCCAATTGCCTTCGAACTAAGTGGAAGATCAACTAAAAACCAAGTATTGTTGGACATTATAGAGTCCATTTCATCGTTAACAGCTTCTTGCCAAAAAGCTGCATCTTTTGAAGACATGGCTTCTTTGAAGGTTTTTGGTTCATCATCGATGTTAAAAATCATGGGAGTAAGTTTTCGTACCTTTTCTCTAGTAGCTTCTACTAGGAAAGTAATTGAATCTGGTGAAATAAAATCAGGACCAAAGTCCTTTTCTTTTCTTGCTTGTTGACTTCTTCGTAATTCAACACTAGGTTGATTTTCAGGTTTTCTCTTTCACGAAGTTCTTTTATCATCAACAGTTGATGGTTCTTTCTTGGTTTCCTCGACTATAGGCTCCACCACACTATGCAGGAATTTATCCTCAAATAATTCCACATGTATAGATTCTACTATTACATTGGATTGCAAATCCAGTAGTTTGTATGCCTTTGAATTTTGTGCATAGCCAACAAAAACACTTTTAATTCATCTTGGCCCTAACTTAGATTTGTGAGGATCAGTAACCTTATAAAAAGCTACACACCCCCACACTTTAAAATAGTTTAAGTTAGATTTTCTGCCATTGTTCCAAAGTTCATAAGGTGAAGCACGAAACTTCTTAAACGGAACTCTGTTGTAAATATGACATGGTGTTACTAAAGCTTCACCCCATAAGTAGAAAGGAAGTTTCAAATTCATGAGCATTGAATTTACCATTTCAACCAAGGAACGATTTTTTTCTTTCAGCCACGCCATTTTGTTGAGGCGTATAAGGAGCTGTTCTTTGATGAATAATTCCATTGTCTTCACAAAACTTGTTGAAGACTGCAGAAAAATATTATCCCCCTCTATCACTTCGAAGCACTTTGATTCGTGTATCCTTTTGGTTTTCAACTATGGATTTAAATTCCTTAAACTTATCAAATGCTTCATCTTTGGTTCTTATTAAGTATACATGAGTATACCTAGAATGGTCATCAATGAAAGTGATAAAATATCGCTTTCCACCTCTTGTTAATTGACCATTTAACTCGCAAATATCAGAATGCACAAGATCCAATAATCCACTACTTCTTTCAACTTTGGAAAAAGGTTTCTTAGTCATTTTGGCTTCAACACAAATTTCACACTTTTTGTCTTGTTCCTTTTTGTATGTAATGTAACCATGTTTCGACATATAATTCAAGCAATTAAAATTTAAGTGACCTAAATTAATCTAGCATGCCATAAACAAATAGGAGAATCAACAATGTAAGCGTAAATAGTTATTTCATTGATAGATAACTTGAGCATGCCATCACAAGAGTAGCCTTTTCCTACGAAGCTATGGTTCTTAGATACAATTACATTACCAGATTCTAAAACAATCTTGAGACCCTTCTTGCACAAGAGATTTGCAGAAATCAGATTCTTTCGCAAATCTGGACATGGAATACATTCACAAGGGTAAGCTTTTGTCCAGAAGTGAAAGATATTTCCACATTTCCCTTGCCCATGACTTTGGCAGAAGCATGATTTCCCATTAGAACTTCTTCAGGCTCTTTCATCTCAGTGTAGGACTTGAACAGATCCTTGTTGTTACACACATGAATGGTTGCTCCCGAGTCAAGCCACCAATCTGCAGATTTCACCACAACAGCCATATGCAACTCTGTGATCATTACAATAAGATCCTGTCCACCAAGTTTGTTTTCCTCGACTGCATTTGCTTGGGTGTTCCCAGAAGTGGAACCCTTAAACTTTTCAGCCTTAATTCGATGACGGCAGTCTTTGATGAGGTGCCCTTTGATCTCACAGTAGAAGCATGGAAGATTTTTCTTGGAGTTCTTAAACTCCTTCTTCTGCGCTTTGAGATTGTTTTGATTCTTTCCACCCTGGTTCTTTCCAGTTTTTCCTGGATTTCCTGAATTTCCCGATTGAGGTTTTCCAGAAACATGATTTATCTTCGAACCTGCGACCGGCTCATCTCTGGCACGGGTTTCACTCTCAATCTGTAAATGAGTGATGAACTTCTCAATCGTGATGCTTTCTGAGGAGTGAAGGATTTTCCTCCTATAATCATTCCAAGTGGGTGGGAGTTTTGACATAATTGCTCCCACTTGGATAGCATCCGGAATCTTAATCTGCAATTCACTCATTTGTGAAACCAGGATTTCCAACTCACGGACTTGATCCATGACTGGCATGTTATCATCAAACTTGAATTCAAAATACTTTAATGCTAAAAACCGATCCGTACCTTCCTTCATATGCTTGTATTTTGATTCAAGTGCAGCCCATACCTCTTGTGGCATCTTGAGATTTCGATAGACATCGTACAGCCTGTCGGTAAGGGAGTTCAGAATGTAGCCTCTGCACAGCATTTCATCCGACTCACGCTTGGCCTTCTGAGCATCCAATCTTCCTTTCTCCTCGCCCGAATCGTCATCTTTGGCCTCTGGAATAGGTAGTAAATTCGGATCCAAGAGATAGTAGAGTTTCATTGAGAGCAGGAGCCACGCCATTCTGTCTTGCCACCTTGGATAGTTCATTCCATCAAATCGATCAAGTTTGATGGAGTCCTTCTCCTGGAACTGCACCTTCATGTTGTTGTTCATGTCTGCCTCCATTTGGAAGTATTGTTTTTCGATTGTTAAATTTTGAGAATGGAAATAGACTGTAAAAGCATAGAACCTTGAGGCGTGATATTACTTTCCGAAAAACAATATTTCCAGCACTATGGAAACTTGTTCGCAGGATACAACAAGGCTCGAGAATTCAAATGAGAAAGTGCAGGAGATGGTGTGAGAAGAATTGAGTTTTCCTTCTGCATGAACTCTGTATTTATAATGGAAATTGTGTCTGTTGGTAAAGACACAACCATTAAGAGAAATCAATAAATTCGAATGAGGAAGTGCAGAAGATGGTGTGAGAAGAAGTGAGTTTTCCTTCTACATGAACTCTGTATTTATAATGGAGATTGTGTCTATTGGTAAAGACACAACAATTCAGAGAAATCAATAAAGTTTCAAACAGTCATGTCTATCCAAACGAATTTCGGATAGAGACACCTTTTCGATTTTTCTGAAGCAATTTTCGAATTTTAACAAACAAAATCATATCCGAAAATTAACATTTGAATTGAAAGTCAAGCCCCAAGTGCCCAAGTGCCTCATCATAAACTTGTAAATTTAATTGGATCAATTACATATACCCCCCCCCCCCCTCTGTTAGAAGCCCCGGTTGCATATAAATACCTGTTAGTTGAACAATTACATCTGGGTCCTTTCAGTTGATTTTGAGTTGACCAACTTATTTGCTATAGTAACTTATTGTGCAAACAAACAAGGCCTTACCCATTGTAAGGAATATATGTTTAGATTTTGATCAGCAACCTAATGACTTATCTTAGCTCAGAAGGGTGGTTAGTACTCTTGGTTCACTTGAGCACTATAAAAGAGGAAAATCACTAAGTATGATAGTCTAGCAAATCTTGTATAGGATGTTAGGTCTCTGAATGTAATTTTTATTTCCTTGAAGAAGATCAAGAAGAAGGCATCCAGCAGGAGAAGTTCAACTTTAAAATGAAGTTTTGAAGACTGCACAAGATTGCTGAAGACAAAGGTTATCAGATACTTATGTCCAGATATCTTTGACAAACAAGTGTTACTCAATGAACCAGTTTTGCAAAAGATATCTGAGAACGCAAGGTTTCTGAACGAGGAAAAGTGCCCACAGATATCTACACTCAGATACCTTGGATAAAACTATGTTTCTGGGAAACAATGTTTCAACAGATATCTGGAGATGAGAAGGTCTCTGGAGAGGGACATGCAATGCTTCAGAAAGCGTGCATAGTTCTGTTGGCACTACAGGACAAAAATAGTACAATGCAATAAATGCGCAGACAGAGACATCTGAACAAAAGAGGAAATCTCTGAAAAGAGACAACGTCTTCTGCAGTACTATTTTCAGATATCAATAGTTTGAATTTCATTAAGCCTAACGGATACTATTCAAACAGCATGATTTTCAACTATAAATATCATCACTTAGAATTCTTGAAACACACCTTGAACTTACACACAGAACTTACACACCAAGAACTTACATCTACGAACTTGTTCATTCAAGCATACAAGCCTTCAATCTACTTATTCTTCAGCTTACAGTTGCGATTAAGCTCTTGAATTCTAAGTAGTACAAAAGTTCTAAGTGTCCTGATCCTTAACAAGCATTACTATATGTGAAGGAGTTGAATCAAAAGATCAAGAATCTGAGATTCATTCTCTAGAACATTTATCATAAACTTGGTTCAGTAAAGAACATATCACCACACATTGTGAAGTATGTTAAGTGACTCTTGTTCAAGAAGGTAGTATTACATAACTGTAGAAGTTATTAATCTATCAAATCCTGACAAACTACCTTAACCAACACCTTAAACGGCGTGGAGTACAGGAAGTACTTAGTTTGGGAAACTAAGGAATAACTCCAAGGTTACTGAGCATAGGAAGTACTTACTTTGGAAAACTAAGGAATAGCTCAAAGGTTTCTGAGTATAGGAAGTACTTGGCTGAGAAAGCCGGGGAATAACTCAGGGGGAACACTTGGTTGGGAACCTAGTGTATTTAGGAATCAAAAGAAGATATTTGTAAGGTGAACTCATTTATCTGTCTTAGTGGATTCTAGGTCTGAGAAAGGCCGAAGTGTATTAGTTGAAGGATTACGCCACCTTCAGATACCACTATAAAGATCAGTGTTATTTACTTTCTGCAATTTATTACTTGCTTTATTTACATTGCTGAGTATTTACACATATCTTGCTGAGCACGTGCACTTATCACAGAAAAGTCTTCCGCTCTCTGAAATTAAGTATCAGATATCTTCACAAATATCTGAGAAATTTTGTTTATCGACAAAAGTTGTAAAAGACTATTCACCCCCCCCCCCCCCCTCCAGTCTTTTCCCTTTGCCGTTATCTGGACCAACACCCATTCTTTATAAATACTCCTATTTTAATTTGCTAAATGATTAATTGTTGAATGTTTAATTTTTTATTGTATCCACTGTTAACATATGACATACATAATACGCATAGTAATTTTTTTATTAATTATTAAATTATTAATTTTAACAAAAATGATTAATTTTCATAAAAATATTATTACTGTATATAAATATGTTTAATTGTTATACAAATGTTATAAATTGTTAATCGTATGGAATATGTTATATATGCATTAATGTCCAATTTAAATACCATATGACACTTGGCAGCTTATTTACGCGACACGTGTCACTTTGAAAAATACATAAATGTGTTGGACTAAAATGCAAATACGGTAGATATTTGTTAATTTCACATTGATCCTATTTTATTGAAAAAATTCAAAATTATCCATAAATTTCAAAACTAAAAAAATATATAATAAATAAAAAATTTAAAAGAAAAAAACAATTAAATTTTAAAAAAAAAAATAAGAAACAATTGCATTAATCCCATGTTAGATACATAATATGGAAGCGCCATGGAGTTAATTCCATTTTAAAAAAATAAGAAAATGCAATTTTTCTTTCCTTTTTTAACCTTTATTATTATTGCTGAAGGATTTAGCCTCAAGCACTAACTAAACTAATACAGGTAACCTATTCTAATATCCGCCTCCTACTTGAAGTCCGAGCTGGGCTCTCTGTCCGGACCAGGGTACCGGAAAGGACTAAGTGGGGGGTTAGAAGGGTTACCCGGATTGCTAGTTGTCAATCCGGTAAGCGACTTTACTCAAGAGAGAGTTGGAAAGCTCTCAATGTAATAGTTATGAGGAAGGTTATGATATGGAAAATCACTTAGAACTTAGGGATTCTCCCTTCAATATGGCTTACCTCAAAGTTTGGACCTTGAGTTATATTTATAGAGACCATAGCTTATGAAGTGACTCATAAGATGGTGCCAAGTGTATGATTCAGATTTGGACACCAATGCTACCTTTGGCCCATAGCCCAATAGTGAACAATAGTCCAATACCAATTAGTGGGCCTGGGAGGGTAGTTCCATCTGTTGGGTCCGTATCAGTCCTTCGGACAGATCTGTCTGCTTGGTTGATTTGCCCTTGGGTAACTCTGGATGTCCGAGCCAAGAGTCTCACGGAAGTATCGCAGTGGTTCCAACATATACGTTTGGTCTTAATGTAAAGGTGGCGTCCGATAGGCTATCTCGTCCGGTCCGTTGGTCATCTTTGTACTGACGTAGCCAGGTTTAGAAGTCCTTTTTCCAGCTAGCTCGGACTAGTTGTGAGGGTGTAGTGACTTTAGCGTACTGGTTGATTCACTTAGGACGGACCATGTGAGGTCGCATCAAGATCGAATTGGCCATTAAGCCGTGATGCGCTCTAGGACACGCTCTATGGCGCCCTTAACGGATTGGACATATATCTGTATCAACAATTATTTCTTTTTTACTTGTTTCATTTTAGTGAAATGGTGGTTTTAGAAATTATGTTGTAACAATGGGGTCCATTCATAATTATTCGAAACAATGTGGTTCAATTGAAATTGATGGAAAAATAAAATTTTAATAATTTTAAAAAAAAAAATTGTTAGATTTCAATTACATATAAGAACCTAATAGTTGTACTTCAATTACATTTAAGTCCACACGTGACACCTATAAGTTAAGCCTGTTTGGTTACTTCTAAAAGCTGATAATTGGAGAGGGGTAAAAAAGGATTTTCCAAGTTTTAATCCGCCAAAAGTTAAATTCGCGACTTAGATGTAATTAAGTTGAATCTAATTGACTTTCTTGTTATTGAATAATGCGATCCATTTATAATAAGAAAATTTAGTAGGGGGTCCAGATGTAATTCGCCATCTAATTTACAAAGCCCAAGCACTAAATCCACTTGTAAAGTCCACTATTAGGCCTTTTTCATAATTATTTTTATTATGCAAGAGCTTATATATATATTTTTCAATTCTTTCATTTTATTTTCATGTGGGATCTTTCTTCTTTTATCTCTTGTACACAAATTATTAACATAATTAAAGTCTTCATATGGCTTGTTGTACATGATCGTTTGCCTACATCAGCCCGCCTTCAAAAACGAGGAATAATTGACCATGATAAATGTACTTTCTGCAATAGCCACAGAGAATTATAGAACCACAACACACCTTTACTTTCAGTGCCACCACAATACAACACAATCTTCTCTGGATTACAAACTCTAACGAGTTCAAACAAAATATCCCGCGCATAATTTCCACCACTCATAATTCATAAACTACAACTCCAACTTATCATGGCTTGCTGGATGGAAATTCAGACTTGATAAAATCTTCAGAAATTGACAGTTTGACTCTTACAAGTTCCACACCCAACTTTTAGAACTTATACACGACAACTCAACCACCTTCGTACCCAAACATACAAAACTAACAAAACCTCTTTGCAAATGGAAACCTGCCCAAACAAATTTCACCATGAACATAGATGGTTCAATCTTACCCAATGAAAATGCCGGAGCAGGCATAATAATCAGAATAATAATGGAGATTTTATTAAAGCAAGTGCCACTTTTCTCGGAAAAAACGGATCGTGTGATACAGCTGAAATTAGTGCTATAAAATTGGTTTACAATTATGTTTAACCTTCGAATTAAAACCTGTATTGGTACAAACAGACTCAAAATTTCTCAATTCTTGTCTAAACAGGAGGGGTGCATCAGCAGCAAATCCTTGAAGAAGCAGATACCTTACGAAAGACACTGAAGGAAGAGTCTCTTTTATTTTCAGAGAGGAAAATGCAGCAGTCATTTAGCCAAAGAAGCAAGCAGACGAACTTTTGGCAAGGATTAACCGATAAACCACTTTTGTAATAGAATTAGTAATCTAAACCCATCTATACTTTCATTTTATTTGGGATACTTGTTCTTCATGGCTTTTTTCAGTTGTATTATCTAATGACTCTCATGTTACAATTAGGATGGGTTTAATGCAAAATACACCCTGAGTTATTAAAAATGTACGTGAAACCCCACGAGTTAACGAATTAGTACCAAACCCCCTCGAGTTATCAAAAAATGTGCGTTAAATCCCTGAGTTAAAAATGAGTCCCTAAGTTATTAAAAATGTGCACGAAACCACTCTGAGTTAACGAATCAATTCCAAACCCCTGTGAGTTATAAAAAAATGTGTCCAAAACCCCCCGAGTTATTTAAAAATTTGTGCACCCCCCCCCCCCCCTTATTTTTTTTATTTACATTTTCCTACTCCAAATTAATATGCAACTATGTGGACTGGGTATTCTTAATTTTAGTGTTTTATCTTCTGCCTTCACTTTTTTCGTTTACATGACTACTAATGAATTGGTATAATATGTTGATAAGTAGTGAAAAAATTAATTTGTGTTATATATGGTTGTTGTTTATGTGTCTCGAAGCTATATTACCGGTTTGTGTGATTGAGTTCTCACGTTGATTTGACCAGAAAAAAATGTGTAGAGTTTTAGTATTTTAATTAATTATCTTCTGCCTTCACTTTTTTCGTTTACATGACTACTAATGAATTGGTATAATATGTTGATAAGTAGTGAAAAAATTAATTTGTGTTATATATGGTTGTTGTTTATGTGTCTCGAAGCTATATTACCAGTTTGTGTGATTGAGTTCTACTGTTGATTTAACCAGAAAAAAATGTGTAGAGTTTTAGTATTTTAATTAACTAGTTAATGGCCAGTCGATATTCGACGGGGCATGGAGGCCAAACTCAAAATAAGAAATGAATATATCGTATAATAAAATGTTAAAGTTAATGAACATAGCGTATCATATGTTTTACCATGTTCGTCTTATATGAATACATTGAATCTCTTCTTACTGGTAACCGTAGAGAGAGAACATGCAATTGTTCACGTTTGAATACGGGTGAGGTGGTAGAGTCCGACGTGTGAGAAAGATTGCCAAGGACTTTTGTTCATGGTCATTGCAAAATAGACGATATGTGGAATTATATTCTATCAAAATTGACAGGGAACTTCGTCTTGTAGAATGGGCTAACCATCACAATTTGAATGATAAATCTTTTGGGCTGGGTAGACTACCGATATTATATTTGCCTCAATGATATGCTTTCTAACATTAGTAACTATGAGCTAGACTTGTTCCATTTTACAATTCGTTAGTTTGATCTATATATCTGATAAGCATTATCATGCATACGCTTAAGAATGCTATAGTGAAAATTGGTATATTTAAGGTGGTTCAAAAAACAATGTATAATATGAGGATCATAGTTTGTAAGAATAACAAATTCTTGATGTACAAGAATAATAGTTTTGCATTGAGTAAAATCTAGTAAATTACTGATAAGACTTGACTTCATATGAAGGCATCCGTACCTGTAAAAGTATAAGGATATACGCTTAGATGTATTATAAATTGAGAAACATAAAACATAAATGAAATTATGCAAGTTAACAAATATATATGAAAAAATAAATTTACCCCATAATTTATCGAAAACATCTTTGTAAACCACGTTGGTTGTCGTGTCGTACGTCTCACCTTCATTATCACATATGAGTACTTTCAGGCCCTTTTCTACTTATAACTCTAGAGAGAGCAACATACAGTTGTCCGTGGCTGAATATAGGAGAAGGTAGGTAGAGACCAACATGAGAGAGAGAGACTGTCCCTGACTTTTATTTATCGTCATTGCAAAGCAGACGGATATAGGAAACTGTCTCCTATCAAAACTTAGAGGAAACTTAATCTCATCAGATGGGCTCATCGTCATCCTAGGGATGAAAACCTTTTGACCGGCATTCATTTCAGATATCATTCTTGCTTCTATGATATGTTTCCCCAGATTAGTTACTATAAGTCTTGTTCCATTGCACAACTCAGAAGCCTGGTCAATATTTCTCAAAAGCATGATCATGCATCCAACCTTAAGCACTATTCTATGATTAGGTAGTCCCGAGCAATTAATAGTGTTCAAGAATTCTACTGAGAATAATTCTGCCATTTCACTATCTACTGACTCGGTCTTGCTTATGCTATCAGCACTCAAGTACTCCACAGAATCACCATGCATTTTAGACATGACATAGTCATTAATCTCATTGATCATTTCATTAGTCGGTGCAAGAACAACACGGTGATGGAAGTATTCTGGATCTATAGTTGGATAGGCTAAGTGATCCAAAAGGGAAGGATATGTGCAGTCTACAATGGTGGAAATAGGATTACTTACTTCACGAATAAGTATTTTATCAGGTAACTTGATGTCTACCTCGCCATCATTGGGTTCACGACCCATCACCGACTTGTAGTATCCACTTGGCAAAATCTTTAGTTTCACTAACCTCAACGGTGATGATCCGTTCAATAGAAAAAAGGTGTTAATTAAAAAGAACAACATAATGTAACAATTCATATGATAGTAACCGGAATTTTAGAGTTTACTCAATCGCATGTTTTTGTGAGTTTTAGAACCTCACATGAATCCCACAATGTCGAAGAGCAGAGAGGCATTTACAATATCAAATCTACTACCACCAGAACAACTGCAAAATTTGCTCAAATCTCCACCGAATACCACTACTAAGCCACCGAAGGATCATCTCGACATTTCATAACATCTCTTAGACTCTCGAAAGTGCCTCAAAGCAATGTTTGTTGGTCATCTGTGCCTCATCCCAAATTATAAGTTTGGTTTGCTTGAGTAAGCCGGTGACATCGTAATCCGCTTCAACTTGCATGTTGATTCCTTATGACACTTAATAGGAATACCAAACCTAGAATGAGCGATTCTACCTCTAGGTAGCAAGAGTGATGCAATACCACTTAATGCTACCGAAGCACTATATCTCCTCTAGCACGTAGTTTTAACACAACGTCCTCCAAATAAAAGTCTTTTCGTACCACTATAGCCGCTAAAAAGAACACACCACCTCTTCGCCAATCGCATCCATAATCTTATCGTAAATGCGCTCAAATGTGGGTACAATCCATCGAATTATGATCTCATGGCATCTCTGTCGTATGACATCTCATCAACTATAAACTGATTCGTGACGTTGTCAGTTATAGACTCATCTGGGATTGGCATAGACTCAAAAAAAGCAAGACTGCTGCATTTTTCTTTCAATAGCTTCTCAATTTCAAGCAACGATAGGTTATGGATTTGTTCATCTGTAAGCCTCAAACCTGAATCGCGAAATGAATCGAAATAAGTAATAAGTAAATGTATAGCATTTTCGTATTTCGGTAAAATATAAAATTTACTAACAAATTACCAGGATTATGAGAAGTTTTTTGCTTGATGTATAGAATGTTGTCAGATAAGAAGTTACATGCCTTCCTCCATACCTCCTCTGGTCTCGCCTTGCTTCGAGAAAGAAGAAGCACCGATCGTAAAAAGATGACGAAGGAAACGTGCTAATCCCCAGTGACTTGCCTTAGTAATTCCACGGACATACTCCTCATCGCTTAGTAGCCTAAAGCCACACATGAGTCCTTGCAGGTCTCGTAAACAACACCGTTCACTGTTCTAATATCCTGGAAACATGTTGCACCTCTAACATGATTCAACATAAGTCGCATATAGTACATGTTTTCAAATGCCATCGGCACATTATATATCCTTCCAACAGCTTTTGACTTGGTTTTCCTACGGGACCACTTCTTCAGGCCATCCTTCCAGTAATACTCACGGGGCAACTCAGGATACGTCAATTTCCTAGCTTCCGGGTCAACCTTGTTCAGCTCAAACCATTCAAGAAACTTCGACTGCTTAACTGAAGGCTTATCAAGCAGATCCGTCATGAAATCTCCATCTCTGAAAGGTACCCCCTGCTCATCCTCTAGATGAAATGCCAAACTCTCAACCGCAGGTATCCTCTAATGTATCTAGAATTCAAAAATTCTCCATATTGCCTCACATGTTGAAACATATCGGCAATCAGTATGCCTCTTAATTTCATCATTATTATTTATGTCTATGAATGTAACACCCGCTCTGTCCCTTCCTTTCAACATGTACTTGAACAAAAATTTCATTGAAGCCCCACCTTTATAGTATTCTATGTTAATTTGAGATTGGTACTTCAGGAGCAACTGAGCATTGTAGGGGACAACAAAACTGTTTAAAAACGTCGACTCATATACTAAGTTCGGCAACAAATAAATCTAGGTTTATACGACAATAAACTAAGCATAATATTTAATTAATATAAATCTACAAGTTGTCAAGCTGAACTCCATTTTTATCGACGGTGACACCTGTGTCCCTTCTTCGATATATGTGATATCCAGCATCGACAACATAGGTATTTTCGTTGTAGCGATTTGGAATATGTTTGGAGCACCTGTTGTCCTCCATGCATGGAGAAGTAGGTCTAGCCGGACCACATGGTCCGTGAATCATGTGGGTTGACACTACGTCGTACAATTCTGGATTAGTATCCTTGTCGGGTAACTCTGCACATATGTAGTCATCAATGTTATTTTTAATCTTCTCCTCGCCCGCCTTATTCAGGATTACCAAAATATGAACATGCGAAAGTCCTCGCTTTTGGAACTCAACGATGTATATGACTAAAAAAATTCATAGTAATAGATATTATAAAGCATTTTTGGATTTCATAAAATATAAACATGTAGAGACAAAAAAAAAAAAATAAATAAATAAATAAAACCAACTTACGTGCTTTTGGTTTTCCAAACATATGTCCATCTTTTATATTACTGATCAACTCATCGAGTTTCATCTTGAAGAGTCGACATATGATATCAAGCTTGTTTTCCAGTCTCAACCCAAGACTCTCAACATACCTTGTGATCTCTGGCCACTTTGAATTGCATGTAAATATTATGAACAGGCACGGATATCCTGCCCATTTGCATATAGCCATAGAATCCTGGTACATCTGGATGTACCATCTAGCACCCCCTAGATAAGATGATGGCAGTATGCAAAGACTACCACATGATGTAGGATCATATTCAAAGTTATCAACTTTGCTGGCAATCTACTTATAAGATTTGTATTTAAGCTTTGATTGATTGTGACGAATCCACTGAAGTCTTTGTGACTCCATCATCATGTAGGAATCAACAATAAATTGTTGAAACAATCTCCTGCCAAGTATAAGCTGGTGACCTTCTCCCTCCATGTGTTGAATTCTGAATGCTAAGAACTCCCTAAGTGTGAGATCTGGCCTCTTACTGTATGTAGTTCTGGTATCTCTATATACCAACCATCTTCTGCATACACGAACAATAGTGGGTAATGCAGAGGGATATAGCATGGAAGAAATTCATTTATCCTTTGCAAATATCCAGTCGACTTCAACTCAACCATGATATCCCTCTTATGCCTCACATTCTCAATGTCTCCTTCAATAATGGCAAAGAACCTTTGATGCAAGAGGTAAATTATAGGTCCGTCCATCCTTCGCACGCTTTTGCTATAAGTCGCACTAATATATGCATAGTTATTAAGAGATATACGATCCCTGTCCATCCTCTATGTTTTGTCATAAGGATTATATTGGTCGACCATATCTTTGATCTTTGGTCATATGTAGTGTCCAAACCATTCCCATCACCACCGCATACATGCATATATACAAATTTACTTAAATGAACTAATTATCGTGTAACATTATTATTATAAGGAATTTCATTAAACAATATATAGATATTCGCACTAACCCAAGAGCATTGATTCGCATTTCGTGCTCAAAGGTCATAGATGTATAGTTGAGCAAACTTTGGTTCTTTTCCTTTGTCTGGCAACATAGAGCAAATTTTGTGGATATTCTGACCACCCATCTTGAAACAATAAGGACTCCGACCTTTGTTAACCTCTTTGTCTATTTTCGCATCTATAGAAGTAAAAGAGAACATCATGTTATATGCCCATAAGTTCTCAATGATACTCCGACTATTCTCGTGTCTATCCTCTAAGAGATCACTTAACAACTGAGGTGGTTGTTGAATAATTGGAAGCTTGACCGCACCTCTCATGCAACATAGGTGAACTTAGGATTCTTTTTTTTTTATTAGTGGTCTCCTTTCTTCAAACCGTAATAAAGCACATGTTCACATTTATACTCGATCACCCATGTCCAAATACGTTGCACATGCATTTGGAGCAATAATTTTATATAGGAGAGACTACAAAATATGTAATTGTCATCCAGTATCTTATGTTTGCAGAAATAATAAGGGTTATTACATTGAGCCCCATCGGAGCTGAAAATCTAAGAATTGGACATGTGAAATGGATTGTATTTTAACGTTCAAATGTTGGAGTTGACCTCAATTAGAAATTGAGATATTTTTGCAATTGAAAGAATGTCAATGGATATAATTTGTGTTTTTTCTTAATGTAATGTAATGGGCGTGTTCATTAGAGACTTAATTGTTCATATTTTGGGTTGCAATTTATCTGCTTTGTTATTGTTTGTTAACAATAATAATAATAATATGGGCAGAAATGTCTTTTCAGGTATTAATTCGAGTTGTGGTTGAGTTTTGTGGACTAAAATGTAATTTTGTTTTTCTTGTTAATTGTCATCTATTTTTTTACTAATGTGTAATTACAAAATCTAACATGGTGCATGAATGAAATTTTAACAATTAATTTGTATATCTTTGCATAATTAATAATGATTTTGATCAATGTCACATAAACCGTTTTCGCACCAGCTCCATTGGTTTGGATTTACCATAATAATAAAATAAATTATTTACCATCGAGTATCTATAATTCTAATGGATACTAAATGATGTATGACGAATATTTTTTTAAACGAAATATGTGAAAGATACATAAAATTGAGTGTAGAGGTTTAAAAAAATGCACCCAAGAGCATTGATCATGTTGTCAATTCTGTGTTCAACGTCATATATGTACCGTTGGAAAAATTTTGGAGTTTGTACTTTGTTGGGCAACAATGTTCCAATTTTGTGATCATTTTATCCACCTATCTTAAAGCAATAAGTACATTTTCATTTATTGATTTCCTTGTCTATTTTCAACCCATGGAAGTAAATGCGAAGATGTTGTTATATGCACTAATGATAGAACAATTATATAAACTGAGTACCTACTGGATAAACAACTAATACCTGTAGAACATATTTCCAAATTAGTATAGTTCAAAACAATGATCATGAAAAGATCAAAAAAATAAAATTAGAGCATAGCGACTACTAATGGACAAAATTCTACATTAAATGCCTCGATTTCTTCTATAATGTAAAGAAAAAAATGCAAATCTATACTGTAGACTTAGGAGATTTAATCACCAAAGAGAAATCCGCTTTAATTAATTACTATATGTTGACACTCAAAATTTCGAACCACTCCAGTTGCTAATTTGTCAGTCAAACTTTTCACACCTTTTAAATGAACCATAAGACACAAATTTTGACACCAAGCAATAATCTTGGCCATTGATACCTAGCAACAACACCAATACCACCCATATGTTGACTCTACTCAGAAAGCATCAAAATTAACTAAAATGATACCAAGATCAAGAAATAAGCAAGGTGCTGCCACAATTTACTATGCAGCACATAAAGATCTATATCTATTTCATCCTTAAAATATTGCATTAATAATCCAATAAATAAATTTTCAAAATCATAACAAACTCAATATATATAAAGTGAAATTTATATTCAAAATGTTCCATGTAGTAAATATATAAGGTAGAAGGTAATATTTGAATAAATAATGAGTAAAAAGTAGAAAATGTGTTAGAATTCATGTAAATGTTGATAAGATGATAGTTTGTATTTAATCCAATGCGTAACTTTATTGGTCATTTTTAATGTATCCATTCGTAATTGTATACCTAAATAAATATTGATTTCTTTGATAACTGGAGAAGTATTGAGTATTTAATAAATGCTCTACTTTAAAAATTTTATTATTTCAATTTATGTTATTTAATAAAAACAATATTTTAATAAATAAATACTTTAATTAATTAATAAAATATTCAAGTTTGATGTCTATGGATTCGTCATGCGTGAATCTATATATATGTTTAAAATATTTTTCGGAATTTTGTAAATAAATATATATGAGATTAAATAATAATTATGTATTGAGTCAACATACTAAAAATAAATAATGGGAGTTATATGGTGCACTACATCTTAACAACTTAAAATGTTCCACATCCAATATACCAAATTTAAAATTGTAATAACCAATCAAAATCCTTCATATTTCCACATAATTGATAATGTGTAATGCATGAGAATGCTTCAAATTTTTTTCTTTTAATGTATAGATAGATAGATAGTATAAATTACAATTATTTTAATATTTCAAAAAAAAAATGGACTGGAGAGTACACTTGCTTTTGGGAGGCATAAGGTGGTGCAGTGGAATGTAATCGAGCGGAAGGAGGAGGTGCAGGGTTCGATCCCTGGTGGAGACATAAGGTGGTTTAGGAGTAAATTGGTGTTGGTATAGGTGTGGTTGATATAGGAGTAGTGTAGGAAGTAGTTGTAATATTTGCCGTTTAAAAAAAAAAAAAGAGTACACTTGCTTTTGCATCATTTATATTCAGTATTAATGTAAAATATGTATCACGGTGACCAGTTAAGGCCCTTAAATGATCTCAGTGATAAAGGAGGTAGAGACTTTATAAAAATCTCAGGGGGTTTTACACATTTATAATAACTCATGGGTGTTCCGCGCACATTTTTAATAATTCGGTGGATTTCACACACATTTTTTTATAACTCAAAGGAGTTTGATAATAATTCGTCAACTCGGGTGGGTTTACGCACATTTTTAATAACTCAGAGCTCATTTATTAACTCTTGGAGGTTTTAGCGCACACTTTTTAATAACTAAAGGGGAGTTTGATACTAATTTATTAACACGGGAGGTTTCACGCACATTTGTAATAACTCGGGGTATTATGCATTTAACTCGAATTAGGATTCTACCTCTTAATTAATCTAATGAAGCAGCCTAATTTCAAAAAAAACAAAAAATATATATAGATACCGAAGAGAAATGATATTCGGGCTACGTGGAAGTCCAATAGGAAAAACTAACTTGTAGAAAATAAGAATAGCAATCTACAAATTCGGTAATCAGTGAAAGTGGACTGGCGATGTACCACAAGAACACTTCACAAACAATAGCATCAAGAGCTTCAGGATTCTTATGCTACAAGAATTGCATGTGCGTACAACATACTGTGTACTATAACATTACAACCCAGCAAAAGTCGGATATGTAGAAGTGTAGAACAGCCATTCTCATCTCACAAGTACATCTCCTCAGCATTAGACTCAACAGGCACCTCAGGGACTTTCTTGCCACCTCTCAACCGGGTTGACACATTGTCAATAGCGGAGTTGAGTTGGCTAATCTTTTCGCTCAAAGTTTCCCTGGTTTTCTGTTCATAAACCAGGAATTAAAACAAGTCAGTAATGAGAAAACAGTCGGCTCAAGTCTCAAATTTATTATTTGCCAGTAAGTGCAATAGCTGCAAAGCTCACAGTTACCTCCAAACCTTCATCATAGTAAGCCTTCACCGGATTTTTCTGTACACAAATGAAGAATGAAAACAAGAAAATAATGAGAAAGAGAAAGATAGTCAACTCTAGTCTCAATTTGAGTTCAAATTCATTATCTGCCAATACAAAGCTGTAAAGCTTAGAAGTACCGCTAAGCCTTGATCATAGTACGCAGGTAATCTGGCCTTCCTAAAGCCATGTTCATTTTCATCCAGCAGAGATCTTCTAATCTAATAATACAGAGCAAACAAAGGGGAAAATAAGTATACGAGTAAAACATTAAACATCAAAATGAATATATATGCAAGTCATTTCTGAGCATGAGCTTTTAATGAACTTGAGCATTGATAAACACTTCCAGCCATGCACAAAGTCCAGCATAACTTCCTTTCCATATCTCAGCCATTTCTACTTTGATTACATAATCTATGTTTTGACCTAAATTTCAACATACAGTGTGTTTCATTGCTCCTTTGTATAAGAGTATAGCTGCAATAGTGCGGTCATCTATTCTGATCAGCAACTTTGTATTACATGACAAATACAGGATATCATGGTAATGTAATGCCCAAGTAATCCAGCTAAGCTACTGCATATCACATGAACATCAAATGCAAAGTATCTTCTTTGAGGAGACGGACAACTTAACTGGGTAATAATACCAAAAAATTGTGAAACCACGTGGGCTGTACCTGTACCCATGTATTAAAATCTCGATTGTGGTATGTGTTTAAAGTTCTTTATTTAAATGGGGATTTTTTTCTGAACATCTAGTAGTATTCGCTTTCAGAAAATAAAATATACGTACAATCTGAGAATAAAAAAAAACGTCTAGATGTTCCATTTTGATCTCGGTTAAATGAAAATCGAGGCGTTTCGGAAATTTGTCCATCAGTTTGCCAAGAACGCGGCCGTACCAGACACAGTTATCAAACAGCCAATTACCAGGAAACATGTCCAGATCTGAGGTAAAAGTGCCACAACAGAGAAACTACAATAGTTGCTCGGTAGGTACCAAATAATTACCCCCACAAATGTTCTTATCTTCTGAAGTCCCAAGTGTGTCCCAAATCTGAGATGCACTCCAAAAAGAAAAAGGAGTACGATGTCGATAACACAATTATGCAGTCATGGTTCATCTGTGAACTTCCTGCTAGGGCGGACAATAAAATGCACTAAACCAAAAATAACCGGACTGGATGGCTCTCGGTCCGGTCCAGACCTGTTTAGGCCCGGTCCTAGGTCCAAGGAATTTTAGAATCGGGTTTCAGTCCAGGTCGGTCCAGAACCAGCCGAACTGGACCGAGAAGAACTTAATTTATATATTTTTTATTTATTTATTTTTAATGTTACCTAAAAGGCTAAAAGTAAGCCCTTTGCTTGTCTTCACTGATTCACTCCATCCCCAAACCACCTAACCCTAAATCCACATAGCTGAGCCACTCTCTTCCATCTCGTCCAACGGTCTCCTCTATCTCCATCCACCGAACTCCTCCATCCATCGCTCGTCCCAGCACCCTCTGAACTCGATGACTTGAGACTGAACGTGATGTCATTTCATGAAGCAGTGGAGATAGTGGTGTGAGTAACCTCAAGCGCCAAGAGCGGCGGACGGGGCTGGATGGTGCGCGTGGTGATCGAGTAAAAGGAGGAAGAGAATCGAGAGGTGTTGTTGCGAGTTAGGATTTGGGAAGAGGGATGAGACTGAAGAAGCCACTGGAACTTGAATCGAATTGAATTTAGTTGTGGTTGTGCTCCAACTATGTAGGGAGCTTTAGGAATTGAAGGGTTGATCAGAACGTAGTTTTGCCGGCCATTTTTTAGGTCCAGAGGTGAAGAAGAAGGTTGTTGACTGTTTGAGTGTTTGTTATTGGTGTTGTTGTTTGTTATTGACTAAGGTTTTACGAATTACGACTTTAAGACTAGTTTTGCAGTTTCATTCATTGAGCTGCTTGGTTTGCAGAGTTTAAAATTTTTTTATGTATTTCAGTTAAGAACCGGCCCTGACCAACCCGATTTTTTCGGGTTCGGTTTGGGTCTGGACCAACTTACATTCTGTCCAGTCCTCAGTCCTTTGAAAATGCCACTTTTCTTTTCAGTCCCGGCAATTTCAGGTTCGGTTGGTTTTGGACCGATGCTCGGCCTACTTCCTGCTTTCAGTAACGAATTGCTGTCTTGCAGGTATAGTGCAGATTTACAAACATTGGTTCAACTAAATTAGCATCACACTTACTGGAACAACTTAATACTGGTTTCGGCAGACAAACTTATGGAATCAAGTCAGCACTGAGCAGAAATCACAGGTCCAAACTAAAATATTAATTCATTCGGGCCTAATTCATATTCGGAACAGGGTGGACTGAAAGCCAGTCCTCATTTGAAGTGCACTGTTTCCAAGGTCAGGCTAGAACTATATTTAGCATTTGTCCTTAGTCAACAGATAAAGACCGGGCTTGTAAGTTCAGAGTATAAAAAGATAGGAAAAAAGAAAGGAACTACAGCAAAGACTGGCAGTTTGTCGCTTTGATATCACAAAAGGTGACATGAAGAAATTGCTACTTCATATACTACTATAATAACTAAATTGCAGTTCGATATGTTTAATAATTTCCAGTACCTTCATTACACTTTGATAAGTAATTGTCTAATTTCTTCACTATAGTTAGCGTGTCAACCCATGAATAATTTAAAAAGTACAGAATTTAATTATATGATTTAAACGGATTTAATGTATTTCCTATATTATAGAGAAGCCTATCATCAAAACAGTGTGTAGGTACTAAAATGTGTAACAATATGGACTCAAGACATAAATTTGAAGTTAAATGGGTAGCTAAACTCACCTGTGGAGCGAAAATATAACCAAGGGTGCCAAATATCGCACCCCCTAGGAGGAAACCAGCTACAAAATCAGAATCACTTCCGCTGCGATCACTGTAATTAAGATCAAGAAGTAACTCATCAATGAAATGGTCAGATTCATGTTGACAATAACCTGTTGAATGCAGATTCCATGATGGTCAAGTCCATTAGTGATCTAAATCCCACAGCATCTACCCAAGAACAGGACAGTTTTTTCTCACTGTGCCATAAATCTTTCAGGAACTAATACTTTAGTCAGAAATGTTATGTATGAAAAGAAGCATCATGAATGCAGAAAAATCAGGCATCGTGGCCCAAACCAACCTCACGTCCTACTTTCAGAGCTTATGGGAAAAGAAAAGATATATCAACAATCCAAATAAATATACCTTAAAACCACCAAATAAGATAAGAACCCACAAAACAGGTATTCACTACATTATCTAATATAAACCCACCCCCCCCAAAGTGACTTGTATAGATGCCGTGTTACAGTGATATGGTTGCTACAGGCTATACAGCCACAAGAATGCTGATCCACAACACGGACTTTCGAAGCAGAAAAGTCCAGAAAAAGACACCATTAGCACTGACAGCGATAATCATCATTTCATTTACTAACATGATGGAAGTTCTACTCAACAAAGTAACATTCAAGCAATATCATATTAACTTAACTGTAAAACATATTGATATTTCTAGAATCGTGACGGCATCATATGTGACAAATGAGAGTAATAAGGCATTAAGGCAAGTTAAAAGGACAGACTCATAAGATAAATTGCCATCTCCCATTGTTGTAGTATTAAAAGGAATTAATCAGCTGCAACATGAACGACTCTTCAGAATGTTTATGAATAGCATCTAAGAATTACACCGGCAATTCACTTTTCTTTGCAATCAACATCTACAACTACTTACCAAGGTAAAGGTGTAAACAACAGATACATCTAACCTAAAATTCTAAGAGCAACAATACCCAATTGATTCGAGAAAAATATTACTAGATGCAAGAGTAATAAATTTGTAAAGAAGAAAACAGCTAGCATACTTGTACTCAGCACGAACGGAGAAGTTCCGGCTATTGGCCTTTCTCTGGATTGCCATCACCGTTGGCTTGACAACATTTCCCGATACTGATGAGAAGTTACCACTCGTTTTGACTCCTGATAAAAATAAACCACAATAATGTTGAAGATCAACAACTCAATACAAAGCTAAGTGAACTGAATCATTCGATTTCAATACTAAACTAAGAGATGGAGAAAAACAGGTAATGAATTAATCATAGGGTTATTCATTAAAATAGTTAGGAACTAAGCGATGAAAAATAGCCAAGTAATCTTAGGGCTATTCCTTCATTCTAATACAAGTTAGGAAGTGATGCATGTAGTATTTGCATAAATTAGTGAGAGAGAGAGAGAGAGAGTACCTGAAATCGAAACAGGAAATCCACAGGTCGCCATGGAAATGATTCCTTTTCTTTTCAAATGAAGCAGGCGATAAAAGCAGAATTATTTTCAACAAATGATTCACCTTCTAAATATTGGGACACATTTTATATTAGGACCCACCCACCTTCCGATCAAACCGATCTAGACCTTAATAAATTAATTAATCACCTAAACTTGTCCCCTTCAGGCCTGTCAAGGCCCAATCCTTGATATAAATAACATCGAGGTCCAATAACCGAAACCGGCCCGCTAAATCCATAACCGGAACCGGACCGTCAAATTAGGCAATATTTGATCGGGCAACCGCTCGAATAAATAAATAATGGTGGTATTTAGTTTGAAAAATTATCTACCGAACATATTCGAAAATGGTAAATTAATATGTGACACTTTTGATATCTTTATTTGTTACGGTTCCGATTTAGACAGCTTTAATTTACTCCGTGTCCAATTTAGATATTCCGTCAGTTAAATTTAACAGAACCATTAATTTTGACCAAATTTGTAACGCCAAAAAATTTCAAATAAGGTTAAAGGAATTTAGAACGCTACTCATACCACTAGATACAACTTTGTTTTTTAGAATCCATACATAAAAACTCCAAAGTTAGTGTTTGCTCTGGAGCAATCTTAGGATGAGTGAACAACTGGGACATCTCTCGGTTCTCGCACGAGTGAGAAAAATATTTGTAGGAAAGTACTTGTGTTGGTATAGTGCGACTAGCGTATCATTCGAGGAGCAGTCCAAGAATAACCACAAGGGGACGGAGCGTTGCTACCATTTTTCAACTTTCTAATTTAACAACCCACCATCAATTTTTATTATTTTTTCATTTAAATAATACTGAATTTTCCAATTTCCTTATTTATTTTTGTGAGAATGTAGCTCAATCAAGGAGATTAGAGATGAATGGTTATGATCAAAGTTTGTTATGATTAAATGGCTCAGGTTAAATGTAAGAAGGAGAGGAATGTTGTTTGAGCTTATTATCACAATTGGTTCAAGGCTTTACATTACGCCTTCTTCAACCATTTTCTTCTCTGTTCCGGCGATTGAATATAAAAGGAGATCATTTACAATCATTGTATCGAATCTAAATTACAGTTATCATTCTCTCATTCCATAAACAGTTACCTTTCTTCTTCAATTCAACATAGAATAGAAGTTAGGTTTCTTGAGCTTAGATTGACGAAATCTGCAACTTTGTGTTTGTGAAGATTCGTTGTATGATCTTGTAAGGCTTGTGATCAATAATATCTCTGAGATTTACTCCCGTGGATGTAGACATTTGCCGAACCACGTAAATCGTTATTGTTTGTTGATTCGATTGTTATTTTGATTCATGTTCGCTGAGTGTTTGATCAATTGTCGATAGAACTGTTTGTGTAACATTCGTTGTTGATCGATCGTGATTGAGTTGGTTAATTATTGTTGATTGTTCGATGTTGATTCAAAGAACATTACGCAACAATTTTGGGGATTAACGTTACATTTTTCAATTTATATTATGTTCTCTTAGTCTGAACTGAACTTATTTGTAATATGAAAAACAATTAAACAAATTTAAACTGAACTGAAATTAATGATTTTTCAGAAGAATACAACATATAGATATAGCCTTGTAAAAACAAAATCTTTATATACTTCATCTCAAATACAAAACTTTTTTGCACATAAATCACATGTGTAACTATAAACATGATTTGTTTATCTACTAACATCGTACATTTTAGATACATGATGTTTGTATTTAAAATTAAAATTGTATCCGAATTGAATCCAAAGAAATGGATCATCAACAACCGAAAATCAAGAGAAACAGGTAGGTAGCCCGTGTTTCAACCCAAGTAAAAATATATGGGAAAATCCGAGAATCATATAGAACACAAAATATACAATACTAGTAATTAGAAAAAATCATCTAGAATCTGAACCTGATCTCACATCCATTGCATCATGAGAATAAAAATTGAATTGATGATAAGGGACATATACTACATACTCCCCTACAAAGTATGGATAAATTCGACGACAATTGTATTGTATACATGAGAATTGAATCGATCGAAACTGGTAACAAAATAACAATATTGACCTAATCTGTATGAAATTAAGGATTGCTTAATCCTCCTTGTTCTTCGTAAGCATCGTGATCCTAATTGATCTTCGTCTTCTTGTTCTTCTTCCGTCGATCAGGATTAAGCTAATCCTCCTGATCTGAATATCTGATAATTCTAATCTTGGGCGCTTATTGATTGATGGTTAGCGATAGAAAACCTTGAGCCAGTAGGGAAGTTAACAACCTTGTAATCTCTTCAGCAGACAGATCAATCAACGGCTCCGAAACAGCAGCAGATTCGTATCCAGTTACAGGAAGAGGATAGTACTTTTCGACGTCGTTAGAGTTCTTACTAACGGATTTTTCTTCTCGTTCGTCTTCCTCAACTTCGTCTTGCCATGACCACGATCTTTCCTTGCGTTTCCTCTTCAAAGTCGAATCGATATCCATCGGACATAATGCAGCAGTTTCCGCCATTGTCATCTTCTTCTTGATTTTGATTCCTCAGTATTTCACACGCATGAAAATTATTTTGGTTGCGTTTGGTTTGATTTGATTTGGTTTGGTTTTTCTTAAGAGGTTTGATTTGGTTTTATAAGGAAACTTACTACAACTGCTTTCCTAATTATATCTATGTCGGTGGGTTTAGCCGTTTAGGTAGTTTCCTTTCAAAAAATTTACTTGCAGGTAGGAATTCAATTATCCAGTCACCGTGTGTAAGTGTAACACTTAAGCACTGATTTCAATCTTTTTCTCTCCCACGCGAAACTTCTCATCTTGTCATTTCTTACGCCTCAATTAAAACTTCCCGTTTTGAATTTTAGCAATTCTTATTTGAACTATAATATTAAATATATTAAACATTTTACAAATATTACAATTATTAACACTTAAAAGTTAAAATCAACACAAAATATCAACCACAAACCCCAATTTTAATCAAACAGTAATGTTTTCTCTTATTTGGCCAATGTATGCCATGATGATTAGAGAAGGAAACACCAGAGTAGTGATGGAGTTATAGCCTGGTTGAAGTCAAAGCAGCTTCAAAAGGTTCGGAAGCCCACTTTAGCTTTTTGGGCTGGAAATGGAAATCAAAGTAGTGCGAGTTCTATGTCTGGGCTGGTCCAGTGTGACATGTTTTTGCCTGTAACGGTATAGGAAGGTTGTGGAAGAAGTAGGCCTGTCTTTGTGTGGAACTGTGGATGTATGTTTTGTTCTACTGTGTAAACCGACCATTTCTTATGATCTCGTAAACGTTTTGAAGTTTTTAATACTTCCCCGTCTCGGGTTCATCTTCCCACGGGTCCGAATACAAGTTTTAAGAGAAAATTGAATAAAGTAGGAGATATTGTAATACAGTGAAGTAATAAAGAGAGTGAATAAAGTATTGCAAATAGTAAATATAGTAGGAGAGATAATGAATAGAGCATGAGAGAGATATTCCATTTAATAGATGCAAAGTTGAAATTGAGACGTCCCAATATAAAAATACGGGAAGTTGCAAACAAAATGTAGAAAAAATATGAAAAGTTTGATCAGCATAAATGAAAATATTGCACTTCCCTTACTTGGATGACTGGTACACTAAAAGGTACTTGCTAGCCATGGATTTTCATAGCCTACAAATAGATATTAAAAGAGGCAACGAAAACATGGAACATGGAATTTTTATTTATAACTTGGGGTTACAACTTTAGTTGATCTCTTGATTCCTCTCAATCTAAGGACCGGGGCCACAGCAACTCAATCCGAATTTTGAATTTAACCTACAATTTGGTAGTAGGGAGTTTGATGGAGTTGTTTGTGACTCAATCCATCTCTAACTATGAAACCCTAACTAAGATCTCCTATTTATAAGAGATTGATGACTTATGAAGCAAGATACAATCTTACCATAATTTTGGAGATAAACTTTATCCCAAAACTAGATGAACAAATGGGTAAGATTTGATACTCTCCATAGATTGCGTAAGTTTCATGCTTCCCGACATGTCCTAATTTTCAATCTACTAATCTGGTACCGAGGCAATGTTTGTTGATTTAGGACTGTAGACACCGAAAATTCGTAAATTTGTGGTGTCTTTAGATTAGATATTTTTATATTTAGAGATAATTATCACAAAAATATGTGATATTTAGAAAATATGGAGAGTATCAAATCCGAGATCCTATCCGAAATCATCCAATTTGAAGTCACTCGAATCAGTTTGGCCCTAATTCAACCGATCCAAAATTATCCGAATTAAATTTGTACATATTCGAATATGATTGTTATGTTAAGAAGCGTTTGAGGTGCATTAGAAGATTGGAGTCAATCCAAGATATTTACTTACATAAGACGTTTGTAACAAGATGTGAATTTTAGAATCATGATTTCAATATCCGAATTTGAAGTTCAAATATGATTATTATAAGGGAAAATTACAAAAACCATCCCTTAAATATGCCCCCTTTTCACATTCACCCTTAAATTGGCGTCTATTACAGATTCGTTCAAAATTAACAAAGTCCTAATTTGAAAATTACATCCAAACCCAAAAGTCAACTTTTTCACCTATTTTATCTTTTCTTTATAATTCAATAATTACATTAATTTTATTTATTCCAAAATACTCCCAACACTTTCAATTTCTTATTAAAAAGACCCCAAAAATTTACTTATTAAAATTTCTACCCTTCTTCTTCCCCACCACTCCACCACCTCATTCTTCCCTAGCTACCACTTCCAACCACCACCAACCATCTTCTTCCCCACCGCCACAACTCACAACACCATCTTCTTTCCCGGAAGCGGAAGAGATCTTCAATGGCGAAACTCTGACGGGTCAACAAAGCTTCCATGGCGGAAGCTCCGCCATGGAAGCTCGATCCGAGCTTAAGCTATCTCGGAGCTCCAATGACGAGGTGATCGGATGAGGTGTATTCGAAAAAAATTGTTTTGTGGACTATTATGTTAGTTATGAAATTATCAGCTATTTAAAAAATTTTGGACTATTTTTGAAAGTTATAAAATTATTTGGGTATAATGTGTAGTAAAATAAAACTTGTAAATTGCAATTGAGTCCAATTCATTTTCTTTTCCATTTAAATTTTAGTTGGTCAACTCAAAATATAGATTTTGGACTTGGATGTAATTGTTTGAGATCGGGGGTTGAATATGTAATTGGCTCGAATTTAAGGGGTACCTTATGTAATTCGCCCTTATAAGGGAAAATTAAGACAGTTTTGAGGCGCATTAAAAAATTTGAGTCAATTCAAGATATGTATTTATCATTAAGACGTTTGTAACAAAATGTGAATTTCAAAATTGGCGTATTTCAAGATCCAAAATCCGAATAACAATTGAATCCGAGATCATGTAAAAATTCATTCAGTTTTATGATCCAAAAAATGACCCGAATCTGAAAAACAACCGATCCGATCCAATCTCGGGCTGATCCGATTGACCCATTTGCCACGACTAGTAGAATGGTAAGAACACATTCGATTAAATTATTTTTATTTGAGTTAATTTGAAATTAATAGGAGCATGACCGTATAAGGCTAACATTTAATCGGTTACGTAGAGTTTGTTTCTGGAGGAGTATTTTGTTTGATTAAGCATTTTTAAAGACACCACATTTTTGTTTTAAGAACCCCTATTACTTCTATATCACAGAAGATATGTATAATAATTATCATGTGATCCAAATGAATGTGTTGAAGAGTTAGGAAGGAAATTGTTTCTTTCATCAGTACTCACTAGTATCATCAGACAAATTATGCAACTTATAACTGTAAGATATTCCATGGATCAAGAACACAGGTTATCCGGGAATTCACATTAGTTCAATCTCCTTAATATTTGTCATAAAATAAAGATGTCACATAAATTACCTTAACATTTGCCGCAAAATAAAATGCTCTTAAGAAAGTTGTGTGATCCAGTTCCAGTTTGTCCACAAGTAAATGGAGAAATGCAAAAGAGATTCACAGTTGAATGAATCATTAAACAGAAAAAAAGGTATTTGCACCACCTCCTTGTTAATGTTTGCTGCTTATTTAGCAGCATATCAAGGGCTAGAAAGATTCTTGAGGTCCACAGCCTGTGCATACCAACTTGGTATGATCTTGGGAAGATGCGGGCATAGATCCTTATACGAATTTCTGATTGTCCCTTCAGCAACTCCAGTTGCAAGTGATACATCTGCCATCCAAAGTTGGTTAGCATTCAGATATCCGAATGTGGCAAACATTGTGAATCCACACGTCTGTTCCCACAGTAGAATATAGTAGAACTCCATAATAATCATAATGTCATAGTAATCCATGGTGTAGTGTAAAACATGGATATAATTTACACGCAACATGAGCCGTTTACCTTTGAGGGGTTTTTTATCTTCTGACAGTTGAGTGACTATATAAATAACAGCCGCTGCAATTGAAATGGGGCTTCTCCTAAAATGGCAGAAAAAGGAAAAAAAAAAAAAAAAAAAACATTACATTCATCAGCCAAAAAATGGCTAGGTAGAATGCAGAAAGCAATATGTCAAACTCAAACATAATATGATATTACATGGTAGAACAAGCTGGAGTTTCTCATACAATCTGATGCCATAGACTTGAGATAATTAACCAGATCCTTTAATAAAAGCACATATTTATATATTATGTACTTCAAAACTACTAACGATAGTAATTTTTAAAATTCAAAATCAAGAATAGAGTGTCAGCAGTCAGACTTGAACACTGTTTTTATGAGGAGAAATCTATGCACTGAAAACATCATTTCCTTTCTAATGCACGATTGGAAGCCAAAAAAAAAAAAAGACAGGTAGAGGACAAATATACCTGATGTCAAATTCTTCTGACTTCTGCACAGCTTCTTGGGCAGCCTTCACAGTTTGATTCGCCATTCCAAGATTAGAACAAAAACGCCTCTGAAAGACGAAACCTTAGATAATGCAACATGAACAACAATGTTACTTGTCTTTCTTATAAGGCTCTTGTTTAATGAAAACCTCACCATGAAATCTACAGCATGAATCGTTCCTATTTCAACCGACTGACCCATCTCAAGCTCTAGCTGCTTAATGATGTATTCTTTTGCTCGGCCAATTTCCTTCTTTGTAGCCCCATTGGCGACAGAGCAAATTTCTAGTTCAAACATAGTTTCAGAAAAGCTCATTCGCACAGATACCACTGTAAAACACATTATGATTAAAACATTATGCCGATCACGTACCCTTTACAGTACGGGGCTTGTCCTCTTGACGACAAGCAATGTACAAACAAGCTGCTAGTATAGCATCTTGATTTCTCCCTCGGCTGGACTTTTGATCTTCAACCTTTTTGAAAATCTCATTTGCCCGGTCCTGTCGAATAAAATATTGTATAACAATTATGAAAATATATATAAAAGCAAAAAGGGCAAAGAAGATGAAAGAAACATGAAGCTCGCGGAGCTGGCTATTCCTTCCACTTCAAGTCCGAGAACTGTTAAACGTAATTATGAAAGCTATAGACACTATGAAATGTTAGGAGATATTATATTGCCAAGAAAATGAACCAAGAGAATAAGAATTTACATGCCCAAAGGATCAAACAACCAATTTTAAATGATTAAAACTACAAAAGACACATGAAAACTTCAAACATGGGACTTCGATATGATCTACCAGTCTTGAATATTTTGAATTGATTTCCCTATTGAATAAAACGATCAATTAGACAACTAAACAAAGAGAAAGTCTTATTAAAAGATATTAAAAATATATGTATAAATAAAATTTAAAAAAAAAAAAAACAAACAAGACAAACAAAAATAAGATTTTTAAAAACATCAGGGAAAACCACGATAAACACTTGGGTGGGTGGTGGTTTATGTTCATAAAATGTCTTTTTATTCCCTAATGTCTGGGAAAGGCCAGTCTTTTCTAAGAATTTCACCTAATCCAAATGTAATTCATCCAACTAAGAAGTTATTTCTAAATTATGGACAATAGACATGTTAAACATCTTCAGGATACAAAATCATTGTGTAAGCCAACTTTTTTTTTTATGGCAGTGACAAGCATGAGTAGATGTTGAACCCCTTTCCACAAAATGAGTGTGCAAAGCATATGTCCATTTTTTTGTTCCTTTCCACAAAAACAGTCTTTTTTTCCCTATTTGTTATGGCATCAACAAAGCATGTGTAGACTTGGAAACCCTTTGCATCCAAAATTTCAGAAGTGCAAAAGTCATTGACCTCAAATTTCAAGACATAGCAAACTCATGTCACATAGAGTTTTGAACAATAGCTTCAATAATGTAAATAATATTGTACCTTTATTGTAGCAACAAGTCCCAACCTGAAAAACAATTAGCTATATCAGATGATTTCTAACCATTATCACTTGCTATGCATTTGGAAATTCACAGAAAGACTGGTGACAGAACATACACAGAAAGACTTGAAGAATTCTAATTGAAGTACAATATAAAGTAATTGTAGCTAACATCAGTGTCAAATAAAATGCTAAAATTATTGGCATAGAATGCTCAAATCTTTAACAAGAACACCGAGTCATAATCAATCATATAAACTTCACTAAACCATGCTTACTCTAACAAGAATCACTACGGCGGAGAGTTATAGTTCATGCACATCCGAAGAAACCACAAAAGCACACAATCCATGAGCTAAAACCTCATTCAATGTTCAAAGACTTACAAGTTATAACTAGCTAACAGTAATTTAACAGCACCCATCATCAACATGTAAATGCCACAATATCAAAATTCCAAACATCAACAGCACAATGCTCTTCCACAACAAATATGAAAACACAGAATCCTGTAAACATACACTAACTAACAGCAAGAAACCAATACGCATACCGTACACCACACAATGTATGCCAAAAATTCATTAATTTTTCCTTCCACAGATGATATATCACGAAATACACAACCTAACAATCGACAAACTAGAACACATTAACATCAAATTGATCATCCATCCATCACATTGAAAAACAAAAGCAAGAAACACAATTCACCTATCAGACATAGTAGCAATATTCTTAAAAGCCACAATCAAGCCCCGATCCGGATTGGCACTCCGATTCTGCCACCTCCCAAGCGACGATGAAAACAAATCACTACTCCCTCCCCCAGTCCCTTTGGCAATGACCGTGGACAGTCCTCCATCAGTGAGAAGCGGGTTGGAAGGTCCACCAACCCGATTCGGATCATTATCGCCCGATTCGTTGGCAAAGGTCCTCCATTCGGATGTCTCATCAATGGAGTGCGATTCGAGTACCAAACCGCACTCGGAGCAGACGGTGTCGCCGGCGCCGTGGTCGAAAACAACCTCCGTGACGCGCTTGCAATCGCCGCAGTACACGTCCGCCATTGATGAATGAAATTGGTGTTGAGTTTGTGAGATGTGTAGTGTTGTTTGTTACATATGGAGGAGGCAAGGTGAGGTAGCTTTGATTTTGTTGTTTTAATGGAGGGTTTGTAATTGTAATTGGAATTGTGTTGTGGGTAGAGATGTCATGAGGATTATGTGAATGAATGAATGAATGAATTCATTGAGTTGTTACTTATAAGCCTAGCCTTATTATTTATATGCTCTCTCGTCTTTTTTGGGGAAAACTGACACTTGGAGGTCATATTCAATTCAACTGGACTTTTGCTGACAGATAATAATATCATACTACTATTATTTGTTTGCTTCCCTTTCGGATAATTCAATCCTACTCCGCTCATGATATCGTTCATTTGATTCGAGTATCACTCTAACTGGACTCGATAATAAAACGAGTACCAAGTTAGACTCGAACTCGACTAAAACACCTTAACAAATGCGTTGTAATATAAAAACGGTTTAGTCAATAGTCTAAGTAAAGGTCGTGGTCAGTCCGTCTACAACTTAGGAATGGATTGGTAATTTGTCAAAGTCCTTCAGTCAGGGATATAGGTCAAGTGGTCCTTCGTCAACTTAGGTCCGTCTCCAGTGTGGGTCCACCAGTAGCAATGGTCCGTCAGTTGTGGGCTTGAATGTTTATCTGAAATATGAGAAGAAGGGGTTAGACCATTTTGGGCCGGTTTGCTTAAGACAAACCGGACTAAGATTCAACTTGTTTAGGAGGTTGGTCAAGTTAGGGTTCGAACCTCTAAACTTAGAGAGTGGGATATTGAGAAGTAGTTGCTTACTTTAATGAGGAGTGAATGCACTCCTATTTATAGGCAAAGGCTCATGGGACAAGACTCCGGTTAATCGGAGGTTGGTCGACCATATCAGCTTGTGACACATGGTGCCGGAGTGTGGTGGCGCGTTTAGGTCACGTGGTAGGTTATCGGGGGTCGGACCTTAGAGTAGTAGATATCATTCCTTGTATTTTTATTCTTATTCAGGAACCCGTGTCGGACCACCTTTGGAATCCGGCCTGACCTTGAGTAGTAGATCTCATTCAGATTGTGATTCCTTTTCGTGGGAACCGGGACCTTAGTAGTAGATCTCATTCAGTATTGTGATTCCTTTTCGTGGGAACCCGGGGTCGGACCTTAGAGTAGTAGATCTCATTCCTTGTATTGTGATTCCTTTTCGTGGGAACCCGGGGTCGGACCTTAGAGTAATAGATCTCATTTCTTGTATTGTGATTCCTTTTCGTGGGAACCGGGGGTCGGATCTCTTTTGGAATCCGGTCGGATCTTAGAGTAATAGATCTCATTTATTGTATTGTGATTCCTTTTCGTGGGAACCCGGTCGGACATCCTTTGAAACCCGGGGTCGGACCTTAGAGTAATAAATCTTAGAATGCACTTAAGTCGCCTTAATCCGTCAATCCTTAGGCCGGACTTATTAGTACATATCAGAATGTAACAAGTTTTAGCCTTAACAAACTGTGCCAAGTCGAGGCCTCGATAAGACTCGACTTGGGTAACAACTCTAACCGAGTTCCTCTTCATCATTTCCTGTATCAAATCATCATATCATATTCAAACTCAGATATTTCTACCACCTTATCATCTCTACCAAGCTACCTACCATATTAGGTGAATTTTGATCACTGTAAATTTTGGCTGAATTTTTCAATACAGTTTCGCAGATAATTTAAAGGTGACTTTTAGCTATTTGGATGTGTTTATATTGATTAACACTTGAGTTATAATCTAAATAGTAGTAGTTTTTAGTACTCCATCCGCACCGGAGAATATCACACATTAAGTTAGCGCGTAGTTTTAGGTAAGAAGTTAAAGTAATGATAAAATATGATAAATGTAGGCTTAATTGAAGATTTTACCATTACGGTTTCAAATTAATTTGCGATCAAAGTTGGATTTGTTGACCGTAAAAAGTCAAAACTTGACAGCTTTTAAAGGACGGAGGGAGTATGGTACGTAAAAACAAAACTGCTAGATTACTTTTTTGATAATTTTCATAGACAGACTTATCAGCTACTAGTTGTTCACATAACAGACTCATTTAAGAAATAAGTTTATCAAGCTGATAAGCTTGATGATAATGTTGTGTTAAACGTATCCTATATCATTTCCTCCCATTTAATTTCTAAAATAGTAGTTTTTTAACACCATTGAATTTCATTCCTTTCTCCATTCTCACCCATGGTTTCCGTGAACTTTTGTTCCTGACTTGGAACAAAGTTTGTAAAACGAGTTGTTTATGACATTGTAACTGAAAAGTTATTACTACCATCATCATGTATTTAACGTTTTCAGCCTTTAATGGTTATAGCGGTTAGAAAATAATCTGAAATTTCTTGCAATAATAATGAGTCGAGTGACCGAGTTTTATTATACTTAAAAGTTAGTATGTTATTACGAAGCTGTAAAACTTAATAGTACCAACCCGTGGCGATGCCATGATATAGTTTACTTTTTAATAATAAATAGAAATTGAAGGACAAAAGAAAATAATTGAGAAAATAAAATAGTCAAACTTATGTAAACAACGTTGGTCGTGGTGTCGATAGGTAGTCCTTCTTCATCCAATACTATATTATTAAGTTTTTATACTAACTATAGAAAATGTAAAAATATGACTCTTTATGACTGATATGCTTTGAAAGGAGGATCCAACCTTAACCCGTTGAGACCCAACGGGTTGATAACATATACTCCCTCCATTTCAGAAAAAGTGTTACATTTTACTAATCTGCGGTCAACTGTCTCCGCGTTTGACCACAATTTACTCTTAAACGATATTAATAAATAAATTATTAAAATTATATAATGAAAATTTAGTAATTAAATTTTTATTATATGATTTTATTAAATTATTTACTATTATCGTTTATGAGTAATTTGTGGTCAAACTCGAAGATAGTTGACCGGTCAAAGTCAAAATGTAACACTTTCTCTGAAATGGAGGGAGTATTTTGTATCAGGTCCTACCACAGCTGACATGTTAATTAGTAACAGATACATGTTTTTTTTTTAATTGTATCCGTCAAACTGAACCAAAATAAAATACAAACGTATACAACACAATCAATAGGGTTGTTTCCCAACAACCCCGCAGTGGTATGTAGTCACCCCACCACACAAACAAATTATTATTCTACTAGCATTTACGTTACACACTACGTGTGTTAAGGGTTTTTATATAACCAATGAGTATGTAATTGAAAAAAGAAAAAATATTTAAAAATAATAAATAAAGATAGAAACTTACGCCAATGAGATTCTGACCATGCACCTTCTACTTAAATGACACATGTACGTACCAGATTCAAATTGAATAAGTAAGATCAACGGATGAAATTTAAATTGAATTACAAACTTAGTTAATTTTTGTGAATTATTATACTACTTTGAATACAAACATAATTTCACATGTTACGGGTTTTTTTTTCACCCCCGCCCCCCACCCCAACCCCCCGTTCCCAACAACCGCATGGTATGTGATCACCCCAACATAATTTCACATGCTACGGTTGTTTTTTCCGATGCCCGTTATGGATTAAGAAAGTAGAGAGAAGTTCGAAGAGAGTTTCCCCGCCTGGAGAATATCTGCCAGATCCCCCCCCCCCCCCAACCCCTCCCCACACCACACGGGGAAAAATGTAGTTTTCACTAACTTAATCATAAAATTGTGCGGTCGGGTCTTGTTACATATGTAAGGCACGGGCTTGAGTATATGTCAGGCCATACCTGAACACCATTACTTCGAACGGGGTTGGATTTGGGTTGGATATAACCCGATCCGTTTAAAAGTAAAATAATGAAAATAAGTGTAGTAAGATATGTATCGATGACCTCAACAGTGTCCCTAACTCTTGTTAGTAATCAAACATTTATAGAAAAGCGTATACTCTTGAATCTATAATAGGAAATTGTTTATCATTTATACGCATAATATGTGAAATTTAATATCTTATTGCATATGATTTTTTTCTAACTAAATTTGATGGTACATGAATATGTATCAAAGTACGTACAAATCTTTTGATTGTTTTTAGTAGACTTGTTCCAATCAAACTTTATAAATTCTTTTGGCCAATGTTTGGGCCGGAGTTCCTAATTGTACGGTTGATAAATCAAGTATAAACTTATGGAAATACTAATCTTGCCCACCTAAACTGGCAGTGTCTCAACCTAGAGTACTTTTTTTTCCTTTACGGGCAATTTTTTTCTTTTTTAATATTTACCCATTATTATTTAATAGTCCTTTTGAACTCAATCATTATTCCAAAATACACTAAATAATTCCGTTGAATCTTTTCAAATTTGTTTCTTGTTAATATGCATGATGAAATGTTTTTGTTTTCCTTCTTTTTAAATATATAAATAAATTATTGCAGAATAATCTAAATAGTATATAATGCTGACATATTTTCTTTTTCATAGTGAGAGATCTTTGTGAAAATTTAATTTATAATAAAACTCATATACGTCATCAACTTACACACATGTGTATTATTTACTAAGTTGCAAGTTACTTTAGGACTAAGATAACCAATATTTCTTCTCTATCTTTAATTAAATTGAAACAGATCAATTCGAACTAATCCAAACCCTAATTCAACTCGGAAAAAAAAAAAAAACAAATCATTATCAGAAACAACGATAGTTACCTTCATATACTTTTTATATTGTTTATAACTAAATTCCACAATAATACGCGTAGCGTGTTCTCACGTTCTAGCATTATGGTACATATGGATAGATTTTGAATTGATTTTCTATGTAACTACTGAATGTGTATTATGATATTTGTTTTAAGTAGAATATCTCTTTCTCTCACCGAATTAAAATAAATCATGTAATTAAAGGGAAACGTACTAACATATACACTTTATTTCCATGTAATAATTTTTGTAATTAATTAATCCAAATAAATGCTAAAAAGATCGCATTCATTCTTGTTGAAAGTTCTATAAGTAGGATTTAGAATAGAAACGTGTCTTTCATATCATAGATAGATAGAACCTTACACAATCAAACAACTTAAAACCAATAAAAAAACTTTAAAATTATTAAAACTCATCACTCCTTTTTCTTACACACCATATATATAACAACCGCACAAAATCTAATTCATAACTCTATTTCAAACACATTTTCAAACTCAACTACAATAAAATTGATATCCAACTCTGCTACAATTCTCCCGATTGAACTCTATGCCAAACAACACGTAAAGTCTCAAGATGAGTTGGAAATATAGAAGGAAAATAGACACTTCTTTATTTTTCTTCTTATTTATACATCTGGATGGCTTTACTTTGGCTCGTGTAGCTTCTTTTTTTAAAATTTCACTCTTTACCCTAGAAATTATTTCGACAGATACATATACTACCTAAATCGAATGTGAAATATTAAATTTATATATGCAGCAATATAAATATCACATTTGAAATTTAGGAAATTAATTATACACTAATATGCAACACTCATTTTGTGCCATATTATACAAAATACATCTATTCCCACAATTTTTAATTTAAATTTCAATCATTTCGTGACTAAAATTAAATGCTACATTTGATCTTGAAAATAGGCTGTAGGAATATAATGTTAAAATGGCAACTCAACTTTCACTTATGTGGACCCAATAAACATAAATTTAACATCTTTTTTAAATATTACTCATTCCGTCGCGTCCCAACTTATCACTTTTGTTAGAACTGTAGGACCGGGATTGGTACTTCTGGACAGTTTCGAACGATGTTGACTATTGATGTTGAGTCAACACCGTTTCTCAACAGTGAACAGTGATCGACAAGACTACGACAATAGTAAATCGATGATTGTAACTCAGAAAGTGCAAAATGAATAAAACTGAACACGAGATTTCTCAAGCCGGTATAAAAAGATACCGACGGTGCCGTAGCAAAACTTCTACTAAAATTGAAAAGTAAAATTACAAAAAGAAGTTTAATTCAATCACAAACGATTGATTAAACTTACAGAAAACTAGACCTAGAACAGATAAGAAAAACCTATTCTAGTTCAATGATACTAGAGTAATTCTCAATCTTTAGAGAACACTCACAAGTAAACACCGAGGTAAAGGTGTAGTAAAGCAAGACGCCTAAAACATATAATCTTTGTTCTTCAAAGGCAATCGGCAGCCTTGCATTGGCTTGATCTTCTCATATATATAGATGCCAGGATCGATCTCATGGAGAAGGCTCAAGCCCAAGTCGAAACCTATTGGGTTTCTTTCATAAGAACCGCTTTGATGTATTAATGGTATAAGGAGTCTTCTAGATATCAATCTCTTTCAAATCTCACTTTCCTTATAGCATCAAATTCTTCCTTGAATCATTATGGCAACTTCCTTCTTGCATTATGCTTCTTATTTTCCTTTTTGCTACAAAGCGTTTTGCTACAAAGAATCGCTACACAATGGCGTTTTGAGTGCTACAGTAACCAATCGTGATCCATTAAGCATGTTGAGGCCCAACTTGATTTATCCTACAAAATATTCATAGAAAAACAACTACAAACGTTGAACCGGTTAATAAACGAAGAAAGGCCGAATTAACAAAACAAATGCAATATAAATTGCACTTTCAACTTTGATATTTTTCAGTCAAACATTTTCAATTTTGAACTCGAGTTACTCCGATAAATGATTCAATAAAATCATATAATGAAATTTTAAGAAGTAATATTTTATAACTTAGTTTTGTTAAGAGTTATAATCATTATCGTTTAAGAGTAATTCTATGTTAACATTAAAAGTTATTGACCGAAAAAGGTTAAAATGTTGAGAGTAGGTTAGTGGAAGTATGAATATATATGGATTGTTTCCTCTATCATAATGAGCCTACGGGATGGGGCCGAGGAAGTGCGTAATTAGATATTATTATGGATATGATATGAAATTTTAAAACCCAAATGTCATTAGAGTTACTTAAGTCTAATAAACCATATCAGATCAGAAGCATTATACTTGGGAAAAGTGACTCTAAGAGGGAGCTAGCATATATAGAACATATATGTCATTGGAAGATCAAAGTCAATCGCCAGTCGAGGTAACTTTTTTGGCCTGTTCATCGACATATCATTGAACTCAGCCGGGCGGTTGATATAGGCAGATCCATCGAAGTTGGTCTGCGTTTTGACATACGAATGGCTAATTTATAGACGTCTGAAGATATCTATATTAGGTCTGTTTATATTCCTCAAATCTTTGATTTTTATTCTTGTATGCATGTATGTAGTATTGTGTAAGCTAGCTATTAATAGACTAAATACTTACGAATTGAATGGGTCGATGAGATTTTTTTGGGATGTAGTATATTTGATGATCAAATCTAAAAATAGATTCAAACGCATAGGAATTTGAATGCTTTGATTCAAATTATTCACTTAAAATAGTGAGATTTTTCAAACTCTCTTGTATGTCACCCGAAATTGGAGGAAGGGAATAAAACATAACTAATACTAACCCGTGGCGATGCCACGGTATAGTTTACTTTTAATAATAAATTGAAAGAAAATGATAAATAAATTAATCGAGAAAATAAGGTAGTCAAATTTATGTGAACAACGTTGATCGTGGTGTCGGTAGGTAGTCCTTCTTCATACAATATTATATCATTGTTTGTTTATTTATGTTAACTATAAAAAATGTAAAGCAGGGTACCCGACCTGTTAATTAGTAACAGGTACATGTTTTTTTTTTTTTAAGTTTTATCCCTCAAACGGAACCTAAATAAAATACAAAAGTATACAACACAATCAATAGGGTTGTTCCCAACAACCCCCGCGGTGGTATGTGGTCACTCCACCACACACATAAGAAACAAATATTATACAAACATAATTTCACATGTAACATTTATTTTTTTCCAACCCACCAGTTCCCAACAACCTCGTGGTGGTATGCGTCACCCCATCAAAGACACAAAAATTATTATTCTACAAACATATTGTCGCGTGGCACAGTTGTTACCCCCCCCCCCCCCCCAGAAAGTACAGAGAAGACCGGAGACATTTTTCCCGCCTAGAGGATTCGATTATATGCCAGATCAACCTTGAACATCATTATTTCGAACAGGGTTGAATTCGAGTTGGATAGAACCAGTCCTTCCAGCCAAAGATCGTAGAGAAGAGAACCTTATACCTCATCCTACCGATCGAATCTTATACATAAAGAAAACAAAAATTGAAAGTTTTCACATGTAGAATGATGTTGATAGACATGTAAAGATCAACACAACATCAATTAGCTCACGTGTATCTTTTATATATATATATCTTCTGGAAGCAAAAGGAGCACACATCTATTACACGGTTCATGAACATTTTGAGAAGAGTTGAAGGGACTATGTCAAGCATAGATATTCACTATCTCACATCTTATATTTAATTCACCATCTCCTACGATTATTCATTATCTTTCATACATAAATATTTAGAGAGAAGTCGAAACCTAAATTCAAAAATAAAAAGAAACTTAATTAGAGAGTTAACAAAACTTTAAATTCTACATTACTATTTAAAATGAATTTATTTTTACATTAGTTTTGTATTAGAAAATATCCAAGTAATTAGATAGCGCTCAAAGTATCATTTATGCAAATGCAGACCATGTGTACTTTCAAAGTAAACCGTCAACTTTAGAATATAGTAGAAAAATATACGAAAGTGCCCAGAATAACCGAAAGTACACAAATGGGATGTCCGTATGGATATATATGAGGCTAATCAAAATAATCATATATTTTAGTTTGTCCAGAATGTTTGATGCTAAACTATTTAAAATGAGTCTCTTTTTGAAAGCTTGATGCTACTTTAATTATTTATAATGTGTTTTAATGACTCGCTTTTAATTTTTAAAATTCTATTATTTCATTTTATCTTATTTAATAAATTTATATTTTATTTTAATGAATAAAATAATTTCTTTAATTAATAATAGTATTCAAGGTTGTTGTCTATAGATTCGTCTTGTCACGACGAATTCAAATATATGTTCAAAATATTTTTTGGATTTTTGTATAGATAAAGTTATATGAAATTAATATTTTATTTTAGTGAATGAAATGATTTATTTAATTAATAATAATAATAATAATAATAATAAAAATAATCTAGATTGGTGTCTATAGATTCATCTTGTCATGGTGAATTTAAATATATGTTCAAAATATTTTTCGGAGTTTTGTAGATAAATTTATATGAGATTTATAAAAAACTATATATGCAGCCAACGTACAAAAATTAAACAGTGAAAAAATATACTGATTGAAAATGCAACTAATTCTACAAAATTCCATGTTGGATTGAAATAATTTAATAAATACTCTATTTTTAAAATTAAAATTCAATTATTTAAATTTATATTTAATTTTCATGAATAAAATAATTTATTTAATTAATAATCGTATTCAAGATTGGTGTCTATGAATTCGTCTTGTCATGGCGAATTCAATCAATAAAATAGAGAAATGTCTAGAGAGAGAATTCTTGAGAGATTCCCTAGAGCCTTCCAACCTAGGTACCGGGCCGCTCACCGGCCAACAAATGTTTTCCTCCATAGCCATAAGCCTTCCCGTTCTAGTTTCCAAGCCTTAGATCTTCGTAGGAACCCTTTGAGCAAAGCAGATGTTTTCATTGGTCGATCGTCTAGGGGTAGAGAGGATGTTGTTCAAGTGAAGTGGGCAGAAAAATTGGCGAAAATTTCACACTCATTGTACGTCACAAATTTTCCAATGGACTGGTAAGCGAAGGATGTAAAATAAATTATGAACAAAGTGGGGAGGGTGAAGGATGTGTTTATGCCTGAGAAAGTGAATAAGGAGGGTAGAAAGTTTGCTTTTGTTCGCTTTGACAGAGATATCAATGTGGAGGAAATTTTGAATAAGGTGAAAGGTCTGAGCATCGGAAAGGATAAAATTTTAGCGCACGTAGCAAGATTTGATAGAAATAGTGATGGTAGAGAAGCTGAAAAGGTTCAGCAAAAGAATTGGATAGTGTTGGTCCAGATAACGACAAAGTAAAAGACTAGAGGGGGGTGAATAGTCTTTTAAAACTTTTGTCGATAAACACAGTTTCTCAGATATCTGTGTAGATATCTGATACTTAATTTCAGAGAGCGGAAGACTTTTATGTGATAAGTGCACGTGCGCAGCAAGATGTGTGTAAGTACTTTGCAAGATAAGTAAAGCAAGTAATAAACTTCAGAAAGTAAATAACACAAGTCTTTTTTATAGTGGTATCTGAAGGTGGCGTAATCCTTCAACTAATCCACTTCGGCCTTTCTCAGACCTAGAATCCACTAAGACAGATAAATGAGTTAACCTTACAGATATCTTCTCTTGATTCCTAAATACACTAGGTTTCCAACCAAGTGTTCCCCCTGAGTTATTCCCCGACTTTCACAGCCAAGTACTTCATGTACTCAGAAACCTTTTTGAGCTATTCCTTAGCTTCCCAAGATAAGTACTTCTTGTGCTCAGCAACCTTGGAGTTGTTCCTTAGTTTCCCAAACCAAGTACTTCCTATACTCCACGCCGAATATGGTGTTGGTTTTAGGTTTGTTTGTCAGGTGAGCTTCTTAAATAACTTATTCAGTTATTCAGATAGCTCTATGAATCAAGTATACTTAGTACACTTTTCAATGTATGGTATCTTGTTCTCTACTGACCCAAATCTATTGTAAGTGTTCCAGAGAATGAATCTCAGATATTAAATCTTAGTTCAACTCCTTCACAGATAACAATGCTTGTTAAGGATCAGGACACTTAGAACTTTTGTGCTACTTAGAATCAAGAGCTTTGGTCGCAACAGAAAGCTTGAAGGTAAGTAGTTTGCTTGAGAGAGAGCTTGTGTGTGAGTATTCAATGTAAGTTCAGTGTTGTGTGTGTTCTCAAGCAGTCTAAGTGTTGATATTTATAGATGAATTTGAGTGCCGTTTGAATAGTATCTGTTAGGCTTAAATCAAATTCAAACTATTAATATCTGAATATAGTACTGTAGCAGGTTTGTCTTCTTCTTCAGAAGCTACCGTTTTTGTTCAGACATTTCTGTCTGCGCATTTAATGCACTGTACTATTTTGTCCTATAGTGCCAACGAAACTATGCATGGTATCAGAGATCTTTATACAATCAGAGTTTTCTGAAACTTTGCATGTTCTTTTCCATCGATTATCACAACTCCAGATACCATTTGTTGAAACAACTTTGTTATAAAATATTTCTTTTTCAGAAACATAGTTTATATCCAAGGTATCTGAGTGTAGCTTTCCTCGTCTCAGAAACCTTTTATTCTCAGATAGCTTTTGCAACACTTGTGTTTCAAAACACTTGTTTCTTCAAGATATCTGGACCTAGGTATCTGAAAAACCTTTGTCTTCAGCAATCTTGTGCGGTCTTCAAATCTTCAAATCTTCAAATCCGTTGAACTTTTCCTGCTGGAAGTCTTCTTCTTGGTCTTCTTTAGAAAATAAAAGTTACATTTCGAGACCTAACATCCTATACAAGATTTGCTAGACTATCATACTTAGTGAGTTTCCTCTTTTACAGTGTTCAAGTGAACCACGAGTACTAACCACCTTTCTGAGCTAAGATAAGTCATTAGTTTGCTGATCAAAATCTAAACATATATTCCTAACAGATAGCTCAAGCAAGATATAGGAAGGAAGCTGTATCATATCTGTCAATGGCAAACGGGAGATAAAATTCGTGCAAAGAAGGAGAAGTTTCGAGTGTCAGAATGCAAGAGAGGAAGAAAGATGAAGTCTTGATGAATAAGGAGAATGTGTCGAGAAGACAGGTGCAGCCGACGTTTTGGCAAGAGGGGGATTCTAAGATGGGGAGGAGGAGAAACGAATTCAAAGACAGAGCTGGAATTTTTTTTGCCAAGTAAGGAATCATCGGAGTGGGTAAAATCGATCTTAGTTTGTGATTTGAAGAAAGGAATCAGTGCTTCTGATGCGTTGGAGCTTCTCCAGGCAAAAAAATTGAAATAATACCAGAATCACTCAGTTAGCCTCTGATTGTTGGATTTTAGACCCTGGATCCCAGGAGGAGAGTGATAAATTATTGAAGGTTGATGCAGACTGGTGGAATTTAGCTTTCAAATTTGTCAGGAAATAACGCGGAAATGATCGAAATAATCAACGAAAAGTGTGGGTGGAGGCGTATGGGATACCTCTACATGTTTGGTGTCCTCAATTCTTCAGAAGACTAGGTAACAGAATGGGCAAAGTGATTGAGATTGATGCTGAATCATTAGATAAGTCAGATTTGTGTAAAGGAAGATTTCTCATTGAAACACCAATTTTCAGTCGTCTAGACCGTTCAATTGAATTCAAAATTTGGGATAAGTTTTTTGTTATTCATATCAAAGAAGTCGAGGACCCTGGTACTGTTCAGAAAAATGATGTCGTCTCACTAACCAGAGATGTGTCAGAATCACAAGTCTCGGAGGATGATGTACTAGAATCGGATGAGGAAGATCAAGAGTTGATGCAGTTTGAAAAATTAGGGGACAGAGAAGTTGATGAATTAAAGAACATTGATGAAGAGGATGTTTGGAATGGGGACATTTTTCGAGAGGGCTTTAAACCCAATGAAGGTGTAAAGGCAAAGGAGTTGGCAGTAAATGAGGCAGCCATGGAAGAGTTATCAAAGAGATTAGAGGATTGTTTTGGTATTGAAGAGATGGATGAGAGTTACGAGAAAGAGAGAGGCGTTAATTATGCAACGGTAAATTTGGATAGGTTAGAACAAAGTAGATTAAGGTCAGGGCTGCAAGAGAATTCTATGGACATTAATGTTGGGCCGATTGGGCCAGTACAGATACACACAGGAGAAGGTTTGGGGCGTGGAGAATCAAATATCGTTAACTCTGGTCCAAATATAGACCAAATAGAAAATATCCAGAGAGATAATTTGGGGAGAAACAAGGGGGTGAGCTGCAATTTGGAGTAGTCAGTGGGGTCATTGGTCTCAGATGACCCATTTAATCTTTATCAGTTAATCAATAGAGAATCGACTGTGGATCAAAAGCAACGTGAATCACAGAGCAAAATCAGAAGCAAAGGCGAGAAGCAACGATCAGATAACGGAGCGGCTGATACAGTTTCGACAGAATTTGGAATGGAGGAAGCTGAGATCGTGGAGTCAGGCGTTGAAGGGGTTGATCGGCGAATCAAAAGAGGAAGAAAGGTGAAAAGTGTTGCGATTAAGAATGGTATTGGTCAGGTGGTGCTGGAAGGTGGAATCTTCATAAAGGATAATGAATTAAGAAGCTGCAATTGGAGGGTTTTGAGAAGTAGAGAAGAAGAAGCAAAGGAATTGTGGGAGTTGGGTAATTCGATGGGTTTGCTAGAAGAGGAAAATCGAGAAGAGACGATTGCGAAATTTATAGAATGGGAGGAGAGAGATGAAGATACAGAGTTGGGACAGAGAACAGATAAGATCGTGGAGTTGTCAAAGTTGTATCAATGAAGTTAGCCAGCTGGAATATTCGAGGTTTGGGGAGTCGGTTGAAGAAGAGTATGGTAAGGGATTTAGTTGGGAAAGAGAAATTGGATTTTATTTGTTTGCAGGAGACAGAGTTGTCAAACTTTGATGATAGGTTCGCTTGTGTTCTCTGGGGTGATAAAGATTGTAAATGGGTTTATAGCAGTGCTGAGGGGATGTCGGGAGGGCTGTGCTGTGTGTGGAATGAAAAGGTTTTTGAGCGAACTGAGCTTTGGGGAGACAAGGGTGTGTTGGGAGTGACGGATTTTTGGAATGGAGTTCTGGTGAATATTCTCAATATTTATGCTCCGTGTGACTATGAAGGAAAATTGGAGTTATGGAGGGTGATCGGAGAAAAGATGAGAGGAAAGGAGAAGGAAAGATGGTGCTTGTGTAGGGATTTTAACTCGGTTCGATCTGAGGAGGAGCGACAAGGTAAGACTAAAGCAAGCAAAAGAAGAGAGACGACTGCGTTTAATGATTTTATTAACAGGTTGCAGTTGGTTGATTTGCCATTGGTTCGATGTAAGTACACTTGGTATAGGGACAACGGGCAGAGCTGTAGTCGTATTGATCGTTTTCTCTTGTCAAGTGAATGGATGGTGTCGTGGCCTAATCTGGTACAAGAAGGAATGAAACGAAAATTGTCTTACCATGCGGTAATTGTCTTGAAAGAAATAGAGAGAAACTGGGGTCCGAAACCTTTTAAGTTTCTGAGCTGCTGGTTAAAGGAGGCAGGGTTCAGGAAATTGGTGGAAGATGAATGGAATGGATGTAAGGTGACTGGTTGGAGTGGGTATAGGCTGAAGGTGAAACTGAAAGTGGTGCGCGAGAAAATTAAAGAGTGGCATAGAAGCAAATTTGGAGAGATTGATAGAAATATCGAACAGAAATCAAATGAAGTTAAGAGTTGGGATGATAAAATGGAGTCAGCGGGTTTAGATTTGGAGGAGGCAGAGATTAGAAAGAAAGATTGGGATAAATTGAACCAATTGATAGAAATGAAGGATCATATCAGGTTCCAACAAGCTCGAAGTAAGTGGTTAAAGGAGGGAGACACCAATTCGAAATTTTTCCACAAATGTGTAGAGAGGAAAGGGAAGTACAAGGAGCTGAAGGGTCTGAGAATTGATGGTAAATGGTGTGACAAGGTGCAAGATGTGAAGACAGGGGTATGTGATTTTTTCAAGTCTAGATTTGAGAAGAAACACAGTGTTTTCAGAAATATTCCTGTAGTGCTGGAAGGTGACAGAATTTGTCCAGAAAAAGCTAAGGAGCTGGAGATTGAATTTTCAGAAGAAGAAGTGAGGGCTGCAGTTTGGGACTGCGGGTAGGAAAAAAGTCCCGGACCGGATGGTTTTAACTTTAGTTTCTTCCGGGAGTTTTGGGAGTTGATTAAAGGAGATGTTATGGAGACAATCTGTGATTTTCAAAGGAATGTAAAGTTAGTTCGTGGATTAAATTCGTCTTTCATCACTCTTATTCCTAAATGTGCTAATCCAATAGCCATTGATGAATTTCGCCCGATTTCTTTGATTAGAGGGGTATATAAGATAGTGGCAAAGGTACTTGCAAGAAGATTTGCACCGGTTTTGGATAAAGTCATTTCTCATAACCAATCAGCTTTTGTGGGAGAAAGAAATATTTTGGACAGTGTGGTGATTGCTAATGAAGTGGTGGATGAAGCACGAAAGAAAAAGAAGGAAATCTTTTTGTTTAAAATTGATTTCGAAAAGGCATATGATTCCGTGGACTGGAAGTTTCTCCTTGACATGCTGAAAACTTTGGGTTGCGGAGTGAAATGGTGTCGTTGGATAGAGGAATGTGTGTCCACGGATGAGGCGTCGGTGTTGGTGAATGGAAGTCCGACTAATGTGTTCAAATTGGGTCGAGGGCTAAGACAAGGGGATCCGTTATCACCTTTCTTATTCCTTGTAATTGCGGAAGGGCTAAGTAGAATGATCAAGGTGGCTTGCTCTAGTGGGAATTTTATTCCGGTAAAGGTGGGTAAGGATGATGTTGAAATATCTCATCTCCAATTTGCTGATGATTCGATTATTTTTGGAGAAGCAAATGAGAAGAATATAGTGACTTTGAAGAGCATTCTGAGATGTTTTGAGTTATTTTCTGGACTCAAAATAAATTACAAAAAGAGCTGCTTGTTTGGCATTGGTTTGGATTCTACTGTTCTCTCTTCCTGGGCTGATTTTCTCAATTGTTCAGTCGGAGAGCTGCCTTTTATTTATCTGGGGTTGCCGATTGGGGCACGGACTAGCAACGAAGAAATTTGGCTGACTGTTATGGATAGAGTGGAGAAAAAATTGTCTTCTTGGGAGAATCACTTTCTCTCTTTGGGTGGTCGACTGGTGCTAACTAATGCTGTGCTTACTTCTCTACCCCTTTATTATTTATCCTTTTTCAAACTACCTGCTTTCGTCCTTAACCAACTCAAGAGCTTACAATGTCATTTCTTGTGGGGTTTTTTTTTGGGTGGGAAAAAGAAAGTAGCTTGGGTTAATTGGGTGGAGATCTGTAAACCTAAAGAGAGTGGCGGGCCGGGTGTAAAAAATTTGGGAGGTTTTAACGAGGCTCTATTAGGTAAATGGGCTTGGCGTTTATTAGAAGGAAAAGATGCTTTGTGGGCAAGGGTGTTGTCGTCAAAGTATGGAGACTTTATGGAGAATGTTGTAGAGTGTAGAGGGGGAAAGGTTCGGGATAGGTTGTGGTCTTCTTGGTGGCGAGATCTTGTGCGTTTGGTAGGGTGTCGGGGCTGGTTTGGTGATGGGTTGTCTAGAGTAGTGGGGAATGGTTTATCTACAAAATTTTGGACAGTGGGGTGGTTAGGGGGGCTGAGTTTGAGTGAGCTTTTTCCTAGGCTCTTTAGTTTGGAAGTGGACAAAAATGTGGTGATTTCAGATAGGTTTAGGTTAGTGGAAGGTGTTGTTGTTGGGTGTTGGGAATGGAGGAGATCTTTATTTGTTTGGGAAGAAGAGTTATTGGCTGATCTTGTGGCTTTATTGAACAGGTTTATTCTTAATGCAAGTGTCGAGGATCGCTGGACCTGGAAATTTGCAAAGGATGGAGTTTATTCAGTCCGGGCTGGTTACGAGCAGCGGATGCGTGAAAATTCTCCAGATGGTTGGCAAAGTAAGGAGTGGGCGCTGCTTGTGTGGAACAGATGGGCGCCGACCAAAATCAATTGTTTTATTTGGAGACTTATCCTGGATCGAACTTCCTACACGTCCGAACTTAAAAAGAAGACACATTCTGAATGAAGAGGAAGAAGTTTGGTGTCCTTTATGTGAGGATAATAAAGAAGAAACAGTTGCTCATTTGTTTCTGGAATGTACTTTTGCGGAAAAGGTTTGGAAAATGGTTGCGCTTTGGATAGGTACTGACTTAAATTTTTCTGATGAGGTGTTGGTGTCAATGTCTAATTTTTCAAAGGTGTCAAGAAAAAAGAGAGCGATTTGGATGTTATTCTGGCATGGAACAGTTTGGTATATTTGGAAAGCACGAAATCAAGCAATTTTTTATGGCAGTAAATTTTCTACTTAGGAGACTTTTGAGTCCTTAAGATTTAATCTGTGGACTTGGTTCAAAGAGAAAGATTTGATTTTGCCGGGTTATAAGCAGACAGATTGGGACAGATTCCCGAGTGATATTTTGCAACTGAATTTTAGTTGATGCTCAGGATTTCTTTGGCAAGCTGGGAAGACTGTATGTGCTTTGTCTTCAGCAAGTTGAGGCTTTTGTGACGTTTTGCGGTGTTCTGAGTTTTCCGACTGAGCTGTTTTGCAATTTTGTGTGGTGTGCCTTTTGCTGGTTTATGTCGATGGACCGTGGGATTTTTACCTTTTCTGTTACACCCCTGTGTTCAAGGGTTTTCCGGTCGGCCTTTTCGAACATCATCACCCTTTTCTTTCTATCTTTCTTGGGTGATATCTCTCTGACTAGGTGCTTGCTATCTTCCCCTGAACTGTTGGCACGGAAGCTCGGTTCTGTGACATGCTAGACGAGGGGGAAACACGAGTTTTTGTGATCCGGAAAGTATTTGAACATAGGTTCTGGCTATGGTGGTTTGGGTGTTTATTTCAGGTCCTTGCTTCTCTTTTGGATATTGTTGAGTTATTTGGTCTGTTGTTTGTTATTTTCGGGCTGTTTTTCCTTGGGTTTTAGAACTTGGAATCCTGGCTGTTGCTTGTACTGGTTGAGGGAACATTCCTGATGTTCCGGTTTAGTGAAATAAAATTTTAATTATTCAAAAAATAAAAAAAAGAATTCAAATATATGTTCAAAATATATTTCGGATTTTTGCAGATAAAGTTATATGAAATTTAATAAAAACTATATATACAGTCAACATACCAAAAAGACAATGCAATACATACTGGCTAAAATACAACTAATTCCACAAAATTCCACGTAGGACTGAATGAATCTGGTGAGATTTAGGCTCTATTCTCTTCAACTGAAAACTCATTCAGTTCAGTTCAGTTCCGTTCAGTTCAGTTCAACTTAGTTTTATACTACAGTTCAGTTCAGTTCAGTAAATTTCAATTGAAAAGAATAGAATTAATGAGAGAAGAAAAGAATCCGAGGCCGAGATAGTGACTAATTATTTTTGTGTAGAATCTCAATCCATATAAGGTTGTTTTGATCAAACCACGTACAAGTCAAATCATAAGTTGCCTTAATTTGTATTCCTTAATTAGATTGAATCATTAATTGGCCTAACAAAATGTAACTTGATCGATTTGCATAAAATCTCAGTTAAATTGGTAGAGTAACATATCACATTGAATTCTTACCTTGTATGTATTGTTTTGATTTATTTAATCAAGAAAATACAAATCAATAAGAGAAATTCTCTAATTCAATCTTTGCAAATGTTCTATACAAATTCTTTAGAATGAAAACTGAGCTTATAATATACTCACTCAGTTCCATTAAAAACTTCATAACTTTCCTTTTTTGGTGTTTCGTTATAAACTTCCTAACTTAAAAAATTTAAGTTTTTATCCCACTATCTAATTCTTAATTTATTATTAATCTTTACTACTTTATCATCATTCTATTCACTCTTTCACTTACTTTATCACCCAATTACAACTTTATCAATATACTACCACTCACAAACTAATATTTAACTAATTTCCCTTAAACTAAAATAAACGTGTTGTATTCTTGGCTAATCAACTCAGTAGCGATTTGACTATGAGAATTAATCCTAACAGTAGCTACCAAAGAAGCCTCAAGTGGTCTAGGCCGAAATCGACTTGGTTGAAACTCAATGTGGATGGAAGCTGCAAACCACAAGAGAACTCGGGCATTTTTGGAGGGGTGCTTCGAGATGAAACTAGGAAATGGTTATGGGGTTTCTCTGCACCCATACGTAGTCCCACAGTTAATGAAACATAGTTATATGGCATGTTGAGAGGACTTGAGCTTGCTTGGGATAGAAGGATTCTGAAACTTCAAGTGGAAACGGACTCGAAAATCGTTTTCAAATGGTTAACTGGAATAGATATTCCACCACAGGAGCTGGAACCATTGGTACTACGCTGCAAGGAACTACTTTGCAATCCTTGGGAAATCGATCTGCAGAAGATCGATCGTCATGCTAATACTTGTGTTGATCATTTAGCTAGTCTAGGTTACAATTATGGTGGGGAAAAAATATGGTTTGATCCACCAATTTATGTAATACCTTCTTTGGGTCTTGACAGTGGTAGGGCTGCAAACGAGCCAAGCTTTTTTCGAGCTATTCGAGCTCGGCTCAAAAAAAGCTCGGCTTGTTCGAGCTCGAGCTTTAATTATAGCTTGAAAATGTTTCGAGCTCGAGCTCGAATATTAGGGTATTCGGCTCGACGAGCTATTCGAATAGTATTTATTAATAATTATATAAATAAATATATATAGACATACTTCACACTTTACTTTACTTTCTAACCTAACCTAATTACCAAATATGATTTCACCTTCACCAGATTCACCACGCCATTTATCTCCTTCATAGCGGCGCCCCTCCAGAGTCCAGATCGCCACCGCCACGCCTCCTCTCTCCACCACGGCGCCCCTCTCTCCACCACCGCACCATCTCCTCTACTCACAGGCACAGCTTACGAGTCGCCACTCGCCAATGCCACCGCAATACCCACCATCGCAATCGCCATCGCACCGCAATCACCCACCCATCGCCACCCCCCCGCTCACCACCACCGCACATCTCCTCTCCACTGCCCCCCCCCATCGCCACCGCGCCTGAAGTAAATTTTCCACCCACTGGCCATCACCACTCACCAGTCCACCAGAACCACCACCGTCTACCGCACTTCTACACGCCTGGTCTTCTCTCCCCCACCAACCACCGTCCCTCTTCAGCTGACCACCGCACCTTTTCTCTTAGCATTTGAAGGGCTGAATTAGTAGGTTTTATTTTTTTTTTCCGGATAAATCTAATAATTTAATTGAATAGAAGATGTTTTTGTTTGTTCTTACTTCTTACTACTGTGTGACTGTGTGCTGTATGAGAATTGAGAAGCTGTGTTCATTGATTGTGTTCATTGATTCTATGATCCTGGAAAGTGGGAAATTGCTAGGAATATCTGTTTAGATTTTGATCAGTAACCGAATGACTTATCTTAGCTCAGAAAGGTGGTTAGTACTCTTAGTTCACTTGAACACTGTAAAAGAGGAAACTCACTAAGTATGATAGTCTAGCAAATCTTGTATATGATGTTAGGTCTCTGAATGTAATTTTTATTCATCTAAAGAAGACCAAGAAGAAGGCATCCAGCAGGAAACGTTCAACGGATTTGAAGATTTGAAAACTGCACAAGAGTGCTGAAGACAAGGGTTTTCAGATAACTATGACCAGATATCTTGAAGACACAAGCGTTTTTAAATAAACAGTGTTGCAAAAGATATCTGAGAAATAAAAGGTTTCTGAAACGAGGAAAGTGCCCACAGATATCTACACTCAGATACCTTGGACATAAACTATGTTTCTGAAAAGAAATACTTTATAACAAGTTGTTTCAACAAGTGGTATCTGGAGTTGTGATAATCTCTAGAAAAGGACGTGCAAAGCTTCAGAGAACTCTGATAGTATAAGATCTCTAATACAATGTATAGTTCCGTTAGCACTACAGGACAAAGTATAGTACAATGCATTGAATGCGCGGACAGAAATGTCTGAACAAAAACGGTAGCTTCTGAAGAAGAAGACAAACGTACTACAGTACTATACTCAGATATCAATAGTTTGAATTTGATTTAAGCCTAACGGATACTATTCAAACGACACTCAAATTCATCTATAAATATCAACACTTAGACAGCTTGAGAACACACCTTAGAACACTGAACACACCTTGAACTTACATTGAATACTCTCACAAGCTCTCTCAAGCACACTACTTACCTTCAAGCTTTCTGTTGCGACCAAAGCTCTTGATTCTAAGTAGCACAGAAGTTCTAAGTGTCCTGATCCTTAACAAGCATTGCTATTTGTGAAAGAGTTGAATTAAGATTTGATATCTGAGATTCATTCTCTTGAACGTTTATCATAGACTTGGGTCAGTAAAGAACAAGATACCATACATTGCAAAGTGTATTAAGTATACTTGATTCTCAGAGCTATCTGCATAACTGAACAAGTTATTAAAGAATCTCACCTGACAAACTACCTTAACCAACACCTTAATTGGCGAGTATGTGAAGTACTTAGTTTGGGAAACTAAGGAACAACTCCAGGAAAGAGGTTTCTGAGTACAGGAAGTACTTGGTTGTGAAAGCCGGGGAATAACTCAGGGGGAACACTTAGTTGGGAACCTAGTGTAATTAGGAATCGAGAGAAGATATTTGTAAGGTTACATCAATTATCTGTCTTAGTGGATTCTAGGTCTGAGAAAGGCCGAAGTGGATTAGTTGAAGGATTACGCCACCTTCAGATACCACTATAAAAAGACTTGTGTTATTTACTTTCTGCATTTTATTACTTGCTTTATTTACCTTGCAAAGTATTTACACCTATCTTGCTGAACACGTGCACTTATCACAGAAAAGTCTTCCGCTCTCTGAAATTAAGTATCAGATATCTTCACAGATATCTGAGAAACTGTGTTTATCGACAAAAGTTTTAAAAGACTATTCACCCCCCCCCCTCTCTAGTCTTTTACTTTGCCGTTATCTGGACCAACAGAAATGTACTCTATTTTACTTATTTTTGCTGGAATTTGATGTTTGTCAAATGAATGAATGAATGAACGGACATTAACAATTGACTGCTTTTGAATGAATGAATCGAGTCTGCAGATTGTATTCATTCTACATTCTCTGATTTTTTTGTTGATTTATATTCTTGTAGGATTGTATGATGGATAACATGGAAAATCCCTATCCGAAATCCATCGACTCAATGATTGAAGATGATGATGATTATGGTCATATGTTAGATAATATAAACGAACCAGGTGAGGAAAATACTGTGGATGTGATAGAGTTGGATGGTGACAAGGAAACTAAAAAAAAAGCTAATGGGAATGATGGGAAAGAAACAGATACCGGGGCTGCTGCATATGAGGCTGTAAAGGATGATGCATTCGAGAAGAAACAAAGAACAAAGCCATCTCCAGTGTGGAATGATTTTGATCCAGTTACAGATCCTGATGGTTCAAAATGGGCTCAATACAAACATTGCAAAAAGAAAATGAAGGCGCAAAGATCCGGAGTTACCACTTTTTGCATGCAGTTCAACTTGTATCAAAACGAAGTTACATCTTAAGAATCAAAAGATGTTGAATTTTAAGCCATCAAAAAGCAAAGTTGAATTGTCTATGGTGACATCTGGGAAGTATGATCATGCCAAGCAAAGAGAAGTTGTAGCTCATTGGATTCTTATGAATGAGAAGCCCTTCAATGTTGTTGAAGAAGTGGGGTACAATTTTCAAATGAGGATTAATAATCCAATGTTTGAAAAAATTTCTCGAACCACAACTTAAAAGGACTGTTTTACTGTCTATGAAAGGGAGAAGATAAATTTGAAAAACATGTTGAAGGGCACCAACAGAGTTTCTTTGACCACTGATGTCTGGAAGTGTGACACTCAAAAGCATTCTTATATTTGTATGACTGGGCACTTCATTGATTCCGATTGGGTGTTGCAGAAACGGTTACTAAATTTTGTAAAGTTTCCTCCTCCACATTCAGGTATTCATTTATAAATCACTGATATTTTACTTAGCATGTGTAATATATTTGTATGTTCTCATTTTTTTTGTGATAACTTTTTTTATGATCATTTTTGTCATACTGTGATCGTTTTAATCTAATATACATCTTTGTGTCATAAATGCATTTATTCATGTTTGTATATGTATATATTTGTAGGTATTGAAATAGCAAATATTTTGCGCAAATGTGTGTTGGAATGGGGCATAGAAAGTAAGGTGTTCACTATTTCTGTTGATAATGCGTCGTGCAATGATGTGGCTATTAGGATAATGAAACAGTCAATTTCTAAGAGTAGGAAGTTACCTTTGGAGGGTGCTTTATTTCATGTCAGATGTTGTGCACACATATTGAATTTAATTGTGCAAGATGGTTGGTCGGAAATTGCGGATATTATTCATAATGTGAAAGAAAGTGTCAGATATATGAATATATCGGAGACTCGTCTTAAGAAATTTGGTGATATTGTGCATCAAATGGGACTTGGTGCTAGAAAGTTGATTCTTGATTGTACTACTCGTTGGAATTCTACATATGATATGTTAATGGCTGCCTAACGAGTTAGGGATGTGTTTCCTGTTATTGTAGAACTTGAACCAACTTTCAAAACTTGTCCTACCAAGGAAGATTGGGTTAAGGTAAAACAAGTAACCAAAGTTCTTGAAGTGTTTTATGAGGCAACACAAATGATTTCTGGATCAAATTATCCAACTTCAAACAAATTTCTTCCTGTTATTTGGAGGGTCAAAGAGGTGCTAAATGAGGGGGAAAAAGATGTTGATCAATTTGTGAGGGACATGGTTCGTAAGATGAAAGAAAAGTTTGATAAATATTGGGGTGAGTGTAACATGTTGATGTCTATTGCTTCTGTGTTGGATCCAAGGTGCAAAATGAGGCTTGTTGAATTTTCATTCAACATTATTTACTCTGAAGCTGAAGCCAAAGCTAGTATATTCAAAGTTAAGAGCATGTTGTCTTCTCTTTTTGATGAGTATAATGCAAACCAAAATAGTTCATCAAGTTCCCAATCTAACTCTTCACATGAGACATCAAGTGGAAATGGTATGCTAATCTCAAGTGTTGATGTACCAAAGTCATCCGGGTGGTCTAGATTTGATAGTTATGTGAAGTCCGTTGAGAATGAGCCTCCTGAAAAGTCAGAGTTACAAGTTTACTTGGAACATGGTGTGCATAGATATAATAGGTCAGATTGTGATGTTTTGGGTTGGTGGAAGGAAAATAACAGCAAGTACAAGATTTTGTCAAAAATGGCTTCTGATATTTTGGCTATTCCATCAAGTACAGTAGCTTATGAGTCTACTTTTAGTGCTGGAAGTAGAGTGATTGACCCTTATCGTGCATCATTAGCCGCTGACACTGTGGAGATGTTAATGTGTGGAGGAGATTGGGTTCGTAACCTACATGACGTCAAGGCACCACAAAGAAATGTAAGTTAATGTTTTTGTTAATCATAAAATAATTTTATATAATTTTGTTTAATCATTTTTAAATGTTTTATTTCTTTAATTAAACAAGCTAACGTACCTGTGGAGATTATTATTCCAATGCCAACTTAGAGATTTACTTGAAGTGAAGGTAAACTGTTCTTTTCTATTCTTTCTTTTCTGTTCATTCTACTCATTTTCTATCCCTTCTCTTCTATTCTTTCTTTTTTGTTCATTCTGCCCCTTTTCTATCCCTTCTCTCCTGTTCTTTCTTTTATGTTCATTCTGCTCCTTTTCTATCATTTCTTCTATGTTCTATTACTTGAACTGAAGGTGAAATGATTTGTTTTTTGCTGGGCTTGTTTGTGTCGAGCTTATTGGCATTAGTTGGGTTTAATTATGCTTATGCCTTTGTGTCGAGCTTATTGGCATTAGTTGGGTTTAATTATGTTTGTGCCTTTGTGTCGAGCTTATTGGCATTAGTTGGGTTTAATTATGTTTATGCCTTAGTGTCGAGCTATTCCGTAGTAATTATGCTTGTATTTTGGCTGAAACTAGTATTAAAGTGTTGATAATGGTTTTATTTCAATTCAGGTTTAAGCTCGAGAACGGCAACGAGTTGCATTTTGGTGATGTCCATGGAGTTTTGTTGAGATACATGGAGCATATGAAGAATTTGAAGAATATTATGCTTGTGTAATTCAATTATGTACTCGTATAGTCGTATGTTGGACGACTTTCATTTGATGTGTTTTGTAAGACATTATGTTGGACGACTTTCATTTTAATGTGCTTTGTCACAAAGCCTTTGTGATGCATTATGTACTCGTACTTTCATTTAATTGAATTTCGAGCTTTTTAGTCGAGCTGAATTCGAGCTTCGTCAGTTTTCGAGCTCGCGAGCCGAGCTAAATTCGAGCTTTCGAGTTTAAAGGTTTGATTACAAGACCAAATAATGCTCGCGAGCCGAGCTCGAATAACAAAATTCACTCTCGAGCTCGAGCTCAATATATGCAGCTCGATCGAGCTCGAGCTTATATCAAATTTTGCTTAACGAGCCGAGCTTTACAAAAGCTCGGCTCGTTTGCAGCAGCCCTAGACAGTGGCTTCTAAGCCTTAATATATTTATGGTTTTATCCAAAAAAAAAATAAAGTAACTTCTTAGGAAGCTTTTAATGGACCGAAGGGAGTATATAGATTAACAATTTCTAAGTTCATCATGGTTCTATAAGATAATTGAATTCATAATTGGTTTCTAAGTTTAAAACCAGATTAGTACAAATATAGTTTCATTATAGCTTATCTAAACAAATTAAATGATAGCTATACTTATGGATCACGACATTAATTAGTATGATAATTAGGTGTGTCATTTTGCCTTAGGAGTCTGACATTGTGTCTCATAAGGCTCTGTTTAGATAGTTGAAAGCTAGCTGGTAGCTGTTTAGGTAGCTTAAAAGCTAGCTGGTTAGGTAGTTGGTTATCTAGCTGAAAAGCTAGTTGGTTTTAAATGTAGGTGTTTAGCAAATTAGCTGAAAAGCTAGCTGGTATTTTGTAAAATGACATAAAAGGTCATTACTTTTATTTTTCTTGTCTTTAACCTTTCTTATCGTATTATTAGTCTATAGTTTTTTAAATAATAATATATCATATTTTGTCCAATAATTATAATATATATTTAATGTACTTTACATCGCCACTTTAATAACATCATCAAAATTATCAGAAGTTGAAAGAAATAATCGTTGAGCATTTTAACTTAGTAATGAAAAAAATCAGCATTTGATGTGTACTACATGTATGCATTTTAAAGAGGTGCGGATACATTAATCCTTATGCCGATGGCTTCTTCTGACAGCGATGGTTTCTTATTTTCTTTATTCTAATTTAGGTTAATATAGGTTAGGGATATTTTCGGAATGAAAAAGATAAGAAGCTCCTTCTTTAAAAAAAAAAGCTACATTGACTAGCTTCTTTTTCCAAATTTGGTTAAGAAGTGTCAGCGTTCACGAGCTTTTTATTAGTCAATGGTCAAAAAAAGCTCATGGAGCTGAAAAACTAGTAGTAAACAGAGCCTAAATGGGTATTTCTAAATGGCATGCTTATTTTCATTGCTTAACTGTCGAATAGATTAGAAAAACTGCAAGTTAATTAATAGATGGATTTAACAAATGTAGGTTTAAAAACAGTAAATTAATATATTTACCCACCTCTTGACTATATATAACTCTAACCACTTCAAGTCCTAGCAAATATGATTCACATTCCAGTATCTTTTGCAATTAATATAAAATAAAATCATAGCCTTTTATAAAGTAATGATAAGGGAAAATACTTAAACATGAAATGCTAAGACTCTAACATCAACCCAAGTCCCAATACGAAATTGAAAAGATAACAATGCGAAATGTTTCTAAAACTCAAACTCAAAACATGATTACATCATGAAGCAATGTTGTGAACAAAAATGAAAAAGCAAGAAAGAATTCAAATGATAACTTCAATTTTTCTCCTTCTTCATGTTTATGTTGCTGGGTTCTTGTTGGCTGAGGAAGAAATCATCTTCATCAGCATCAATAATTGTTCTTCTCATTGCTGGAGTAACATTCGACTCTGAAACTCTGTGCAGTGAAGTCTGTATTGATACACAAATATATAGGAGGCTGGAACGCTTGTGTATATTGCCAAAATATTTACCATATCATTATTGTATGAATTATTTAAAATAATTATAATTAGGCTAACTATGTACCTAATTAAGAGGAATTTATTAAGCTGTTTGAGATTTTTAAGGGATTTTGTTCATTTAATTGATATTGTCCATAATTAGTTCAAGCTGCTGTGAAGAAAACGCGTGAAGGGTTGGAGTTGAAGACTTATCTTCTTTATAATTTTCTTGTCAAATAAATCAAATTAATTCAAAGAAATTATCACAATGATTTGAGGGCAAAGTCCTATAGTTAACTTCGAGAATAAGAACTGGTATTTTAAATATATATAGATTGAATTATGTTCCTATGATAGTAGTTATGATAGTAGTTATGGACTACACTTGCATAGACTATTTGGTATACGACTTTTACATACCTTTAACATATGAATATTATTTAACTCGATTTTATGTGAGTGTAATATTTATTTAACAGAGATTTTATTTGTATGTCAAACACAATTCACTGTAAAACTCGATTTTAATCCAACTTAAGTTGTTATATGCCAATGAGTCGAGCAAGTATTCAAAGTACAAATTATTTTGGTGGAGAAAATAAAATGTGGAGCGGAGCACTATGTACTTTGAGGATTGATTAGAGAGCAATGTCAGCATAAAAGGTATATATATTCATTTTTCCCAATACTTTCGCCACCATACTCCATACGTTTTCACCGCCATAAACCATCTCTTTCCTAGAGCTTCCACAGCTGTAAACCATAGCATTTCTAGCGCGTTTCACCGCCGTACACCAGATCTCCGGATATATAATCGTGAGCTATAAGTAAATCAATTTTTCTTAGATATCTCGAAATTGATTATTCCAGTAACTGGCCTTCGACGAATTTATCATCGCCGCCTTCTTGTTTCTGTCGGAAACTGGAGATTCTTCGAGATTAATTCTAAAATCCCAGAATTTATTTCGGGCCGTCTATTTGAATTCAATTTGAAGATGAGAAATTTTACTAATTATTATTTTACGGATCAATAAATTAATACGAGGTACAATTATTTTTTAGAATTGGACTTGGGCGAAGTCCGAATAGAGGTCCTAAAGAGAGATTGTTTAGTGGGGCCACACTACTTGATTGTTAGGTTATTTCTTTTCTTCTCCTTAATCGTTCTTCAGCCGTCTTGTCTTCTTTTCCAAGCCGTCTCTCTCTCTCTCTCTCTTCGACACCACAACCCACCTCACTTCCATCGAGCTCAGCCGCATCAGATTCGGGCCGGAACTGATTGGAGTTAGGCGTTTTAGATCGAAAAACAGAGACAAGAAACATTGAGACCGATTTGCAAATTATTGGGCTGATTTGTGGTGTTTTTGGGACTGTTCTTGATTGATTTGATTGGAGGATATGTTGGATATATGAACTTCGGGACCCCAGCTTGGATTTGGCGTCGATTGGATCGAGTTTGGAAAGTTCGGATTGTTACAGGGACCGAATTGAAGTTTTTGAAAAGTTAAAACCCTCCCTTTTGAGAATTTGAAGGTGCCAGGGACCCTTCTGCAATTTGACGAACTTCAGTATATTCTAGTTTTGACCCAGCAACCCGTAATACCTGTTATGCCCCTGGACCTTGTGAATCAGTACTTATTAGTACACCTCTGCTTTTACATCGAATAAGCTGCTAGCTCAGTTCGATTGGTGGCGTTGTTTCCATGCAGGAGGTCAACAGTTCGAATTCCATTGGACCTTGATTTTGTATCTTTTTATTCCAGCCTATTTTTCGACCCGTTCAAATTACCGTTTTGCCCTTGAACGTTATAGAACCACAATTATGCCCTTCTACATTTTTATCCTATTTTTCCTAGCTCCAGAAAATTATCGTTTTGCCCTTGTTACACTATTTCCTCAATATCGACCTATAAAACCGTAGTAAAGACGAGATGGAGTTTGTGAGTGGTGCTTTGGAGAATTTAAGGTGCTAAGTGACTTTGGAGAATTCGAGTTGCAAGTAGGAGCTTTGGTGATTGGATAGGTTAAGCTTGCATTCGTATCGACCTTGAGGTAAGGGGGTTTCCTTGACACTTTTGCTTCTATTTTATTGTTATCGTATATATATGTATGTTTTATGATTGACAAATCACTTATGGTTATTATATCAAGGAATGGGACTTGGTATAATAATCTATTCGAAAAGGATCAAGTATATGTACCCATAAATGTTTTATCGTGATTGTGATTTGTGAAAAGTGTTTCGTTCAAAAGCATGGATTGAAAATATGTTTTATGCTCATCGATATGCCTATGAATTGTTTGGGCCCTTTCGAGGGAATGTCGTGCTTTTGGAGATCCCCATTGTTATGTTATCCCTTTGGTAGGGCATTGTTATTGTTATGTAAAAGCCGACCTGTGTGCCACCACGGTTCGTGTGGCCGTAGCGTATTGTCTGATTGAGCTAAATATGAATTGACATTGTTTTGATAAATTGTTCCATGCAAATTATTTTGGATATATAAACGTATTGATATATATATATATATATATATATATATATATATATATATATATATATATATATATATATATATATATGTATATATATATGTATGTATGTATGTATATATGTATATATATATGTATGTATGTATGTATGTATGTATGTATGTTTGAAATACTCTGCTTGATCCGGTAAAAGTGTCAGTGAGGCTCACCCTTACACCCCCCTTTCAGATATTTAGTAAGTGAAGTGACACTGGATGGTACAGTAGAGTGGAACCCGGTAGACGGATGGTGGATCTTATGAAGACTTTTTAGTAGTGGTTGCGTACTCTGAGGTTTATAGATTAGTGATGACTCGTACTGTTGGGATTGTCGTTTTGTATTCAGGACTTGTAATTATTGTTGTAAATGAGATTTATAGACGTTCTGTTGTACCACTCTGAGATTATTTATGTATGTTAAGGATTAAAGTTAGGCTTCGTCTTGGCGTGAGCCCATCTCACGATAGACGGCCGGTCGCGACATTAATCTTGCAATCATCAATGGGATTTAAGAGAAAGAATGAAGATGTCACAAATTAGTGATTCTTTTGATATAAAACATGCATTTCATGGTGTGTGTGCCGATGTTCTTGGTAAATGAAGATCTTCATATCACACTATAAATAGGAATGGAATTAGCATTGATCTTACAGGAACCATGTGCCAAAAATAGTGTGTATGCAATAATGAGGAAGTAACAATATACGCGTTAATTTTGCTCCCTTTCAAGCTTTCCTTAAATCGATTTATTTTGAAATATTTAATACAAATAATTCTAGAAAATCAGAGAATCAATTTTGGTGAAAGTCATTCAGCCAGATTTTGAAATAAAAACTGTTGTTTCATATATATATATATATATATAGATTTGCTTTGACATGTTCACTTACCTTAAAATAGCATATTATAGTGACCCAAACTTTCCGTTGTCAAAATTCTCATTTAGTTTCTCCTCCAGAGTCTCCCAATAACTACCAATTACCACCTGTGGCGAAGCTATGCTTTGCAATGGTGGGGCTGAAACATTTTCAAAAAAAAATCATATGTATTTTTTTCGTTTTTTTTAAATTAGACCTATGCAAAATTCGAAGAATTTTTTTTTATATAAGAGAAGTCTAGGTAGTTTCAAATGCTAGTTTCGCCGCTGATTACCACTGCTTCTAAGAAAGTCCTAGATAAAAGAAGTAAATACTCGACCCATGAGTCCCCCCGTGCACCCATCCCAATTTCTAAAAATCGTTCCTTCCCATTCCATTTGCTTATAATGTTTCTGTAGAATTCCACAATTGATATATGGACTTGGGTGAGAAGGAAATACAAGGAGTGAGAGGCCTATAAATTCCGAATCCAAATCGGGCAGTAAAAGACATACCCAAATTGATATGGTCGAGCTACAAGCTCCAGACTAAGTCGGGCATCAACACCGAGATTAGAAAGGAAGGAAGATAGATAGATGGTGAGACTACTCAATTAGTTCTGACTTTTGTGGCTCTCAAGTAATATTTTTTCCCTTTGGTTTATATATTCAAATAACCAATTACTTTGCTGGTATGTGTCCTGTTTATGGTGAAAGTATGTATGTCCTAGAGATAACTATTTATGAGGATGATATGTACTTTGATCACATTCAGTTTATTATTGTTTATAATATTGTTATTTAGCATTGCATCTATTGAGTTATTATTTGGTTGTTTGAATAATTCGATAAGATGTTCCCATGGACTGCACGTTATCACCAAGTGTGTAAGAACTTGGATGACAGAACGTAAGTCCTAAAATGGCCCCAATCGAGAGTCATTGAGATTTGGGATATCAATGACGCACGTTAAAGATTGGCATATGATCTGCATCATATTCTTGGAGAATGTAGTAGCTCTCACGACTACGAATGACTTGGTCATTCATGATGGATGCATGGACACCTTAGAGGGTGTTGGTAGACCCACCGAGAAACCATTTGGTTAATTCTATTTATATGTCTATGAAAGTATCGGTGTGTAGGGTGATGTATTAGTCCTTTGACTTGAGGTCAATACTGACTACATGTGCTAAGTGATGTACTTTAACCATGACCAATGCTTGCACTCCAAATGGGGTAGATCTACGCGTCGTAGACATCACGAAGCACAAGGGAGTAGTAGTTGAGCCAATATAGGATTCATTCCTCGCAATAGACATTGGAGATAATACTTTACATCTCATAGTTAAGTTGATCGCTAGTCATTGGCCAATGCATTACGGCATATTCAAAATGGTGTTTGAATATGATCGAGGATCAACTAACAAGATTGAGAAAGAAATGAATAAGTTATTGGAACAGACATAATATCAAGTTCTAGACTTATTCGAGTATTCGTGAATGAAAGGACCTTACCATCATTAGAGCCTTACATTACAAGTGGTTTGTATATCCTCACAAACGTCCTTATATATTAATATTGTCTGGTAAATTGTCTAGTAGTTTCACCGTGAACCTAATTGGATTAGTGATTAATATATAAGGCCCTATGGGTCACACTATATGGAGATTACTCTACCAAACCGGGGATGTTAATATTATTTATTTATAATAAATAATACGAGAATAATTTTGATTGGTTCAAATTGGACTTGAACAATTAAAATGAAGTGTTATACTTGGATTAATTTAGAATTAGAGTCCAATATCTAAACCGGGTTTAATGTAGAAATTGGGCTAAAAACGGAATAAAAAGGAAGAAGTAAAAGGCTGGGCCTTTTGGCCCAGCACAAGTAACCAACGGGCGCGTGCGTTAGTTGGTGCTGACGCGTGCGTTGCACGTGCCAGGAAGTTGAAACATGGTGGGGACGTGTTGTCCCCACCTCTTCTTTTCTCTCTACAGTTTCTTTTTCTTCCTTCATGTTTTTTTTTTTTTTTTTTTGGTTTGGTTTTGGCCTAATATGATTTTGTCTTATGTGTGTGATACATGCAACAATTCATTTTGAGACATACAGTATATAGACAAAACAGAAGAAGACAAAACAAAAGAAGACAAAATCAGATTTTGTCTTGTAAACACTTCATATTCTATACATCCTAAAAGAAGAATCTCTATAAATCCCGAAAAAAAAAATTGGGATCGTCAATTTGGATTTAAATTGGAGACGAAAATCTTAATTGAGCCCGAGAAGGATTACGGCTTTTAAATCGGGGTAAAGGCCCAATTACTAAAGAGCCCATTAGGTTTATTTATTGGTTATCTTGATTGTTTCTTTCCTTCTTTCTTGAGCTTTCCTTCTTTCTTGAGCCTTCTCCTCTTCTTGTACTTTTATTTTCTTATTCCGTCTTCTGTTCTTCTTGTTCTCGTTCCGTCCGATCAGGATCGAGAGCTTGATCATGTTATTGCTCGATCTTGATATTGACACGAGAGTAAAACCGAAGTTTGGACTTAAATCGATTGAGAATTGTGGGTTATGGATTCGCAAAACCGGAGCAAGAAACATGAGACCGATTTCGCAATTTATTGGAACGATTTGTGATGTTTTTGGACTGTTCTTCATCGTTTTGATTGGAGGAGGTGATGTGTATTTGATTTCCGTAGCCCTAGCTTGGATTTGGAGGAGTTTGGTTCGATTTCATGGAGTTTGGAAAGTTTCAGAATGCGCAGGGACCGAATTGATAATTTGCAGAGACTTGAAGGACATGTGTTTGAGAATTTGATTAGGGGCAGGGGGCTATTTGTAATTTAATTTGGATGAACAGCGTGACAAGCTGTTAAATATGTTGACTGAGTAAAACTATTAACACGATAGGCTGTGGTCGGGTGGCAGAAGCTGTGGACTGTTAGGCATGAGTTCTGTGGTTCGAAACCTGATGGAGCCATATTTTTGTATTCTTTTTATTTCCAGCCTTTTTCGACCCGTTTAAATTACCGTTTTACCCCTGAACGTTATAGAATCACAATTATGCCCTTCTATATTTTTATCCTATTTTTCCTAGCTCCAGAAATTACCGTTTTGCCCTTGTTACCATATTTCCCCAATTTCGACCTATAAAACCGTACTAGAGCTAAGCGGGGTTTACAAGTGGTGCTTTGGATGAATGATGGTTTAAAGTGACTTTGGAGGATTTGATGTGCAATCTATTGGAGGATCTTGCGGGTATTTAAGTTTGACTTGGAATTGTATCGACCTTGAGGTAAGGGAACTCTTGACACTTTTGCTTTTATTTTTCGATATAAAATGTATATATATGTATAGTTTTCGATTGAAAATAACTTATGATTATTATATCATGTTATGGGACTTGATATAATAGTCTTTTCGAAAAAGAATCAAGTATGTGTATCCCAAAATGTTTTCCTTGTGTATGCGATTTGTGAAAGTGATTTGATAAAGCATGGATTATGTGTACGTTTATGCTCATCGATATGCCTATGAAGTGTGTGACCCTTTCGGGGGAATGTCGTGCTTTGGAGTACTCCCAGTGTTATGTGTGTGACCCTATTGTGTTAGGGGATATGTTATGTGAAAGCCTGACCTGTGTGCCACCATGGTTTGTGTGGTCGTAGTGTATATTTGATTCGAGCTAAATGTGAATAGTGTATTGTGACATGTGTTCCATACAAATAATTTTCGACTATGTTTGATATAAAAATGGAGTGTATATGTATGTATACTTTTCATATGTACTTGATCCGGGTAAAAGTGTCAGGAGCTCACCCTTACACCTTTTTTTTTAGATATTTAGTAAGTGACCATATGAAGATACTTTTGAGTTGAGACGGTAGTCAGATGATGTATACGTGAAGGCTGTTTAGTAGTTGCTGCGACTCTGAGATTTGTAATTATAAGATGATTTATACTGCTGAGGTTGTTATGTATTGAGGACTTGTAAGTACTTTTGTCTTTGGAATTTTAGACGCTCTGTTGTTTATCACTCTGAGATTAATTGATGTATCTGAGGGTTAAAGGTAGGCTTCGTCTTGGCGTGAGCCCATCTCACGATAGACGGCCGGTCGCGCCAAAGTATTTTGGTTTTGGGGCGTGATAATCTCCTAGCATTCTTAATGGTAGAAGAACTCTTGTGGATACCAAGGTTCGAGGTGACAACCGGCAACCTAGATTTGCACGAAGACTGGGATTTGCTTGGAGAGGAGCTAGAGGATCTCGAAGGACTTGAATATACAGAGGAGCAAATTGACGAGCTGTTAGAATTTGCTGAGGCAGAATTGGAAGCTACTAGTCAGGACTCAAAATTGCTATCAGAGTAAGCTCTCTGTTATTTATGCACAAACACGTTAAATTACTATTATCATGTTGGTCTATAAAATTTTTAAAATTTCTGCTGCGTATACTTAGAGTATAAACTGACCAAATTTTCCAACATGTGGATCATCTTCTACACATTTTTATTTAATTTAATAGGAACTCTAATGACGATATTATAATTCGGTACAGTAATTATTATATTATGAACTGATTAGATATAAGTTTTTCTAGATTAGTTTACTTGGAAAAGTCCTGGAGACTTAGGTATTAGTGTTAGATGAATTAATATAAGTGGATTAATTCCACACCTCTTTATAAGTTCGAGCTTTTAGATGAAATTGAATTATTTCATGTATCAGAGCAGGTCCAAGTTTATGATAGATGCCCCAGACGATGATAATTTCGGCTTGCCCAAAGATGGCTATGATTCTACGTGTAGAGAGCCAATTAACCGCGACCTACTCGTGAGGGGAAGTGTTAGAATATCTCACTGTGAGAAGATCATGTAAATAACATATAAGTTGAATAACATTCTCACCTTAATAAAGTATTTTAAAGGAATAATGGTCTAACTTAATTTCAGTTTCTAATTTAGAGGAGTTGTTTGGTTATCAAGCTCCACCTTGACAATTATTCAACTTTTGTTCTTGCATTGGATATTTTAGTTTATTACTGCAACATACTGGTCATTACTATGAAAATAATACGAAGTTCATACTGTGAAATGATTTGTGCTATATTTCGTTGTAGGTTGTTGGATTATTGATCAAGGAAAGAGTTCAGACTCAGAGCACTACTATTTGTCATCTTCACATTCACTACATACATGACTTCCTAATATCTTGGCATATAATATTGCCTGAAACTTGCAAATCCGAATCCAAATCTAAAGTCTCAACATGCCAAGGGTAGCAAGTGAAACCATTAATAAATAAGCAACCCTAATAAGTATCACCCAAGAGCCAAGATGCCCACAACTATACTTCTACTGGACGAACAAGAGGTGAAAACGTGATGGAGAAGTTCGAAGGGCTTAATGAAGATGTTATAAAGCAATGACCATATTGAAGTGCAACCCGTACGACAAGTTCATTACGAGTATCAATGAAGAAATGGACCTAGGCCAATGAGTCATTATACTCCATGCAGATCCAAGCGTTGATAAAAACATATTGTACTGTACAACCTATCACTCACATACCACGTTCCACAAAGTCAAAAATGTTGTGTACATAGAGATTCTAGGAAATCGAAACCCAAAGTATATAATATATCAATTCATCAAATTCAATCGCATTTTTTGTATTTCATATTCAACGGCATTTTTTTTTTTATTTTGATTCATCATTTACAATATAAATAATACATCTCAATATGACGCTAAACATGCGTAGCGTGTTACCCAAATTCTAGTATATACTAGAACGTGAGAACACGCTACACGTGTTATTGTGGCATCTAATTACAAATAATTGCTGAAATATATATAAATGTAAGTAATATCGTTATTTCTGATAATGAATTGTCCTTTTTTTCCGAGTTGAATCAAGTTTAGGTTAGTGCGAATTGATCTGTTTTAATTCAGTTTGAGAATATGAATGAAAAAGATTTTTTTTTTTTTTAGTATGAATTGATTTGGTTGGGGTTGAATTAGGGCTTGAAATTTAATTTGAGATATATTGAAAAAAAATTAATGATGAATTGATTTTGTTAGAGTTGCATTAGGACTTTTAATTTAATTGGATTAAATAGATTATTTTTTGTAACTAAGGTCTAATTTACATACTTATTACAAATGAGTCTAATTTAACTTAAATAAAGTATTCAATTATAATAGTTGTCACTTCTATGTAATATATATAGATTGCTTTTTAATTGAGAAATCTGCGGGGTTGATCAATTGAAATAATAGTCATTCTGCATAATTTAGTGGAATTTATTGTATTGCATACACGTTACATATGTTAAATTCATTTGAAGTCAAAGGACATAGATAATGGCCATAACATCACGGAGATTTATATGGTCAGTATCTTTTAACATCTAAATTGTTAGCAATTTAGGCATTAACTAATAATAGGATGACAAGTTTCCCTAATTTATGTTGCGTTTTTTTTTATTTTTTTTATAATGATTCACTTTTTGAATCTATAATAAATGGGCATGAATCATTAAAGATTTTTTCCGTATCAACTAACCAAAAATTGATACCGAACATAAACTTTCCTTCCTTCTAATTGTTTTGTAATTTTTTAATTACAAATAATTTTAAAAATTCTCACATTCATTCTTACTTCAATTTCATATATATATAGATAGATTTCACAAATTATATAGTAGTATTTCAATGTACTTACGGCGATGGGCATAATTCTTTCTCGTTTGTATAAACTTTACATTATAGAAAGTAATTAGATGATACTATGGTTCAAGCCCACAAGAAGAACACAAGAATAATTAAAATAAATACTAATTACTATATTGTTATTTCCACATCAATTCATATTCAAATTGTCAATACATACGAAGCCCCAACATGTTATCTCTGGTTTCATCTTCATATATATGTCCTGATAAGATGTAATTCATATGAAGTTGGCATGGTGGTGTAGACGACGGGGTTGATTTCAATAGCGATGGCAGCAAATAAAAGACGTTTAGAGGACATGCACCCATTGTTGTTCGATAGATTGAGGAGAATTATTTTACTTAATTTTCATATACGGAGAAAGTAAAAGGGTTTGTTTGTAATCTACGTCGGGTCAGTTTCAAAATACTGAATCATGTATAATTTAAAAAAAGTCAAATAATTTTAAAAAAAAAAAACAAAGTCAAATAATTGTTAATTGAGGAGTACATGAGTCTTTTAAGTTTACCTCACATAATTAGTATGAGCATCTCAAACACTGGGTTATGAATCATTATGTTGGGACATTGATCCCAACTGGTAGTTCGTGGTACGAACTACTGAGCAATTCGTCCGGATTTGAGCAACTCCAAGCAGACTTGGCACAGTTTCACCTATTTTTAGGGTAGGGTCGCAGTTAAACGCTTGTCTAACATGTGCACGCAAAGCGGTAAATTCGGTGAAAATATTCTTTGTCATTGACAAAAGCGTAATTAAGGTTAAGCCCTAAGGTCCTATTTATACTGTCTACCTGACAAGTATTTCAGGCAGTACAGAACTCTAATGAAAGTAAAATATATCAAAAAGATATGCACAGAAATAATTAAAAGATCCTAACTAATCTACTTGTCTTATCTCTTAGAGAAAATCTAGCAATTGACTAATTCTTCTAGATTTTTTGCTTCTAAACATTATCCTCCCTAATGTCCTATTTATACTGTCTACCTGACAAGTATTTCAGGCAGTATAGAACTCTAATGAAAGTAAAATATATCAAAAAGATATGCACAGAAATAATTAAAAGATCCTAACTAATCTACTTGTCTAATATCTTAGAGAAAATCTAGCAATTGCCTAATTCTTCTAGATTTCTGGCTTCTAAACATAATCCTCCCTAAGGTCCTATTTATACAGTCTACCTGACAAGTATTTCAGGCAGTACAGAACTCTAATGAAAGTAAAATATATCAAAAAGATATGCACAGAAAGAATTAAAAGATCTTAACTAATCTACTTGCCTTATCTCTTAGAGAAAATCTAGCAATTGCCTAATTCTTCTAGATTTTTGGCTTCTAAACATTATCCTAAGTATATTATTCCTAATAAATAAAAGATACTAATATTCCACCGGACTGGGCTTGCTTGGCAAACTCTTAGCCACTTTAATAGTTCGTGATGGATCGTTAAAGCCACTACTAGAAAAATCAAAAAAAATTGACAGCTATATTTTGACAGCAAGTTGGCTATCAAAATTATAGTTGAATTGTGACAACTAAAATGTGAATTTATGACAACTAGTTGTAATAAACATAAATTGTGGGCTCTAGGTGAGTCAATGTCTCGTATGTTATTTAAAAACAAACCAATAGTGAGAGCATGCCGTCAATAATGGATTTGCAATATTTCTCAATATAATAACTATCATGTTTTTTACAGCATGTTGTTACAATTCCCAACTAGTTGAAGCTTAAAATTATATATATGTTGGGAAAATCATTTTTTACAGCTAGAGTTGTCACAAATATATAACTACACTAGTGATATACGTATTACCTTATTGGAGATACGTATTGGAAAGCTTATGTATCTATACCAAACCCATTTGTAACAACTACCAGTTATTATATATCTATTTTTATAATATTCAATAACTAACTTATTATTTGGTTCTCAACAACTAGTTTATGATGGTTTGTCCGGTCGAAGTTAAAGAACGTAATATTATGTTATAATTAAAAATGTTTTGTAACGAATGAATATTTGAAATTATAATACATTTTTTTCTTACATCGTTACATATGGCGTACCTTAATTAATAATGGCCAAGATCATCATTTTATTTTATAGTCCAATAATATAAAGAAAGAATGTTTTAAAATAAAATTTTAGATAAATTTTCACCTATAAAGACAACATAGACATTTTGCTTAAAAACATTTTACATAGATTGGTATTTTTTTATAAATTAAGTATAGACGGTCTACCACGAGACTTTTTTGTGTGAAAATAAACTCCAAATCAATGAAAAATATATTACTAGTATTTAGAGATATCATCGCAAATGAATATATTGACATTATTAACTTGTATATATTTTATTTACTCATTCGATTTCTAGATATACTATAAGAATAAAATAAGAAAGATATATAAAGATGTTAATTTATATTTAATAGAAATAAGAAAGTATAATTATATTATATATTGAGAAAAATAGAGATAAGAAAGTATAATCATAATTATATTATTTATTTACAGCAACTCGCATTTGAAAATTCTCTTGTTTGATACAATCTCAAATAACTGCACCATCAATCCATAACGTCTAAGTTCATCGAATAAGAATGTATATTTTCTTAGATGGACTTTTCGGACCTAATATCACCATACTCATAATAATGAACTCTTCTCTCATACACAGATCGGGTGGCAAGTTATATGGTGTGATGAAAACTGGCCAATAAGAGTGCGTTGATCCGTGCCGAGTAACTTAGTTTCACGAGACGGGTACATGTGTGAAAGTACTGGATTCACTACTCCATAAAACGAGGATAAAAGTTAGACTCCCATGCTAAGTTGGTTTGGGATTGCAAGTCGAGGTCCTGAGCTCAAGTTTTGTTAAATGGAAATCGAAAGTTAAAGAGACACGAAAAGGTGTTGATCAATATACACGAAGGAAGAAGACGAACTCGAAGGTCCACCCCCCTCCATCGACGCGATGTCCCACCGACAAGAAGTTCTTCTTTTCTTGTTCGTGATTCATCCGTGTTGGTTCGTGGATCGTGGTTCGTTCATGGATAGTTCGATAGCTTGGAGAATTTCCGACTTGAAGAGAAGTTCAGCTAGCCAGCCAATTCGAGTACAAAGATTATTCTTAAAGCGTATTATGCATGCTAGGTTCTTGATTTATATATGAGTATATTTTGTTTGATGAATATATATGTCATGTATATTATTCCGCCGTGTAAGGTGTTTAATTCAAGGCTTGTGAGTAGATACGAATTAAACACCCCAAGTAGTTATTTGATTCGAAGCATGCGAGTTGCTAAGTTTTAAATAACGAACGATTATATATTATACAAATTGTTTATACGGATGGTTGATTTAAGGTAAATTTTATACGGTATCAATGTTAAGTATATAAATTGTAAATGGTACAACCTAAAGTATAATTTATCAATTTTACCCATGTAATAACTCTCGAAAGTTTGTGAGTTGTGACATCCAGCAATCATAATGTGTAAAAATCTCATTCTAATTTTTTGGTTTTGGATTCAAAATTTTTGACCCACCCGCTAAAACAATTTTTCGCTCCAAGGGTTGCGTACTGAGACAACGGCCAGTCTATTCCCAAATTTCTCAATTTTTCGCTCCCAAATTTCATCTCTTCTTCCATCTCAATTACGGACAGCCCTAGGTTATACCGTCCTTCTTTCCAACAAAATACGGTGATCTCCTTCTTCTTCTAGCTTTGAGGAGAAGTCCCTTCGCACGCTAGATTTCTTCTCTCTCTGCGATTTTTCTAGTCTGTCGCATGGAGAAAGGGATAAAGTTAAGTAGAATATCTAAGTTGGTCGTCTATGCAAGAAATCTCCTTTTCGCTTATCCCTTAATTTCGGGTATGGATGTGCACATGATGGATGAGATTTTTGCGAGTATGGATGTGCACAGGATCTTGGACTTTCACTTTTGCGAGTAATAACAAATTCTCGGATGGAATCTTCAAAATAGGTAAGATTTTCTCTTTTCGATCGAAAGGAAAGGTTAATTTCAGCCCCAGCTTATTACTCTTTCTATTTGGGTAGGAGGCTGTTCATTCATCATCTCGAGAAGGCAGGAGGTAGTGCGAAAACTCACTCTCTCGGCTGTCTTGAAGGTTCTCTCGGCATGTTTCTTGAAATCAAGTATGTTTCTTGACATCCAGAACTCAGGCACCACTGTATCAAAGGGACAAAGCTGATGTTTCACTTAAGCTAGGTAGTACTCCAATAAGTGATCTATATTGTAAACTTAGATCCTGCTGCTGAGAATTTTGATTATCTTGTAGCCATCGGTATTTAATTTCTCAATCCGTGTGTTTCTTGTCAGACATACTGACCTATCCTTCATTTTCTTCTCCATGACTATACTGCCTTTTTCCTTGTAGATATTACGGAACTAGTTTTCTGGAGCATGTTATGGAGGATCTTCATTTGGGTCCAAATGGTGCCCGTATTTACTGCATGGAGTATCCTATACTTTTGCAATATATTTGATTCTTCAGATGTTCTATACAAGTGTTATTGGCTATGCAAAGCAATCCTCAATCTTTAATTCAACAAGGTGATTCATCAAAGATTGTTAGTTTTAGGATCTTGTCTATAGTATTGTGTCGCATCACTGTGCATCCTTAATACTTAACTCAGATTCCTGGAAGAGAATTTGGAGGGTTGGCTAGCTGAGGAGTTAGATAACTATATGGAGGATGATTATCTTATATTTGACTGTCCATGTACATGTACTTATTATCTGCTTTTATGCCCTTCCATGACACTTGAGCTGATATATTCATTATCATGTTTATAATATTCCACTGTTATTATGCTGAGGCAATGAGGGTTTCGCACTACATAGACACTTTCTTTCTCTCGTCGTTGTGGGATATTTTACCTGTACAGCTGCAATTTAATTAACAAAAATAGGATTTACATGTATCATGGCTGACTTTCAGAGTTCACTGTCAATGGATGGCATTGAAGGTGCTTGGTGCGCCAAGATCACGAGTAGCAAAGTGGATGCGTAATGCAAGCTTGAAGCTAGGATATCAGGTAGAGACAGAAAGGTGGAGGGGGACAAGGTAAATGTGATTTTTCCGGTTGCCACATTCATAGCAACTGTTACATTTACAATAAGGTTTCACTCTTCCTGGTTTTTGTCTCCGACTATTTCAATCAGAATTTGGTATTTGCTTCCTCCATCTAGTGTTAACTGAATTGAGATCGCAGAACAATTGCGGTTGATTTTGCCCACACAGCCGTAGATCGGAGCTCTATTAGCTCTCCTCCACCACGAATCACTATCCACTGGCATTGCACTTACGAATTAGTTGAGCTTTACAGCATTGCAGCTCCAAGTTATTGCATTTGCTAACTGAACAATTGGAAGGTACCTTTTAGTACTCATTTGAATAATTGATTGTGTTTTAGTTCAATATCAATTTGGTACATACTTTGCCTAAGCAGCAACCGTGTCTCATAGTTTTGATGATGTTACTATTAGTGGATGCACCTGATTGGACTGGGTAATCGATTTAGCACTAGTGAAACTGTATCTTATATACAGTTAGAAATTTGGAATGCTATATGGTTGAACTACTTTCAGATATGTTCATGTATATGGTGTGCTATTCGATGTAGTTGTTAAACTTCCCTTTCTTGGCTTTTTAAGTTTCATGATCATAAGCCTGTGATGTCAATCTTCAACCTTTTGTACTCACCTGCTCCATTCGTATAACACTACCAACACTCTCTCTATAGTTTCTGCAAAAGTTCAACTGATGAGAACTGAATCAATTTATGTCATTAATTTTTGTTGATATATTGGGAAATCTGTTAATTCCTAGATGATTGGTTACTATATGATAAGACGCTTGGCGCAGGTAAAACTGAACATCTGTTGATCTTATGTGAAGTTTTATGTATTGTGATATGTTTTTTGATTTGTTTACCAAGTTCAATTTGTTAATATTTCGTGCATGTTGAATCTGCTAAGAATGATAGGAATTTTCTTTCACTTAGAAGTTGAAGTTCACATATTGATTACAGATAGTTGAATCTTCCACTTGAAGTGACGGCTTGAGGCATAAACCGTTAAGAGTCACAGACCACTCAATTGCTGGATGGCGTTGAGGGTGCTTGGTGCGCCACGATCACGAGTGGCAGAGTGTATGCGTAATGCAAGCTTGAAGCTGGGAGATTAGGTAGAGACAGAAAGGTGGAGGGGCAAGGTAAATGTGATTGTGTTGGTTGCCACATTCATGGCAACTGTTACATTTACAACAAGGTTTCACTCTTCCTGGTGATCGTTATGGTTATGGGCATCTCCCATCGTGGTGTTTGAAAATCAATGTTCATGCATCATATTCAAGTGCAACTACCAATTTGGTGTGTTGTTCATGATCATATGGAAACTATAGTAGAATGGTAGGCTGAGAATACAAGTGTTTGATTTTTCATAGTATTGGTTTTCTTCATGTAAAAAATAGCTCATGACTTGCTAAAAACATTGAGATACATAGTCATGGATGATTTGTATTATGAATTGTTGTAATTGTTGATCTCAATGAATGCATTTGTTGGTGGCTTTGGATGTTTAATTTATTGATCTCATATAGTTTGGTATAATTTTTTTTGTAAACCTAATTAAAGTATATTGTTATGTGATTATTAGTATATGTTATTTTACAATTTCATTCATTCTATATTATTACAGCTTCCTATGAAAAATATTTTGACTTATTAATGATAGCAACTTGTAAACATATGAAGCAAGTATGACCGATGCAAACGTACAAATACAAATACATTGTGACAACTAGTTGTTAAAAATGAAATGTATTTTTAGTGTATTTTGCTTTTTTTAAATAATGTATCCGGTCATTTATGACAGCTAGTCATAAAGGTGGGTGTAAGAAATAGGATATTGTTATAATATGGGGTGGAATGGCGCGTGTGTGGCAAACTTATTTGTATCAGACAGCTGTCACTAGTTCCTGTAAAAAACTAAAGTATTTTTTATAGGCCGCCAAAAATAAAACACTTGGTCGAAGGCTGGGTATTTACATCCCAGCTTTACAGTTCTCTGTCAATATTTAGTATATTGTGACAGTTTTTTCCTTTTATTGATAGCCTTTAGCTGTAACAAAAAATCCCTTTCTTTAGTAGTGAGCCCAACGTTCCATCACTATCGCCCCCTAAAGACGAGCCTTGTCCCCAAGGCTCATTCGAGCGGCGTCTCCTCTTGGAATCCGTAGCCCCTTCGTCCGCGTGCCATCCTCTCGCTCCTTCTTGGGTGCGCCTTGATGTGGCTCCTCCTTCCTCGTCACTCGAGACCTCAGCAATCTCCATGGAATGCACTCGCGTTACCAGTACAGGTGCAGAAAGCAGTGGCGTTGTTGGCATGACCGGTATTGCTGCCAGTGGTGGAAAGAACGGTGCACGGTCGAAACATTCCGGGACACGGCACCTAGCCAATGGTATTGCAGGTGGCCCTCTCCCTTCGATTAACCCCATGTCAGCCATGTCGCCATGCAGCACATACGGTTCTCCTTCCAACATCACGCACATGGTTTGGCTAGCACAATCCAGCGCCACATGAACAACAGAAGCTAACCATGGCAGCCGTAATACGGCGTCTTCTCTCAATCCTTCATTCCCTAGTTCATACAAAGAGACTCGGAAGGAGATCCCTTGAAAATAAACCGGTAAGTACGGACAGATAAAATCAGACCTCATAGGGTGACCACTGGCGGTTATGAGATCCAATCCGGCCAATGCCGGTTCCCTAAGAAACCCATGTCTTCCTGCAAAGTCGTAGGTCACGAAGTTCTGACACGAGCCCGAATCGACCAGAATGGAGGCCAGATGCCCCCCAATCGTGCCAGTGGACGGGTCTCGTCAAGAAAACCCATAACCGACCCCCCCCCCCTCCGATAACGTTGAACCCTAGTTGCAGCCGCCCCCTTTTTCTCCTTCTCTCTTCTTCAGGGTCGTCGAGCCCTAGCATGTCTCCAATCGTTTCCTGGGGATATGACGACTCACCCATGTGTTCTTGATCTGGGTACTCAGACTTCCCCATAGCTTTTGACACTCTCCTACTTGTTCCCTTACCAGAAGAACGTTCCAATTTAGTACAAGAATTGAAACGTGAACTTACCTCTACTGCCGATGAGCTTCCTTCACAATTTGCAGATGATTTCCTACTCCACGGCACCTTATATAGGTCTGCAGCACCGCCCCCTAAGTCAAGAATGCCTCCAGCCGCCCTGCACGTGCCTCCACGCGCTGATCCCCCATCTCACGATCCCAATGCGCTCTTCTGGCGTGTCTCCTTCAACAGTTGGCTGGCGCGTGGAATTCACGCGCTCACGCTCTCCCCTAGTCGTGCTCCAGGCGCCGCTCTTGATCTTCCCGCTTGCTAGTTTGCCCTACTCTTCCAGATCGTCCGGTTCAGTCGGCAATTCTGGTCCAGTCGATCCCTGGTTCAACCCAACAAGCCGACCCTTCTTCTTCAGCTCGCCTCTGCTTCCTCTTCCGCCATTGGAGGCGATTGAAAGCTTCAAAGATTTGATTGCTTCATCTCCCATGTCGAATCGGTTCTTCCCTTCGTCTTCCTTCATCCCGTCACTTCCTCCTTCCTCCAAGGCTCCTTCCAATTCCTTCGCCAAGACTAATTTCGAATCTGGAGATTCGAAATCATCTCCCTTCTTCTCTTCGTCCACCGTCTTCCCCTCTTCCCCTTGCTCCGTCTCTCTCTGTCTTTCCTCCTCTTCCTCCCGTCGGCCCACCTCCTTCTCTTCTACGCAGCCCGCCTTCAAACGGATGAGCATTGCTCGGATTTCCCGGACGGCGGCCTCCATCTCCTTGATCTGTCCTCTGGTTGAGTCTTGCAGCGGATTGGTTGTTTCCCTGATCTTCAAACTCGACTCTGATGCCAAGTGTTAGGACGTTGATCCCAACGGGTAGTTCGTGGTATGAACTACTGAGCAATTCGCCCGGATTTGGGCGCCTCCAAGCAGACTTGGCACAGTTTCACCTATTTCTAGGGTAGGGAACGATTGTCTAACCGGTGCACGCAAAGCGGTAAATTCGATGGAAATATTCTTTGTCATTTATAAAAACGTAATTAGGGTTAAGCCCTAAGGTCCTATTTATATTGTCTACCTGACAAGTATTCCAGGCAGTATAGAACTCTAATGAAAGTTGTAACGCCCCGAAAATTACACTAATTTTTAAAAGCACAAGGGCGTTAAAACAATAACAAAGAGACAAACTAAAAGCTTTGAGAAGTTAAAATCTAAAAGTTGACTCGCAAAAGATACTATTTTCAGAAGCAGTGGCTAAAATTTACAATAATCCCGTTTATAAAACCCACTCCACTCAAGTTGCTGAACGTCTACCCGACTCGGTCCTCCACTAAACTCCGGAAACTACAAGGAAGGAAAACAAAAGAGTGTGAGACAAAAATCTCAGTGGTGTTCGTGTGTGACAGTGACAATTAACATATCAATAGGAAATTCATAACAAAAACTGAATATACAATCATATCAATAACGAAGCAATCGTAATAAGATAAATAATGTCGTTGGTGCAGTCAACCTTATAACCCCAATCCAAGCCCTTATCGCTCCAGACAGAGAATGACTCTGACACAGACGTTACCCTGCCATGGTACAGGGGTGAAACACTACTACTCCCAAAGACCTCATCGACTTCTGCCTCGCGTCTAGGGATAGTAAGCAGAGGTACTTCATGAACAACTCGACAGACACAACTGCCCAAGTATGTCCACTCAGAAACCTCCACCACATTTTGCGCACATATCGGTCGTTAAGCAAATCAATCAATCAAATCATAATATATACATATAGATATCAAAATCAATCTTTCGTGCATAAATCATATTTTAGCGGAAGCATTTGACAGTTGCTTCGATGCGATTTTTTTGAAATAGAATGAGTTGGAAATTACTTTGATGCATGTACTTCCTTGGTTTTCGGAATCGGTTTTAAGAACACTCACCTTAGATAACTTCGTAACTAAGCAAATCCGCAAGACCTGATAAAGGTAATTCTACTTAAAATTTACGCAAAGACAATTAACGAAACCCTTAAACCCCATGGAACAGGCATAAACAATAAGAATCAACTAAGCATATAATTACATAACAATTTACGCAATTTGTTACTAGCAACAAAGAATATAAAATTGGAACAAAATAATGAGATAGGCTAGAATCCATCTTAGGACCTCCACAAATCATACAACCAGCCAAATAACCACTCAGCCAGATATCATGTTGACAACAATAAATACAAAATAATGTTAAACAAGAACAGCAGCGTGTATACTCAGATAAGAACAGAAAATAACAAACAAATATGGCATGCCAGGGTTCGAAACAAAGATCTCCAGGAGTCCAAAATCACAGTACATTACCACTCGGAGACAAGCAAATCGATAACAACTACATAACACTAAAAGGTAAAGAAGCCAAATCATACTGTAGCTTGAAACAAGAAAACAGAGCACGCAAACAAGAAAACAGAGCATGAAACTTGGAGTGCAGTAGACGGAAATTAGCAAAGTTTCAGGATCCGATTTAGCAAGAAACATAACAAACACGCAAACAAACCCCCCCCCCCCCCCCAGAACTAAGTTACGAGAAGGAAAACGAGGATTAGGTGTTTACCGAAGACGAACCGAAAGCAAGTTAGAACGGGAATGAAACGAATCTAAAGTTCCTCTCCTTCATAACTGGCTCTACGCAGAAGGCAAGAGTTGCGTTTCTTAAGTTAGAACCAGAGATAGGAACAAGGAAATCAGAAGTTGAGTTGAAGAACTTACCGAACAGAATCGAAACGGAAAGGAATTGCTGATGAACGAAGAAGAAAACACGTTGATGTTGAACGAATCAGATTTTTTGGATGAGAGATTTAGGGTAGAAGGTGTTGGAGAGTTATGAGCGAAGAGAAGAGCTGTGAAGCGTATTAATCTAACTAGAAAGAAGGAACAAAACATAAAGCAAGTAGAAGCAGGAGTCAAAACAGAAAAGGAAAACAACCCAAGAAAGGAGTCTAATCCCTTAACTGGTTAGTAATTAATTACTGATTAGCTATGGTAATTAACTAATTAACTTTTAATTGTAAGGGAAAATAAAACATAAGGATTAAATGAAAAGTCGTCGGGTTTTACAAAAGTAAAAGATATCAAAAAGATATGCAGAAATAATTAAAATATCCTAACTAATCTACTTGCCTTATCTCTTATTCCACCGGACTGGGCTTGCTTGGCGAACTCTTAGCCACTTTTAATAGTTCGTGATGGATCATTAAAGCCCAACGTTCCATCACATTACAGCCTAGCAGTAATCGAATGGAGTACTCATATAAAAACAAGACATTTTCAAGCCCTCTATGCATAGCCATGTGTCATGCTGACGTGGCATTATAGAGCATTCCTATTGGTCAGTTTTTTTCTCAAGTGTATTTTGATTGGTTGTTAGAATTTTAAATTTGGTATGTTGGTTGTGGAACATTTTAAGTAGTTAAGATGTAGCACACCATATAACTCCATGATTTATTTTTAGTATGTTAAATCCATATATAATTTTTATTTAATCTCATATATATTTATCTGCAAAACTCCGAAAAATATTTTGAACATATATGTAGATTCACCGCGACAAGACGAATCCATAGGCACCAAACTTGAATATTTTATTAATTAATTAAATTATTTATTTATTAAATTAAACATTATGTAAATTTATTAAATGATATAAATTGAAATAATAAAATTTTAAAATAGATAATTTATTTAATACTTAATACTTCCTTCATTTATCAAAGAAATCAATATTTATTTAGGTGTCCGACTACAAATGGACACTTTAAAGATTAGCAATGAAGTAACATATTGGATTAAATAAAAACCATCATCTTATCAACATTTACATGAATGCTCACACGTTTTCTACTTTTTACTCGGTAATTTATTCAAATATTACCTTCTATCTTATTTACTCACTATATGGAACATTTTGAATATAAATTTGAATTTATATATATTGAATTTCTTATGATTGAAAATTAACTTTATTAGATTATTAATGCATTATTTTAAGGATAAAAAAGTAGAGTCAGTAAAAAGATCTTTAGGTGTTGCATAGCCAACTGTGGCAGCAGGCTGCCACCTGATCTTGGTATCATATTAGCTAATTTTGATGCTACGGTTGAGTACGTAAAGTCTACATAGGGGTGGTATTGGTGTTGTTTCTAGGGATCAACGGGGCCATTGTTATTGCTTGGCGTCAAAATTTGAGTCTTATGTTTTTTTCTAGAAGGTGCGGAAGGTTTAACTGACAAATTAACAACTGAATTGGTTCGAAATTCTGATTGACAACATGTAGTAATTAATTAAAGGGGATTTCTCTTTGGTGATTAAATCTCTTAAGTCTACATATTATAGATTTCGTCTTTTTTTTTTTTTTTTACATCATAGAAGAAACCGAGGCTTTGATAAAGAATTTTTTCCATTAGTAGTCGCTATGCTCTAATTTTATCTTTGATTTTCTCATGATCAGTGTTTCGAACTATTTTTTAATAACATACTCCATTTGATTTCAACAACCAACACCTAGATGTTGAAAATTTTCTTACATTCTCAACTGTTACTTTTAGTTGTGAAATGTGACACATGATTGTAAGCTTTGTTTATTTGATAAACATGCATGGTTCTTGCTTGGAATTGGTTACATTTGAAAACTCATGATGGATAACGAATCAACTAAATCGAATAAGCGTTTACGGTCTCAAGATCAGACTCCACGAGATGGAATGAATTTGAATGATAGTGGAAAGGTTCAAAGCTATACTATTTTGAAAATATATTCTACATGTAATAGTTGTTTATCCAGTAGGTACTCAGTTCATATACCTACCTGTTCTATCATACGTGCATACAATAAAAACTTCAATGGATGGAAAATAGACAAGGAAATCAATAAACGAAAAGGTCCTTATTGCTTTAAGATAGGTGGCTAAAATGATCAAAATTGGCTCACTCTTGCCCAACGAAGGATTAACTCCAAAAATTCACCCAACGTTACATATATGACACTGAAAACGTAATTGATAACATGATCAATGCTCTCAGGTTCGTTTCTTTATACCCCTACACTCAATTTTATGTATTTTTCACATATTTCGTTTCAAACAAATTATTCGCTATACATCATTTAGTATCCATTATAATTACATATACTCTACTAAAATAATTTATTTTATTATTATGGTAGAGCCAAACCAATGAAGCTGGTGTGAAAACTGCTACTGCGACATTGATCAAACTATGGTGGAAGAGTACAACCCATATGCAAAAGTATACAAGATGGCTAGGGATCGCATCTCCCCTGATAATGCCCGTGAGGTAGACCTTCAACTTATTGCAAGATGCCAGGGGGAATGGACGAACTTACAATTTACCTACTGCATCAGAAGTAACTGCTATAGTAGAGGGTGATGCCGATAACTTACATGCAAAAAATCATATTATGGTTGAGATGAGGAATCGGGACTTGAAGCACATAACTGAGTTTCTTCGATGCTACCTTATTTTTCAATATCCACTACTTTTCGTCCATGGAGAAGACGGATAATATATATCGATATTCAGATAAGTATTGTGAGTAAGATCAAATCTTATTTTAAGGGAGTTCTTAGCTTTCCGAATACAAGATAGGGATAATGAAGGTCATCAACTCATACTTAGCAGGACGTCATTATTACAATTCATCGTTGATTTTAGAGGAGATATTATATTTGGAGGACTTTATGCTCAGTTAAGAGAGCTAGAAGAGATAGAGTTCTCGCAATGGCTTCCATCTGTATCATATCATTGATGCCTCCGAGGATCCAAGCGGCTCAATCAAGATTCGATATACCATTGAAGATCCATTCAAACTCGGTATGCAATAAGATTAAGCCTGATTCTTATGCAGCCTGTCTACTCATGGAAACAAAGGTTATTATATGGGACGGGGCTATAGTGACAAATATGCATTGTCTTGAATCGCTTGATAGGAGTTTAAGGGATTTTATGCATCGACCAGCCACACCATTCGGGGTTTGAGGTCCTCAGACTTACAAAGAACATGCGATTGCATGTAACTAAATGTTTGTTTCACTTATGGTAATTTTGATAAGGTCATGAGACATATGGAATGTCGTTATGTGTCTCCATGCAAAGTAATGTGGAGGATATTATTATAGTCCCATTGCATTATACAATTTATATTGTTAAGCGATTGTCATTTCATTGGAGAATGAGCAGTTTGTTCCTTTCAAAGATGATATATGTATTCAGATGTTGTCAACAAAGCCAATGTCAAACGATCGCAGTTCTTGCAGTGGTTCGAGCTGAACAAAATAGATTTTGAGCACAGAAGCTACTTATGCTAAAATTCCTCGCTATCATTGTTAGAAAAACAAACATAAAATATGGTTCATATGTAAAGTGTAAACAAAGAAACAAGGTTCCGGTATAATGGTGTTGACTGTGTTGTGAACGAATATCAAAAGGATGCATGTGAAGTTATGGGCATCTTATTTAATGATGGAGAGTATATTAATGGTTTGAAAGGGGCAAGTCATAGGAATTTGTGAGTTTTTTACGTCACCTTTTCATGACCATGTTATTATCACGCAACATGTCGAGGCCTGAGGAAGTGTGGAACAAAACATGGAATTTATTATCATATGACAAAGGATACTCAATAATCCTGGTACAATAAATTAAAAGAATATATTACTCATTCCCACATCCAATGACAATCAGTTTAAATTTTGTATATAATTGTCATGTAACGATAGAGAACTCTCCATCCAGGTTTGAAACTCATTGATGAACAAATTAAAAAAAAAAAAAAAAAAAAAAAAAGCATTGCTATTATGCAAGTAGAGAAGTTACCGAAGAAAAACTGCAACAATTTCAGTTCATTTGACGATATGCCCTGTCGGATGAGTCTGCTAGATAAACTACTACAGATCCATTCATTTTGTATTAGATGTTCTATGTTATAGTTGCAATGGAGCATAGCACGATGGTTCATACCCACAATTGACCGATGGATAACGTGCCATATATGAAATTATGTCTATTGTCGATGGTCAAAATGACGAAGTATTCTTCTTATAAATCTACGGAGGGACCACAAAAACCTTTATATGGAGAACGATATTGCACTTCCAGTTGCGTCAAGTGGGATTGCATCATTTCTTCTTTATAAAGGTAGGATGGTAGTCCGGCATATTCGAGGTTCGGAATACCATTGCAAATCACGAGGACTCAACATGCAATAAGCTCATGATTCAGAGGTCACAGGACTAGGGGTGGGTAAAGGGTTTGGGATTACCCGAACCCGACCCGACCCTATTATATAAAATTCCGATAAGGTCGGGTATTTCGGGATTGGGAACCCGCAAATTAAATACCTGAAAATTTTATTGAGTTTACGGGTCGAGATTGGGAATAAAATTTACTCCTAAAATCCGATGGGCACCCGAATATCTAGCTGGAATGATTTTATATTTTTTAACATAATATCTAATCATGATTCCATGTTGTAAATAAATGTATTTCCTATTTCCTGGAGAGATAAACTTATAGAGGAAAGTAAAGGCCAATTATTAACGCCAGTGAAGATCAAGAAAGAAAAGAGTGATATCCTATAGAATTCCATCTTTCTGTCCATAATTATATAGTACTAACTACTGTCTCCCCTCAATCTTTGTATGTCTACAGTGCATTCTGAATTTAATTTCATATGGGAAAATAATTAGTTTATAAAATAAAAATTAATGCATACATAAAATTAATTATTATCCGATAGGGTAGTCCGATCCCGATCCGATCTTTTGCGGGTACCCGATCCGCGTACCCGCTAGAGATAGGGTCGGGATTGGGATGTATAAAATCAAACCCGAATTATCGGGTACCCGAAGTTTAATCCCGAATCCATCCCTTTCCGTCCTGCCAAGATTACCTACGGGACTGCTCAAGGAGGCTCGACTTATTATTTGGGATAAGACTCCCATGAGAAACCGGCATTGTTTGAAGCGATCGATAGGAGCTTGAAGTATGCGATAGGCCGTTCACATGAGCCATTTGGTGGGAGTGGTGATTGTCTTCGGCTGGAACTTCCGACATATTTTGCCCGTTGTTCCAGGAGGAATAGTTAAATATTGTGAATAACTCTATATGCTCCTCTAAAAATATGAGATGTTGTGAGCTGCTTCGGTTGACAAAGAACATGAGATTGTAGGTAAATGGCCCGTCTTATCTATATACCACATTTACTTATATCATATTCAACTTATCATTTGTTACGTCAAATTTAATCCTATACAGTCTGTTTCTTTATCTTTTGAAATTTAAGAGGTGATAAAAATTGTTGAGTGGATAACACAGGTCGGTGAGGGCATTGCCGTTGAACCTAATGATCGTGGGTTGATATCAAAGATCTCGGAAGGTTTACTTATTGAGAAATAAGTCATCCAATTCCAACTATTATAGATAGTACATATCCTTAGTTGTTGTATCACTTAGGCAATCTATCACTTGACTTTGTATATTTCATCACGGGGATATTCTTGCACCTACAAATGGAATATTTGATGATACAAATCAATTTGTCATGTTGAAGATGTCCAGCGATAGCGTTGAAAATTTGAGGGCATATAGCATTGCTAGGGAAGATAATTTTGAGAACGGTCTCGAACATGTTTTCACTGTAGACTTTTTAAACAACATTAATTGATCTATATTGCCTACCATAGGATCATACTAAAGGTTGGGTGTATGATAATGCTTCTGAGGAATATTGATCAGACTTTCGAGTTGTGCAATGGAACAAGGCTCATAGTTAGTAATCTTGAAAAGCGTATCATCAATGCAAAGATGATATCTTGAAACAACGCGTGCCAAAAGGTTTTCATTCTGAGGATGATGATGAGCCGCCCAGTGAAATGAAGTTCCCTATCAATTGATTGGAGACAGTTCCCCATATTCTCATGCTTGCTATGATCATAAATAAGAGTAAAAGGGACATTCTCTCTCACACGTTGGCCTTTACCTCCCCTCACATTTATTCAACCATGGTCAGGTAAATGTTGCTCTTTCTAGAGTTACCAAAGGGAGGGATTGAACGCAGTAATTTGCGACGTAGAGGGTAATACATATGACACGACAACAAACGTAATTTATAAAGAAGTGTTCGACAAGTTATGAGTTAATTTTATCTTTTATGTGTATTTTATATATCACTGTGCTCAATTTAACGAATTTACCTTAAGTACTTTTCTACAGGTAGGCGTGACTTCCGATGCAATGTTGAAGCGATTAGATTATGCATGCATTTTGTCACCTTGCAGTGTTTATATGTTTCACAACTTAGACATATTATTATACAAATTTATTTATTTCTCATTTTAATTTTTTTCACCATGTCCCGTCGAGTATCGACGGGCCATTAACTAATATTATCTTATAAAAGTCATGACTTGAAATCAATTTCTATATTAAAAATCTGGTTCATAGTCCAAATTCTAAAAGTCTTTTAAGTGTTAGTAGTATTTCCTATTGAACACCCCCCCCCCCACCCCCAAACAAAAAAAAATGGTTGTGGACCAAATCGAGTCTACATGACACGTTTTCCTCCTGAACAAAGTGTTATTTCTCCGAATGGTTAGTGATGTTTCCGTAAATCGGACCATACCATTCCCACATACCTAAATTAGGTTTCATTGTACATTACGTTGTAGTTCTTTAAATGTTATACACTTGTACAACACACTCAAGTATCATGGAGCACTGCAATATACTGTAGAACAGATAAAAACACGTATATTAAGTCATTCCAAACTAGATATCCTCTTCCCCGTTGCAAATTGGACAAGGTTTTCTTAAGGCTCTCGGGAAGAAACATGTGTTCTCTTCCGTCATGTCATGCCAAGAGAAAACAAAGTTAAATAAGAACTTTAAAAAAAAAAAAAAACGGAATTAAGTTAATATGCTAAGCAAAAAAGTTTATTATGGCATAAACTATCCTGGCTATATACTCTGATATATACAAATAGCCGTTTAAGACCATCTAACTTGCAAAGCAAAGGCGGGAGGGGATGTGACCTAGACCACGATCGCAGATCAATCTCATGGTTATTAACACATGATTGGGTTCTACCAAGTCTGTATGAAGATCAAATGCACATGATCCCCAGTATAATGAGTATATAGGACTTTATAAACTTACTTCTCACCCACATCGTCACCTAAACTTAAACTGCCAAAGAGACGCATTGACTTGTTGACACATTCCGTCTCAGAAATAAATCGCTCAGTTGCATGGCCAGACTTAGTGATCTAATCCTTTTCGGGGAAAGGGGAAACCAAGAGAGAGGGAAAGAGATGCTGACACATCATCATCTGCAGCAGTCATTGCTTCATCGGGGACATGCTCCTCAATTATTCTTCTGTCCGCCCTCCCAAACAATAATGGTTGGATGCCCAGACTCGATGGTTCACTTTCAGCCCCTAAAGCAAGCTCAAGAGTCGGTGCCCTACTATGAAGCCTGTCTTGCTTAAATGGATTCATTTTCCATCCATCATCATTAAAATGTCGTGATTCTGCGGGGAAGAAGTGTCTTTCACCATTTTCTTGGTACTTGATGCCCATCTTATCACAAGCTCCATCAATGTCCATCTTATCACAAGCTTCATCAATGTCCATCTTGTCACTAGCTTCATTGTCTCGGTTCTCCAGTATGCGGGAACAAGGGGCCTTGTGGTTAACCTGTGATGCATATAATCAATGCAAGAAATTATGTATTCATAAACTAAAGTTATAGTATTTCTGAACTAAATTTCAAGTACTTGGAAATGAAAGAGTTCCATACTGTTTGAAAATGCAATGCAAAGCGTATAAAATGTACAGTGCACTTTTGTTTCCATTAACTAAAAACTGAAACTTCATGGACTTCACTATAAAAACAAAAGATATCTTGATCCATGTTTGTGAGTATTAGGCAATTAGCTTACCGTTTCAAATGATACATATGATTCATTGCACGCATCATCACCTCCGCCAGAGATTGAAAGAGTTTGGGGCTCCACGCACTCCATATTCAAGTCTATGATCTCTCGGTTATTTATTAAAGAACTTTCTCGACTTGGTAATAGATCATCAGCAACATTTTTTAACTGGGCTTCATCTTGATTTGAATTCCTTATATCTAGTGTAGTTTCACGTATCTTTTCCTCTGAAACCTTGCCACAGGTAGCTACTTGATGGTCATTAAAAGGACGTGATGATTGTTGTCCATCAACTAATTGATTCGAGTGCATTGGCTTTTCCTCCCTTTCAGAACCACCGGCACTTCCCATTGTGTGATGCAACCCACATCTGGAAGAGATGCTGCTTTCTTCCTACAAACAGGAATAACACATATGCTATCAGAAGCAGAACATCTTCAGTAAAATATCAAGACGCCAACACAGTTGATGAGAGGGGTAAAAAGTGATGGAAAAATCATCCATTTGAATCGTGTGACATTGCTCCATGTGCTTGGACAAAGCATGACAAGTGCCTAGGCATAAAAGCTTAAAACCAGACGTATCTTAAATAGTGGTCAGAAACCTAATATATTAAAAATATATTTTCCCAAAGAACCAATCAGAGTCTTGCAGCTCAAACACGGAATATATATTATAAACAAGTAGAACCATTCAAAGGGATTATCCTGAAGCAATATCAGGCAGTGAAAGGTTTCACAATGAATCGTATACCAAATGCTTGAGCTACAATCAAATTGCCTGCAGAAACTAACGATGACAAGCAAATACAACTACGAAAACTTCTGCCACCATATGATTCTGAATCTAGGAACAGCAGGTCATGCAAAACATGACCCCGAAAAAGAATCACACTTGTGTAAACAAGAGGCACAGAGAACAAATATCCGAAGACTATGCCTCCAGAAAGTTCCACACACACACTACATACAAAAATAATATCACAATCCAATTTATGTACGAAAAATGCTATCTGGATACAAGAGAAATACCAGAAAAGGCTCTCTTGGTTCCTGGCATCGTTCTCCATCATCAACTTGTACTGCAGCTGAGAAACTGGAATTTGATTTACTATCCAACTTATCCAGGGAAGGCAACTTGGCAATGGCATCACAATCTCCGTTGACAGCTCTAGATGTCAATAAAGTACATAACTTCTCAGCAGCAGCCACTCCATGCACTGGGGCTATATCACCAATGGCAGGCAGATCCTCAGCATTAGGTCTGAGTGAGCATCTACTTTCAGTCACAGACATTATGGCCGGGGAAATTTCACTAGCAGCAGAAACTTGCTTTGCAGACTCAGGCAGGGGTTGCAGGTAACTTTCTTTTTTCACTCTAAACACAGCCCAAAGAAAGAATAACATGTTCCACCCTGTGTATGGATGATTACATGAAAATCTTAGCTTCAGTTGAAGCACAGAACAAACTGACATCATCAAAATCACAGAACTTGGTGGTCCCAATTTCAGCAAGCAACATGAATTGCATTTAATAGAACAGAAAGGTGTTCCACAATGGGCATGGGGATAATTCATAGAAACCTTTACCTGTGTGATTCACATCCAATATGTTACATGTAACCATCCATAGCAAGCAATTCGTGAAATAATACTACTTAATTGTGGCACCAGTCTTCAGAACCAAGTAAGCTAATAAATATTACTAACACACTTGGAAACTGGGATTCGTATTTAGATCCTCAAAGGAGGGCATGACAGATGCATGATAAATTGTTATGCAACTTACGCTGGGCGTTATCGGGGAGTTGGTTGGAAGGAAATATCAGGAGTTCAACGCCATCGATATCCCCTATGAGAGCAAGGTCATTCTTCATCATATTATCCAGCATAACTTTGTAAATCTTGTCATAACTGAACCAAAACAACATGGCAAACTTAAACACCCAAAAATGATGATCATGAAAGAAATTAAAAGTACAATGACAGGTAAATATTCATAATACCTCTCAAGATCTTTAGCAAAAAAGAAAAGGGCTATATTATCTTCCCCAACACCATTTTCTTGAAACTGTATTGGCCAGGTGCTCAAGCGAGGCACTTCATATAGCACAATTCTGTTGCTAAACTTATTCACAGCCCCATTCACTTTAGGTGATGCGAGCCTAGACAAATAAGCTTGAAGTCCATCCCATAAGTCAACAATTTTACCACTTCGATAAATCTCAAAGCTTCCTCTGCATTCAAAGTATATGCATGAGCATACCGAAACTCAGCATTCTGTGATAATAAGCAAGAGATAAATAAAATTATAACTGAGAAAGAAGTTCATACTGCCATATATACTCATTATCCGGGATTGCAAGCGATTTATAAAGCAGCGGCATTGTGGCTGGAACATTGCCGAACATGCCATTCGAGGCAAAGTTCCCGTCGAACCGGATGGCTCCATCTCCAAATAAATAGAGTCCCTCTGCAGGTACTGCTGAGGATTGTCTCACAGAGTCTCCAGAATCCTGCTTAAAAGAGCCGTCTGGAGAATTCCTTGATAGTGTTTGCCTCTCTGGCAGCTCTGCCGGTAGAGCAAATTGTTTCTTTTCAACAAACTTTGGTGCACGGTCTTGATGAGAAACTATTTCACCACCAACTGCTGATGTTGATGAGCCATCAGATTGACCAGGAGGCCGATGCTTCCGATACAAGTCCGGCTTTCTAAGCACCGCCTCAATAGCAGCTTTGAGGTTATCATTTTCAACAACTTGAGGTTTTGCTCCGGCTGGGCGAAAGCGGCCTCCAGAAACTCGCCCGGTGGAATTCAAGGTATCCCTCGGCCGAGACAATCCATCAACTAGGCCTTCATTAGCATTAGTAATTGATTTTTCAGCAACAGATCTCAATATAGGATCCTCCTTGGGGCTAATCTGGTTAGCTTTTTGTTCAGTATTATCTCCACGAGTTGATGAAACACCAGGAGCAGTGCGGGTATGTAATGATGGTCTCTTGAATTCACCTGGCCACAGAAAAATAAAGATTTGAAGGGAATCAATTAAGAATTTACAGTTATAAACCCAATTGAAAAGGTTTAATGAAGTATTACCCAGATGACTGGATGATCTCGATAGCGCTCCCAATTTACCATCAGTATAGACAGGCTTTGCTTCTTGGTTGTTAGAGATGTTAGTAACTGAAGAAGATATGTCCCGAGACACTATTTTTTTCTCACTTCTTAATGCAGAACTCGAAGACGTGCCCAGCGCTGATTTTGTTGGTTGGTATTCCTTTCTGAAAGAACTTTGACGATCAAAAGAGCTCCGCTGTTTTGTAGTTTCTGAATCCTGGATTCTAGACAGCCTAGGAGATAATATTTCCGTTCTCGAATCAGAGCGACTGGGGGTCGAAGATTTAAATGACACCGATTTTCCTAGCGGCCTAGCTACACCTTCCTTCAGACGAAATGGCGGGCGTTCTCTAGCTGATCTTTGCCTCTGAAATGCAACTTGATCCACAAGCTTGACTTTTGGTTTTGAATTCAGAGAGTTAAATGAATTAGACTTTGAGAAGGTACCTGCAAAACAGGACCTTATTATTACAAATTTTATATGAAGTAACAGTGTGTTTGTTGGGGCATAACCTTTGGTCATGTACAATATGACTAGGGAAAACGAACAAAGAGTCAATATATCACAGCAATGAGATAAGGCAATATGTACATACATACCTCTATGATCTTTTACTCTTGGATCTGAAGCATCGCTTGCTGATTCTGGAACCGTACTAACTTGGGCAGTGCCAGGAGAAGGCTGGAATTTCGACTGCAGACTGTTCTTATCTAGGTTCTTGCAGGAAAGTTCACGGGAAAGAGTGGCTGCTTTGCTGAAAATTGAGGCCTTTGGGGACTTCACTGAGGTGTCCAGGGCTGACCTCTTTGCTCTAGAAGAAACTTCAGTATCAGCATCATCTCTAAGCCTTTTCCCACTGGTTTTCATATGATCTTTTGATCTTTGCCCCTCAACTTCAGAACTGGTTACATGTTCGCCACTTGCTTGACAAGAGGAGCTATTTTTTTCACATCCATCAATCCTTTCAGTCTTTGCTGGCCCTTCATTTTTTATCTCCACAAAACTGCATTCTTCACACAGCCAATCCCCTTTTGGGACACCAGACAGCATTTCACGCATGCAATAACTGAGATAGGACAGAAAAGGCTGTAGTCATACGCATCCAAAGTATCAAAAACTGCCCCCATCGTGCAGTTTTCATTAAGAGGCGTGCAGCAACACATAAAACTCAACAAAGTTTAATAAACGAAGAGAAAGAGGATAAGATAACCAAACCATCAACTACCAAATGACTGAAGTACTTGTATATGGAATTGCAACATATAGAAATAAATATATATCATAAACTTACGTGTGTTCTGCTCCATCACTACACCGACAACAAATGGCAAGCAATTCTTCTCGCCCTGCATCCCCACATATATCACAAACTTTCACCTGTTGCAGCAGAGAGAAACTTACGATCAATGTGATAATGGCAGATTATTTGGAGATCATCTTTTTGTTTTTATATATATAAACCCATATGTCTAAACTCATTCTTACAGCAAATCATCAATATTCAGATTCGAAATCAAGCAAGTATTACAAGTGAAATTCATCTTCTACAACAAAGGAGAAATCATATACCAAACTAAGTTATAACCAACCCGTTATTTAAGTTCCAGAACAATAAAACAAAATGTTGTATATTTTCACTCAAAATGTGTTGATTGGCTTCTATTCTTATCTCTCGAGAAACCCACAATGCAAAACGAAAATTTACTAATGATCCATAAATAATTTTAAGGTTCAACTAATCCAGTTCCTTCCAAAAGATTCATTCTCTGTATTGAATATCCAGGATTAATATGCAACTTTGGAAGTCATAATTAAAATCTGTCACCTGCAGAAGCAGATTTAGTGATGTCTTTTAGAAATTGAGAGAAACCTGTTATGAGGTGGTGATTCTGCAGGAAACATCCTTCAGCTTATCATATATAACATCTAAAAGATGCACATTCTCAAACGGAAAAAAAAGGAGAACATTCTTACATCATGCTCCACCAAATCTGAGTCATCAGTCTCATCAGTGGGTTCCACCTCCACATCACCATTCTCTTTGCCAGATTTCTGAACCATAACAGGAGCTTCAGCACAAGAATCATCCACCTCCTTAGACGGTGATGATATCAATGGCTCACTTGAGCCTTCCATGAGGCTACGTTTGGTATAGATTTTATCATATTCAACAACCCTCGCCTTTGTGTCATGGTTCCTAGATTTTCCATAGGAAGCTCGTGAAAAGGTAGTATAAACCTTCTGCAGTTCAGTAGCATCATCTGCACCCTCTGAAAGAGGAATTTCCACCAAAACTGGATTCTGTGAATGCAATCCAACTGGCGAGCTATTAGAGAGCACCTTGTCAGAACTTTCTCCACTAGTTTTGCTCTTAATCTTACCACCCTTAACATCATATTCTGTATTTGCATGTTCATCAGCACCACTGACACATGATACGCAGTCATCTTGACCTTCTAGAGCTCTATGGTCCTCACTCTTTAAGTATCCCACATTATCATCTGATGCATATGCATCCGAAGGTCTCAAGGACACCTTACCTACTGCATTTTCAGAAAAGGAATCAGAATTTGAAGGCATGCCTGATACAGTGCTCATGTCATTGAGCTTTAAACTTTCAACTTGCTTGTCACAGTCAGCTGGAACATGTTCTGCAAAGGTTTCTCCAGCAGACTCATCAGTTGAATTCATTACAACCTTACTACCATGAGAACAGGAAGAACAAGGAGCAGAGCACACGTTACACGCTCCACTTTTCCCTCTATGTTCAAACTTTTGGCTTCCACGACTGCTGAGGTTCTTCGTAATTTGAGATGTCACCTAATTAATGACAGGGGGAGATTATCACAACATCAGTCATGGTTAAAAGACCAGATCAATCAGGAGTGAGAAAATATTTTACGATTTGAATCACAATTTACGCCAAGCCTTAGTTAATTCAAAACGTTTACCCAGCAATTAAGATTTGATTGTGGGCATAACGTACAGGAAAAGGGAAAGGCAGGAAATGGCAGGGCACAACATGCAACATTGTGTCCTTTAATACCAAGAGTTTCTGGAAAGACAGATGAGCATGCTTACAGAAATTACCATGAAGCAAACTATATAATATGATGTACCACATCTGTATCTACAACTATTTTACAGCAAGAACTCAAGAGATTAATTCTGCATATATGCAAAATAATCACATAATGCCACGGGTATGGAACAGAAACTTGAAGAAGAAGTCTCCAACCATGATTCTCTCGCATAGCTCATATAAAAACATGGTACAGATTAACTACTAATAGCAACACACGGAGTATTCAGTACAATCACATTCCTTCTTGTAGTTGTGAGTCCTGACATTATGGTTGAAGCACCAATGAAGTATATACAATAATGAAAAGATAGAATAATATCGATTAGGGTTCAAAGGTTGGACATGATTAATTTCTCAGGACAATCCTTGGGACACAACGTCTCTTTCAGGCACTTCGTGTAATGCAGCCTAGGACTCTTTATTCTGAGGTGATTTTACGAGGATAACCATTGACCCAAATGATTACAAAAAATGACATTTTAGCTTGAAGCAAATCACCAGGAAAGAAATGCAGAACATGTCTACAAAATATCTCAGGAGAAACTTACCGCTAATTTCAAACATTGCCACAGCAAGAGGGCTTTTATTTTGGGTACATCATAAAAGGATTATAGGTATACTGATTTATTTTCATTCGTCACCACATAAACAATTTATTCTTATTTCCTTTTCCTTGTAGCAAAGCTTCTGGAAGGGTAAACAATAAGGGAAAACAAAACTTTTACCCTGAAATTTATCTTGCCAGATGAGTTAGCAAGTCAGATTTTTCTTTACAGTCCACATATCTCACAGTTTCCTCTCAAGATAAGGGCAGTCTGGAAAACATATAGAGTACATTGAACCCTCAAGAACCTCCTCACTGAAGTAGCTAATATAATCGAAGCATAACATACTCCCATACATGAGCTCATGTTCAATTAGAATACGTAGTAACAATCTGACAGGCAGCAGAACCCTTCCGGCACGCGAAATTTTTAGTCAGTGGGCGTGTATATTTTGCCTCACATTCCATGTACGTTAGTATTTCCTACTATTGACAGGACACTCTTAGTCAAGACGAAAAATAGAACGGATTAGCATTAAAAAAATTGTCTTTTTTCCTCTTTAATCCGACTTCATTCCTTGTCTACAATGATATTGACGCAATCACATTACACATTGGCAGTAGATAGATTTTATATGCACATACGGAATTAAATAACAACGATACTGGAAAAGACAGCTGAAACAGATGCCACAAGATCAGATTATATGATTACAATGAAAGAAGCAGGTCATCACTTTAATTTCACCAATCAAGTTAAACCAAAAATCAACATCTGCTGCGCAAAAATAAATCCAGAAAAAAGTGAAATAAAACAAAAAAAAAAGCCTAAAGAAACAGATGTATTGAGCATAACCCTAAGAATTGAGTAGGTAACACACACCTCAGTGTTGGAAGGCGTGGAAGTGGCATCACAAAGGTCCTGGAGAGTTCTCTCCCTACGCTTATTCATCGGCCGATGTATAAAGCATCAATTATCCCAATCAATTGCTAATTCCAATCCGAAATACATACACATGCGGTGCGAATTAACAAAGCAAAATGCACGAATTGCATTTATTAACCTCTCACCGCCTCCTGCGGAATAATCATCATCAGTAATTACACAAAACAAGACGAAAATAAAATTAGGAATTCGCAGAGCATCATCATCAGTAGTGGATGAGACCGAATTAGGGGTTAATTCATTCAATTAAAAGTTGATTAATCAGAGGATCTAAGAGAAAAATCCACGTTCACTGCTGCAGAATCAATTAGGATGAGGAAGAATTAGAAGAAGCAGAAATGAGAGCTCGTGTATGTATGTACGCAGAGATAAAATGGAGAGGAAAAAAGACCTTGGATGGTTTTGCTGTGGTGTTGAGTTTCAAGTTCTCTCTCTCTCCCCCCTCTTCTTTGTTTCTCTCTCTAGAAATGCATACAGTGATACAGATATTACGATTTACCCCTTCGTCTCCTTTATATACACACGCCACAAGCTCGGTACGGTATGTGACCACGCACGAGATTATACGTACGTGCGTGACAAATGGTTTACTAGTATTCTTTAGGGGAAAATAAATTTAGGAAGATTATTTAATACAGGTATATTTTAAGAAAAATACATGAGAATATTTTATTTATTATGATAGGTGTAAAAGAGTATGTTAATATTGTCATCGACTACATTAGATGTGCAAATTAAGTATCTTTAACTGATTCTCGTGTTGTTGTATCCTCACACTAAAGTCATATGACATTTGATCGGATCCATAATTACTTTTTTTACTAAAATAGTTACAGTGTTGTCGTTTTCCGAAGCCGCATGATTCGCAGGAACGACAGGTAAAATCTCTGTTTAAGTTAAAAGGAAACTAATGTAGACGGATATCTCAGCCATTAGATATCAATAATTGAACATTACTGAATAATATGTTTCCATTCAAGAATATATGTTTTATTTTATTTTTGGACTTGTGAATGACATGTATTATTGAGGACTTGGTTATTCATAATTTAATGTATTATGAATGCTTACTACTATTAGATTACATTAATCGTATCGTTTAAGGCGATACATTTAGCCATTGACTAGGTCTAATGTTAGATCAATTGTTTATATTTTGATGAGCAATTCAAATGTCTACTGTTAATAGTGTATCGGCGGACTAGTAGTACTATTAATCTTTATATTTTTCAGAGGGACATCTGTAAAAGATGAACCTTGCTAAATGCTAACTAATTAGTTTAGTAAAGCTTGTATAGGTGTTCGGGTTTCAAATATGTCACTTTCGTTTACCAAGCTGGAGAAGACCCATAACAGATGTATGCGTTTAACACCATATCAAATGCTATGTCTACTAAACACAATGAGGTGTTTTTTGTAGATAGTCCAGGTGGAACAAGATTTTTTTTTATACCATGCATTATTGTTTTAGCTACTGCAACATAAGGTATCGCTAGGCCTGCAAACGAGCCGAGCTTTTTTCGAGCAGCTCGAGCTCGATAAAAGCTCGGTTCGACGAGCTCGAGCTTTTTTTGTAGCTCAAACAAACTTGCAAGCGGAGCTCGAACATCGTAAAGCTCGTCGAGCAGCTCGGTTGTATTTCTTTATACAATAACAAGCCCCTAGTTCCCTTCCCAAATTAGGATTTCATTACGAAATGGCCAAAATAACGGTTGTCATCTCCTAGCGCCCTCCTCCATCTCACCGACAACCTCCCTCCTCCTTCATTGGACTGTCAGCCACTAACCTCCTCAGTCGCAGATCGTCTTGGTACCTCATCGAAATTGTTGTTCTTTGTCGAAGAATTTGAGGTTAGTTTTTTCTCCATCGATGAATTTGTTGTTCTTCTTTCACTCTCAAGTCCGAATTTACTGTTTTTGTTCTTGATGTGGGTTGCAACTTGTTGCTCTTTCTTTCAAGTTCTTGGGCGAATTTGAACAAATTTCTCTTGGGTGACTTGTACTCGACTCCTAATTCTTTGAATCTTCTTTATGGTCTTCATATATGTTTATGCTTTATTTTGTTTTCGATATAATGTTCTTGGCGAATTTTATGTTCTTGGCTAGTATTTTTCGTATTATGTGAATTTTATGTTCTTGGTTGATGTTCTTGGCGAATTTGTTGTTTATGTTATGCGAATTTGTTGTTTTTGTTATGTGAATGGATCTTTATAGTGATAATACTTAATATGTTGCAGTTTATGGATTCTTTATAATGACTAGGCTATTGTGCAATTTATATAGTTTATGGATCTTTGTATGGTTAATTAGTAATCTAGTACTTTTGTTAAATCAAAAAAATTAGTGAATATGTACTCATATGTAATCAGGCTGTTAATGATCTGTGTACTACTGTTAATCCGGGTGCTAGTATTCATATGTGTGTGATGCAAATGTCTAAACTAATTGTTTGACCTCAAAAGTGTGAGTAAGTATGACAGTTTATACAACTTAACTTTTGTTTTGTTATCCTCTACTTGTTACATTTTGGCATGTACATTGGCATTATGCACATTTTTATTAATAATCTTCATTTCTCTCAATTTCAGATGAAAAATTGGAGTTGTATTTTGATGGACGTCGGATGTCAAGAGTAAATTTTTTGAATTGCTCGGAGACTTGAAATGGAGCATTTTAGTCTTGGCTGAGTTCTTGTTGGATATCCTATATATTATGTATATGTATGTAGGTCAGATTACTTTTTTATGTTAATAATTTGTTATGCAAGACATTAATGTTATTAATATATCTTGGATGGTATTGTTTTCATTTTCCCATGTCTCAATTCGAGTTTTAATACAAGTTAATGCTTGGGAAATTCCGAGCTTTCGAGTCGAGTTAATTTTGAGCTTTTTAAGTTTTCGAGCTCGCGAGCCGAGCTAAATCGAGCTTTTAAGTTTTACATGTTTGATTAAAAAAATAAAATCGACTTGAGTCAAAGAAAATTAGTTAGAAAATTATTTCGAGCTCGAGTTCAAGATGTGCAGCTCGGTCGAGCTCAAGCTTAAGACTAATAACCCTTAACGAGCCGAGCTTGGGCATAGCTCGGCTCGGCTCGTTTGCAATCAAAGCTACGGATTCCCGTCCAAATACATCCACAATCTTTTTTTTGTAATTTCATCAAGCAATCAGAAATGTGTGCACTACTGCATCGTGCATCAGCTATCATATGCGATGAGGCACCAATGGCTAACAAAAACGCAATTAAAATAGTAGATCACACTTTCAAATATATGGTTGGAGTAGACATACCATTTGGAGGGAAAGTCATAATTTTTGGAGGCGATTTCAGCAAGTACTTCATGTTGTTGTAGGAGGTACAAGAACACAAACAGTGCAAGCAAGCATCGTTGATTCCCACGTATGGCCGCCTGTAAGGTAATTAAAGTTGGATCATAACATAAGAGCTCTACATGATCCTAATTTCTCAAACTTTATTTTGCGTGTTGGGAATGGAGAAGAGCCAACTAACAAAGATGACATGATATGGATACCAAAGAGCATGGTTATACCATGGGAGTGTGATTCTTCAATTGATCAACTAATTGAAGCTACTTTTCTAGAATTGGAGAATCATTTGTTTGATCTTGAATATATGATGCATAGGGCCATCATAACACCATTGAATGGGGATGTTGAGAAATTGAATGACATATATAGTACTTCACAATTTGTCCGCTCATGATGAAGTTACGTATTAGTCATTTGACTCGATTCCAGATGACACCGACAATCTGTTCTTGCATGAATTTCTTACTCACTAAATCCTGGAAACCTACCACACAAGCTGCGATTGAAGAAATGATCTATAATAATGCTATTGTGGAACATTTACCCATATTTTGGACTATCAATGGGACTCGATTAGTTTGCCATGGATTTGGGAGATATTTCATTGATGATGAGAATATAACTTGAGCATTTAGAGGAACGAGAGTTCTCTTGCCACGCTTACCCCTTAAGATATCGAAAGATGCAAAGCTTCCATTTGGGATACAAATCCACTTATCAGAATTTGAGATCTACGGCGGTCCTCACTTGGTAACTTGAGATCTGCAGTGCCGGCGCCTCCAGTATGTATGTATCATTTATCTTCCTCTCCTAGTCAGTCCATACAATAATTCGGTAGACCGTATTTTATATATGGTGAAATAGTGCTCATTTGTATGGATACTAGTAATTCGATTATGTTGTTGTGTTCATAGGCATACTTGTATGGTGTATGTTTTGTTGGTGGAATAGTGCTATTTGTATGCTCAATGTTGTATGTTATGGTGGTGAAATAGTTATGGAGTTCTCTAGTTTTGGATACATGACCTCCAATACTTGTTCTTATGGAAAGATGTATATTGTATGTTTTAAATGTTATATACAATATGTTTGTGTTAATGATTTCTTTTACTATCAAACTGACTGCAAATCTGCAATGGTTGAATCAAATGAGGATACTCCAACAATGATTGAAGATAACCAGCAAAAGGGGACATGGAATTTGAAGTCCGATGTTTGGGCTCACTTTGACAGGGTGCCTAATGGGCTCGATGATAAAGGTTTTAAAACCAAAATACTTTGGCGCGACCGGCCGTCTATCGTGAGATGGGCTCACGCCAAGACGAAGTCTCAATTTTTATTTACAAAACAGTTTTAAAGGTAATACAGAGCATCTAAAACACAAATACAATTCTAGAAACACCAAACTAGTTACAAGCCTCAGAAATTACAAAACTTTCACTAACATTACTAGCTGCTCTAGACCGACCGGCTAGCTTCCACTAGCAACCACCTCAAACCGTAGTCACTTACTCAACTGAAAAAAAAGTGTAAGGGTGAGCTCCTGGCACTTTTACTCGGGATCAAGTACAGTAGTAAAACATACATATATATACACTCGCCAATATATAATATAGTCAAAATCGTTTGCATGGAACATTATCAAAACAATAGCAATTTGCTTTTAGCTCAATCAGACAATACACTATGGCCACACGAACCGTGGTGGCATACAGGTCGGCTTTTACATAACAATAACAATGTCCTACCAAAGGAATAACATAACAATGGGAGATCTCCAAAAGCACGACATTCCCTCTAAAGGGCCCAAACAATTCATAGGCATATTGATGAGCATAAAACATATTTTCAATCCATGCTTTATCAAAATAGCTTTCGCAAATCGCATACACAGACAAAACATTTATGGGATACACATACTTGATCCTTTTTCGAATAGACTATTATATCAAGTCCCATTACTTGATATAATAACCATAAGTTGTTTGTCAATCATAAAACCATACATATATATAACAATATGGAAAATAGAATTAAAAGTGTCAAGAGTTCCCCTTACCTTGAATACGACTCAAAATCAAGCTTAACCTAGCTAAACCGCAAAAGCTCCACTAAGTTCACCTTGAACTCTCCCAAAACACCTCTACAATGTAAGAACCCAAAACAAACACAAATTCGTAAATAATCAAAGCCAAGCGTCAAAAGAAGAAGGTGGATACTGTTTCAAAACGAATTGGGATAAAATAACCTGATGATGATGAATTGATGAGCGATGATGTCATCAAGGAAAACCCACAAATCCTTTTCTCTCGTGAAGAATCAAATTTCATGCAACATGCATACTTGTATTTATGATGACAAAAAGCAGAATGGTTCTGGACCTTGGCAAGTAAAAGCGAGCGGCCGAAGGAAGAAAACAGGTAGGTTTAGGTATTTTGAGGTAAAATAAGGGTTTTGTAATTTGTATAGTACTATTATTATATGGGCTCGGGCCGTAAAAATATGAAAATTAGTTTGTATATAAAATTAGGCCCGGTCCACTATAAAATAAAATAAAAATATAGATTATAATTAAAAAATAAAAAATACGGGTTCTTACAGATGTTTGGGCTCACTTTGACAGGGTGCCTAATGGGCTCGATGATAAAGGTTTTAAAACCTACAAGGCAATCTACCATTTCTGCCACAAATCTCTTGAGGCCAAGCCTTCTAATGGTACTTCCCATATTATAAGGCATCATGTACGATGTGGTGAACCTAAGCTGAAAGAGCAGATGTGAAAGAACATGAAGCAACAGGTTCTCCACTCCAAATTTGATAAAGGGAAGTTTGATCTATCTTCATTTAAATTTGACAGGAGGCTTCTCGGAATGATCTTGCGACAATGATCATAGTACATGAATACCCATTATTAATTGTGGAGAACAAATGGTTCAAAAAAATTGCCAATGGTCTCAATCCTCTATTTATGTTGGTATCGAGGAATACTGTGAAGAAGGATTGTTTTAGGATCTTCGACGTAGAGAAAGTTGTTGTGATGCACATGTTAGATGCCCTTGGACAACATAATTTGGTTAACAACTCATATGTGGACTTCTTCAACCCAACAAAAGGATTCATGATGGTAACAACACAATTTATCGATGCCAATTGGAAGCTTCAAAGTCCTATTATAAGGTATAAAAGTTAACCGAATACCTTGTTTTTAAATGCTGGTAGTTAGCTTCAAATAAATCCTCTAATGTCATTTTTGCATTTCGTTGTTGTACAACGTCATTGATGTGCACTCGGAGATTTTGATTTTCGTTGTAGAACCTGTAATTTCTAAATACAATCAAAGATTAAATTTATAATTGCCAGAGGCTCACGAACACACAATTTATAGCGGTAAGTTAACTCGAGATGTCGTTCTCTTCGGAATAACGCTCGATTGAAATAGAATATTAAATGGTTGATTTTCAATATAAGGTAAATAACATATTTTTGGTATTTTTGAATAAGTAAATTAAACACGTAAGCAGAAAAGTAATTATGATGAGAATTGATGAATTATGAACTTATAGAGAAAACATGTGAGCGTATCAGGAATAACAGATAGCGATAGTTACGGCTAAAGAGTCACATAGGTCACATATCTTATACCAAGGCGCAGTCAGTAAAGATACCCCATGTAGACTATCGTCTAGCTCAAAGCTGTCACCAGTGGCTAGCTCAACAACAAACCTCAGGCAGAATATCAACTTATAGACACAACTGACATCTCCTAATCTAGTGCAATGAATACTCATGTCTCGCGAAAACATAAACAAATAAAGCATCTTTCCTCAAACAGCACAGGTATGAACAACAATCGCATAACCAACATTGATGCTAAAACTATTCCATCATATATAAACCAAGTAATCAAAGATCCTGGCTAACCCTTACATAGGTAAATTAGCCCGACATAACTGAAAGTAAACAAACTGTAAACTGAATTGAAATCATGTTCGAAACAACTAAACCGTAAGAAGATGGCGAGTGTCGACCCTCGGATTCGCCTTCTTGATCTCTTCCTACCGATGTCGATCTTGATGTCTTCCGAATTTCTTGAAGTCTTCTTGATTGCTTGCTGACGGATAGGGTTTCAATTCCCCGAGGACTTGTTCTCTCTCAGGAGAGCTGCTTTTGTGGTTCGGAACCTAACGTTCCGTTCTCTTGTTCGAAACCCTTCCGTTCCTCTCTCTATGATTTAAGACCCCAATGGTCTTATTTATACTGAAAAATCTGAGCTCCAACCACCTTTGATATATAAGGAAGGTTCAAGAAGACGGGCCCTAGCCTGACAAGCCAGAAATGAGCCTGAATCTCTAAAGTTCACTGCATTGCGGTCGATAGTCAACCGCATCCAGCCTTTTGGCGGTCCTCTGTGGGCTGCAAACTTCGATTTCTCCAGGTTCTTGTTGTATATCCTTCTTCTTCAATTTTGGGCTTCTTAACTTCGTTTCCTCAAAACATTGTCTTATACATATCCATATTACACATATCTCCTATATAGAAGTTACACATACATCGTAGCATCTTCAATTATCTTCGCACTGGCTGGCCACATGATATGTTTTGACGCCTCGAACTCCGTGCAACGGCCAATTCAGAGTAATTGCTTAACTTTCTCGATTTCGCACAATTATGTCATTTTGGTGCCTGAAATCGTGCAATTCCCCAAAAACGCTATCATGACCTACAAAATACGCAGGAAGTTGGTAATTGACCATAATATGATACAAATATTGAATCTAAGGCAAAAACAAGGGTCTAAAAGCATGCAATAATGCACATTTCATTGTCACATCAGTCGTTTTTGTGCCAAGTCCTCACACAGCGGAAGCTCTTTCTAAAGCTATGATGAAGGTGCTCTTGGACTGGAATATCGATAGGAAGCTATCTACAATACCGTGGATAATTGCTCTACAAATGATGCAGTGTTGAATTTGATGCAAGAAAGCTTCCCATAGACTCAGATTTGCTTCAAGACAAATTTCTTCACATGCGGTGTTGTGCTCGCATACTCAATCTAATTGTGAAAGACGGGTTGGAGGTTATTGGTACTGCTATAGAGAAGGTGAGGGACAACGTTGCATATTGGGGAGGGACTCCGGAGAGGAACGAGAAGTTCACTGAAACAACGTGTCAACTCAAGATTAAGTAAGGTGAGAAGCTAATCCTTGATTGCAAAACACGTTGGAATTCGACGTATCTAATGCTGGAGGTTGCATTTGATGTATAACGATGTTTTTTTTCATTTGAAACAATGTGATTCAAATTATAAATGCTTACCAAGTGAAGATGATTGGGGTAGCGACTCGACAAATTTGTGACAAGTTAAAATTGTTTTATAAAGTCACTAATATGTTTTATGGTCCAAGTATCCAACTTCCAATTTGTACTTTCCTCGAATTTGTGACATTAAGGTGGCTATAAGGTACTGGTCTGTTTGTGGGGTTGATTTAGTTAAAAAGATTGCTAACAAAATGAGTGATGAATTTGAGATTTACTGGTGTAATATGCATGGGATTATGGCAGTGGCATCCGTTATTGATCCTAGATGTAAGAGTGAAATGTTACTGTTCTATTTCACTAATACTATGTCCAAAAGATGATGGTGATATTGAGGTTGAGTTTGAGGTGGAGCATATTCTTGGTTTGTTTCGTGAATTGTTTAAGGAGTGTGTAGATAATGAAGGCTCAATTAATCACAATACTAAGCATGGAGTTGGGGCAAACGACGATGAATTGACAACATCTCTAAGTGACTTTGATGCTTTTGTTGCTCAAAGTAAAAGGAAACATCCAACAAAAACAGAGTTGGATTATTACTTGGAAGAGGATATTTTGCTCCAGGTAACTTATTTTGATATTATGGGAAGGCGGTCTTCAAACAAGGGAAATTATCCAATACTTCATAAGTTGGTAAGGGACATTTAGCGATTCCAATATCCCCTGTCGCGTCTGAATCGGCATTTAGCGGAAGTGGAAGATTGATCAGCCCTCGTCAAAGTAGACTTCACCCTAATACCGTGTGTGCACAAAATTGGCTATTGAAAACTTTTAACACCTCAAACTAATGATGATCTTTTAGTAACTGCTAATTTAATTAAAATATAAATATATCTACTGATTGCTATATTCCCACTTGCATTTGTAGGTGATGAGGGAAATGAAGGAATGACTTATGGAAAGATTTTCGAGGATTCTGACGATGACGAAGATGTTTTGGGCGTGGTTACGGTACTAGAATCTGTCGCAAATCTTTTTTTTTTTTTTCATGAATCATGATAGGCTTGGTTTAATCTATTTAAGTGCTGAGAACTCCATTGTGGTATTTGAGTTACCTATGTCAGTACTTTTTTCTTAAAGTGTGAAGTCATATATATAACGACAATTGATAATCTCATTGCTAATAGCTTATTATATATAGTATGGTTGATGCGTCATTAGTTAGTGTTCGATATTTATGTTGTATAACTTTATTTGAATGTGCTCTCTATTCATGATCTGGAGTAATTTAAAGTTGCTTGGCAAGTAGGAAGCGTAACTTACTTTTGACAAATAGAAGCAACTGGACTAACATTTGACAAATCGAAGCTGCTTACATATTTTTTGACGAATGGTAGCGGAATTGATTTTTAACAAAATATAAGCTGAACATATCTCCGACGTGGATGCTGAATATATACTAACGTCCATCGGAAGCAAGCTCATGAATTTTTTTGACTCGTGAAAGCTAAAAATATGCTGGACTAATATATATACTCCAAAGTACCGGAGGATTAGTTGGATTTGACAATGTTGTTTACTTGTTTGTACTAGTTTTCTCACAATTTGTATGGATGACATTTTATTGTATCTAACTGTTGTGAGAATTGCTACTTCTCTTGTTATGCATTATGATGTGCACTCAGAGATTTTGAATTTCGTTGTAGAACCGGTAATCCCTAAATACAATCAAAGATTAAATTTATATGTCGGAAGTCCTCAAATCCACAGTTTATAGCGGAAAGCTGACTCGAGATGTCGTTCTCCACGGACACTTAGCATAGGAACAAGCAATTATCGTATGTAAATTGTATGCAGAAAGTAAACAGAATGGTATCAGATAGATTGATTGAATCGCAATTGCAGACGCTCAGAAATCTACAATCAAGGTTAGGGTTTGGAATTGGGGGCACCAGCAACCTGCAAGGCAACAAGAGAAGCACGCTGGAACGTAAGATCCAAATGGGACACCGGCGTGGTGCCGACCGAATGGACTCCGACGCTCAAGCTAGTGAGTCTGGAAGATGTTAAATAATAAACACGTGAGAGACAGAAAGAACTTATCCTTTTTGGAATGAGATAGCTCTTCTGGCGGCTGGGCTGAGTCGGATAGATGAGTGGTCGACTATGGAAATGATTAAGTGGATGACATATGTAGTCGGATGGAGGCTGAGATGTGGTGATGATGGAGATTAAGGTTTCTACTAGGAGATGGGGGGGGGGGGTTAGGGAGAAGATGATGTTCAAAACTTAAGTAAGGATGAGTAGTAGATGATTGATCAGACGACGTACACAATTCTTAGTAGTTAGGGTTTTGTAAGTCGTAGTAGTTACATGATCTCAGATGAGTTATGAAGTTTTCCTTCACACCCTTTTATTGAGATAGTTGCCGCATCTTCCAACGGATCCTCATCACAAATCCCTTATTTTTGGGATGTAGTTGGAGATGTGGGATGTCGTTGGATAACAAATCCTTCCTCATCTCTGAGTTTCTATGACTTGGTCCACATATCCTGGGGTTTAATGGCTGATCCAACTCCTTAAGCAATTAGACTTGGGCCGGCTATTGGGCGGCTCGTTAGTCACCATGTAAGTCCTAGTCCAAGTCCATATAGATTCCGCCTTAGAGGAAGGTATCTTAGGCAAGCCGACCTGACTTGATGGATTGATCCCGTTCTTTTTGTCGGGATGTTCTCAAGGAGCATTGGCCCGGTTCGGCTCATTAATTAAATTGAGACAACCTATCGTGTAGATATGGTCTGGTCGGTTAGGCCCAAGTTGATTTGGCGGAATGGAGTAATTCAAATATAAGTGCATCAAATGAGCTTGGACATTTATCAAATAATTGGGCCTTATTTGGACGTGTCCAAACGATTGGGCCAAGAGCATATTTTTACCAATACAGCAGTAAACCCTAATTAATGAGATGAAATCGATGGTGGGAAGGTGTAAATGATTCCCAACCTCCCTCTGGCCTCTGCTATGCTACTCCCAACTTTCTAGCTAAAATCCTACGCGATTACCTCTAACGACAGCAGGACATAATACTATGGTGCAGTCGACGTGAGTGCCCTACTCAGTTCAATGAAACTACTGTGTCACTCAGCAGAAAATCACACCACGAAGGATGTATAGAGTTGTATAACCACGATTTACCTCTAATAACTATTCTATTATTATATCACGGTATATAAAGAAGTACCAAAAGCAATGTTACGGCGGTTCGCCTTTACAAGAGAAAGTTAGCTACTCATAGTATTCTACTTGACAGAAATAGAAAACAGTAAAGAAAAGAATAAGAAGAATCTTAGTCTCTAATGTCTTCGTGCTGCTTCTAGGGTTTCCTCCTTCTGGGTGCCTGACGGCCAGCGGTTATGGGGTTTCACTCCCCCAAGGACTGGTTCTCTCTCAGGAGAGTTGCTTTATGAGCAGTGTAGAATTATGAGACCCCTGAGGTCTTATTTATACTTGAAATTTCGTGCTCTAGCCGCCATTCTTCAATAAGGAAGGTTTAGAAAGGCGGGCTCTAGCCTGACAGGCCAGGAAAAGGCCCAAAAACCAGACAGACCCTTCACTGCGGTCGACAGTGGGGCGCAGAGAGGCTTATGCAGTCCACAATCGACCACCATCTTTGATTTCTACAGGTTTTTTCTCTTCTTCTTTGTTCTTCGATTTCGGGCTTCGTAACTTCGTTTCCTCGAAAAGTGATCTTCTACAATGTTGTTGCATCTTCAATTATCTTCGCATTGGTTGGTCGCATGACATGTTTTGACTCCTCAAACTTTGTGCAACGACCAATTCAGCGTATTTGCTTAACTTTCTTGATTTCGCACAATTATGTCGTTTTGGCGCCTTAAATTGTGCAATTCCTCAAAAACGCGATCATGACCTACAAAATACACATGAGTTGGTAATTGACCACAATATGATACAAATATGAATCTTAGGCAAAAAACAAGGGTCTAAAAGCATGCAATATCGCACATTTCATTGTCACATCACATTATATTACTGTATATATATAAAAAAAATGCACTTCGTTGATATATGATATACATGTACACTTACCAATTCGACATAAAAAACATTTCCGTATATATGTATGTATGTATGTATATATATATATATATATATATATATATATATATATATATATATATATATATACATATATACATATATGTATACGTATACGTATACATATATGTATACATATATGTATACATATATGTATGTATATATGTATATATATACATATATATGTATATATGTATACGTATATATGTATATACATATATATGTATATATGTATACGTATATATGTATATATATATATGTATTTGTATACGTATACATATATATATATATATACATATATACGTATACATATATATATGTGTATATATACATATACATATATACATACATATATAGATATATATATATATCTATACATATATATATATATATGTATATATATATATATTTATATATGTATACATATATGTATATATATATACATATATGTATATATATATATATAAGTGGACAACTATTGCAGTTGTGCAATTGAGTACTTAATTTAAGTTAAATTGAACTCATGTGTAATATATGTATAAATTAGACTTTAATTACAAAAAACAATCTGTTTTATTCAATCAAATTACAAGCCCTAATTCAATCTCAACAAAATTAATGCATTATAACGAAAAATTAATCTTCCTTCTCCATTTAAATTTTAAACACTAATTCAACCCCAACAAAATCAAGTCTATTATTAAAAAAAAATAAAAATATCTTCTCCAATTAAATTTTAAACCTTAATTCAAGCCAACAAAATCAAAATAAATTCATCATTAAAAAATAACGATAACCAATCTTCTATAACTGTATTAAATTAATTCGATCAACTCAAACACTAAATCAACTTGAAAAAAAAGAAATTCATTATCAGAAATAACAATATTACTTACATTCGTATACGTCTTCTATAATTGTACCAATGTGCCACAATAACACGCACATTCTAGTATATTAGTATCGATTGAGATTTAAGATACTATTTTTGTTCAATTAATTTATGTCCATGCTCCCAGCAGAACAGTGAATACAAGGTAAGATTAAAAAAACAAAGGAACTTGCGGGCCTGGCTCCGGTCCGTTTTTAACAGGCCCGTACCTCTAAAAAAATATTAGGGCCTAGACCAGGCCTATAAAAGCCCGGCCCATTGACATCCCTACTAGTTAGACGAGTCATGCGACATCATCACCAACCGACGTCTTGGCCATGGCATGACGGGCCGTGGTGGCGTGAATCGATCACGCCACTTGTCGACTCCTGGTTCTTTATTTATTTATTTTAATTTTTGTATTTTTGTCCAATTTCAAACGGCTATAACTTTAAAAAAATGCAAAAAATAAATAAAAGTCACCAACGACTTTATTTTTTCGAGATCTATAAATAGAGACCAGTCTTAACTATGTTTGGATCATCCCATCTCCATCTTAATTAAACTTAAAACACTCTCTTCACTTCAAAACACCATCTCCACTTCAATTTTCCGGCGACATGGACGGAAACTTGTTTACTCCGGAAACTCTGAGGTGGATGCAAGAAAACACACCCGAAGCCTACGAAGCATGCATGCAAAAGCTCAACAAAAACACCTCTCAACAACCCCAACCGAGTTTCGTTCGCCCTTTGTTCCAAAGCTCCTATCAAGACCCCTACACTCAAAATTACCATTCTCCATCCTCCCAAACACCAATATTTTCGCAAACACCAGAAGTTGAGGTTGTTCCTGAAATGCAGCTGGAAATTCAACCGAACCGGATGCATGGAAAAGGGAAAGCCAAAGCCAAGGAAGGAGCGACGTCAAACAAAGAGCAAGGACGGAACTCACTGTACAACCAGAATGAGGACTTGGTTCTCATCTCTTGCTACATGGCTGCTAGTCAAAATCCGATCGTTGGCACGAATCATAAGTACGTAACTTTGTTCCATAAAGTTGAGTAGAAGTTCGAGGATGTCCGGAGGGATGGGAAGATGTTCGGTATGGAAAAATACCGGAGTCATGATTCACTTCGTCTCAGATTTAAGCGGATAAGAGATGAGATTAATCATTGGTTGATTTGTATGGATTGTGCTACTAGGGTTGTCGGCGATCGGAGTGGCTACAATGAAGCCGATGTGGCTGAAACGGCCCAGGAATTCTACAAAGAGAAATCATCCGGTCAACAACCATTCACCATGTTCAAGCAGTGGGATGCCATGAAACAGTACCCAGAGTGGGGAACGAGGATGAACTTGGAGGAACACATGAAGAAGGCCGCAACAGCTGGGAGAGTTGAGGTTCCGGATGATGATGATCAACCAATGGAATCAGCAGGTGGCAGTAGTGGGAGCAAGCGGACCCATGTCAGTGAGGACAGTGTCACGACTAACAAACGACCTATGGGTCGTGACAAGGCAAAGAAGATGGCTAAATGTGCTAGTTTTGGCAACTCCTCAATGGATGCAATGAGCGAGGGATGGGTTAACTTTAATGAAAGTTATCCCCAATATATTGAGTTGGAAAGACAGAAGTTGGAGTTTGCTTACCAAAAGGAGGAACGTAGGATGAAGGAGAAGAAGATGGACATGTTCATGAAACTTATGGGGGACTACACCAACTTGTACTGCAGAAAGAATTGTTTCCATCCGAGTAATGGCTGAGTTTGGAACTTGTTTTAGTTTGCTTGTTTTTCAGATTATGTGAGATGTGACTTTTTGTTTTTTTACTTTCCGAAGTGTGGCTTATTTGTGTTTTACTATTCTAAGTGTCCGTTGTAATAAAATCAGTGTGCTTTGAATTTGAATTTGAATTTGAATTATTGGAATTACGGAAAGTAAGTCTTGTGATTTATCTTTACTTTATCAGGCATCTTATCTTTGCTTTGTCAGGCATCTTATCTTCAATTTGTCAGACATCTTATCTTCAATTTTTGAGGCATCCAATGCATTGTGACTCAGCTATGACTAAGAAATGAGTCACACATCTCCCACAACCTGTCTATATAATGCAACCATAGAACACATTTTCAGACACAACAAACTACTTGCATTCATCACTTCTTCCATTATCTTAACTAAACAGAAAACACTCTATCTACTTCAAGTTTCCAAAGATAATCATGTCCAACCTACTACCAACGCACGATACTTCTCTATAGACCAATTCATCATCTGATGGAAGTTTGCTTGGTTCTTCTTCATCCAATCCTTTCGTACAAATCCAAAGCATGGTAATACAAAACGTACCAAATACGATCCAACACTTCCAACAACAACAGCAACAACGGGACGAGCCACGATGGCCAAAGAAGAAGTGTGCTTACATTAACAGAAGTCGAGAAGAGCGTGGCAAACAATTGGAGGAAGACTACTTCGGGGTTAACCCACCATATGCAGATAAATTTTGACGGAGATTCAGAATGGAGAGGCCGTTGTTCGGATGGGTGATTGCTGGTGTGGTGCCTCAAGATGATTACTTTGTCTGCAAGCTAGATGCTCTTGGCCGACCGGGGTTAACCACACTACAAAAATGTACCGCGGCCATTCGCATGCTAGCTTATGGGGCTTCTGCTGACTCGGTTGATGAGTATTGTCGTATTGGTGAAAGCACGACTCTTATGTGTCTTTCGTGTTTTTGGGACGCCGTGGTTGCTGAGTTTGGTCTAACATACATGCGGAGGGCCAATGAAGCCGATGTACGAAGGATTCTGGCAATCAACGGGGCAAGAGGATTTGTGGGCATGCTTGGGAGTATCGACTGTATGCACTGGACATGAAAGAACTGTCCCAAGGCGTGACACGGTCAATTCCAAGGCAAAAGAAAAAAAGCCTTCCCTTGTTTTAAAAGCAGTAGCATCCCAAGATACTTGAATAAGGGATTCATTCTTTGGGATTTCCGGAAAATACAATGACTTGTCAATCGTGTAACGTTCACCGGTGTTCGACATCTCCTGAACGGCACGGCACCTCAGGTCAACTTTGAGGTCAATGGCCATCAGTACAACATGCCTTACTACTTAACCGATGGCATCTACCCAGCTTGGGCTACATTTTTTAGTTCCATCCCGAATCCGGTAACGCACAAAGAAGCCAAGTTCTCTGAGCATCAGGAGTCTTGCCGGAAAGATGTGGAACGTGCTTTCAGAGTTATGCAAGAACGATTTGCAATTATACGGAATCTGGCCCTTGCACATGACAGAGCCACACTCAAAAAGATTATGGATTGCCGCATCACACTCCACAACATGATAGTTGAGGATGAGCGCCACACATACCTAAAGTATGATAGGGAAATCGAAGAGTTCGAACAAGATACCCGTGAGCATGTACCCGATGTGATTGACGGAGTTCGTATCCGACGGGCGCAATCTACAATAAATTCTATCCCAGAGTACATGAACAATTCACGGCGAATGCATAGTGTGTGCAAGCATGACGAACTCATTGCAGACTTGATGGAACATATTTGGAGGATGCGTTGACTGTGGAGCTTGTCCAATCGTGTAGTGTGTGTTTGTTAGTTTGATGCATTTGTTTGTTGTGTGTTTGTTGCATTTCCGTTTGGTTGTATTTAAAGTCCCTGTAGTTTGTAGTAATATATTCGTGGTTTCAATGAAGTTTCACTTAATAAATTGTAAAACGAGTTCTAAAAATGCAATTTTATTAATTGCAACTTCTAAACACTCTTATAATATGGTAAATATGTTAAAAAAAATTAAAAATTTTATTTTTTATTTTTTATGATGCAGCGATGACGCGTCACAAATGCAGCAGAATATCGTCACGGATCCCGTCACCAATGCAGGTGGTCTTAGCTTAGTCTCACTCATTTCTCGAAGTGTAATTATTAAATTAACTAGTACTAATCCGTGGCGATGCCACGATATAGTTTAGTTTTAATAATAAATTAAAAGGGATGATAAAATAAATTAATCGATAAAATAAGGTAATCAAATTTATGTGAACAACGTTGGTCGCGGTGTCGGTCGGTAGTCCTTCTTCATCCAATATTATATCATTGAGTGTTTATGCTAACTATATGAAATGTAAAAATAGGGTCCTACTGTACCCGACCTGTTAATTAGTAACAGGTAAATGTCTTTTGAAAAAAATTGTATCCCTCAAACCGAACCAAAATAGAATACAAAAGTATACAACATAATCAATAGGGTAGTTTCCAACAACCCCGCGGTGGTATGTGGTTACGCCACCACACACACAAAAAAAAAAAATTATACAAACATAATTTCACATGTTACGATTATTTTTTCCAACCCACCGGTTCCTAACAACCCCGTGGTGGTATGCATCACCCCACCAAAGACACAAAAATTATTATTCCACAAACATAACTTCACATGGTACGGTTGTTCCCCCCCTCCAGGCTCGTTATGGAGATCAAGAAAGTAGAGAGAAGATCAAAGAGAGTTTCCCCACCTAGAGAGTATCAGATCCCCAGGCTCGTTATGGATCAAGAAAGTAGAGAGGAGATCGAAAAGAGTTTCCTCGCCTAGAGAGTATATCTGATTCTCCAACCCGAAAAAATGTAATTTTTACTAACTTGATCATAAACTGTTGCGGTCGAGTCTTGTAACAAAGGTATGGAACGGGTTCGAGTATATGCCAGACCGGACCTGAACATCATTATTTCGAACGGGGTTGAATTCGGGTTGGACAGAACCAGTCCTTCCAGCCAGAAACAGTAGAGAAGAGAACCCTTATACCTCATCCTACCGATCGAATCTTATACATAAAGAAAAGAAAATTGAAGGTCTTCACATGCAAAATGTTGTTGATAGACATGTAGAGATCAACACGCCACCAATTAACTCAAGTGTATCTATTCTATCTTTTGGAACTGAAAAGAGCACGTCTAGGAGAAAATAATTTAAAAATCACATAGTGAAGCATTAAACGGGAATAAAAGTTAAACCTTAGAGATCTTTATAAACATTTAAATTATAATCAAAGCTCGAATACATCATCAACTTACTCATCTGTATTTTATTTACTACTAAGTCGCAAGGTACTTTAGCCACATTTCGTCAATGATACACTAACTCAGCTAATTTACGTGATGGTGGAGAACGAACTTGTGCTCAAGGTTATTCTTCCTTATCCAAGTCGTGTAGTGTTGACTCTGCATTTTTCCGCATCAACCTCTACCTATTAAGAATCACAAATAAATGGTATTCCTTTCGTATCCAAGTCAAATATGTCCCGAATAATATTTTACAACTACTCCAACCCATATGATGGAGCCTATTCTCAAAAAATAGAAACATCAAATTTATCTTGATCCATATATATAAAAAAAAAAACAACAACTCAAGAAGAATATGCATAGAGTTGCATTTAAGAATACAATTATAGTAGATATTGTTGTTAGCCGACTTTATGAAAACATGCGAGTCATAAAGCCGAAAAGTTTTTATGAATTCGTCTTGGCACGACAAATTTAAATATATGTTCAAAATATTTTCGGAGTTTTGTATATAAATTTATATGAGATTTAATAAAAACTATATAATGCAGCCAATATACAAAAAATATATAGTGAAAGATATACTGGCTGAAAATGCAACTAATTCCATAAAATTTATGTGGCGATGCCACTATATAGTTTACATTAATAATAAATAGAAATGGGAAGATAAAATAAATTAATCGAAACAACCCGGGGTGGATAATACAAATCTACCAAACCAACATCATCATAAGAACACCCAACTGATAATCTATGTGCTAAAACGTTAGCTCACGTTTAACCTGTCAAAACCTCATGGAAAAAAATTCTCCATTAAATACCTGAATTTCTTAGAAAAGTGAAACAAAGGTGTAAAGCTAAAATTTGTCGATTTAAGAGCAATCACGTTCATTTTAGGAAAGATTTAAAAAATCAAGAAGCAATCTTTCCTAATATAAACAAGATTGCTTTCAATGTAATAAATGTTGCTCTCGATTTATTTTTTTTATTTTATTTTTTATTTTAAAAGGAAAAGATCTTTCACTGTGAGCGATTTTCACATAGTCCCGGTGTAATCGTCCGATCATGAAAAGAGCGCGTGGTCGGCCGCGGAAAAAGGTGGCAACGCCACTGTTTCGTCGGAGTGGAGCTGCAAGGGATGTCCACTGTGGTGTCTCTACCGAGCCAGTGGAGGAAGCAGTAAGTGAGGTGATTGGTACACATGTTACAGAGAAAATTGTGGAAGAGGAGATTCATGAGTCACTGGAGAGTCATGAAAACGATGGTATTATTGAGGAGAATGATTTTGGACAGCAGTTACCTGCGATTGAGCAGGAGATACAACAGGCTAAGCTTTGGACGGACGTTATTAGTGGTAATCGGGTGAAATCTCAGGGTTTAGCGATCAATTTTTCTGCTCCAGTCATTGTGAATGGTGAGGTTGAGGTAGAAATTGAAGAATCTGATGTGGTTTCTGAGGTAAAATTTTGGGAGACATCTCTTATTATGTATGTGTTGTGGGGGGTGAACTTACGATGAATGGAGTGAAACAATACATGATGAAGTTTTGGAATTTTGTATCCTTGCCTGAGATGTTTTACAATGAAGAAGGGTATTTTTTGTTGAAGTTTCGAACGATTGAAGATATGGATATGGTCATGAGTAGAGGTCCATATACGATATATAATATGAACATGTTTCTACGGGAATGGATGAGTGGGTTTTCATTGAAAGATGATATGTTAAGGACTCTGCCAATCTGGGTAACGCTGCCTCAACTTCCATTACATTTGTGGGGGGCGAGCAGTTTAGGGAAAATTGGAAGTGTATTGGGTAAGCCTCTATTCACAGATGAATGTACTGCACACAAACTACGGGTGTCATATGCGCGCATTTTAGTGGAAATAGATGTAACTAAAAAGCTGGTGGATAGTATAACTATCAAGGATTTGAAGGGGAAGGTGTTACATCGACCTGTTGAATATGAATGGAGACCTTTGTTTTGTGAATCTTGTCAAAATGTGGGTCATGTGTGCAAGGTACAGAATAAGGCTGTGCAACAAAAGAAAATGACTAAGCAATGGAAAGTGCAAGATGACCATAGAGTGGGAGCTGAGGTACAAAATGTAGGAAGTGGTATTGTGAATACTATTGTGAGTACTGTCTGTAATTCTCAGGTGGCTACGACGCCTGTAGCTACTACTCCTCTGGTTTCTAATAATACTGACAGATAGGGATGGACTGTGGTGGGTACATCAAGGAGAGCTAATAATAAAGGGAAGGAAATTATGGAGGAGTATGGGGCTAGAAGCTTTACTGTGGGTCGAATTATATGTCAGAATGGTTTTGAGTCATTGAGGATTGTGAATGATCCTGCCGTGACTCAAGAAAAGGTCCCATGATAGTATCATGGAATGTTAGGGGGTGTAATAAAATAGCCAAGGTTAGAGAGATTGGCTCCCGTCTCCATATGCTAAAGATTGTAATGGCTATTCTGATTGAAACTAGAGTTAAAAAAGGAAAAAGCAAAAAAACTCGAGATACTTTGGGTGGCAGTTGGTTGTATTTAGATAACTATGATCATCATGTGAATGGGAGAATATGGAATCTTTGGGATCCTAGGAAGGTTAAAGTGCATATGGTTGTAGGAGATGCGCAGTTTATTCATTGTGGTTTGTTTGGTGTTGATGGAACCTTTATATCTTGGTTTACAGCAATTTATGCTTTTAATCATTTGGATGATAGGAGGAGACTCTGGCATAAGCTGGAAGGGTTGAATGTGAGCAATACTGAAAGTTGGATGCTAATGGGTGACTTCAATAATGTACTTAGAGCACAGGATAGAATTGGAGGATCTATTGTACATCAAAATGAGTATGTTGACTTGGTGGATATGATGGAGAAAGTAGGATTACATGAGGTGGACAATATTGGGGATCATTATACTTGGTATAATAAACATTCCATTAATCCTATTTACTCAAGAATTGATAGAGTTCTTGGTAATATGTGTTGGTTTCAAGCATTTGATAATCTTCAGGTTGAAATCTTGGAAGCAAGCATCTCTGACCATGCCTTGCTATTGCTGAGAATGTTTGAACCATTTGTTCAGCCACCAAGATCCTTTAGGTTCATTAATGGAGTGGTTTATGCACCCAATTTTATGGCTGCAGTACAAGAGAAATGGGCTGAACATGTTGAGGGTAGAAGTATGTATATAGTTTGGAGAAAGTTGAAAATCTTGCAACCTATAATACAGGGATTGCAAAAACCTTTCTTAGGTGTTAAAACTCAGTTGGATCAGGCTAGAGTGATGTTGCAAAGAGCTCAGACTGAATTGTTGGGAGATAGGTGGAATGTAGACTGCATTGATAATGTGAAGAAGTATACACATGAGGTGATGCATTGGAATGATATTGAGGAAAGTTTACTGCAGCAGAAGTCGAAAATTAATTGGATAAGATTAGGGGATGGGAATAACGCCTATTTCCATGCTTCTGTGAAAGCAAAAAATAGGAATATTGGTATTAAATGTTTGCAGGTTGCTAGTGGTGATGTTGTTACAACACAGCAGGAGCTGGAGAATGAAGTGTTATCTTTTTATGCTGATTTGGTGGGCACTTCTGCTTGCAAATTGGAGGGAATTGATGTGAATGTCATGAGAAAGGGTACTCAAGTGTGTACAGCAGATGCAAATACTCTTATTCAACCTGTGACTAGTAAGGAAATTCTTGATGCATTGAATGGGATTTGTGATCTGAAAGCACCAGGTATTGATGGATATAATGCAAAATCTTTTAAAGCTACCTGGGGAGTAATTGGTAATGATGTTACTGTTGCAATTAAGGAGTTCTTTGAACATAAGAGAATGTATGCTGCTGTAAATTGTAGTATTGTAACTCTTCTACCTAAGGTTGCTGATGCTAAGTTGGTGAAGGAGTTTAGACCCATATCTTGTTGTACTACTTTGTACAAGATCATATCTAAAGTCTTATCAAATAGACTGAGTAAGGTATTACAGAAGGTGGTGAATGAAAGTCAAGCAGCTTTCATACCTGGGCAACACATTCATAGTCATATTTTACTAGCTTATGAGTTGCTGAGAGGGTATAGTAGGAAGAATGGAGCTCCCAGGTGTATGCTATAAATGGATATTCAAAAAGCCTATGATACTGTTGAGTGGGTTTCACTTGAGGGGATTTTAAGAGAGCTTAGCTTTCCACATAAATTTATTGAGTGGATCATGTTATGTGTTACTACGGTATCTTATAGATACATGGTAAATGGGTATGCTACTCCATTTTTGAAGGCCAAGAGAGGGTTGAGACAGGGTGATCCACTATCACCCTTGTTGTTTGTTTTGGTCATGGAGTACTTGTATAGATTGCTGCAGGGGCTTAAGTGTATTCCTGACTATAATTTTCATGCTAAATGTGAAAGGTTGGGTATTGTGAACCTTAGCTTTGCTGATGACTTATTATTGTTCTCTCGAGGTGATGAGAAATCTGTGGAGTTGGTTATGGAGTATTTCAATCAGTTTTCTAGATCCACGGGACTTAGAGTCAATCCAGCTAAATGCCAGGTGTATTTTGGTGCAGTTTCAGCTGATGTGAGGAGCAGTATTCAAAGGATTACTGGTTTTCAGGAGGGTGCTTTGCCTTTTAGATATTTAGGAGTTCCTCTAACCAGTAGGAAACTCTCTATAGCACAATATCAGCCTCTGATTGATAAAATAGTTGTTAGAATCAGGCATTGGAGTGCCAAGTTGCTTAGCTATGCTGGAAGAGTGCAGTTGATTCGAAGTGTGTTATTTGCGGTTACTAATTATTGGACGCAATGCCTGCCTTTGCCGAAAAGTGTGCTCAGGAGTATCGAGGCAACCTGCAGATCATTTTTATGGTCAAATAGTGGTGTAGTCACTAGAAAATCTCCTGTAGCTTGGGAGAAAATATGTTTGCCCAAGAAGCATGGAGGATTGCAGATCATCTATTTGGTTGATTGGAATAGAGCTTGCTTATTGAAACTGTTGTGGAATATGTGTGGCAAGCAAGATAGCTTGTGGGTGAAGTGGATACATGCCTATTATATGCCACAAAATAGCATGCTTACTGGTGAGGTACCTAAGTCTTGTTCTTGGATACTTAAAAGTATTTTGAAGTGTAGAATTTTGATACAGAACAACTCGGCCTGGGATGTCATGATGTTGTTACCTAAGTTCAAGACTGGACTGGTATATAGATATCTGAGGGGTGCTGATACTCCAGTTACTTGGAGGAAACTGATGTTTGGAAACTTGGCTAGGCCAAGAGCTCAATTGGTGTTATGGTTAGCTTGTCATGGGAGACTAGCAACGAAAGATAGACTACATAGATTTGGGATGCTTGATAATGTTCAGTGCTGTTTTTGTACTCACACAGAAACACTTGATCATTTGTTGTTTGAATGTAGTACTACTAGTACTATTTGGAGGCAGGTGCTTGATTGGTTGCATATTACTCATACTCCTGGAATTTGGGTGGATGAACTTTTATGGGTACAACTGCAGAGTAAAGGCAAATGATGGAAGGCTAGATTGTTGAAAATGGCTTTTGCTGAGACAGTATATAGAATTTGGTTGTATAGGAATGAGCATTGTTTTGGGAGTGATCATAGTACGGTTGATAATGCTCGGATCATTATAGATAGCATAGTTTATCGAGCTTGGCTAGTTCCTGCACTCAGGGCCCATGTTGGGACTTTGATGCTGGGGGATGATTAGTGGTAGTTTGTTGGTTGTGTTTTGGGCTGGATCGTTTCTTGATCGCCTTGCTTTGTATTTGTTTTGGGATAATAAAAGTATAAGTCATAGTTCCAAAAAAAAAATATTATATTTTAATTTAGTGAATAAAATGATTTATTTAATTAATAATAATAATCTAGATTGGTCTATGGATTCATCTTGTCATGGTGAATTCAAATATACAGTAAAAACTCCATACTGTAATATCATTGGGACTGACAAAAAAATTCTTATAAAGAGTTTATTCCTAAATAGAGTTTTTAAAAGCGTTTATACATAAATTGGGACCGTAAGTTTTTATTATTATAGAGAGTTTATTCCTTTATAGAGTATTCTTTTAGGGGTTTTTTACTGTATATTCAAAATATTTTTCAGAATTGTGTAGATAAATTTATATGAGATTTTGTAACAACTATATATGCAGCGAACATCCATATATTATGTAAAGCACAATGGTCTAAACCTCACCAGATTCATTCAGTCCTACGTGGAATTTTGTGGAATTAGTTGTATTTTAGCAGTATACTTTCAATTACTACATGTTGCCACTCAAAATCTTGAACAAATTTAGTTTTAAATTTGCCTGGCCAACCTTCCGCATTTTCTACAACCTAGACATAAAATTTTGTCACCAAGCAATAACATTGCCCTCATGATCCCTAGCAACAACACTAATACGTTCCCCTATTCGCCTATGCTCAACCGTATCAAAATTTTACGTAGGATGGCTGGAATTTGAATGAATCTGGTGGGATTTAGCCCATCAGCTTTATATTATCTTATTCAATAAATTTATATTTTTATTTTAGTGAATAAAATGATTTATTTAATTAATAATAATAATCTAAATTGGTGTCTATAGATTCGTCTTGTCATGGTGAATTCAAATATATGTTCAAAGTATTTTTCGGAGTTTTGTAGATAAAAATTTATATGACATTCAATAAAAACTATATTCGCAGCCAACATACCAAAAATAATTTATATTCAAGACTGGTATCTATGGATTCGTCTTGTCACGAAGAATTCAAATATATATTCAAAATATTTTTCGGATTTTTGTAAATAAAGTTATATGAGATTGAATAAAAACTATATATGTAGTCGACATATAAAAAATAACAATGAAATATATACTGGCTAAAATACGACTAATTCCATGAAATTCCACGTAGGACTGAATTAATCTGGTGAGGTTTAGACCATTGTGATTTACATAATGGATTGATGGATGGATGGATGGATGAAAGTTGGTGTACTATACTTAAATGAGAAAGAAAAGAAAATTTCATGTGACGATTATCGAAGGAATTAAGGCTCTGTTCTCTTCAACTGAAAACTCATTCAGTTCAGTTCAGTTCAGCTCGTCCTCAGTTCAGTTCAGTTCATTAAATTATTATTATTATTATTATTATTATTATTATTATTATTATTATTATCATTATTATTGTTGTTGTTGTTGTTGTTGTTGTTGTTGTTGTTGTTATTATTATTATTATTATTAGTATTATTATTATTTTATCATTTATTTACACACCCAATATTTTGTACGAGGAAAATAAGAAAATTTATCCAACTGAGTTATTTTCAACTTTTTTTCTTTCTTTCTTTTTAATGCGACTTTTAGTAGATCAATGAAATAAAGAGTATAGTTACAATTTGAATTACCCTTCTTTTCTACCGTAAAATGTGAGTTGAGATAAGAAACTACAGGAACCTGAGAGTACCATACAATCTGGTTCACATACTCCGTACGTACATCTCTAAAAAAAAATCTACATGTTCTTTTGTTGGAAGGTATCAGAACAATAGAATTAAACTCAGGAGCTAACGTTGAGTTTTTTCTCAAACTTAACAAATAAAAAAACAAGTTAAGCCAAACCAAACTCTACAAGTCTTTCAAATGACTCTCAAAAACTCCAAAATAAGTTAAACCAAACCAAAGTCGGACCAAACTTTATAAAAAGAACATTATCACAAATATTGAAAAAATGGCATTTATTCCTCCATTTAATTTATCTTCCTCGGACTCTATATTATCTTCCTCGGGCTCTATATTGCCTGGAATAGAGCGTCAAATTCTCAATGTTATCTCCTTGCGCACCCTGTTCATTGCTTCTTTCCTTGCCGGGTTCAATAAATCATATCCACTCCACCTTGGACATTGACATCATGTTGCAAAACTGGTATTTCAAGTTTACACATGCGCATAAAATTATGAAGAGTGAAGGTGGCAACAATCACGTATATTTGATATGTGTCTTCCATTTGAGGCATCGTATAAAGGACCTTCCATCTCCTTTTCAAGCCGCCGAAGGCTCTTTCAACAGTAGTTCGTAATGAAGAGTGTCGATAGTTAAAATGCTCTGACATCCCTTTAAGAACTCTTTTCTTCTTAAAGTTGGAATATGATATCTTACATCGGGGTCCTTAGTTGGAGAGAGATAACCAGTGGTATTAGGATATTCATAGTCCACCGAGTAGTATTTTCATGTCAAAATCATAAGCACATAATAAGACAACAATTGTAACATACTCCTTCCGTCCCGGTTGTATATAACAAAATTTTAGTCATTGGTAATAGGAGTACTATTTTACATACCTGTTGGCGGATGGGGAAAATAATATTTTGATCGAGTCAAAGAATCAACCCATACTGTCATATCATTAACACTTCCTTCCCATCCCACATTAATGAAAGTGAAAATCTTTACTATTCTAAAAGAGAACTACCCAAAGGTAGTTGTTACACCAATCAATTTAATTTTGACCAATTGATTGATTTTGACTTCAAATTTAACCTATAAAAATAAAGCTAAAAAGGAAAAGAAAAAAAGAAGGGAGTTGCACATCATCACCCACTACTTCCACCATTATAATCACCAAAATTTATATTTTTATTAATTACTCATATAAATAACATATATTATGATTGAATTTTTTTAACTGAGTATAAGTTTAAATATATATTATAATGTTTATGTCATGCATACTTAAATTTTAATATGAGACTCATTTACTGGCGCACGTGAATTTTCACGTGCACAATTTTACTAGTCCTATCAAAAGAGCAACAAGCCAAAGCATTCCAAGTTTTGGTGCCCTTTCGTCCTCTAAATGGTATACCTTCACTATCGGATATAACAGCTTGAATATGAGTTCCATCTATTGCTCCAACACAATCCTAAGGATGTTATAACAAACATATTACAATTAAATATTATAAAAATAAATGTTGTCAAATATTAAAATTTATGAATGTAAATTTACTCACTTTAAAGAGTGGCCAGTACAACATATTGTTCTTTACTTCGGGTGGAACCAGAGAAAGATCCGCATGTGGTCTAACGATATCATATGATAATGTAACCAGGGCAACCAACACCTTTTTGAAATATTTGCATATAGTACTTATCGAATGCTTGAATACGTCAGCAGCATCTCGATAGGAAGCTCCTTTCGCCAATATAAATATACATATCCCAACTTGTTCTGCTACTTTTACAAATCTTCCATCGGATAATAGTTTTCTAGCAACCATCAAGTCAACTAATTTTATAAACATACCTCCATGAAGTCTTAATTGCTCTTTGCATAAGTCAGGATGTGCATTTAAGATCCTGTGTATATACTCAGCACCACTTTCCCCTCCGATTCGTAGAGGTCTCCTTGTTGGTGTTGATTCAATAGATGGTAATCTCCTTAGCACTTCCAATCCAACTATCATACAAGCTCGTCTAACATTTCATTCCATTCTACATCAACAAGAAAGAATAAGATAACTTGAATTTATTAAAATGCATAAAGAAACAAAAGCAAATGTATCAAATTCAATCATTAAAATAACAAGAAAAATACTAATGCAGAAACATCTTAAAGAAACTAGAATTACAAATATATATTCTAAAAGGAAAACATCTTCTTATAGCATATCTATTCATCCTCGTAACGGGGATGTAACAGGTGTCATCTTGATTCATTCCTTCATCCAAAAACATCCAATTATGATTATCATTCTCAAGTGCAAGAAAGATATCACCGTTATTTCCTTCACCAAGGTACCTCATAGCAGCAACAAAATACCTATCCCCTCGTTCTTTAGATACCCCCATCTCACGAAGTGAAAGACTAACCGTCTTAATTTTGTTAACATCAGGTGCGGTCACACTTTTGTACAATAAATCCAAAATTGTATCCAAGTTAGGTTGTCCATTTGTTTTCCACTACTTCAGATGCCTTTCTTTTTCTTGAGCTAGTTGTTGTTCCTAGGTTAGTAGGATTCTTTTCACCTAATACTTCACAATTAGAGTAAACATTGGGATCAGCCCCATCCACATTGTCTTCTACTACTCTTTCTGCTTCTCCTTCTCCTCCTTAAAACAAGTCATTCACCATTTTAGTTCTGGCCATTGCAGTAGAAAATTCCCTTTCACCATGAGCAGTCTTTCTAGCAAACAACCTCTCTAGTTCATCAACATTTTGCAATCCCTTCTTCACCAACATATGAGCATACTTCCTATGTTTATGAAATAAACAAAAAAGGCCATTAACATGGTTGATTAAAGAGCGAATAAAATAAACAGGATTTTCAAAGTTATAAATATGTACTGAATTTTACCTCCTCAAATGACTTCCATCGCTCCAAGTTTGTCTCTTCCGGCCTTATTGCACCAGTTTTGGGGTCAAACCCTATACCACTCGCTATCGATATCGTAGGGAAACCCAACCTTTATATTTTTCTTTCAGGTCATTATAATGATTGGAAACCTGTCTTACTCCAAAATTCATTTGAGTTTGGACACTCAAAATTTTCGCAATTTTGTTCCAGTCCAATTTCGAAGATCCATTTTCCTTCTCATTGATACAGATGTCCACTAGCTTTTCAGTGATACTGTCGTTCCAAGTAGTCCTCTTTCCCGCCATCTTAAAAATTATAAAACAGATAGAGCAGTTTATATAACCAAGGAGAATGCAAATAAATTTTTAATAGACAAAACAGAACAGAGATCGAATCAACTAGTCTAAAACCTCATTCTGCAAATTATTCACGAACAGAACAGCACAAACAACACAACTTATACAAATTGATCGAATGTAACTACTCTAAAACCTCATTCTGCATATGCTTTCAATAATATAGCGTATAATTAGACTTTCCTCATGCTAAAAACAAGAGTAGCTCGTTTAATCCATTCTACAAGATAGTGTTTGAATTATATTCACGCTACTGTCCAAGACATAAAAAGGACATTATACTATTACTACTTGTCCAGCCTACTTGTCGACCAATCACAAGAATCACAGTAGTAATATACATTAAACATTCACGCTAACAAGCAGCACAGAAAATAAAAGTAATTTTATCCAAAAGTAGTAACAGGCAGCGCTGCATAAACGTGCTAGCATGGAGAATAATGAATAATAAATTGTCCAAAAGTAATGTGTAACGAAGAACAAACCTTAAAAAAGCCTGAAGAAAAAGCTATCAATTGAGACTGGCGGTGGAAGCTAGCTCGGGAGTCAGGATGAAGTGTATATATACACACACACAAAATTTCTTAGAGTTTGAGGTTTTGGAGGTAAAATTCCGACTTTTGGAGGTAAAATTATGACTTTTGGTTTCCTTAGGGTTTGGGGTTCTGGGGGTAAAATTATGATATTTTGGAGGTAAAATTAAACCACTAAATATCGATTTTTAATCAAATATACTTTCGGTTCATTATTAACTTTCTAAGGAGATTTTTTTTCCCGAACTTAAATCGTAAATTACTTGCAAATTACAAAAAAAAAAAAAAAAGTATAAAACAAAGTTATGTTAATCAAATATACTTAATTTCTTTTCATAAAAGTTGAAATATGAGTATTGGGACATGAAAGTTGAAGAAGCAGTTTGAAAAATGGAACAAGGCTGGATGTTATGGACAAGAAAGAGTGTTGATGTAAAGTTGTTGGCACGAGCTTGTGCATAGTTTATGGACTAGTGATTTTAGTTAAGCTTTTAATTATTTTATTTGCCGAACATTGTCCATGCTCTTGTAAACGTTTTCAAGTTGTAATAAATTTCACCGATTAAAAAAAAAAACTAGATAAAAACAGTTTGTACGACGATTAAAATTCGGTTTTAATAGAGTTATCATTCTCATATTGTTTTCCACGCGGTTGGTTTTAAAGTTTGTTATACAATACTCCCTCCATTTCAGAAAAAGTGTTACAATTTTTCATTTCCAGAGTTTCACTAAAAGTGTTACAATTTCCATTTATAGAAACTAATTAAATAATAAAACTCTCTACCTTTCACTTTTATTACAATATGCCACTCAGTTAATCTCTAATAATAGTGGGGGGACACTTGTAATTTCTACTTTTTCTTAAAATTGGTGCAAATTAAAATTGTAACACTTTCTCTGAAATGGATGGAGTAATAAATAAAAAGGTAAAGTGACAGAAAAAGAGTAGGAAGAGTGTGAGAAATACAAAAATAATATATTTTTTTTAATTGTGATTATATATACCATCATATAATTGTTATTATTATTACAAAATAATTTATTCAGTTCGTTTCAGTTTCAGTTCAGAAAATTACAGTTGAAGAAAACAGAAAATTACAGTTGAAGAGAACAGAGACTAACTAGTAGTAGGATTTTAATTAACGGGAATAAATAAAAGTAGCGTTTGTTTGTTTTGAGTGAAAGAAAAGGATTAGTAAATGGATGGATGAGGGTTTATTACACTAGCAGCAGCAGCAGCATCAACTTGAGGTTTTCCCTGTTAGCGTTACCCTTCCGCTCCACCACACTTTCGCCGCCACTTCATCCGCCCTTAACGGCGTCGTTTTCCACCACCTTTGCGCGTTCTCTCTCTTCTCGGCTCCAAATCCGTACCATTGTTTCTCTAATCCAGGAAAAATCTCCGTCAATGGGGTCTGAGAAAATCGAGTGGCCGGCGAATCTGGTCAGGAAGACTTTCGTCGAGTTTTTCGAGGGCAAAGGACATGTCAACTGGATATCGAGCCCTGTTGTTCCTCACAACGATCCTACTCTTCTCTTTGCCAACGCTGGTATTGTTTACTTCTCCATTTCTTACGCTTTCAGTGAAATTGGTGATACTACTGTTGTTGCTCTTACATTTTGTATCTAATTAGTGATGATACTGTGTTGTTATTGTTACTTTCTTTACAATTTGTGTGAAATCAGTGATACTACGGTGTTGCTTTGGTATTGGTAATTTGGTAGTATGTCTTATGGAAGAATGATTTGGTTGTGGTAGGTATGAATCAGTTCAAGCCTATATTTCTGGGAACGGCTGACCCCAACACTGATTTGAGCAAGCTGAAACGTGCTTGTAACACTCAGAAGTGTATTCGTGCTGGTGGTAAACACAATGATCTCGATGATGTTGGGAAGGATACTTATCACCATACCTTCTTTGAGATGCTTGGGAATTGGTCTTTTGGGGATTACTTTAAGAACGAGGCCATTGAGTGGGCCTGGGAGCTCCTCACAAAGGCAGGGAATTTATAGTCCTATTTGTTGATGTTATCTACTGTTAATGCTTTTATAAATGATTACTTTTATGTTTTTAAATGCAGGTGTACAAGTTACCAGCTGAGCGTTTTTATGCCACTTACTTTGGTGGTGACGAGAAACTTGGTCTTCCTGCTGATACTGAAGCCAGGGATAAGTGGCTCCAGTTTCTCCCGCCTGCACGCGTGTTGCCTTTTGGCTGTAAAGTATGTTCACCCGTTTGAGTCCCTCACTTTCGATACTAAACTGAAAGCCGACACCTTTTTTTTCCTGGGTGTATTCCACATGTAGTTGGTTAATTCTACCAATTGCCTGAAGATTCTGCCATTGGGTATAGTGCAACAAGGCTATTTGTTTTTACTGCGTTTGAAAGTGTGATTTTTTGCTGGATTTCTTATTCCACAATTGAAATTTCTGGCTGAAATCAATATTTGGATTAACTTCTGCTTCAATATTTCTTGTACCGCAATGATTTTCCTGCGCAAACCGAGAAAATTGGCAAGTGATAGTGTTTTATTATATATTATTGGTTGTTTCTATGAATGATATTGAACCATATATTGAATGTGCAAACATGGGAAATTTGATATAATAAATAGCAAATGGGTGGATACAATCATGTGGTGTTATAGCTTAATAAATTCTCCTGAGTAATGATCTGGCATGCATTTTGATATACACTGTCAATACATTTGTGCAAGGTGAATTCATATCTTCAGTTTGTTCCTGCAGTTGTGATAGAATGTAAGGCAGTTGACAATGTATTTCTTTATCGGTGATTCTTATTCCTTCATGCTGTAATGATTCAAATAGGACAATTTCTGGGAGATGGGTGATACTGGACCTTGTGGACCCTGCACTGAAATTCATTTTGATAGGATTGGAGGTCGTGATGCAGCGGCATCTGTTAACCAAGATGATCCTACTGTGATTGAGATATGGAATCTTGTGTTTATACAGGTCAGTTTCTTCTTTTTCAACCTGTCGGGTTCTGCATGTGGTGTCAATATGCGATTCTGTCATTAATATTGTTCTCTTGTAAGAAATTTGACTTGATGAGATTGCTTTATGACTATTCTACAGTTTAACAGAGAATCTGATGGCTCATTAAAATCGTTACCTGCAAAACATGTTGATACTGGAATGGGTTTTGAGAGATTGACATCGATCCTTCAGAATAAAATGAGTAATTATGATACTGATGTATTCTTGCCCATCTTCAGCGCAATACAACAGGTAACTCAAGTATAGTCAGACAATTTAATTTACTGCGTTATCATCAAACGTTCAAACCTTGATCCTAATAATTATTCTGACGGGGATCAGTATTTTTCTGAAAACTTCTATGGATCTCCAAATGATGATAAATTCCCTCATATTGATGTTGGTTTTTTCTTGGAAACATATGTCCAGGTCTACAATAATTTTATAGACCTTGTGGCTAGAAGTAAACCACATCGCTCATCGATGTGTTTGTCCGCAGCGGCATGCATATATGGAATACTAGTAACCACATGGTCTACGAAATTAATGGTAGACCAGTCTACAATTATTCAAGGATAGGAGGTTGTGCGCCCATAATGGTTCTTTAGTGTGTTTCTTAAGAACTTGTATGGATTATCCAAATGATGAAAAATCCTGCATCTTGATTTTTGTTAATTTTTCTGGAGAATTATTAACTAGACAAGGTCTACAATTATTTTGTAACCTTGCAGCTAGGATAAACCACACCACTCATGTGTTTGGCCCACACCGCCGTGCATATGTTGGCCACTATTAAGGCTTTGTTCTCTTCATCTGAAAACTCATTAATTTCAGTTCAGATTCATTCAGTTCAGTTAAGCTCTGCTTAGTTATTTTTTATACTACAATTCAGTTCAGATCAGTTCTGTTCAGACGAAGAGAACATAGCCTAAACCACATGGTCTATAAAATTAATGGTAGACCCGGTCTAGGCAATAATTTTGCATTTTTTTAACTAGGGATGTTATTCTCTAACATTATGATTTATCTCAGAGTAATTGTTTACAACTCTAAGATATACATTTTATGTTTCCAATTCGTAATTTTGTTAGGCTTCTGGAGCCCGACCTTATTCTGGTAAAGTTGGAGATGATGATGTAGATACGATTGATATGGCATACAGGGTTGTAGCTGATCACATTAGAACAATTTCTTTTGCCATAGCTGATGGATCACGCCCAGGTTAGCATTGGGGCTCACTTTGTTTACCAGTTGCTTCTGTCCATATGTTCCTGTAGTTCTCATATATAATGTAGTACCATGATAATCATCAGTTCTAGTTCACGGCCCAGTCATTTAGCACAATGATTTGTAGAAGCACTTCTCTTCAGAATCTCAGCTTTACAAAACTTAAAAAGCTTAAAGCTCATGCAGTCTATATTTCTACATTTTTTTTTTTTTTTTTTTTGAAATGTCTTGGAAAACAAAAAAAGCTCATGATAAAGTACTCACTTCAGTAAATGCTCGATTAAACTTCTGTTGTTCCTAGAAGAATTTATCTGTAGACACTTCTTTTCTAGTGTAGATTAATCTGCATATGTGTATCATATTTTAAGGTTTGTCCTTGCCTATTACCCTGATAACGCTTGCACATTTACAACTTTACCTGACTTTATTACTTCTGTATTCATTCTTTGTTTAAAAGCAACTCCACTTTCATTCTTCTTCACACCAACCTACACTGCATCTATATCTTTATTTTTTTCTATTTGCATTTATCGTGTTGGGAGCTGATGCATCTGCAAACCTATATCTTTCGATTTATTTGATAGCCATTTCATTTTCATATTTTTGACTTTAATCTTTTGTGAAGGCATAGCTGATTAATATTGTGATTGGCAGGAAATGAGGGACGCGAATATGTGCTTAGGCGTATACTACGTCGTGCTGTTAGATATGGTACTGAAGTCTTGCATGCCCCGCCAGGCTTCTTCAAAGGGTAAGATCAGGGGCTTTATGATTTTTTCTTATAACATTCTTGCGTGTGGTACTTGTTGTGTATTCTATACTTTTGTAAAAAAAGGCGTTTTGATTTATTTCCAGCTTGATTACTAATTTGATAGTTGAGCTTACCGAGTTTTATTTGATTGTTTTATTAAAACAGACTGGTAAATGTTGTGGTAGAGGTAATGGGTGATGTGTTTCCTGAGTTAAAGCATCAAGAGAACCATATAAAGGAAATCATTGCTGATGAAGAGACCAGCTTTGGCCGGACATTGGAGAAAGTATTTCCATATCCCTCTTGGCTTTCTTTTTCCTTTATTTTCGGCAATGTGTTGGCTATATGTGGTCAACAGTTTGAGCTTTTGTTGTGTTTCTGCACTTTAAAAAAATGTATCCCTCATCTGGATGATTAGAGACCAAATTGCTCATCAAACAAGTTAACCTGATAAAATTGAGGAACCTAACTACTTCATCTATCCCACCCTAAATTACATGGACTCCATGGAGCGTTTTGAGACATGGAGATGAAGTGTGGTATTATGTGGAGTATTGACTAAAAGATTGAGTTGAAGTTTTAAAAAGTGGTTGTAAGTGGGCTGTTGTTTAGATAAAGTAGTTATAAATGATTATGTAAATATGTTTCTAAGAGCACTTTACTGCTAAATGATTATGTAAATCTACTTTGGACCATGAATTGATTGTCTTGTTATATTTCTGATTCATGCCTGGGGTAGAATTCTTTTGCTTATAATAAACTGCAACCAGACAGCTGCTTGTATGGTGTCTGGTTTTCGCTACATTCATCATAGAAGTTCTGATGGAGAGGTAGTCAATCAACTAAATTCTGCCAATTTCACTTCAGGGAATTGAAAAGTTTAAGAAAGCTGCGCAAGAGGTTCAGGGCAAAATATTTGGGGGACAGGCAAGTAATTTATTATTTTGTGTTGTTTCGACCGTACTTTTTTGGTTATAGATTCTTGTATGTCTTGATATCTGTTCCAAGTATGAACAGACCAGGTTTGTATCACTGCTCACCGTACATTGCTTAATGAGCCATTTTAAATCTTTCTCCTGTATTGTGAACTCTTGGAGTTTCACTTATTTGGTTTGGATTGTTTAAACTGAATGACAACTTTGAAATTTGACTAAGGTGTCTAATTGTACATGATGCAGTTTTGGCAATCTAGGACTTCATGCTTCACATCAGCTGTTAATTTTTCTTTGATTTATAATTTTGTTAGTCTATTTCAATTAATGAGAAAAACAGTGTGTTAGTATTGAGTATATTACACTGATCAGCTGCTTGGAAACTATACTATTGAAGCCCCGTTGCATGGATATATTTTTGCCTAGAATGAATTTAAAATCAGGATTTCCAACACAATTACTTAATTAGGCTCCGTTCTCTTCATCTGCAAACTCATTCAGTTCAGTTCGGTTCTGCTTAGTTATATTTTATACTATAATTTAGTTCAGTTATGTTCAGACGAAGAGAACAGAGCCTTAGTGGTCTTTGTGTTTGACTTGGGTTTCCTGAATATTACTTTTGTGTGCCTCCAGATTATTGGATCTCATTTTCTTTTCATTTCTGAACCAGTTATTAATAAATTTCATTTGGAATGTCTGCAGTCTGCTACAAATTTATGGTACATGTGGATGATGTGATCCTGTCGATCTTATTGTATTTATTCCTTTGGTTGCAGGACGCGTTTGACCTGTGGGATACTTATGGATTTCCTCTGGATCTGACTCAGGTAACATGCATTACATTATAGAAATAGATCAAAGATTTTATTATTAAATGGAATTTGTCTAATAATATATGTTTTACCAGTTAATGGCAGAAGAAAGAGGCCTGTCTGTTGATGTTCAAGGATTCGATTTGGCTATGAAGAAGGCAAGAGAAAGATCAAGGAATGCTCAGAACAAGGTGTGATTAGATTCTGATAGTATAGTTTAAACATAAAGCTATTGACATTTACATACAGCTTCAACCAAGTAAAATCTTCAGAACAGTTTACTTTGGCACTCCCGGTGTCTCGTTACATTCTAATAATGTGGGGGTTTGGCTATAATTTAATAGCAAGCTGGTGGCACTATTGTCATGGATGCTGATGCTACGGCTTCATTACGAAAGAAGGATGTTGTACCTACAGATGATTCGTTCAAGTTTACTTGGTTTCAGGTTTGCCTCTTGATCCTATTCAATCACCTTCGTGACTGTTCTTTCGATTTACATCAGTACTAAGTTCCCTGCTTTTTGGGGGTGTTTGCTACAGCTTCACCCTCAATTTAATTTAAGCTGGTACGGAGCAACTTCACAGGGTTCAACATTTTCACCGTAAAATTTGATAAGTTTGGCAAAAGGTAAACAGTTAAAAATTGTAATAAGAGTCGGCTCAGCATATAAAGCCACTAAGTGTTTGCTTTAGGCCCAAAATTTTGCAAGAGGCCCCCAAATTTATGACCTTAGTAAAATAGCAAGTGAAGTGATGGAATATCACTACAAAAAACTGGACCTTCAGCAACGGGGTCTTTCCAACGGAAATTTAGCAATGGATTACCAACGAAATTTTCCTTTGAGAAAAAATTGTACATGATTAAGGACGAATTACCAACAAACCACCATCAAATTCGATTTTGGTTGTAATTCTGTTGGTATTCCTTTGCAGAAAGGTTTGGGGTTTCCAACAAATTTAGTGTTCCGTCACTATTTCGTTTGTACTAAATTTTGGGTTTAACCACTATATTCTCACCAACAAAAATTTCGTTGCTGGATTTATTTAATGAACAGTTGTAAATTTGATGCAATTTCAGTAGAGAAGATTTAGAAACTATGAATATTTGTTTAACTAAATAATAAAATAGTAGAAGACATGTTTAATGTGTTCACAAAAATCTTAACCAGTCGATGACAACTCCAGTAGTGATAATCCACTAAATAGCTAACTAATCAATATTTATAAGGTGGTCGAGTGGTAAGGGAGCTAGAGGTACAAGCATGAGGTGATGGGATAGAATCCCGTAGGCAACGAGAATATCCGTTGGAAAAAACTTTCTGCAATGAAAAAAATGCTTTCACCAGCGAAAATAAGTGTTGCTGAAAGCCCCTTTTCTTGTAGTGTATGGTTACGATAGATGAAACTAAATAAAGTGGAGTACAGTAAATTGTGCTTGTATATTGCATTCACACATTAATCATGATAGGCTTTGAAATCTAAGGATATAGTAGTAGTAATATTTGGCTGTAAAAAGACTTTCAGATTCAACTGAGCAATTAACAGTTTATCTATAGATTTTAAAACGAATCTTAGCTAGGTGACGAAATTTGATTTATCATACTTTAGATTTACTCCTCAATTTCCTTTCTATAAAACTTGTCATTTTGACTTTGACTGGTCAACTATCATCGACTCTGACCACAAATTAATCGTAAACATAGTAGCGAATAATTCAACAACATTATATAATGAAAACTTAATTAAATATATGGATGAACTGTTAATTTATTATTAAAGCTGAGGACAGTTGAGTGCAAAATAATTTTCTCGTAAACTTATTTTCATTAAATTATTTATTATTACAGTTTAAGAATAATATGTGATCAAAGTGAAGGGCAGTTGACTGTAAAATAGTAGAATGAAAAGTTTTAGTGTATGGAGGGCGTATATTTGAAGGAAAAAAACCAATGTATGCTTTAGGCTCCTATAATTGTTGAGCCGCACCTGACTGTAATTTTCCTTGAATACATCTCTAAGTTGGAGAAATAAGCTGTTGTAAACACCCACTATGTTCTTACTGTGCTTGCATATCTGTTTATTCCTGAAAGATGTCATTCTTGTTTACGACTTTTGTTCCCGACCCTCATATAAGACTCCTGCCAGAAATGTGATCTGGGAAGATTGCAGTGGAACATGCATGTAGGAACACACTGGATAATCTAGTAAGAACTAAAAAGGGAGGAATTCCACCCAAATTTGAAAAACTTAAGAAAATAAAGTAATGGCTGTTTTCTATACGTACTTTGAAGTGCTCTATTGGGTAAATACTCCCTCTGTCCCAATCTCAGCTTCCCGCCTTCCTTTTCTGGTTGTCCCAATGTCAACTTCCCATAACTTAAATGGAGAACATCTCTCCACTTTATTCACTCTCTCATACTTTTATTCACTCAACCTTACCTTTTATAAATTATTCTTAAAACCCGTGCCCAGAGTCATGGGAAGTTGAGTCTGGGGCGGAAGGAGTATGCGATACAGATAGGGCAGTTTATTTTGAAAACTACACACATATATATATTATCAAATACGGATAGGGTAGTTATCTTACTTATCTGTAGTTTCTTTCTCGTTGAACACGCTATATGTATGATGACCTTATCTAAATAATCTAGCTACTTTTTCGCGTGAACTTACTGCCTAGCCTCCACTCCTCTAGGTCTTGTAAACAGATGCACTTTGTTTTTTTTCCTTTCATGTTTCTCTTTCTTTTATGAACATTAGTAGCAGTACTAAGTTCCTCCTAGAAAGAATTTCCACCTAACGTGTATATTTTCTGTGTCTTGTTCAGTCACTGTAATTAGTTGCCAAAAGTTAGATACTCTTATTGATTTTTTTTTATCTTTATTGATTTTAGGACCACTCAAGTGTTATCAAGGCTATTTATACTGGAAGTGAGTTCCTGGAAAGTGCATCTCCGGGTGATGAAGTTGGCATAATTCTTGAAACTACCAGCTTTTATGCTGAGCAAGGTGGTCAGGTGACAATATCTATGTCTAATGTCTATTGGCTTAAGATCTGCATTTTGCGAGTAAATCATTATTTAAGAATGAAATCCTTTTGCCAAAGTAGTGAGACTTTTGGTATGTTAATCACTATGTAACTTTCGGGTGAGGATGGGAAGTCTGAATCTTATTGTGCTCCTGTCTGAAGCCAGTAAATCCTCTTCTCAATTGTATTTATCTGTCATTGAGCACGTTGAGCTGATAATTACTAAATTCTTCTATTATAGTATCTTTTTATTCCGTGCCAGTATGAGCTGATTTGCCTGTCATGATATCTCCTCCAAGAGAACCAATTACAATTCTTCCCTTTGAATATTTCCTTTTATGTAAAAAGCAGTAATAGTTGTACACCATTTTGTTGGGCCTCTCCTGTACTATGTGCATCTATAATCAATATTACTTAATATTGTTTGTCTTTGTATTGACTGAATTCTTTCACTTTTAGATATATGATACTGGACTACTTCAAGGCCCTAATGGGGATTTTGAAGTTACTAGCGTTCAGATCTATGGTGGATATGTTGTCCACATTGGTTCACTCTGTGAAAAGTCTCGCAGATTGTCTCTCTCTGACAAAATAATTTGCAAGGTGCGTTTTTCATAGACTGTCATTAAATTTCGTAATTGATTTAATTTTCTATTTGCTGAGCTTTGCTTGTCTCCACTTCAATATTTGGGCTGAGCAGGTTAACTATGACCGGCGGAAGCTGATTGCTCCAAATCACACGTGTACACATATGCTAAATTTTGCATTAAGGGTGAGATCGTAGAATTGATTTTAATTTTAATAAACATAATTATTGCTAGAGTTCTCCTTAACAAGGCTGTTGTAAATGCAGAAAGTACTTGGTGACCATGTTGACCAAAAAGGTTCAATTGTTCTTCCTGAAAAATTGAGATTCGACTTTTCTCATGGTAAGTTTAACATTTTACTACTTAACCAAACTCCAGATAATTTGAACTTTGGCTATGTTTAGCACCAACTTTTCAGCTCCAGGAGCTTCTTTGACCATTGACTAATAAAAAGCTCGTTACGGGAATGCACAACTTCTTAAATCAACTAGCTTATCTGGTTGAGAAGCTAACCAAGTTAGCTTTATAAAAAAGAAAAGCTCCTTACCTTTTATATTCCACGAATGTCCCCGACCTAAAAAAGAATAGAAAATTCAATCGTTATTAACTTATTATATTTGTCTTTCTTTAATCCATCCGCCTCTCTTTGAAATGCACACATGTATGAACACATGTATACTATACAACCATTATCGATTTTTCCTTTTCTTATCAATTTAGAATGCTCACGAATATTTCTTTCAACTTCTGATCATTTTTAATGACTTTATTGAAGTGGAGGTGAAAAGTACATTGAGTATATATTTGAATAATTAGACAAAAAAATGTGGTGTACTATAATTTAAAAAATATAGACTAATAATACGATGAGAAAGTTTAAAAGAAAATAAAAATATGAGTAATGCCCTTTTATGTCATTTTACAAAATACCAGCTAGCTTATCAGCTAATTTGCTAAGCACCTACATTAAAATCAGTTAGCTTATCAGCTAACTAATCAGGTACTAGTTACTAGCAAGGCTACCAACTAGTTAAATAGCTACGAGCTAGCTTATTAGCTACTAGCTCGCTTTTCAGCTAGTTTTGCTAAACACAACCTTAATGAATACTGAACAGGGAAGCCTGTAAAACCTGAGGATCTGAGAGAGATAGAATCAATTGTGAATGAACAAATTGTGATGGAGCTGAATGTTTTCTCAAAAGAGATTAAGCTTGCTGATGCGAAGCGCATCAATGGTCTACGAGCTGTTTTCGGTGAGGTATGCCGTTATTCTTTATTCATTTGCTGGCAATACTCATTGTAAACTTGGCATTTTGTGTTTATTTACTTGTCATTCCTGATCGGTGGTTAATATATTTTTTTTAATTTTTTTTGTGTAGGTATATCCTGATCCTGTAAGGGTCGTTGCAATTGGCGAGAATGTGGATGATTTGCTTGCTAATCCTGAAAATAATGAATGGTTGAAAATCTCGACCGAGCTATGCGGCGGTACTAATCAGTAAAACCCTTATTTATTTATAATTTTCTTGAACTCATTTGAATATTTCTTTATGTGCTCATATAAAGGGACACATATTTCAAATACAAGGGAAGCAAAAGCCTTCGCTCTTTTATCAGAGGAAGGAATTGCTAAAGGCATCCGTAGAGTCACAGCAGTGACAACGGATTATGCTTCCAAAGCCCTAGAACTTGCTTCTTTGCTCGAGCAGGAAGTAAATGAAGCATCCAAGTTAGAAGGGAGTCTTCTGGAACAGGTTCTACACTTCATTCCTGGATTGTGCAATTTCACTGAACCAAATAGTACACCCCCTCTCGTCCCATTGGATTGTATATGCCTTTCATTTACGTCCACCCCGTTGCATAGTTTGTGTTTTTACTTTTAGCATTATTAAAAAGCCGACCCAAAGCAAATGGATGCAATTTAACTAGACAGAGGGAGTAGATGAAAGGCCCTCAATTTGGTTGGTTTACTAATGCCCTAAGTTCTCTCAAATTTTATAGCATGTGTTGGTAATGGGCTTCATGGTGGTTTGAAAACTGTAATTGTTATGTTCTGCCCGTCCCAATTTTCTTGTCTACTTTCCACATAATTGTTACTCTGTCAACTTGTTGATGGATTTCAACTAGTTTATGAAAAACGGGACCAGGGGTTGTAAACTACTGGTTTTGCTGGTTTGACCGATTTAGCCACTGATTTCAACCAGTTTATCAAATAATAATTCATACATAAAACTATATGAAGTTTCAGTGTTTTACTATTATTTACATGAAATAATTCATATAATTAACACGCGCTCCCCTATTCTATTCTCTTTTTCATAATATGTTGTGATTTCATTCTGTGTTTTGACCCTTTTCTAAAATATGTCATTCTACACGTTTTCACCTAAATCATATTATTTTTCTGATTTATTTATCAAATTTTGTCATTCCTCTTTCCTTGTATAATCATTCATAGGGGTAATTTGGGGAACAAAAACCAACTATATACTTATTTCATAGTGTCAAATAAAGAAAGGAGTATTTTAAGATTGACACGTACACATCTCAGCTGTGGGTTTCTATTTCAGAGTAATGTCTTATCACTCATCACTTCCCTATCCTAAAAATGACACTGCAATTCCTTCTTTTGATTACAGAAAGTGACTTCTTTGAATAGTCGCGTTGAAGGAGCGTCCATCCCTTCTGCAGCAAAAGCCGCGCTCAAGACCAGAATCTCCACCCTCCAGGTAAAGTTGATTCTAGATTCACCGCACTATTATGTTTGTGTTTTATTTATTTATTTATTTTTTCTGTTCTGGAGTGATTCTTTTGATTGATTTTGTCTTGTAAAGAAAATATCAAATAGGCATCGGCTGTTCAAAGGCTAAACTAAGTGCACTAAAGGAACTACCAAAGGGCATATATAAAGAGAAATGAACGGCCGCCTTAGGACCGACGGAAAGCCAAAATTCCATCATTATATTTGGCCTGTATTTAACGTATCATTTGTTTTCAAAATACTGATTTTTTTTATCGGTCCAGACTCCAGAAAAAATATTTTGAGTTCTATTAGAAAGAATCCTCTAGTTTGAATTCAGGTTGATTGGTCATTATTTTCCCTTCTTTCAAAACCTGCAATAGTTTTTGAAGTAATAAATCTACAGCAATGGTGTTCCATGAATCAATTCATTGAAGACTGACATACTTGATGTTAATAGCTATGATTCAACTTCCTAGTTTGCAAAACTAAGACCATTTTGCTGGCAGAGTCAAGTGATAAAAGCCAAAAAGAAGATAGCTGAAGAGAATATTCAAAAAGCAGTTAAAGTTGCCACAGAAGTGGCTGAAGTTGCTAGTTCCAGTGGAAAGACTTACTGTGTCTCGCATGTCAATGTGGGTTCAGATACTGCTGCTATCCGAGAAGCAGTTGTCAAAGTCATGGAGCAGAAGGTTTGTAGCTTTACTACCCATACTTGCATTTTGACTCTTGACAACTGTATGAAACTTACCTACTCTTTTTTTCTATGAATAGGGCTTGGCTGTTATGGTCTTCAGCAAAGATGAAGCAGTGAACAAGGCAATTGTGTGTGCTGGTGTTCCTGAAAAAGATGGTAAATACAAGCAGTTGAGTGTCACAGAGTGGCTGAAGAAAGTTTTAGACCCTATTGGTGGAAAGGGTGGCGGAGGAAAAGGAGGTCTTGCTCAAGGCCAGGTAAGCTTATGACATCCTTATGTCTGATCTTGTTTATTCCTAATATTTGACATACCACAAGTCCTCGACAATACTGAGGATCGCCATGTTCCATGTTTTAGTTTGAAACTTTGAATGACATAATGATTTCCAATTCTTTTAGAGAGAATGGTGGCATAGGCGGTAGAAAATAAGTTTAAAGAAATGGAGGTGGTGTAGCAAGAGTGGGAAAGGAGGTGTACTTTAATGTTCAAGTGTTTATAATCTAACTTGTCAACGAGTATTAGAATATTTACTAAAAAAAAGTGCAGCAGAATGTCCAAATTATTATCAAACAGTAACAGTGTCCAAGGTATTGTTGGGAATGACAGATGTGAGGGATGAGTATGTTGCAGTTAACTTTAAAAGGTAATTTATACAAACCGTAATGAACTGCCCAGCCCATTCGTCAAATAGTCAAATTACTGTTCTACGTTTCTGCTTTTGTGTATTAGCTACTGTTCTCTATATTTCTAGTTCCGTGTATTACTTCTTCCTTCCCAAAATGACAGTGACATTCCATGCACACGTATTAAGATGTTTGGTCAAATTTTGCTCGAATGGACTGCTTTATCGATGTTAATTATTATCATTTGTTTGTGTGTGTATATATGTTGTCATTATTCATTAATGTCCTTATTTATATATGGGAAATATGTCAAAAGTGTAGTCAATTTATAAAAATAGAAACGCCCTTATATTTTGGCATGGCCTGACGAAGTGATATAAGTACATAATGAGCATAGTACGTATAAAGTTAAAATAAGCTTACAATAGCCGAATCAATAACAAGTCATACAATTCTTCATAGAGAGTCGAAAGGACAAACCAAGTCGAGGAACTGAGCGGTATATTGATATTTTACCCCCGAAAATCAATGTCTTGCCGCTATTCTGGCAGAATTTATCAGGATCCCGGTCTGGGAAACACCAGGATAGTCCGGAATGGTTTGCAACCTGGGATAGGGTATCTTCCCAGATGCATAAAAGCGCTCAGGATGCCGTCAGGATTGACAGCATTGATTGAGCAGATGAATTGCTTTGTAAATTGATCTGTCTTGCTTTGTTTCTTCCCTTGATCTTATATTGGACGGCATAATTAAAGTTGTTTGCTCGTAGCCCATGTGTTTATTGTTATATGTTTGTTAAATTCATTTCTCTTTTTTCCTTGTTCCAGGGAAGTGACGTATCTCGTATTGAGAACGCAATAGATGTGGCGGAATCATTTGCAGCAATGAAATTGTCTTAAAAGCATGATCTTGCTGGAAAGATGACATATATTGAAGTATTTGATGAAAGCATGATCTTGCGGGAAAGATGACATATATTGATGAAACAATTCATATTTTTACTTTTATAGAAATTCTGACATGGGTTCTACACAAAATACAAAAAGTTCAGTTTATTCCGACCGTCATTTGATAATGTCTATCACAAAGAAGTTCAATTAAAAGCTTTAGTTCTATTGGTCGTTATTAAAGAATGATAGATAGGCTATGTTCTTTTCAGAAAACTCATTAATTTCAGTTTAGATTCATTCAGTTTAGTTATGCTTAATATTTATACTACAATTCAGTTCCAATTCAGTTCAGATCAGTTCTGTTCAGACGAAGAGAACATAGTCTTATTTGATAATTGATCCAGTTCCTAGTCTGTTATGCTATTCGTGTCTTGAACAACCACGCGTTTCGGCTTTGCAAGGTTTTGGCTTTAGCTCACTGCTTCTGTCTATGACTGTTTACACTTTACACTAGTCGATCGGGTTTGCTAACTTAGGCTCTGTTCTTTTCGTCTGAACTGAACTGAACTTATTTGTAGTATTTAAAACAACTAAGCAAATCTGAACTGAACTGAAATTAATAGTTTTGCAATTGAGAGAGCCTTGGTTCTTTCGTTTTGATGTCATTCTCACTTTAATTTGTTTGTCCCGATTTCATCTTCCGATGCATTAAATGTGTCTTTACTACTCAGTTCCTGCTCAAAGTTTTTACTTTTTACTAAACCCATGTATTATGATTTCTAAAAAATCGTAAATTTCTTTTAAAAAGTTATGTACTAGTTCATCCCATTCGATTTGGATGTTTATATGAAATGTACAAGTACTAGGCAATAGTCTGCGATACTGTTCAATGATTAGCAGACTTACGATGCTCGGAGATGGTCCTGACGATGATGTCATCATACACGTTTAGCGGCTATCAGACGGGTATGATTTTTTTAATTGTTATTTTATTTGACTTTCCTTTTTTTTCCCCTCTCTTTCCTTTGTATCTTAAAAAAAAAAAAAAAAAAAAAAAAACCAAACTAGCATTAAGATTAGGGGTGAGCGCGGGCGGATATTGGTGGGTATTTACAAAAAATCAAACCAACCCACCTATGGCGGGTGATTATTTGTCCGACCCATGGCGGGTAGAATAATTTTTCAACCCCATGTTCGGATAATAACAATGGGTGGGTTAATGGATTGGCGGGTAGATTACTACATCAACATATCCATCAAATTAACAAAATATTTTGAAAGCAAGTAAAATGATGAAGTACCATTTTCACTTATATAGTTTCTTAGTTTATACATGAAATAACCCTAGCTTTACTTTTATTAATTTATTATATATTTCTTTATATTCATTTAAATAACAATTAATTTATTTAATATATATACATTTTTTGTTATGTAAACAATATGGCGGGTGGAGCGGGTGGGTTGCGGTTTGCACCCAACCAACCCACCACCCACCCACCAGTTGGCGGGTTATAAAAAATTTAACCCGCATAATTTTTTTTAAAAAAATTAATCGGCGGGTGTGGGTGAGATACGGGCGGTTTGTGCGGACGGGTCGGTCGGGCGGATTGTTTGCACACCCCTAATTAAGATGAGCGTTAAACAGTTACATCCTCGGCCTCATTGGTTGCCAGTTGCGATAACCCGGCGAGGCACTAAGTTCGTACGATCTAGAGTAACATTACTTGCTAACCAAGGTGGACAAAAGTCTCAAACCTTAACAACTACTCCTAAATTCATACTAGAAGATTATCCTTCACAAAAAGCCGGGGAACTAGCAAATTTGGCCAAGGCGTCTGATACTGAATTTTGTTCCCGACAGACAAAAGTTACTTGCAAATCTTCAAATTGCTGCGCCACATCAAGGATGTCCTGCACCAGATGCTGCTCTTGCCATTGTGCTACTTTCTCCCCGTGAAAACAAGAGCAAATATACGTCAAGTCAGTTTGTATTACGAGCTTAGATATATTACACATTTCTGCTAACAACATTCCAGTTCTGAATGCATAAAGTTCAACTCCATTTATGGTTGTTCCCCCTATTGATGTTGCTCCTGCCTTGACCATCTCACCTTTGTGGTTCCTAATGACACATCCTAGACCTGCAGAGTGATTAGTAAGTTCGACAGAACCATCTATGTTTAGGCACATTTTGTTTTGTGGTGGTGGATTCTATTTGCAATAAGTGGTCTTCTGAGGAGACACCTTAACCATCACTATTAAGCTGCCAAAGTTGTCTCTTGAGCAGGAACATATTGATTTCCTCATGATTAAAGACTTTCATGTTCCTCATTTTCCAAATCATCCAGCAAAGGTGAAGGAAACTCAACAATGGCTTGTGATCCTTGGTAGAGAGTTGATGGAAGTAAGTTGGACTGAAGTAGTTCCCTGAGTCACTGGTTGAAAAGTAGGGCATTGTAGGAAGAAATGAGTGGTTGTTTCCTCCTCTTGTCCACAACAAGTACATATTGGTGAATCCACTATCTCCTTCTTCCAAAGGGAGGAGGCAGTAGGTAGTCTATCCCAGATAACTAACAACAGGAAGAAACTGATCTGGGCAGAGTATTGAGATTCCAAACAGTGTTCCAAGGCCAATTCAGTCAGGAATCCGACTGAGATTGTATGAGGTGGTTGGGTAAATTGCAATAATGGTCCTCTGAGTGGCCATCCTGTTCGATTTTGGTCCTAAGTGTCTTTCGATTTGGTATTTTGGTCCTGAGGACCGTATACACTTCCGTATGCCACTGAAACAGCTTAGTTGGACGTGATTTGGGGTGATTTAGCATGACACTTGGCTAAGCCGATTTGGGAGGGAAAATTGCCGCCAATTGGGAGACATTTTGACCTGGATAATTCACCCAACTCATTTACTTCTTCAATTACTGCTGTTCCACATCATTTACTCCAATAACAGAACAAAAAACGGCCATACTTAATGCTTTGAAGGCGACAAAATTCGTTCAATTAAGAAAAGATTCGATTTTTATTTATTTATACGTATATGTTCATGCAAAATTGTCTTTTCCCTGTTTCAATATGCATATTTCATGCAAAATTCAGTTTCCCCTGTTTCAATATGAATATTTCTGTTCATGTATGGTACGTATATGTAATCTTTCAAATTTTGCAAACAGTAAATTATGATTGTTTTGGACAGATGAAACAACAAGTGATATGACTATATGTGTGAACTATGGTGGGAATTTTGTGGTTGACACTATCACAAAGAAGAAGTATGTGTGTGTGTGTGTGTGGGGGGGGGGGGGGGTGGGGGTAAACTTGTAAAATATAACTATTTTTCTATGAAGGATTTGGAAATGAAACAGTTGAATGCATTTGCTGATTTGTGCAAGGTTGGACCTGTTATGAGGTTTTACTTCTATTCAAGGTCTGGCTTTATAGAACTAGAGGATGATTTTCAATTAGTAAGCCATGCAATTGATCACCTTGAAAAAAGGCAATTTAGTGTGTGGATTGAGGATGTTTTGCTTGATAAGGGTAAGGAGAAGGTAAATGTGAATGAGGAGAAGTCCATCCCAACTGGTTTTGACTATATGGAGGGCAAGGGGGGACATGGTAAAGCTAAAGGAGTAGTAATGGAGCCTGAGAATATCATGATCTCTAGTAGCTTCGATGATGATAGTGATTATGAGTCTGATGTGGTAGTAGCTAGTTCTGATGATGTGAACTCTGAACTTGAATCTGATGGGGATGATGAGATTAGGCAGCCTAATAGGCCACTCAGAAAGGTGCATAAAGCTGCTCATATGTATGAACCTAGGTTTGATTTGGGGATGATCTTTAACACCAAAGTTGACTTTAGGAGGGCTGTTGCATCTCATGGAGCAATTGTTTTAAGAAGTGTAAAGGTGGTCAAGAATGACAAAGTGAGGATTTATGCTAAGTGTGAAGCCCAAGGATGCCAATGGAGAGTGCACTGTTACAAGGTAAAAGATGGTACTGGATTTGAGGTGCATACCTACTACCCTAATCATAATTGTGGATTGACACAAAATGTCCAATATGTGAAGAGTTCATGGCTTGCAAATAGGTTCCTTAGCAAATTCAAGATTGATCCAGATAGAAACATTAAGGCATTTGTGCTTGAGATTCTTAATGAAACAGGGTTGGTCATTTCTTCCCATCAGGCATATAGAGCAAGAAGATTTGCTCAGCCAATATTGTAAGGTCCACCATATGCTCAATTTGCAAAGTTATGGGATTATGCTGAGGAACTAAGAACAAGGAATCCAGGTTATACAATTATTGTTGATGTGGACAGGGTAACACATGATTATAGACATTTCTATGTATGCTTTAAAGAACTTAAGGAAGGTTTTACGATTGGATGTAGGCCACTTATTGGAGTGGATGGCTGCCATCTCAAAGGTCCACATGAGGGAGTTCTCTTAACAGCGATTGGGATTGATCCTAACAACAAACCATTTCCAATTGCTTATGCCATTGTATCTCATGAAACTGGAGAAACTTGGACTTGGTTTTTGTCACTGTTGAGGTCTGACTTGAACATAGGGGATCCTTTTAAGTTTACAATGATGTCTGACAAACAAAAGGGCTTGATTAAGGGAGTTGCAGATATTTTCCCTGGGGCTAAACACTAATTTTGTGTTAGGCACTTGTTAAAGAACTTCTGGGGTGCAGGGTTTAGAGGTGATGCATACAAATATGCCTTATTCAAGGCTTCCAATGCAACCACAGAAGGCCAATTCAGGACTGCCATGGCTGAGATGAGAAATCTTAATGACAAAGCATTTGATTGGTTGCAAAACAAGCCACCTGAACAGTAGAGTAAGAGTGGATTTGATACGTATCCAAGGTGTGATCTGACCATGAACAACAACTGTGAGAGTTTCAACAAAATGATTCTTAAGGCAAGATACAAACCAATCCTTACTATGCTTGAGTGGATCAGAGAAATCTTGATGCAAAGGATGCAAGAGCTTAGAGACAATGCTGCAAAGAAATGGAAAGGGGTTTGGTGTCCTAGAGCAAAAGCTTTAATAGACAAGAACATGTATAGGGTGAGGGATTTCATTTCTAGGAAAGTTGATGCTACTAGTTGAGAGATTCTTGGCTTTGATGGTTCTCAATACAATGTGGATCTAGAGGCATATACTTGCACTTGTAGGAGGTGGCAACTAAGTGGTATCCCTTGCAAACATGCTCTTTCTGCAATTAGTCAATGCAAACTGGACTATAATGACTATGTTAATCAATATTATAGTGTGGAGGTGTAAAAGAGGGTGTATTCTGGAACTATATATGGAATTAATCATTAAGAGTTGTGGGGAGAGACATTTTATATACCCCCATTGCCTCCAAAGTTTTCCAAGAAAAAGGGGTAGGCCAGCAACTGACATAAGAAGGGGTGAAGATGAACCAAGAGACAAGAAAAAGAAGAAAAAGGGTCCATGGAGAAGCAAGAGAAATCAAACCACAATTCATTGCAGTTATTGTGGTGCTCCTGGACACAACTACACATCTTGCGGAATGAGGATGAGAGATGAACTTGGTCTTGGTTCAGATGATGATCTTGACTATGAAGAATTCATGAGATAGGGACCTAGTGGTGCTACTGATGATGTAGAAGGTGGCAATGATGAAACTAATGAAGAACCATCTCCAACACTTGCTCAAATGTTATCTAAGAAGAGGAAGAAATACAAGGTGCATTATCTGTAGTCTTGACATTTTTTAAATGTTTCAAGGTTCTTTTGTTATATGTTCTTATGTGTCATGTGTTTCTCTTTTTCAGCCTAAAGCTGGAGATATAATACTAGACTTCACCCTTGATGAAATAGCTGAGGAAACTGATGTTCTAGTATTGATTTTAACTTGATGTGTTGTGTTTCAAAGTTCTCATGTTATGTGTTCCTAAGTGGTATGTCTTTAACTCTATATTTTGTGAAGGATGATGCACCACATGGAACACAACCATCACATTCTCAGAGAGAATATGTGGAAGGGCCAAGTAATTATCAACAACTTCTACAGGGCAAAGCAAGCTTTTGTAGGCTTTCTGTATGCTTTCTCAAGCCCATGGAAATTTAGTTTCTGGTTTTGTTGCTCAAGATGTTGTTCAGTCACAAAAGGATGCTACAATTGGACCTGCTTTTGTAAGTGGTGGCAAGAAATATGTATCTTTGAAGAATTTGGGTCCAACTATGGAAGAACTTAACAAGAAGAAGAAGAAGGTCACAAAGGCCAAGAGCAACAAGTGATCTTGTATTTGGCTTGCTTATTTTGTTTAATGATATTGATAGTGCATTATGATCTTTACAGTTGAATTGTGATGTTATTTGATCTGGTTCAAGCTTTTGATCAAAATAATATTGCAAATTAAAATGTGATGTAATCAGTTGCTTTTATGGTATTAATGCACTCAGATGAAAGACTATGTTATGTAATCAATTGTTTATATGGCATTGAGGTTTAATTATGGTTACATGTATGTTTGGTGGAAGATTTGGTAGTCTACATGTGTAGATTATTAAAATCAACATGCAAGAACTCCATTTTTCAATTTCCAGATGTTTTTATCCTTGATTTTTTTCTTGCAGTTTAACATCATGTTTTGACTGCAATCTTGGCTACTAAAAGTCACTTATATGTACATTAGTGTATATGTAAATCAAATCTTGAGTGTAAACTGGAAGATAAAAAACTCACCTATTTGAACTCAATTTTTCAATTTCAGGTATTTATTGTTACATTTTTCTGGCAGGTTACAAAAAAGAGCAAAGCATCTTCCCAACATCATGTTTATCTCGGCAGAAATGAGCACATAAATCATAGGACAAAAATAGTACAATGCATTAATTACGCAGACATAGATGTCTGAACAAAAGAGAAAATCTCTGTAAAGAGACAAAGCTCACTGCAGTACTATTTTCAGATATCAATAGTTTGAATTTCGAAGAAGCCTAACGGATACTATTCAAACGGCTTGAAAATCAACTATAAATATCAACACTTAGAATGCTTGGAAGATACACTTACACCTTGAACTTCACTGAACATAAGTCATACTCAAGCATACAAGCCTTCAACCTACTTACTCTCTTTAATTAGCTTACTGTTGCGACTAAAGCTCTTGAATTCTAAGTAACACGAAAGTTCTAAGTGTCCTGATCCTTAACAAGCATTGTTCATTGTGAAAAAGTTGAATCAAAAGATTAAGTTGTGACTGATATCTGAGATTCATTCTCTTGAACATATGACAAAGACTTGGGTCAGTAAAGAATAACTCATTGTGAAGTGTATTAAGTAAGATTGATTCTATAGAGCTATCTGGAACATAACTGTAGAAGTTATAAAGAAAGCTCACCTGACAAACTACCATAACCAACACCAACATGGCGTTAAGCATAGGAAGTACTCAGTTTGGAAAACTAAAGAACAGCTCAAAGGTTACTGAGTAGAGGAAGTACTTAGCTTAGATAGTTGGGGAACAACTCGGGGGGAACACTTGGTTGGGAACCTAGTGTAAAAGGGAACAAGAGATAGGATTTTGTAAGGGGAACTCATTTTCTTATTGTTCTTATCTTAGTGGATTCAAGTCCTGAGAAAGGGCGAATGGATTAGTTGAGGGATTATGCCACCCTCAGATACCACTATACAGCGTTGTGTCATTTACTTACAGTACTTTACTTATTGTTTTATTTACTTGCTGAGTACTTACACACTTATAGCTTGTTGAGCACATGCATTTATCACAAAAGTCATCCGCTTTCTGATTATAATTATCAGATACCTTCATAGATATCTGAAGAATCGTTTGATCGACAAAAGTTTAAAAAGACTATTCACCCCCCCCCCCTCCCCCCCAGTCTTTTACTTTGCTGTTATCTGGACCAACAACGGTGCTGCAGGGGAAGGACCATCCGCAGATCTGGTGGTTGGCTGCTGTGGGGTGGAGGTTTGGGGAGCTATGGTGGTGTCGTGTGCGGTGATGGGAAGCTAGCCGGTGGGAGCGTAGAAGACGGTCGGTGATGGACTGCCGATTTGGAGTATTGCCTGCATCGGTTCTGCTTTGTTTTGGGGCTGATTTTGAATTATTTTTTTTTCAAGCTAGTAACGATACATGCAATTCCTGTATCTGAATACCAACTGATAGAGTGTGGAAGCAATATAAAGATAAAAGGGATTCTAACACGTAGAAATCCACAAGAACTGATAAAATACGATAGAATCCACTATCACAGAGTTATAAACTTAAAGACATGGTTGACAACCAAAGAAGACATAAATCTGATAATTTCTGATAAACAAGATTAACTACTTAAACCCTAGATAGCTATCAACTATAAATAACGAAACTATAACCCTAACGGACTTGACCTAGAAGACTAAAGCCCAAAAGTGGCATAGAAATAACACACCTGGTCCAACTAATATCATTCCATATCATGTGTCCCAGCCGTCTCCTCATGGCTTGTCCACTGTGGAAGGTAAGTTTTCATGTTCAATTATGATTTTTGGTTATATTGTCGTCTCCTGTTTAGAATTAGGTCAAGTAATTGAGTATAATTCAACTCAATTGTTTGAAGTAGTTTATTTTGTGGTTATAGACAACTGGTTGTGGCTTTTTCCGGTGGGCTGGTGAAAGGTTAGAGCCTCGTGTTGAGGAATTGATAAAAAAAACTGCAAGAGGAGAAAGTAATGGCAGAGGCCTTATTTTTTTACATGGTCTTCTGAGGAGTTTAAGAACTATTATGAGGACAAACAGAAGTTGGAAGTGACATTGGCTAAGATGGAGGCCAAATTGAAGAAGTATGAGATGTGTTTGAAGGGTGTTGGGTTTGTTCTGGTTTCCCTAGATGTGGGGTGGTGTATGATGTTTTAGCTATGTATGTAGGGGAGTATTAGTAGTTGAAGTTGTTGTAGTAGTAGTAGTAATTTAAATTCTGTCTAATCAATGAGAATCACAGTAAATTTAGTTTCACGTTTCCAAATGTAAGAAACTGTGTTTCTCTCAAATCACCATGTAATGCAATATTTTGAGAGTAATGGAATGTTTTCCTTTGGTGAAAATCTTTGTTTAAATTCTGATTTATTGTTCTTTTGATAGTGTTATGTATGTTTATGCAATGATAAGTAAATGTGACCGATAAAGGAAAAGAACATAGATAAAACTAAATTATTATTCATTAATTCAAACAGGAATAGGGGAGAACAAGAACATAGATAGAACTAAAACACAAACAGAAATCCAAACATTACATTACTCCTCAACATACTCAGCCACCAACTTGTCCACATACTGCTCGGTCTGGATAGGATACACCCACTCAAGCTCCTCAGCTTGACCATTTGGAAGGATAGCATGCTCTTCTTCCAACTTGAGGAGAATTGACTTGAGGTTAGAGCCTTTCCAACCAAGCTCCCTATGCATGACCTCCACTAGCTTGAGCCTAGCAGCTATGTCAGCTGCCTTTTGCATTGGAGGAACAAGTGGATCATTAATCAAGTAAATTTGCTTGAAATAGCTGATCTTCTGAGCCAGAGTGGGGTGGAAGAGGAGTTCCCCATCCTCATCTTCATACCTGATCCCAAAGGTAATATGATGCTCTAGCCTTTCTTCAATCAAAGCTTCCATTTTTTTTACTGTTGTTAAGTTAATTTAGTGTTTTGTTGTGGTGATTGCAGTAGATTTTAAGGTGTATTTCTAGTAAGATTTTAGGTAGTTGAAAGGCTAAAACTTAATTAATGTTCATTAAGTTCTTGTAACCGATTTTTGGAAACCAAAAATTCTACTTAAGTTCATTGGTTCTTTATTTTGGTTAGTTGAATTGTGCATATTTTCTACTTAAGTGCAAGGTTTCTGAGCCTTGACACACTCCTTTCTCAGTAACCTTAATTCCTTAGATATCTATTAGGAAACTTGTTCTTCAAAAACATTTGTTTCTTCAAGGTATCTGGAAAGAGGTTGCTGAGGAGACAATTCTCCTTAGTCTTCAGCAATCTTTGTGCAGTTTCTTCATCTTCAAAAGTTGAGTTCTTCTGCTGAATGCTTCCTTCTTGGTCTTCTTCAAAGATATAAAAAATTACATTCTGAGACCTAACATCCTATACAATATTTGCTAGACTAACATACTCAGTAAGCTTCATCTTTTACAATGTTCAAGTGAACTAAGAGTACTAGTTACCTTTCTGAGCTAAGATAAGTCAATGAGGTTGCTGATCAAAATCTAAACAGATATTCCTAACAATCGCCCAGATCTGGGACACTACTACGGCCCCCGGTGCCGCCACCCACCACCAATTACAGGTCAGTTATGGCTCTGCAGCCGCCGGACCCCCCAGCCGCACCAAACATAGAGCCACACACCTCCCATTTTCCGCCCCCGCAATCACAGCCACGCGCCTTGCCACGCACTCACAATGGACTCGTACCTCACTTTGTCTCCAGCAAGGTATGTTCCAACACAACATATGATTTTGATGCACCAATGATCATATTTCGTTCTCGTTGCATAATTAATGGAAAAAGATGTGAGTTTCGTGTGGATAGTGGTAGTACTGAGAATATTATCTCCAACTGGGTTGTTAAAAAACTTGGGCTCTCTCTTTTTGCACACCCTGATCCCTATAGTTTAGGTTGGATTATGGATGTTGAACCTATGGTAGTAACCACATGTTGCTTGGTTCCTTTCTCATTGGGTGAGCATTATTCTGATTGCATATTATGCGATGTCGCCGATATGAATTCGTGCCATTTGATTTTTGGTCGACCGTGGTTGTATGATTTGGATATTACTTATCATGGAAGGGAGAATTTTTACCGGTTCATCAAAGGGGACACGAGAATCACCATGACTTCCTTACCTCCCAAATCCACGCCTGCCCCTAAGACAAGACATCTTCCTTCGACTCCTATCCATATTACTGCAATTGACAAGCCAATGGAATCGACACGGGGTCAAAGGAAGAGTGTTGTTTCAACTTCGCCCAACGACCTTGACAATGGTGCAAAGGAAGTTTCCCAACCAAGTTCCAGTGAAGTAGTTAGTCCTGAGTTCTCATGTCATGTGAAGGGTTTGATTTTTCCTGTCGAGCATGATTTGGTTAATTCAAGTGAAACGTTTGATTGTGTAGTTGGTGATGAGATGTCGAATTTTGTGTCTAAAAACTCTATCAGTGAGAAGGAAGTCTTGAACAAGGTGTATCATGTTGATATAACCATTCCTCTACATTTCACTGATCATATTGATTCTTGCATTGTGGAGTCACAAAGACACAGTGTTATTGTTGTTGGTGGAGCAGTACCTAAATTTTGCATAAATGTCCTATGGAATTTCTTTATGTTGGCGTTTGAGAAAGATATTCTTATGAATTGGAAAAGGGTGAGACTTAAGGACAATGGTCAACTGCAGGATACATTACATAGAGAAGTCTTGGGTGCCCTTGATGTTTCATCTTCGCTGCCAATAGACTATATGGACTCCTTGGACATGACATTAATTTTTGGTGCTTGTTGTTTCTCACATAACACTCACATCGATAGTCTTGCTGAGCAACAAGATTCGACTGGCTATTTCGTCTATGTATTTGATCCCGGCAAACTATCAACTCGTGGACGAGTTGTTAGCGGGGGAGAAGAGCATGAAGTATAATGAATGTCGAATGGAGTTTGCGGTTACTATCGATCCTTCAAGGGTGTTGGTGAGACTCGTATTTGATCCAGGAGGTCATGTGACGCTTAACCGAGCAATTCGAGCAAGTATACCTAGTTCGCAATGCATGGGGTTATTCGATGGTGTTGGTCTTCAATATTTATATAACTCGAGGATGAGTTTTTATTAAGTAGGGGAGACTGATATGGAACGATATTAGTTGGACCAGGTTTGTTATTTCTAAGCCACTTTTGGGCTTTAGTCTTCTAGGTCAAGTCCGTTAGGGTTTTAGTTTTGTTATTTATAGTTGATAGCTATCTAGGGTTTAAGTAGTTAATCTTGTTTATCAGAACTTATCAGATTTATGTTTTCTTTGGTTGTCAACCATGTCTTTGAGTTTATAACTCTGTGATAGTGGATTCTATCGTATTTTATCAGTTCTTGTGGATTTCTACGTGTTAGAATCCCTTTTATCTTTATATTGCTTCCGCACTCTATCAACACTATTCAGTGACAGACCGGAGACGACAACATCCGGAGGATCACAGAAACACAGCTCGAAACCGTCCAAATTGGCATCTGGTTGAGACCCTTCACTCCCTTCACTCCCAAAAACACGATCTTCATCACTTGTATCCCACGAGCCTTGACTCACCATTTTCAATTGAGAGAATTAGGGTTTATGTGTTTCAAATTTGGGGAAGAATTGAAATGTGGTTTATCAATCTGAATTCGGTGATAAAACCCGCACAAAATCGTTTTTTGTTCCCCAAGTCATGTTTCATATATCCAGTCACCAACTTAATTCGTCCAAGTCACGAATCTAGTCAACAAGGGACCAAAATCGTGACTGCAAGATTTCGAAATTCGTCCAAAGTCGTCCTATTTGTCCGTATTTTGCAAGTATGAAAACCGTATGGACCGTAATCGAACAGGATGGCCACTTAGAGGACCATTATTGCAATTTACCCTGAGGTGGTTATAGCACTCTCTTTTCTTTGTATATTTCCTTTTGTTTTGATTTTTCTACTTTACATTATTTCATTTTATTTTTTAATATTTATTCATTGATTTTCATATATTTTTCATATTGTTAAATTATATTTAAAGCACGACTTGTAAAATCTAAAATTTTCCAATTCAACAAAAAACACACTTGCAAAAAACAAAAAAGATTACAAATTTCACAAATGAAAAATACACAAGTATTGTAATATTTCAATTTTTTTTCAAGTTATTTTAATTAATTAACAACATTTTAAAATAAAATGAAGTATGCATTTTTAAAATACATGAGAAAAGATATCGTAGTTGAAAAAGAAATGAGAAAAGAAAAAACATCTATGGCTTTCATAACCTTTTTTGGAAAAAGGAAGATTTGGCACCAATAATGTTGAACTGCATAGAGCATACTATGTATTAACTGAAGTCTTCCCCCATACGACAAAAGTTTAGCAGACCAATGGTGAATCTTCGCAAGCATCTTCTCTAGCAAAGGCTGGTACTGACCCACAGATAATTGTTTGTCATTCAACGAAATACCTAGATATCTGAAAGGCAAGGAACCTTCTTGTAAATCACTATATTGCTTTATAGCATTCTGGACCATGGGTTTAACCCAGCAAAATATATGTCACTTTTCCTTTTGTTAGCAACTAATCCCGAAGTCCTGTTGAAGATATAAAAAACAACCAATAAAGCTTGTACAGAGCTGAGATTGCCTTTGCAAAAAAAATAGCAAATCATCAGCAAACACCAGATGAGTAATATGTAGAGCTCCACACCGAGGATGGAATCTAATTAAACAGAGGATTAGAATGTAAAGATTTCATGCATCTGCTGAGATACTCCATACACAAGACAAAGAGGAAAGGAGATATGTGATCTCCTTGCCGTAAGCCTTTCCTCCAGGGAAAGGATCAGTAAGGGCACCATTAATACATATCTGATAGCTTACTGTAGATAAACAAATAACTATCAGATGGACAAACGGATCAGGAAATCCAAAACATTTCAATAACTGCTCAACAAAGGCCCATTGAATGGAATCATACGCCTTTTGTAGATCCATCTTTATCATACATCTAAGGGTGAGCACGGGCGGGTATTTATAAAAAATCAAACCAACCTGCCATAGGCGGGTGATTATTTGTCCGCCCCGAGGCGGGTAGGATATTTTTCCAACCCGCGGCTGTTCGCGTGATATCAATGGTGGGTGGGTTGGCGGTCGGATTAGCGGGTGAACTACTACATCAACTAAGATATATTATAATCCATCAAATTAACAAAACATTTTGAAAGTAATCAAAATGATGAAGTATCATTTTCACATAGGTAGTTTCTTAGTTTATATATAAAATAACCGTAGTTTTACAACTATCAATCTATTTTAAATCATTCAATTGACAATTAATTTATTTTACATTTATAATTTTTCGTTATGTGAACAATATGGCGGGTGGGTTGCGGTTTGCACCCAACTAACCCACCACCCACCCACCAATTGACGGGTTATAAAAAATTTAACCCAAGTAAATTTAAAAAAAAAAAATTAATCGGCGGGTGCGGGTGAAATGCGGGCGGTTTGTGCAGACGGGTCGGTCGGACAGCTTGTTTGCACAACCCTACATCTAGCAGAGATGTTTTTATGACCATAACCTCTAATAATCTCTTGAGCAAGGATGGTGTTATCATGGATGTATCTTCCTGGGACAAAAGCAGATTGTTCCCGTCCAACCAAGGTACCAACAACCTTACCCAACCTATTTGTAAGCAGCTTGGAAATAATTTTGTACAAGACATTGCAACAAGCAATATGTCCGTAATCTCTAATACTGGAAGCTGAAGAACTCTTTGGCAGAAGAGTTATAAGATAAGTATTGATACTTTTCAATAATTTTCCATTCCGGAAGAAGTCTTGAATAGCAGCTACGATATCATGACCAATAATCCCCCAAGCGACTTAGAAGAGAATCCATTAGGACCAGGGGCCTTAGTATCCCCAATCGATTGAAGAGCAAGCCAGACTTCATTAGATGTGACAGGAGCCAGCAAACCTCTCCTCTGATCCAAAGACAACATACTCCCCTGTTGTATCACTGAAAGGTCTACAGACAAGTCAGTAGAAGCAGGTGATCCTAATAAACCCTTATAAAAAGAGAGAACCTCTGATTCTATGGCAGCTCGGGTTTTCAATTGATCTCCAGTTGAATTAACAAGTACATGGATACTTGAAACACCTCTTGTCCTCAAATTAGCATGAAAAAACCGATTATTTCCATCTCCACAGAGGAGCCAATGGATCTTGGACTTCTATTGAAGGATGGACTCCTCTATCTTCAACCACTTACCATATTCAACTTGAGCAATACTTAGATCGTGGAAAACATCAGTGTCGAGCGGGTCAAGCTGCAACGCAGGTTGCAAAGTATCAACCCGGGTTCTCATTTCTACAACTCGCAATTGAGCTTTAGAATAATAAGGGGTGATAGTCTGCAATTGCAACCTGACCTGCTTCAATCTAGACCATACTTGAAACATTTTTACCCCTGTAACACTTGCATCCCAACCTTTTTGCACAAGTGCCAAGAAATCAGCATGCTCAACCAGACAGTTGAGGAATTTAAAACGCCTCTCGGGATAATTCCTCAAAATACCACTATTTAGCAATAAGGGCGAGTGATCCGAGCACCCTGGATTTAACACTCGCACAACAATATGACCATAAAGCTGTGACCACAGGAGATTACCAAAACATCTATCTATCTTAGTGTAAATAAGAATATGGTGTTGTTTATTACACCAAGTATACTCCCATCCCATATATTGAAGTTCCTGTAGCAAGAGAGGTTCTAAAGTCAACACATTCAGCATCAGTAACTGGGGATCCACCCAATCTATCAGAAGTACAGAGGATGCTTTTAAAATCCCCTAAAATCACCCAAGCACCAGTGGTGACAGTAGATAGTCGGACCAGCTCATCCCAAAGAGGAATTCTCTCATCACTGGAGTTACATCCATAAACAAAGGTAACATAAAACTTGACAGAACCAGACGAAGCAGAAGGAAAACCATGGACTGTCTATGCAGTACAGGAAAGAAACTGGAAGGAGATTTGAGTAAGATTCCAGGTTACCCAAATCCTCCCATTTGCTGCAGAAGCATAATTATCCACAAAAAACCAATGAGCCCAAACTTTCTCCTAATTTTTGCAGCATTAGGAGCTTTAACTCTTGTCTCTACCAAACCTGCTAATACTACTTTATTATTCTTCAAATATCTAATAACCTCAGCCTGTCGAAGGGAGTGATTTAATCCCCGGACATTCCAGCTAGAAAATACTCCATCCATTTCAGAAAAAAGTGTTACATTTTGACTTTGACCGGTCAACTGTTTTCGAGTTTGACCACAAATTACTCATAAACGATAATAGTAAATAATTTAATAAAATCATATAATAAAAATTTAATTACTAAATTTTCATTATATAATTTTAATAATTTATTTATTAATATCGTTTAAGAGTAAATTATGATCAAACGCGGATACAGTTGACCGCAGAATAGTAAAATGTAACAATTTTTCTGAAATGGAGGGAGTATCATATTAAGAGGAAGTAGAAGGGGCTGCCTCCCCCTGAAGATTATCAAAATCACCAAAATGTAAGTTCACAGGTACTTGTGAAACATCAGAATCTAAGCTGGAAAACTGATTAAGGTGCACAATAGGAGGTGCATCAGTTACAGGCAGATTGGCGGGTTGGCCGGTACCCTGTCTTCGATCCCTCACAGCAATCCACTGATCCTCACCCTGTTGCCTTGGCCTATGTATTCTTCTCCTGCCTACAGGCTCCTGTCTCCCATTAGGTGGTGGAACAACATCACAACTGTGTCCTAGCTTTTGACACTTTTGACAAAAATCAGGTAACCACTCATAGACAATAGGCTGCTCAAAAACCTTGCCTGAAGATGTTTTCAATCTTACAGTTGGTGGCACCTCTTGACTCACATCAACTTCGACCAAAATACGAGCAAAACTCACCCTTGATTGCTTCACTGTACACTCATATGTGTGCAGTAGTTTCCCCACAACACTTGCGATCCTACCAAGACTTTTCCTACCCCAAAACTGCAGTGGGAGGCTTGGCTATTTAATCCATAACGGAAGCACAGTAAGCTGTTCATGAGTAAAATCAAAATCAGGCGTCCACCTCTTGGTTGATTCTTGACAGCATACGGACCACTTGAAAAAATGAGATCACATTCTTCCTTCGTTCCAAATCTTGCTATGAAAAAACCACTGTCAAATTGGTGCAAAACAGGTTTAGCCATCTCTCCCCAAGCTTTATCAATAAAGATTTGCATATAATTCAAGGTGTGCTCAGCACCTATGACATACAAAACAAGTGAATGCTCCCATTTAAGGGATTCTTCAGCCAAATCATCATCTGAAAACGAAACGCAGATTCCCTCTTCGTCCATACCTGGGACATCATAATCCAATGTAATACCATTCGTAGCTAGACCGTCGAGCAGAATGCAGCCGTTGAGTTACACCAGCATCGACCCTATGGGCAGCTCCACTACTGTCGGAAGCCAGAGGAGATTGAGAGACTGTCGAGGCCAGCGGAGCCGGAGAAACGGTGGAGCTCGACGCCTCACATCACTTGAAGAAGGGATTCTCCCCTCAATCCCCAAAGAAACAGTACCAATAAGCGGAGAAATCGATTCAGAAACTTGCCGGTGAGCTGTAGATTCCGGAGTACGTTTGCCTTCGCCGTTTCTTCGGCATCTCAGCTCAACACCGGTGGTTCCGTACTATCACACCAGTAGTGTGTGTATTTTCTCATGTAATGAATTAATTCATCAATTGTTAATGCAGTAGTATTAAATTAAATTGCTATTTCAATTTAAAATTTCATTTTTATATCTAATATCTAGTTTTGTCAATTATAATTAATTATCCTATTTAATATTATAATTATTATATTTAATTTCGAGTATTATGAATATTTTATGATAATAATAAAAGACAATTATATAATGGATTGGGTAGGTGGGGCTATGGATAAACTTGATTTTTATTGTAGGTGGAAGGGTGGGTATGTGGATAAATAGAAATTAGTTGTTTATTGGAATAGTGAAAGTTTGGATGAGTTGATTGGGTCATGGATATTCATAGAGTTAGGGTTGCCGTGCAGTTTTAAGTGAAAAATTAAATAAATAGTAAAACATGAAAATGTAAAATGTGTCCTATTAGTGGAAAATGTGTAAAAATGTGCAATTAAGTTTATATTATTTGTGAGATACTTTCCTGTTTTAGTTAATGTATGAAATTATGTGGGACCACAAAAAATGGAAAATGTATAAAATTTTACGGGACGGAAAGAGTTGTACTCCATGAGTACTTCCCCCGCCCCGATACATGATTTCCATATGCTTTTACGGTTAACAATGTAAGGACCAAATACTTTTTGATTAAATAATATTCACTTTGTCCCGCATAACTTTATACATTTATCATTTTTAACCGTCTCATAGAACTTCATACATTACCAAAAAATGAAACTATCCCACACCCCACAAATAATAAACAATCTCAACTTTATACTCAAATTACACATTTTGCCACTAAAAATACACATTTCCCACCTTTTATATATTATATTATTACTTTAACTTTTCAAATAAAACTACGCGATAACCTTAATGTATAAAGTTATTTTGTACGGAGGGAGTATAAGTTGGTAGCATAGCTTAATTTGTAATGAGTGAATGTGCTATTGTTAATTTTAGAATATTTAATATTATAGTGGAAGGACGACTCTGTATTAGTTCAATACATCCAAAATGGCAAAGTGGAAAATTCCTAGAAGAAGTATTTTTTAAGGGAGTGTCGTATCTTTAATTTTTTCTACTAATAATAATAATAATTATTATTATTATTTTTAAAATAAAGGAATATTGTTAATTAAAATTTGGAAGTTTTGAGTTATAAAACTTGCATTTTTAAAAGAAACAGTTTAATAATACAAAAATAAGAGGTAGATTCAACTAAAAACGATAGTACTACTTATTTAAAACATTAGTGACTTAAATGTTCGCACCGAACACTATATTAACACATGACTCGCTGAGTTACAACAAGGTCTCTTTTTTTTTTTGTAATACTTAGTGTCAAAGATAGTCCTCATAAAATCATGTCGGGTCTTTTTTTTTTTTTAGAATTTTCCCAAGAAAGATGGTCCTCATAAAATCAAAATCCTCCCAAACAAAGCACTCTGAGATTTGCACATGCCTATCGTACTTTAGCTCCATTAGATCGATTGAAAATGAATGTGAAAGCAGATCTGGAAGTTAAAAACAGAAAAATAGTGGAAGGGCTAGAAAGCAGAAACAAGAAGTTAGTTCACTATGAGAGCAAGTGCCGCAGAGATGAAACTGTACGTTTCAAAGCTGGTGATGATAATAAAGACATCGATGCGTTGGCTATGCGCAGAAATATCACCACGGTAACACTACAGATTTGAATACACAGCTACGAGTCCGTGATGATTAGAGTAAATAATAGAGAGTTAGACGGGTCATTTTTAGACACCGCCACCGGCTAACAGGAGGATGCACAGAACATATATACATTGTTCACAGACCACCATAGGCGCGCAGTAATACGTAACTGAATGAATATACATGATTCTTTCCTCACTCGACGTCAAACAAGTCCCATAACAGTAACTTTTGAAAACCGCAGATGTATCACTCAAGAAAGGGCTGTACGGTAATTATTTCGTTAATAAATCATATTCCGGAGGGGAGAAAGCAAAAGAACCTAGTCAATAACACCACCATTGTATTAAATAAAGTATACTGTTTCTGATTAGTCATGCAAACTCCACAAAGACTTTGCCTAAAGTCCCAACATGAGAAAACACATCCCAAGAGACTAACTTATCTTGCATTTAAATCAAACTCACCTCCTCCTTGCCACTCGCTCTGCATGCCAGCATCTCCATTTTCAGTCTCATCGTCATTCAGAAAATCCTCAGAAGGCTCCTTATCATCCTTCTGCGCATTGGCACCCCATCCATTCATAATCTCATCATGTTGCACGTCCTGTTCTTGCTCACTCATATCATGACCAATTGACATGCTACTAGCTCGAGAACCGAGTGCACTTGCTCGTATTGGGGCACGTGCCATCATCTCCGCATGAGCTTGTGACTCAGCACGGGCTTGTTCCACATGAGCCATGGCAGCCATTCGCATATTCGCTTCATGACTAGCTTTTTGCCTTGACTCAATTTCAGCTCTCAATTCATAAATTGCCCTTTTCTCATCTTGCAAAAGCAACTGCTCCATCATCAGCTTCTCCTCTGTCCTAAACTCCCCAAGGCCTCTTTTACGGGAAATTATATTGAATGCAAGGACTTGTTTCTCAAAAGTTGCAGTGAACTCTGCAACTTTGGCAGCAATATTGTGGTCCCACTGCTGAGACCTAGAGAGTATCTGGCCAGTAGTGTCAGAGTCAAGGATCTTGTCATCTTCCTCTGCTTCATAGTCCGCCACAACATGGTAAGGTAACAGCCTACTCATAATTGGAAAATGACAAGCAAAAGCAGTTAAACAAAACTAGATGCAGTGGACTTCATATTCACCAAAAATTGATACAACACTTCTTGCACTAGACAGCCAGCCAATATGCATGCAACTACTGATAGTCAGAAACAATCTACCAATAAGTTCAGACATATCCAGCATGTATTTACTATTTAGGGCATTTAAACATACCTAAGTAATCAAAGACATGGCATGCAAAATGAATTGACTTCTTTTCATATGTGAGAATAGCAAAGCTAAGGGAGTCAGGCATGAGCAATATAACTTTCTCTCGACAAACATGCATCCCTAAAGGATCTTTTACAAACACAACAGTCAGTTTTGGAACACTCTTGCCCAACTATCCTGCCTCCCATGCAGCATCCTATCAGAAGATAAACTTCTTCTACTCTTGGGTCTCTATAACTAGATACAGCTCGAAAGAAGTGCAAAAGAAAATTGGCAGTCCCATTCATTTCAAGCATGAAACCAAACACTTTATGGACATAGAAATGACCCAGAATACACTTCTCTTGGATGAAAAGTTCAGAAAATCGAATAATCCCAAACAAATGCCCTATTCATGCATGCTTTTGTTAAATTACATGTCAGTAATAGAGACAACAATTCCACACTTTACTTAATTGAAAAGAAGTAGCTTAAGCTATTAAAGCATAGCCAGCAAGTCAAACGTGTGCACAAGCCAAGATTCTTGTCATGACTCACTCCTCACAACATGGAAGCAAAAATACTTTCCTCACAAATCACAATAATGATTTACACCATGTCTCCCATAGTGACAAGTGGCAGCACATGTATTATGTAGCAAATATACATTTGAGCTTCCCTTCACACATAAATCTAAATCTGCGGACTAAAAATTCATCTTTCAGATATGTATCCTAGGTAATTTTCCATTTCACAATACTATTTCTACTCATCTCCTAAAACCCATAAACTAAAAACAGCAAAATCTCCCAAAGAACCCACCTTTATAACCCAGCAGCGCGTACAGGCAGAAATTCAATCAAGAAAACCAAGAAAAACACAAAATTGAGAACAAGTACCTCTCGCAAGCATCTTCAATCGACGAAAAGGGGCGCTTGAAATCGGGATGACAGACCTTCCAAGCATCCTGATAAGCTAGCTGCAAAGCGGCCTTCTGATGCGGCGGTGGCTGATGCTGCTGCTGCTGAAGCATTTGCATTTGCAATTGCTGAGGATTAGGGTTAGGATTACTGTTATTATTGAGATTAACTACAGAAGTAGAGGTAGCAGAAGGGTTCTGAATGGGGATTTGGGAATTAGGGTTAGGGATTTGATTTTGGGGGCGGAGGTATGGATGGTTCTGTGGGCGGAGATGAACGTCGATGTTGGAAGGGAAACGGGACATGGCATCTTTCTGGCGCTGGAGCTGTTGCATTAGCACCAATTGCTGCTGCTGTTGTTTCGACAGAGACGCCGCTGATTTGCCACCGTCTTCCATTTTCGTCTGATCAGAAGGTTTCTGTTTCTATTTCCGATTGCTGGAAATTTCAATTCGTTTTTTAGGGTTTTCTTTTTCCGATTGGAGTAAAGAATCATGCCAATTTACTCCATATCATTCTCAACCCAACCTCTGCAATTATTTTTGCTATTTATTCAAATCGATTGTGTATATCAGAATTACTAATTTCTTAGTTTATCTTTGATTCATCATCGCTCACGCTTTATGCCGCTCGATCATTTAAACTTGTGCGACCACACGTTTTATGACGCTCGGAGGTTTTAGGTGTGTTTTGCACATAAATTGCACGCTCGGAGATTTTACGTATACGTTGGTAGTAAGGTTTTCCTTAGCAACACACAAACTAAAACTTAACTAATAAACGACGATACGTATTATGTTGGTAAGATTATACTTGCCCAACGTGGCAAAGCTACCTATGTAGTAGGTTGGTAGTGATGCTATAGAGACGGAGTATCGATAGCTCCTTAATCGGGCTAAACTCGACTCGTTGTGGAAACGATACTAAAATCAAATTCCAGCTACTTAACAAGTACTATCAAGACGACTAAAACTCGGCTTGCAAAACCGAGTTCGAACTTGACTCGAGAACCTCGGGTCAAGTTGAGTTAGAGCATTAAATAGTTGAGCCCAGTTGAGTATTCGTTAGCTAGACTCACCCACATAACACTTCTATACGTCATTAAGTTTAAACCAGTGATAGTTGGAGCGTGGTGGGATAAGAAGAGAACGGGATTTTTTTTTTTTTTACAATAAAATGAGACAGTGTCACTTTTCGTAATACCTTTGGATGGCGGATATTGTTCTGTATTGAAATTGGACGAACCCTTTACCGTATGAAAAATGACACTGTGTCTTTGTAATGTACCAAAAAAGAAATTTCCCAGTAGAGTATGCAAAAAAATTCATGAATACACGGAGTCATTCTATTCTTGTCCTGCAAAAGATGAGTTAAATGCATAACACCCCCTGAGTTATTAATAATGTGCGCGAAACCCCTCTGAGTTAACGAATTAGTACAAAACCCCCTTGAGTTATTAAAAATGGGCACAAAACCCCCCACCCTTTATTTTTAAAGTGTATGAGGTACACTTTCATTAGGTGCGACTATAGATGTGTATTTATGTTATCTTACACCAAATCAATGCAAAAAAAAAAAAAAAGACCATAGTTACTAAAAATATGTGCAAAATCCCATGGAATTCTTATAAAGTCATTGTAATACCCCTTTTACATAAATATTAAATATACATGATGAATTCGTATTGTGTACAGTTTGATTCGTTAGTCCAAATTTTCGAAAAATATTAAAATGACTTAAATTTGAGCTATTAAAAATAGTAAAACTCTACTTTTTTTCCTGGTTAAATGAACAACAAAAATCGATCACACACACTACTGGTTATATAACACTGAAATATATAAATAACAACCATAGATAACACTAATTAAGATTGTCATTACATATCAACAACATATACCAATTCATTATTAGTGTAAACGGAAAAAAAGTGAGGGCAAAAGATAATAAACTGAAAATATGAATGTCCAGTCCACCTAGTCGCGTTAATTTGGAGTAAGAAAACCTAAAAGAACATCCATTGTCGCAACTAACATGAGCACGCCGTAAAAAAAAAAGGCTGAGGGGGTTCCACGCACATGTTTTAATAACTCGGGGGGGTTTCGCGCACATTTTTCTTAACTCAGGGGGGTTTCACGCACATTTTTTAATAACTCAGGGGGGTTTGGTACTAATTTGTTAACTCAAAAGGGTTTCGCGCACATTTACAATAACTTAGGGGGTATTTTACATTTAACCCTGCAAAAGATATAAACTTAGCTCGTAGGGCAAACATGCCGGACAGCCAAACTAGGTCTAAAATGAATGTTAACCGGGGGGACGGATCCAAAAAGATTCAAATCTAACAAAATAAAATTAACTTTCGACTTTAGCAAGCACATCTACACCTCCAATTCCATTGCTCTCCCGGAGATAAAAGTATATAAGTATATACCACTTGCCTAACTCATTACGTTGTTCCTTCATCTCCATCACAAGGAACTTGTGTTGCCACATTGGTGTTTTGTTCCTGAAAGCAAGTTCCAGGCATAAACTGAGTCGTTGTATAAGAGCACATGCATCATTCAAATGAAGTTGCAACTAAATTTGTTTATGTCTTGAAGAAAGCTTGAGCAAAGCTAGTCATAGAATCATTGTCATTACATATATACAGAAAAGGGAACCTAAACCTTTGAAAAGCTCTACACTGAAACACATACATGTTACCATATTCCTTATGTAACAATCTCTTGATTCCCTAACACAAATTTATTCCTATAAAAACCAAACTAACCAAGACCAGATAGACAAGTTGATCTGGCTGGCACTCAGAGCCAGTGTTTAAGGAGAAGAAAGAAAGATCAAAGCTAGAAGCCTATAATCATTGTCCTTAAATACAGAAAGGCATTCTAAACCTTTGAAAAACTCTACAAGAGTCTCTTCTTCTACATCACATAATTTACACAAATGACAGTGATTCCTTGATCAAATAATCTTTTAGCAGTAGGCAATCTATTATGAGAAGCTAACCACACAAAGTTCGAGGAGATATCTCTGCGAAAAGTGGATTCTTCATAACAGTCGTGAACTCGAACTTTTCAGTAAGGTCGATTTCTTCCCCCTGATGAGGCGTCCACTCAAAGTACCAAATCAAATGGACAACAAAATACTCCAAATGAAGCATAGCCAGTGAAGATGCAGGACACATCCTCCTGCCCGCCCCAAATGGCATCATCTTGATCTCTTTGCTCCCGGTTACGTCAAATGTCACCACGTTGTCAGACAGGAATCTCTCAGGCTTAAATTCCATCGGATCCTCCCAAACATTGGGGTCCCAACCCATATCTGCCACCATAAAATTTACACTGGCGTTCTTAGGAATTAAGTAGCCATCCAACACAACATCCTCGTTCACTTTGTGTGGCAATACAAAGTGTCCTGCCAGATGACGTCTTAAGCCCTCCAACACTACTGCTTTCAAGTACGGCATCTTCTGTAGTTCCTCCTCTTCCACCACCTTTACCAATATTTCACCATTCGAGACAGTTGGTGGAGGCGGTCCCATGATACTAACTATCTCCTGGTAAAGCTTGTGTTGAATTACAGGGTACTTTACAAGATTCGCCATTATCCATTGTAATGAAGTTGATGTTGTATCAGTGCCTGCATTTAAGAATTCACCACACAGGCTGACCATGTCCACATCATTCAATTTCCTATCGTTTTCTTCAGGAAGCGTCAGATACATCAAACTATCCACATATGCCACTACTGATTTACCATCATCATGTTGTTGTTGTTCTTGTTTTGCTCGAACACAAGCCTTAATCAGAGGAAGGAGCACGTTCTCCTGATCCTGTCGCAACTGAATGAGTTCTTTCCAACGCTTACAGAACAGAATCTTACTCAATCGAATAGGACACAGATTTAAGACTCTAAACCTGGGAAATGAAACAAGCATTTTACGATGCACACTCTCGATTTCCTTAATCTGCCCCTCCTCGAGCCTGTCCCCAAAGCACATTAGCACAAGAAGACAGAACATAGCATACTGGAAATGATCAATCAGCATAACAGAATTATCCTCTACGTGAAGAAGACGTTTGACAAGCAGGGAGAGGACCCAACTGCGTGAACCTGAGTGGGACTTGACACGAGCAGGATTGAAAATCTCGTTGATAAAGTTCCTGCGGAGGATGCGCCAGTTGAGACCGTAGGATGCGGTATTGATTGAAACTTGAGTAGGGTTGAGTATTGTAGACATTAAATTCAGAGCGGGGCGGTCAGAGAAGACATTGCCTTTCTGGATGAGGGCACGGTAGGCGAGAGTGTGACTGGAGATGAATATGAAGCGTCGGTGGCCGATTCTGATGGTTATGATAGGGCCATATTGAGCCTTGAGGCGACGGAGGATGAGTTCCATGTCGGAGAGAGACCTTCGGAGCCATAACAAGCTGCCAATCAGAGGAACGCTTGGCGGTCCAGGAGGCAGTGGTTTAGTCCTGCTATTGTTGTTGTTGCTCCATAGAGAGAAAATGGATTTGGTAAGAGCAATGATGCAGATTGTGATGATGATGGGGAACCAGGCTTCCATGTTTCTTGAAGTTGGTTCTACTAATCTTCTGGATTGAAAAGGTTTGAAGTATACACAATATTTAAAAATCCATTAAATCAGCAGGATGAATTGTTATAGCTTCAATTGAACGTGAAATAGAGACGCATTGAAAATTCTTCCACAAGGAGTGGCTGAAACTATGTCCTATATGCTGGAAATTTAAAAGGAACCTTCTTCATTATTTTCCATTTTGTTTCAGTCATTCTTGGTAGAAAAGTCAGAAGCAAATTAAACTTTCTTTCTTATTTTCAATGGTTATCCAATGCTTTTGTACGATACACAATTATAACAGATTTGGACAGGCAGTGTGTAGATTTTTAAACACAGGCCTTGCATTCAAGTTGTTGAACAAAGCAAATAAATCAGACAAATTAAGAGTACTCGTGCAGCATCGAACAACAACTGGACTACCGGAGGGTACATTTTGAAAGGATCTTCATCGCATAAATCACTTGGTGAAGTTTATCATCTCTATCTCAATCTGCCAGGGATGAAGAAGCAATAAGGATATGCGGTTTCATACCTATAATCAGCCTTCGTCCCCAAGCCACACATAATACGACCAAACCAACACTTAGCCACTGCCCATTTATTCTATATTACAAGTGAAGATCGAACCGGTTGCAAGTACCAAGCTAGCTAGATCAAAGTTCACTCCCTTCTTGCTCATATACATAACTGAGTAAGTACTGTTTTAACATATAGTCTAAAGGGGAAGACGTTTTTTGAAGTTTATACATAATCTCAGGCTTTATGAGAAAGAATGAATAGAAGCTGAATCTTCTATAGACACAATTCTCGAATTTTGTTACAAAAATGAAATACTGATTATGTTGAAGTAAGTCGCTTGCTACTTTTTTTTTTTTTTTTTTTTTTTTTTTTTTTTTGAGAATCAAAACATATTTTAATGATGAGTTATACATCTGGGTAATGAAAGGGGAGACGGTTAAGACACAGTTGTAATGCATTTTGTTATGATAACCTTAATGTTAGCTTCCTATTATTTGTTCTGTTTAATAAGTTTCTAAATAGTATTCTGAGTGTTGTTATTCAAAGACTGTTGATTGTGATCATTTATGTTTCTTGAAAACTGCCACGCCATAATACTCCATAGAGCTGGTTGACGCCATAATACTCCATAGAGCTGGTTGACAGAATGTATGCGGAACTTCATATATAATATATGATGGAGAGAATGTATCCGAATCCTATACATCCACATTATGAGCTGGTTGACAGAATGTATGCCGAACTCCATATGAATATATGATGGAGAGAATGTATGCCGAATCCTATACGTAAAATATGAATTCGGTTAGTATTAGTGTATGAGACAAAAGGGACTAGCAGGAATGCAAAATAGAAATTTTTGAATGCAACATTAATTTACCTCCTATTCCACAACAGCCGGCGTATTGTGGATTTCTTTCTTCTAAATTACCCATTGGATTCTTTTAGTATGTGGATAGATTGAAGTGTTGATGAACAGATGAGAAGAAGAAGGAAACACAGAAATGTGTGTTGTTGAATTGTTATCGTTTGTGTGTAAATCGCAACATAGTAGTTAACTGATGAATGTATCAGTCAGGTTCTTCACTTATGAGCTGCTAACCGTTGTCACACAAAAGGAAACCATAAAAGAAAGAACAAATATGTACGTAAAGAAGAATGTTATTATTATGAAGAAAGTTAATGTAGTCTCTATTAGATAAATTAATATAAGTGGATTAATTCCACACCTTTTTATAATTTCGAGTTTTTAGATGAAATGGAATTCTATCATGGTATCAGAGCCTCCGGCTCACGTCCAACCTGGGTTCGAATCTCCACGGAGACAATCTCCGCCCCATATTAAATTTCCACTCGAATGGACTCCCCAAAAAGGTTGAAATCAGCCACGAGTGCGGGGAGTATTGGAGTATCAATATAAATGAATAAATTTCAAATCTCATCTAAAAGCTCTTATTTAAAAATAAAATAAAATAAGAATAGTATGAAGAAAGTGATTTACCAGAATTGGAGAAATAGACTAACCCCAATTTGAAGAGGAAAATATGTGTTGAAATTTGGAACCGTTTACGGGTGTATATAACTATATATATTGCCTCAAATGGTCATGTACATGCAATTGCCATTTTATGTCTGTTTCAATGCTCTAACTTCAAAGTAAAACGAGTCAAAGAAAGTACTGCAATGTTATTGGTCACCGTAGTCAAGTCAAGAAATTATATTCTTGTTTGTTGGCTTTTGTTCATTTCTGTTGAATGAATTGTTGTTTTATTGAGTTTTTGTGTTTGTACAGAGATTAGAGAGAGTTTGTATAATTACCCTCGCTTGTTAATCTTCTGAGCAATGTTAGTACTTGCGTACTTTAATTATCTGTAGATCAAACTGTCTATGAAATATACCAAGTGTAATGCATCATACACACTGATTTGGAAGAACTCAATTTTATTCAAAAATCAATTTGGGAATTTCAGAAAATAAGTACCCCCTCCAAAACCTGATATATCTACATCAGACAGTCAAGTCATTATAGGACCAACAACGAGCACCAGTTTTCCTTAATTCGCGACTTTAGGACGTATTTTGCAAGAATTGGTTTTTGTCGGACCAAATACGCACCAGACTTCGAGTTATAGGACAAAAACTGCAAATCACCAATAGAAGTTCAGTTCAATTGATTGCTCATGCAGTGACACTGTTTGGTACTCCTCTATTATTATTTCCTGGTCCCGAGCCTGGAATTAGCACTTGAAATGAGAAAGTTCTAGGTTCAAACCGGTTCCTAAGCCTTGGATCAGAGTTCCTTTTCTCAATAGATCTCATGCTCAATTGTTTTGATATCCACATAGAATTGGTAAAATGGTTCTAAAATTTTAGGGTCACTAGACCAACTTGACAAGTCCTTCATCTGGTCAATGCACTGATGCTACATCAAGAACCGCAGCAACTCGTCCTGCCTGTGTAAAACTTGGTAACTTCGTATTTGGTATATGAGAAATAATCTTTCGGGTAAGCGAAAAAATGTTCATAATCAGTGATGGAAGCAGACATCGCATGAATGAATGAGGGACGGGCTTGGACATGAGTACTGCCCGAGATTGAGTATACATAGCACTTACTCAGGAGGATCCAATTTGAAAGCAGCTCATGTGTTTTGATGAAAATAATAAGCAGCACTAGCAGGTTCCTGTTCAATTTTTCGTCAAGTGACAAAATTTTCCGACTGTTGCCTGCCACTTTCATTTTCAGGGTCATGTACTCCAGTATAAAAAGTTGTTTCACCAAACATTTTGGCTATCAGAATCGGAATTATACTGCCAACTGCTAAGTAGGAGTATTTCTTTTATCCTTTCCCTGGACATAAATTCTTCTTTAGGCTACTCGTATTCTTCATCTCTGCCAACATATGACTTCATTTGAGTGAATCTCAGCTTTCATATCTGTTAAGATTCATTCAAACTTGAACATCCAATAGCTTGGAGAATAACTAGCTAGTCCTAATTTGAGTATGTCTTAGACATGTTTATGTATATATATATACGTACCTGCGGTTGGAGGCGGGCGTCCAGTGCGGCCTACTAGGATGGAGATCAGTTTCACCCCCAAGAATTGTTCTTCCATAATTTATCCCTTTGTCTGGATTCCCAAGATCATTATACACGTCAACGTCGTATATTCTGTCAGACTGGGAACCATGAGCCCTTTCCTGTCACCTTGTTTAATCCTAAACTCTTTCGTGTAGTTCTTTTAATCCCACATAAATACTACTCTATAGTAAAATGATCGATGTTGAAATACAAGCCATCAACCAACTGATAAGTGAAATGGAAATCCTACCTCTTGTAAAAAAAAAAAAAAAAAAAAAAAAACAACAACAACAACGATTTCACGACCTGCCAAGTTCTAACTTATAAGATCATCTCAGAATCGAATCTACCGTCAAGGATCCTGAACTGGGGAATAACAACTTACTATCATGACTTCGTACTTCATCTTTAAACTACAACTGTACAAGTTCAACGACTCGCTGTAATGTTTATTGCAGTCACTATTGATTTGAACAGATATAGCAAGCAAAGCAGATGCTGCACTGTGCATGCCCTGATAAATCAACTCATCAATGAAGATTGTAGACCAAGGAAAAAACATACTCCATATAACACCTAGCTTACTTATAATACAACCAAATTATTTTACATGTCGATGCAGCAGGGCGTGCAAGGTTATTATGGAATGTGTCAACAATAACTTGCAATTACGAGCAATTTCTAGGAGATATCCGGGCACATAGTGGATTCTTCATCACGATAGTGAACTCTTGCTTCTCCGTAAGATCAATCTCCTCCCCTTGACGAGGAGTCCACTCAAAGTACCATATCAAATTCGCCACAAAATACTCTAAATGAAGCATAGCCAAGCCAGAAGCAGGGCATATTCTCCTGCCCGCACCAAATGGCATCATCTTAATCTCTTTACTCCCTGTCACATCAAACACCCCTGCCCCCTCATCCAAGAATCTCTCCGGCTTAAACTCCATCGGCTGCTCCCAAACCTTCGAATCCCAACCCATATCAGCCACCATAAAATTCACAATAGCATTCTTCGGTATCACATACCCATCCACATCAACATCACGCGACACTCTGTGAGGCAACACGAAATGCCCAGGTGGATGACGCCTCAACCCTTCCAACACCACCGCCTTCAAGTAAGGCATCTTCTGCAAATCCTCCTCCTCCACCACTTCCGGCAAACTTCCACCAGCCGAGACAACAGGAGGCCGTCCCTTAACACCAACTATCTCATCATAAAGCTTGCTCTGAAGTTCAGGGCACTTGACAAGATTAGCCATTATCCATTGCAACGCCGTGGACGTGGTATCAGTACCAGCAGTAAGAAACTCACTACACAAATTCACCATCTCCCAATCCTCCAACTTCCGGTTATCCTCCTCAGGAAGCTGCAAATCCATCAAAGTATCAACATAAGCCACGACTAGTCCATTACCATCACCATCACGGAGATGCTCCTCTTCGACTTCACGCAGTTGTTTGGCGACAATACGAGCCCTAATCAAAGGAAGCAACACACTCTTCTGATCCTCACGCAAATCAACAAGCTCCTTCCACCGACTCCGAAACAAAACTTTCCCCAATTTCCCCCAAATATTCAAAGCATTAAGCCTACGAAAACTCAACAACAATCGTCTCTGAACTCTCTCAATCTCCTTAATCTGCTCCTCCCCAAGCCTATCCCCAAAACACATCAACGCTAACAGAGAGAACATCGCATACTGAAAATGATCAATTAACCTAACAAAATCATCCTCCCTCTCCAAAATCCGATTCACAAGCAACGTCAGCACCCAGTGACGAGAACCGGAGTAGGACCTGACACGAGCAGGGTTGAGAATCTCGTGAGTGAGATTCCGGCGAAATAGGCGCCACGTGGCGCCGTAGGGAGCGGAGCTGATCCCCTTCTGAGACGGATTGAGAAGCTTGGAGGTTAGGGCGGGAGCAGGGCGGTCAGAGAAAAGGGCGCCGTTCTGGACGAGGGCGAAATGGGCAAGGGAGTGGCTGGAGACGAAGATGAAAGGGCGAGGGCCGATTCGCAGGGTGATGAGAGGGCCGTAGCGGGCTTTGAGGCGGCGGAGGATGGATTCGAGGTCGGAAAGGGAGTTGCGGAGCCATATGAGGTTTCCGATGATCGGAACGCGGAGTGGACCTGGTGGGAGGGGTTTAGAGGTGGATAGGGCGGTGATGGTGGATTTGATTATGGCGATCAGGCAGAGGGATACGGTGATGATGAACCAGTAGGACTCCATTGTTTAATTTGTGTTGTGTTGTGTTGTTATCTTCTTCTTCTTTTTTTTAATCTTCAAGGCACTTTTGCTCTGTTTCTTGTGGCCTGATCGACAAATGGGCTGGGATCCTCTCACCCCATCCTCCTACATCTTCTCCTCCATGATTTAGATAATTCACATGTGTCATTTCTTAACCTTCATCTTAAACCATGGTTGAATTCAATTTAAGAAAGATATTTTCAATTTGAAAAAATGTTACATTTTATTACTGCAATAATCGTTTTGACTATTAATTTACTTTAACGATATTAATAAATAAATTATTAAAATTATATAATAAAATTTAGTAATTAAATTTTTATTATATGATTTATTAAATTATTTACTATTATCGTTATGAAGTAATTTCGATCAAATTCAAAACAATGAATTCAAAAATCAAAATGTAACAATTTTTCTGAAATGGAGGGAGTAATAAATAGACTCCAAATTAGGGTGTTAATTTTTTGCAAATAGAAATTAGTCGGGAATTGGAATTAGAGCTGCAATCCTCCCAAATATTTTATGGATGAAATACGAATGTCCAGTTACATAAGGTGATGTATTTTCACTTAATTGTCAATAAAAAATAGATAAAACAATTAGTAATAGAGAAATTTTTTTTTTTTCACTAATAACTTTTTCCCGTTTTTTAACTTACCCCATAACCTTTTTTTTTTTTTTTTTTGCATTTCACCCCAAAAAGTTTATAAAAATTTTGGTATTACATAAAGGTTGGATGGCCGTTAAGTTACCGTTAACTTATTTTTAAATTACACCAAAACCTTTGAAAAAACTTATCTTCGCCACCAGAACCTTTCTATATAGTAATAATTTATTCATTTTGAAAATTTTAAAATTTTATTCCAACAAAAAGAATATAAAAAGTGTTCCGAAAAACAAGGATTACAATGTGAGTCACAGACCAACGATAATACTTTACTTTACAACCACAGAAGCTACATACCAAAACCATCCTATCCCTAAGAGAATAGAGAATGATCAACTCTTATCACTCACTCCATAAACAAGATACACTAGTGTATTTTGTCTACCAAACACACTTTCTTCATTTGTTTGCTAAATATAACAATAAGTTTCTTGTATGATAGATATAACAATAAGATATCGTGATACGATCCATGTAATGTGAAATTCGATAGTACACGGATAAAAAATGATAAAATTTATTAGTATATTAATTGGCATACATATATTTCTTCTATCTATAAAACTAATTGTTCGAACTCTCTTTACATTCCATCTCTCAATTATTTGCTTCAATAAAATTACAAAAATGAAATCACAAAATATATGCTCGTTCCACATATATATAAGTAGCTTTGTATCGTTTTTTAGATCCAAATACAGGAAGATACACAATTGACAGGGGGCACATATGCAATTCCTTAAATCTCTACACTAAACCAACAAATTATATGAAGAATTTGATTGCAAAAGGCCAAAGTCATGGCAAATACGATGCATATTCCAGCCACACTAGCCTAGCAACCCCAACATTTCATGTGAACATATATTTTGATTACTTAAATCAAACAAGAAAGGTTCTGGTGTGATTTAAAAAATAAAAAAAGGTTTTGGTAGCGAGTGCAAATTTTTGAAAAGGTTTTGGTGTGATTTAAAATACAAACTTAACGGACGTCAATTTTTTGTGTAACGTCAAAATATTACAAAGGTTTTGGTGTGAAATGCAAAAAAAAAAAAAGTTGTGGAGTAAGTTAAAAAACGGAAAAAAGTTATTAGTGCAAAAAAAAATTTAAATCAGGTACTATAATAACAATTGTACATTGATCTATCTGGTACTAAAGACTAATAAAATTATTATACTAGATAATAAATTATTTTAAGCAGGTAACACGAGTGTCCAATTCAGCAAGCCACTTTTCTTCAAGTGTTAAATTTTATTAGTAATTTTTTTGGTGTAGATTAAATTTTATTTGTTACAAATAGATGTGTTATAAGGATCGTTCTAAATCATACAGAAACAGAATGAAAAATATCGCGTCACGGAAAGTTATACTCATAAAATGGACTTGAAATTCAGAACTATTTGAAATAATTTGTACTTCATAAATTTTTATTATATTTTCAAAGTATTACGAAAAGTTTTAAAAAATATCAAAATGTCTATGAAAAGTTCTGAAATTTATTTATTTTGTAAACATCTAAAATCGAGATTTTAATCCATGATTCCAAGTTAAAATAAAAAATAAATGGGATATGAATTTATTGTACTATACTTCATACTCCATAACTAACGACATGTCATTTATATTTAAAAAGTAAATATTGAAAAAAGCAAAAGAAAAAAGAAAAAGAAACTTTATCATAATATTTTTTTTATCAGTACTACATCAGTTTACGTTTGCATTTGATTTGATTTTATGTATAACAGTATGGACACTCTAAATTTCCATTTAATTACTTTAGAATCTAAATATGTAGTAGTAAATTTATTATCTTTTTCTAAATTAAATGTAACCATGGTTTAAAAGGGGTGTGGTGAAAAATGACACATGTCAATCATCTAAATTGTGGAGAAGAAGATGTAGGAGGATTGGGTGAGAGGATCCCAGCCCAAATCATCTAGACAAATTCATCAATTTTGTTTCTAGTATAACGCACATGCTCCGTCCGTCCCGGATTTCGTCCCGAATCATTAGATAGGAATGCAAAAATAAATGTTATTAATCAAAATGTTCATATTGTTAACGAAATTCATTCTTTTGTAATATAAAAAAACATCAATGTTGACAATTATAAGTGTTTTAATAATAATATCGATAATTTTCTTGAAAATATAGGTTCAGGGGCGGAGACAGGGGTGGCGGACGTCACCCCCAAAATTTTCATTTTCTTTCTTACTATAGACATATTTTAGAAAATTATATGTTTCGCCACCCCTAAATTTTTTAGTTATTACATTTAGATAGTCAACTTTATAATTAAATAAGTTGAGAAAATCATAATATTTGATAAATTTAACATGAGTCCCCTGAGACACGATCTTATGGAGAGATTAAAAGAGACGTACAGACATTATAGTTATATCCAAAAATATAAAAGTTTTACTAAAAACATCAGTAATATAAATATACATTAAAATGATATAAAATACAGACGTACTCATAAAACATTATATATATACTTAAGAACATCAATCTGTATCTCCTAATACACGTCTCTTCCAATACTTTGTGATTAAAGAGATTTTTTACTGATTAACTAATTTAAGAGGGTTATACGGGCAGTTTTTGTATTTTTGGAGCAAGTTCTAAGCGTGCATTTTCAGTAATTAAAATTGCATTGAAAAATGAATTGTCGAGGGTTTTGACATTGGTTCAATCACTAACGATTTTGAGAAGATGAAGAGACGTAGAGTACGATTTTCACATAAGTGGGCCGTTTATTCATTTTTTATTTGCCTTTTATCATGGTGTTTTTTTTTCTTTCCTTTCATTTTACTTGGATATTCATATTTACATACGTATGATGAATTTGGTGTAAGAAATATTGATCCGACCCGGTCCGGCCCGTCCGAACCTGACCTTACTAAATTACATACTGTGCTCTTGTTATAATACTCCGCCACATCCACTTTTAAATCCTGGCTCCGCCCCTATATAGGTTCGTATCTAAATAAATTATCTAGAGATCATATCTTACTAGACTTGGTCAAAAGATATATGTGTTTAATACACATATATAAAAGATATATGTGTTTAATAAGCATACATGATATTTGTCTTATTTGTACTTCTGAACATGTGATGATTGTTATTAACAAAACATGCGATGTTAGATTTCACCTCTACGAAAAAGTATGTCATAAAAAATATTTATTATATTAAAAAAATATTCCTTTTTGCACAACCCATTTTTAAGTATCCAAATATATATCATTAGCAGGGTTGTTCCGTCAACGCGTTAGTAGCCGAGTGGCAAGCTGACACACCCCGTTCCCAAGATGTCATGGGTTCAATCCCCGAAATGGGTGATTAATTTCTCTGCATAGAGAATGATTGCATTTGTGATTAGAGATTTATTATGATAAAATTTGTCCAATATTAGTATTGTAATTGACTAATTGTAATATTGTATTAAAAAAAAAAAAAAAAGGCGGGGTTGTTCCTGATTTTGTGGGAAGAAAATAAACTACATTTGCATACCAGTTCAATACGCAACTCCAACCAGAAAGGATGATTCACCGTGTTAAAAAATAGAGATTCTGTCGGTTCCGAATTCCACTTGGAACGAGATTTGTCATATTTGGTGTTTGTTTAGCGCCTCAAGTTTTACTTTCTCGCGCTTGGTAGAGAGTCTGCAATATTTTTCTTTAATCATTAACAAAACGTTTCATAAAAACATGTCAAAAGTTACTCGCGTTTCAAAATGATATTTTAATTCCATAAGCAATGATTTTACACTATACACCACTGCAATATAGTACTAGTACATCTCAAGCATAGAATAAAGCGGAAATTAGTACTAACCCGTTAGTTTTAATAATAAATAAAAATGTGAGGATAAAATAAATTAATCGAGAAAATAAAATAGTTAAAATTCCTTATAAACAACATTGGTTGTGGTGTCAGTGTGTAGTCCTTCGTCAAATACTATATTACTGTGACTTATAACTATAGAAAATGTAAAATATGACTCACCATGACATATATGCTTTGAAAGGGGTAGGATCCAATCCGAACCCGTTCAGGACTCGACGGGTTGATAACATATAGTATTTTATATCGGGTCCTCCCCGTAGCTAATACGTTAATTAATAACTCATACTCTAATCCGAACCAAAATAAAATACAAAAGTTTATAATGCAGTTAACATGGTTGGTTTCCAACACCCCTGGGGTGCCCCCTCCACCCACCCCGAACCCGTGGCGATGCCACGGTATAGTTTACTTCTAATAATGATAAATAAATTAATCGATAAAATAAGATAGTAAAAATTAAACAACGTTGGCCGTGGTGTTTGTCTGTAGTCCTTCTTCGTCCAATAATATGTCATTGGATTTATGTTAATTATAGAAAATGTAAAATACGACTCATCATGACGTATATGATTTGAAAGGGGGTATAACCCAACCCGAACCCGTTCAGGACTCGACGGGTTGATAATATATAATATTTTGTATCGGATCCTCTACCCGTAGCTAAGACGTTAATTTATAACTTATACTCCAATCCGAACCAAAATAAAATACAAAAGTGTAGAACGCAGTTAACATAGTTGGTTCCCAACAAACTCTGGGGTGCCCCCTCCCCCCTGCCCCGAACCCGTGGCGATACCACGGTATAGTTTGCTTTTAATGATAAACAAATTAATCGATAAAATAAGACAATAAAAATTTCTTACAAACAACGTTGGCCGTGGTGTTTGTGTGGAGTACTTCTTCGTCCAATACTATATCATTTGATCTTTGTTTATGGTAACTATAGAAAATGTAAAATACAACTCATCATGACATACGCATATGCTTTGAAAGGGATATGATAGTTTTATATCGGGTCATCTACCTGTACCTAACACGTTAGTTACTAACTTATACTCCAATCCAAACCAAAATAAAATACAAAAGTTTACAATGCAGTTAATGGGGTTGAACAACTCCTGAGGTGGTATGTGGTCCCCCACCACACACAAAATTTATTATTCTACAAACATAATTTAAATGTTACGATGGTTTATTTTTTTTGCACCCACCCCTCGCGGAGACTTTTCACTAACTTAACCAAAAAATATTGTGGTTTGTGTATTGTCACAAAGGTATGTACGGATTCGAGTCTTGACATCATTATTCCAAATGGTTTTGAATTCAGGTTGGATAGAACCTGGGAATACCATTGTAGAGTGTTCCTCGCTCTTGTTAATTGTCATAAATTAGTAAACATGTATAGAAAAATGTATGCTCTGGATTCAAAATATTTTTTCGAAGTTTTGTATATAAATTTATACTATATATACAACCAATATACAAAAAAATAAACAGTGAAAAATATATTGGCTGAAAATGTAACTAATTCCACAAAATTCCTGTGGCGATGCCGTGATATAGCTTACGTTTAATAATAAATAGAAATTGGAGGACAAAATTAATTAATCGAGACAACCCCTGGGCTGGTATGTGCTCCCCACATAACGATCTTGGTATGGATAATACAAATCTACCAAATCAACATCATCATAAAAATATACAACTGGTAATCTATGTGCTAAAACGTTAGCCTCACGTTTAACCTGACAAAACTTCATGGAATAAAATTCTTTATCAGATATCTGAATTTCTTTGAAAAGTGAAACAAAGGGGTCAAAGCTAAAATTTGTCGATTTAAGAGATTTAATCACCAAAGAACAATATCTTTCAATTACTACATGTTGCCACTCAAAATCTCAAACAAGTTTAGTTATAAATTTGGCTGGCCAACCTTTCACATTTTCAGCAACCATAAGACATAAAATTTTGTCACCAAGCAATAACCTTGCCCTCATGATCCCTAGTAACAATACTAATTCGTCCCCTATTCGGACTCTGGTCAACCGTATCAAAATTTCAAGTAGGATGTCTGAAATTTGAATGAATCTGGTGAGATTTAGCCCATCAACTTTATATATTATATGATATTATTATATAAGAACACCCAGTTGATAATCTAAGTGCTAAAACATTAGCCTCACGTTTAACCTGACAAAACTTCATGAAACAAAGTTCTCGTCCCCTATTCGGACTCTGCTTTATTTTTAAAATTCCATTATTTTATTTTATCTTATTTAATAAATTTATATTTTATTTTAGCGAAAAAATAATTTAATTAATTAATAATAATAATAATAATCTAGATTGGTGTCTATGGATTCATCTTGTCACGGTGAATTCAAATATATGTTCAAAATATTTTTCGGGTTTTGTAGATAAGTTTATATGAGATTTAATTAATAATAGTATGCAAGATTGGTGTCTTATGGATTCGTCATGTCCTGATGAATTCAAATATATGTTCAAAATATTTCTCGGATTTTTAAGATAAAGCTATATGAGATTTAATAAAAACTATATATACAGTCAACATACAAAAAATATCAATGAAATATATATTGGCTAAAATACAACTAATTTTACAAAATTCCACGTAGGACTGACACTACAAGAAAGCCTGTTTCTAGCCACGGTAAGCTAGCGACGGATAAAATCCGTCGCTAGTTCTAACGACGGATAAGCATTTCCGTCGTTATGTTTAACGACGGATAGGATTATCCGTCTTTATTTAACGACGGATAGTCATATCCGTCGTTAGCACTAGCGACGGATAATCTATCCGTCGCTAGATTCGTTGACCAAAATGGGAAAAGAAATAAAAAAATGGAAAAAGAATTTTTTTTAAAAAAAATAATAGAAAACTGAAACTCTAGCGACGGATAGACTATCCGGTCCAAATCTCATTTTTTGTATAATGTTAGTATGTTTGTAAGTATGTTGGGCTTTTAATTAATTTGATATTGGTGTATATTTAGTAAAATTATGAAGATTTAGTACGTCGTTTTGAAACCCTAACTTTTTGACATATTTGGAAAATTTAGTTAATTTAGACTAATTTAAGCAATTATATGTTTACTAGCTAGTTAATTAACTTTGAGATGTGCAATTATTTGAATTGTTAATTAGTATAATGTTAAGTATGTCGTAGTTTTGATTGAAGTATGTTAAGTATGTTAATTAAGATTTGCAATTGTTTCATTTGATAAATTTATACATGTACTAGGTCATAAATTATGAGAATTTAATTAATGAAGTGTGTTGATATAATTTGGTGATTACATTCGTAAAATGCATGTAATTTATAATTTATAAATTCGTATTAAAGGGTTGGAATGCTTTATTTGTAATGGGAATTTTGGTAAGAGACAAAAACTTTATAACATGCAAGAAATGGGGAAATGGGAATCGAGTTGAAAAAATACGATCTAATCAATTCAAACGTGTCAGGTTATATAATCATCCAATGAACACCGATCGTTCATAGATGTACCAAAGGATAGTTAATGGCATAGTTTTACCTAGTTTTGTGGAAGGGGTTGATGCCTTCGTTACATTTGCACTGACACAGACTAATTGTTTGAGTGGGGGGGATGATGAAGTGCCCTTGCACCCAGTATAAATGTAGAAATAAGCAATTTTTACCTCCAGAAATGGTAGTGGAACACTTGAAACGTAAGGGGTTTGTAGCTGAGTATAACGTATGGACTTCTCATGGTGATACATACAAGCCGTTCATGGATTATGAGAATTTGGGGAAGCATAAAAGAAAACAGGAAACTGTGATGGGAAGTACTCAAAATACTTCTACATCTGATGCTAATAATGATCATGAACGGGTTGAGCAAATGGTATATGATATTGCGGGTTCAGAGTTCATGGACACAGGGAGCCAGTAACCGAGGGGGATGCGGAGGAGCCTCCGAATCCTGAGGATCAGGTCTTCTTCGACTTGATGGAATCCGCAAAGAAGCCGGTTTATCCGGGGTGTAAGCACACCGAATTGTCATTGTTGGCTCGGCTAATGAGTTGTAAGGCTAATGGCCAGCAATCTAAATCGAGCTTCAATGAATGGGTACAAGTAATGTCGGAGCTTTGTCCAGAACCAAACCTAGTTCCCACCAACTTTTACCAGGCGAAGAAAAAGATGCGAGGGATGGGGTTGCCCATGGAAACCATAGATTGTTGTGAGGGTATGTGCATGATTTACTGGGAGGAGGATAAAGATCTACTGAAGTGCAAGTTCTGTGGTAAGGACCGGTACAAGCGTTACAAGGAGGGCGCCTCAAAGAAACGTCAGAAGAAAAATCTCCCACATAAGAAAATGTGGTATTTCCCTCTAGCATCTCATTTGAAGAGGTTGTACGCTTCAAGTGCTTGTGCTGATAAAATGCGGTGGCACAAGGAGAGAGTAATCCCGGTAGAGGGTAGAATGGAGCATCCATCAGACTCACCTGCATGGAAACACTTCGACGAGAGCTATCTGGAGTTTGCAATGAGCCTAGAAATGTCTGATTGGGCCTTTGTACGGATGGTTTTAACCCTTTGAAAGTGACCTAAGTACTCTTGTCGCGCTTATCTTGACACCGCATAACCCGCTTCGGTGAGTGCATGAAGGAACCGTTCATGTTCTTGACTACTTTGGTGCCCGGTCCATATGATCCAGGACAGAAGGTGGATGTGTTCTTGCAGCCCCTAATCAAGGAGCTGATCGAGTTGTGGGAGAAAGGTATCCCAGCATATGATGTGTCAACGAAGAAGAACTTCAACTTGAGAGCACTCTCATGGACCGTGAGTGATTTTCCACTTACTCCATGCTATCTGGAAGAAAAACCATGGGCTTTAATGCTTGTCCACATTGTTTGACGATGAAGAGTGCATTTAGACTGAAGGAGAGCGGAAAGGAATGTTGGTTTGATCATCGTAGGTTTCTACCAAAAGATCATCCGTTCAGGAAGAACAAGACTCAATTCTTGAAGGGTCGAGTAGAAATGAAAGGGCCCCCGACAAAACTTACTGGTGCACAGATACTTGCAGAGATAGAAAGGTTGGGTCTTATGAAAGTAACTGAACTTGGGTCGGAGAAGCATAACGATAAAATTAGCAAAAATTGTGGATGGAAGAAGAGAAGCATCTTCTGGGACTTGCCTTATTGGAGCACTCTTCTTATCCGTCACAACTTGGATTTCATGCACATTGAGAAGAACGTGTTCGAAAACTGCTTCAACACGAATCATGTCCACAGCGTTTTCAAAAAGCGTTGTCTGAAGATGGATCCAAATATGGCAGATGACACACTTGAAGAACTGCTTGAACAGAAGTTGCCAATTGAATTTCCTTATTTGTGTGGTATGTTAGCCATTTGGGTGAAATGCACCATTGTTTATCTTGAAATTGTGACCTTGGGGCATTAATTTTTACTTTGAATGGAATTGGAATGTAGAAAAAATACTACATTCCGACTGGCCTTATTCCCCAGATGTGGCCTGTTTTCGAGAGTTTGGGCTCTGACCTGTATAGGCATATTGTGGCTGACATGAAAAAATACCGAGACAAAGGAAAGCCGCCACAGTATAGGCATATTGGGGACGAAGAGTGGGCTATGTGGCATGAGTATTGGAGCATTAATCACGTCGAGGATCAGTCCTACAAGAACAGGCAGAACCGGCTGACTGAGCCATGAGATGGTAAGGGCTCTGCCAGCATCACTGGTCACGAAATTTGTCACCTTGATCGCCAGATGTCGGTAAGTATATATATGTGTGTTCTGATTACAACATGATTTGTACACATGTGTATTGCTTTCATTTATACCAATTTACCACTTGTTTGCATTCCTACCAACTTACTAACTACTTGTTGCAATATATAATGTTCTTTAGTGAACTGAACCAACCCAAGACTTGCCTAGAGCAAATGAAGATGGGGAAGTTCAAGAATGGCGTTTGGGTGGACCAGAAGTCCGAGCTTATTGCGGTATGTGTATTTGCTAAGTGTTACAGTTGTATATGCATGTGTATTATAAATTAAATATGAAATTGTAGCTCATTTCGTATACACTTGACTATTACAGAGTGAGGTGGAGCGGATCATTGCGGAGAGGCTACTCGAGGGTGAGGAGTTGTCCGTGGAAGAACAAGACCGGATCTTTCTACAGGTCAACCCACCCGACAACAAGGGTCGGGTTTATGGTCTTGGTAGTTATGGCGAGATCGACGCAGAAGCTTCTCGTGTCCCAGAAGAATCTCGGGGACATGGTGGTGTTTACACACAAGGTGTCGGCGGATGGTGAATGAAGCGATTTTCCTCTCGAGATTGGAAATCTCGTGGATGAGCAGTGCTCAGATAAATCGAGAGGATGGAAGAGCTCTGCCAGTATATGAGCTTTAATACCCCTACCTCGTCTTAGTGATGTTGTGATGTTTTGGATACTATGCTACTTTTTACTTTGTTGGATATTTGGATTTATATTCGGATATGTAGACTTTATTTTGGATAATTTGTTTTTTGGACGAATCGTTGTTGTTAATTAATGCAATTTCCCCTTTGTGACATATCACTATTATATTTGTTGAAAAAACAGGTGAAAATTATAAAATAATTTTTTAAAAAAAATTTAAAAAAACAGTAGTTTAACGACGGATAATTATCCGTCGCTAAACTACGAATTAGGACTAGAACGCCCTAATTCGTTGTTTAGCGTCGCTAACTACGAATTAGGGTAGCACTCCCTAATTCGTTATTTAGCGACGGATAATTATCCGTCGCTAAACAACGAATTAGGGCGTTCTAACCCTAATTAGATTAGAGACGGATAATTATCCGTCTCTAATGGCGACGGAGGGTCAACGACCTATCTGTCGCCAATTCCGTGGCTATTAGCGGCGGATAAAAATCCGTCGCTAATTTGCCTTAGAGACGCCCGTCATTAAGACGGGCGTCTATCCGTCGCTAAGGCCTTAGCGACGGATCGGCAGTGGCTTAGCGACGGATAATTCCGTCGCTAAACCACTGTTTTCTTGTAATGTGAATGAATATGGTGTAATAGTATTCAATATTGGTGTCTATGGATTCGTTTTGTCATGGCGAATTCAAATATATGTTCAAAAGATTTTTCGGATTTTTGTAGATAAAGTTATACTCCCTCCATTTTAGAGAAAGTGTTACAACTTTCCGTTTCCGGCGTTTCACTAAAAGTGTTACAATTTCCATTTATAGAAATTAGTTAAATAATAAAACTCCCTACATTTCACTTTTATTACAATATGCCACTCAGTTAATCTCTAATAATCAGGGAGGACCACTTGTACTTTCTACTTTTTCTTAAAATTGGTGTAAATCCAAATTGTAACACTTTCTCTGAAATGGAGGGAGTATGAGATTTAATAAAAACTATATATACAGTCAACATACCAAAAATAACAATAAAATATATACTGGCTAAAATACAATTAATTCTACAAAATTGCATGTAGGACTGAATGAATCTAGTGAGGTTTAGCCCTTGTGCTTTACATAATATATGGATTGATGGGTTACATAAAGATGCCACTTTAGGTGTTGGTGTACTAACATATAAGGCTAGCTTGATAACACTCTTACAAAAAAGTCCAATCTATTTTTGGTGCTCTAAAATCTAATAAACTCTTACAAAAAGTATAATATACTTTTGGTGCCCTAAAATCTAATAAACTCTTACAAAAAAGTCAAATCTATTTTTTGGTGCCCTAAATTTTAATCAAGTGGATTTCAAATTCTCGCTATATTGGGTTGATAACATAGTTGCCATTCATTAGTGTTAATTAATTAAAGTGCTAATTAATTATTAACTAATTATATTTGAATAATATTGTGACTAACAATGAAACTAACTACCTGAAACCAATTAAACTAACATTGAATTTAATTTTTACCGTTAAAACTAACACTCATGTCGATTATGACGTTGGTTTCAACTGAAATTAATGAAACCAACACTGTTCATGCTGAAACTAACTTTTGAAACTAACACAATGGTGCTGAAACTAACACTGATGATGTTGAAACTAACTTTTGAAACTAACACAATGGTGCTGAAACTAACACCGATGATGCTGAAACTAACACAAGTTATGCTGAAACAAATGTCGAAACGAGTGGTGTTGATGAAATTAACTGAAACCAATTAAATTAACACCAAAACTAATACTTGTCGCTGAAAATAACACACATGTCGATTATGATGTTGGTCTCAACTGAAACTAACACCGTTAATGTTGAATCTAACACATTTGGTACTGAAACTAATGGAACTAACTTTGTTAATGCTGAAACTAACACATTTTTTGCTGAAACTAACACCGGTGATGTTGAAACTAATGAAACTAACATTATTATTGATTCTAAAACAAATGATGAAACTAATGGTGTTGGTGAAACTAACTGAAACAATTTAAATTAACATTGTAAATAATATTTACCGGTGAAACTAACACTCATGCCGATTATCATGTTGGCTTCAACTAAAACTAATGAAACCAACATTATTAATGCTGAAACTAACACACTTGGTGTTGAAACTTATAACACTGACGATGCTAAAACAAATGTCGAAACTAATGGTGTTGGTGAAACTAACTGAAACCAATTAAACTAATATTGAAACAAATGAAACTAAGATTGTTGATGTTGAAACTAACTTTAAATCTAATATTAATGATGCTGAAACTAATATTGTTGACGGTGAAACTAGTGTTTCATTGCCCCGACAATCGCTTAATTAGGATTTAGGGTTTAGGACGGGTCCAGGACTGGACCCGTCCTAATCCTTGATTAAGACTGTAGCTCCCAGTGTGGGTATTCAAATTCAGTTGATGGGTTCACCACCCGTCCTAAACCCTAATTAAGACCGTAGATCCCAGTGGGTATATTCAAATTCAGTTGATGGGTTCACCATTTTCCCTGGGGTTTTATATTATGAGTTCCTAAAACATTGTTGGCTCTGAAACTAACTTGGGTTAATGAACCTGAAACTAACTTTCTGAATCCCTGAAACTAACTTTCTGAGTTCCAAAATTAATACTAATGATGCTGAAACTAATACTATTTTATTCTGAAACTAACTTTAACTAAAACTACCTTTTTGGGTTTCTGAAACTAATTTTAATGAACCTGAAACTAATACTAAAGATGCTGAAACTAATACAAATGATGTTGAAACTAATACTATTTTATTCTGAAAATAACATTGTTGGCCCTGAAAGTAACTTTAATAAACCTGAAACTAATACTAATAAACCTGAAACTAACTTTCTTTGTTCCTAAAATTAATACTAATGATGCTGAAAGTAATACAAAAGATGCTGAAACTAAGTACTATTTTGTTCTGAAACTAACATTGTTGGCCCTGAAACTAACTTTTAATGAACCTGAAACTAACTTTATGAGTTCCAGAAACTAACTTTAATGAACCTCAAACTAACATTCTGAGTTCCTGAAACTAACTTTAATGAACCTGAAACTAATACTAATGAACCTGAAACTAACTTTCTTTGTTCCTGAAACTAATACAAATGATGTTGAAACTAATGCTCATGATGCTAAAACAAATGCCGAAATTAATGGTGTTGGTGAAACTAACTGAAACCAATTAAACTAACATTGAAACTAACGCTTATGATGTTGATTTCAATTGAAACCAATGAAACTAACATTGTTGATGCTTAAACTAACTTTAAAACTAATATTAATGATGTTGAAACTAACATTGTTGACGGTGAAACAAGTGTTTCATTGCCTAACAACCACTTAAACCCTAAACCCTAATTAAGACCTTAGCTCCTGGAGGTGTTTTCAAATTCAGTTATTAGGTTCACCATTTCCCTAGGGTTTTAGAATTTTAAAGCGTTAGTTTTGACATAATTTTTTGTAGTGTCGACTTCATTATTTCTATTATTATTTCAGCGAAAAACAGTGATTTGTAATTTTTATAGTGTTAGTTTCTCTATTTGATAGTGTTAGTTTACTATAAACTAGTTTTTAAAGTTAATTTAATTATTTTATAGTTGGTTTCAGCATAATTTTTTTTTAATAGTTAATTTCAGATGAAAATGACTGAAAACAACTTACGGATTTTAAATTCGTCAGTCAATTTAGTTTAGGGCCATATTTGAAGTCATTAGTGTATATGAATTTCAAAATAGTTTATTGAATAAAGTTTAACTTCCCTTTTGGAGTCCACAATTAAAATAGAAGTTATGAACTTTAAATTATTTATTAAATATAATTTAACTTCCCTTTTGAAGTACACAATTAAAATGGAGGTAATGAATTTTAAAATTATTAATTAAATAGAACTTAACTTGCTTTTTGGAGTCCACAATTAAAATAAAAGTTATGAACTTCAAATTATTTATTAAATATAGTTTAGCTTCCTTTTTGAAGTACACAATTAAAATGAAAGTAATGGATTTCAAAATTGTTAATTAAATAGAACTTAACTTGCTTTTTGAAGTCCACATTTAAAATAGAATTGACTTATTTATAAATGTTATTTGAAGGTGTATTTTTTTTTGTCTATTAGTGATTTATATATGTAATTGACCACAATAAACACTAGAATAAATAAGATGATACTATCATGTTCTACGATTCCCTAACAACCTACTATTTTGATCACCACTTTTAAGCTTAGCTATCTCCATTAACCCAGTAATAATCACCAGCATCATACTCCTATACCATGGCTGCCAAAAAAATGCTATTGCTACTTTAGTCATCACCGCCGAAATCCCCGTCATCACCGTCTCCAATGTCTCCCCAGTCATTATCTTCTTGTACTTGATCCACAGCAGCCACATTGTTAGTGGCTATATCGAAATCCATATCTTCAGGCGGAGGAGCCCCAGGATTCTCCGGCATCGACTCAACTGCTTCCAGTAATTTAAGGTTTGAATCGCTGAAATAATCACTGTATGGCTTCGACACCTGAGTATTATTGATGGTAAATAGAAATACAATCATGGTTAGACACAGGCAAAAAGCTATGTTCAATATACACCGTGATATACGAAAACAGTAAGTAGAATTGCAACTCTCTGCAGTTCAGTGAAGTTCTTAACCCTCATCATAATTTGATGGAAAAGGCCATTAACCAGTGTGTACGGGTGAATTTTCAAACTAAATCTGATATACCAACCTTGAATAATACGTTTCTTCGTTCTGCACTTTCAATGAGGTTCTTCCAATGCTCATCTTTTTTCAACGATGATGCAGAGCCGACAACCTGGAATCATAATAAGAGATTTCATACAAAATATGAATTCTTGGATCATTGAGCTGCTCGTTGGACTTCTTTAATCGTAATTAAAACATACCAGAACAGATGACCTTGCTCGAGTGATTCCGACATTCATCCGTCTAAAATCAGAAACAAAGCCAATGCCTTTATCTTCACTCGCACGTACACATGAAAAGATAGCAACATCTTTTTCACGTCCCTGAAGAGTCATCCATGACCATCAGCAAAGAAAAGGGCATATATGCACATACCAACCTCTACGCTTGAGAAGTTAGACATAAGCAAGTAATGACTGATAAATTAAATAATATGTCTCAGGTATTTCAAAACCCATAAGCGGCTTTTTGTCATCTTTTGCAAAGTTCAGGAATGGATCATACATAGGGTGTTATTTCAAAATCCATATCACATAGAGAATTCACATAATTTACTCATCCCTCATGTTAAAAGAATTCACATAATTTACTCATTCCTCATGTTAAATTAGTAGTAATACTAAAGTTACCTGAAATCCATCAACAGTGTTGATATCCACAAATTTATCAGGCTCCATTCCAAAAGTGGCACGAAACTTTTCTTTGAAAAGCTTGACTTGGTGTCTATACGGTGATATAATTGCAACCCGGGAACTTGTGTTCAGCTCCGGATACGCACCCACTAACTTAGTGTACATAGCGAGAACAAATTCAGCCTCATCAACATTTATCCAAGAACGATTCCCTGGGGGTCGGGCCTCTCTCCCTTCATGTATGTCAAAGAAGCAAAATGGCCCAAAGCAGCGGAAAATATGCCATGAGCGCTTTGTCTGCAGCACAACATCAGGTCCATCTTCTAGCGCTTCGTCATAAAATTCCTTCGAAGGGAAGCTCCTAATCTGCATCAATAATTAAATGGATAACTGAGCAATGCAGAACAATCATTTCAAAAGTAATAAAATGAGTTTAAAATTGGTAATTAGAGTAAGCCGAACTTATTGTTTGGAACTTCATAATTTCGGATCCACAATCTTGTGGCACAGCTAAGCTTTTTCTTTAGAAAGGAAAACAGGGAAAAGAATATTGCAGATCAAGACTTTGCATGGTTCATTGGTTTGTATTAAGTTATGTTCTTTTATGTTTGAAATATGTTACTTTCCTAATTTTAGAATGTTTGTTCACATATATACTGTAGTGGAAAAGAAAGAAGGGAGTGGTAAAAAGAATGTGGAAACCTCAGGATGCATGCGATATTGGGTCTTCAGCATCTGTACAGGATAGCCGGCTTTCTGGAGTCTTTTAAACAAGCTCATTCCATAGCTACACAGTTCTCACGGAAACATCAAATTAACCACTACTCCCACAGAGACATCAAATTATGCTAAGCAAGAGGCAATATATTCCCAAAACTGACCGGATGCTGCTCTTACCCAAATTTTTCTGCAACCGTAGAAATAACAGTAGCTGGCAACTGAACCGGATCTCCCACCTAGAAGAAAACAGATGAAGTTATCAACAGTCAAGTTGACAAAAAAAAAAAAAGAAAGAAAGAAAGGAGCATAAAAGCTTTTGGTATGGAGATGTCAGCCATTTGATAGCGTCAGGTTTAGGATTTTGGGTTTGTGATTGGAAATATTTTAGATGTTTGTGAAGTACAAGGAGAATCGGGTATGAAGTTGTCACACTATATCATTATTTTTATGTTATGCATAAATATAAAGTTAGTATGGGGAAACAGTAAATAGTGTTGTCATATCATGTCTGTTAGAATGTTACATAAAAAAATGAGATCGGCTTGAAAACATGGCAACTCCTTGATCCATTGCCATATAGATTTGGAGCGTCTTAATATCAACTTGCTGTCAAAGGAAAAGACAACACCAGGGAGGCCCTTTCCTAAACTATCTGACGGTTATCACAAATCCTACATGCTGACACACAACACACCCAAAGCCACAAGCACATGCACCAGCCTGGCCTAAGATTGAAAACACTGAAGACAACATACCAGAAATACTTGTTTGCATCCATTAGCCAGCGGGACAAGTGTTGCTGGTTCCACCTATTGTTCACAAACCAGAAGACTAAGTATGACGCTCTAAAAAATAGACTGTATCACTAGTGGTGATTGGAACAAACATATAACCCAAAACAGTCATATTTTAAGATAAAACAATTTAGTGACTTACAGCTTGAGCGGCTTCATCTATTATGACGACATCAAAACCACGATTCAATTTGCTAAAGAGAGCTGACCCGCTGAAACTCAGAGTAGAGAAAACCTGGAAGGAACAATCACCATAACATACTTTGCCGGTATATTTGATTTCACCATAATATTCATATACATCATGGATTCATGGGAAATAGGAAACACATACAATGACTGCTTCATCAAGTATAGATGCTCTGATACTATCTTTATCCTTTCCCCCACCTTGCTTTTGCTTGTCACCAGAATCGACGCCAGCAAGTTTTTGTTCAACCTACAACATCTCTTCTTTGTCATCTCTTTTATATCACCAAGTCATGAATGTAAAAAACCAAACTTCAAAATTTGTCAAGGTTGTGTACGTACCAGGTAATCCATGGAAACTGCCTTGACTGAATGATGTGGCTTGAGACCAATTCGTACAATTTTAGGACTATATGCATGGTCATTCTCGTCACGAATGCCTGTAAACCAGAATAGCAGCAGCATTAAGTACCCAAATGAGACTCAATGAATTTTTTTTAAACCCTTGATTACTAACAATATTCTAGTAGTACAGTGCAAATAGAAGTTACTACATTAATCTTCGTGAAAGAACTCCTGGCAATACCAATCTTATAGGATTTCATGGAATACAAAGAATGATTAAAGACAGATTTCAATTTCAGATCCGATATTTGAATTCTAACAAATAATTAAAGGTGTACAAGGTTCCCTCTCCTCCATGGGTGGTTTAATGTATTGTAGCAAGATAGGGGTACACAGAAAGGCTTAAAGGATAGTACAACCTAGTCATGTATGCATTGAGTTAGAAAAGAAAAGAACGTCCCCAAAAAAATAGAACCAGGATTATGTCATATTTTCTTTAACCACCAGGTTTAATACTAAATCGCTAACGATATTCTAGTAAACAAAGTTGAGGTAGAAGGTGTAGAGTTCCATCATAACTATGGAATTTCAATTTGCATTACACAATATTTCACCAGAAAAATAAAAATAAAAGTAGATGAAGTCGATGCTATCCGGGACAATAAATTAATGGAAGAAGCTACATGGAATACAAGACAACAAAACATGGATACTAGCGAAACATCACCTGTGTTTAGAATACGCAGGACAATCTCATCAAGAGCAGAATTGGACGGAGCACATACTAGCACACGGACACGGTATTTACGGCTGGAGTTGACAACTTCAGGTTTCTAAAGAAAAATAAATAAATAAATAAATAGGCTTAGAGGGACCAGAATAATGCCAAATAGAATCAGAATCAGTATACAGAGACAGGATTCGGATTTCAACCAAGTCATTGCCAGATGTGGGGAAGAATCCATCATCACCATCTATAGGCATAATTAGATCTCGAGGATTAATACCATTTAACCATGGGGATGCTTTGTTCCAATGATTGTATCTGGAAATATAGAAACACTATCATCATGAACTGCTACAGCAAAAACAACTGGATTAAGGTTTACTGAATTGGACTGCGTAAGTTCCAACTTGTTTACTGCAGCTAAGGAGAATGAGAAAGGATTGAAGGTAGTACTTGTACCGTCTTTTACATGACATAAATTTGATAATGCAACACCTACACAATTTAGTGACAAGGATAAAAATAACACGTCGAGTTTTCAAAATGCATGCTCACACCTACTGGCACCTACTTGAACCAGACAAAAGTTGTATGCATTTCATCTTGGGAAATTTCCGAAGAATGATGCAATAGAGAATATAAACTAATCATACAAGATTAATATATTGTTAAACCTTCTTGGTTCTTTCTCAGCATAACTGAAGTTTGTATCCCAAACCCAAAGTTTGTGTGTTGATTTGTTATTTCATGCGTTTATCCAGAATTCTGGGAAATATTTCATCTGTTGTTTGGATCCTTATAACTTTTGACTTAATAGTTATATTATATCCATCCTTTACACATCTTATGGCCGGTAATAATCCATAAATTCTTTTATCAAGAATTCGCCCATTCATTGCACGTGAACACAGGCCTGGAAACAAATGTTCTCTTATCAACGAAATTGGAAAGACAGGATGTCTATGCTGCATCTAACAGAAAAACAACAAGTCGATTAAACTTGAAGACAAAGGAAAAAATTAATTGTTATATGGAAATTAACATACTTTTCTTGGATAGGCAATTCTTGCCCACGTATAATGCCAGCTAACTTTTCCCTGCATGCAGAAAAACGACTATAGTTATTTACACAATTTTGATTTTTGAATAACACACACACCAACTGTTTTCTGAGACCGCCTGGTCATCAGAATATTGCCATAGAGAGATGCATCACAGAATGAGAAAATGCTTACCTGTTCGAGTGCACCCTGGCTGGAGTGGCATGCAAAAGAGCACCAAGGAGCCCAAGTATGGTTTGTGTTTTTCCTGTCCCTGGAGGCCCCTAAAAGAAGTATTGCGTTAAACAGACATATTCCAAGCTATTAGTTGCATCTTAAGGTCAGCACAAATGAACACAATAAAGTACATATTTCGATTCATCATTCTAGTGGGTATGATTATCAAGTTTGCATTACTAAAACAGTATAGTATATTATTAGGATGGTGATTCGGAAATTAATTCTACATTTGAAATTATGAGGAGCATAAATGTAGAGTTCAAAGTTTCAAACCTGTATCAGGACGAATGGTTTGCGTGAAAGACCTTCCTGAGACAAGTCAAGAGGCATGAATTAGTATATGTATTGTCCAAAAGACACCTTGAAGGTAATTACCCCAGGATTATACTGAAAACAGCTACTGATAGAGGATGGCAAGGGTTTCAACACTTGAGTATGAGTTGCTTCAGAACTCACATATATAGCCTCAATCTGCGATTTATTGTGATTGCTTTCAATAAACTCTTTAAGAGGTCTAGATATTTTCCATGCACGCTCTCCACTTGTGTCATCAACATCAACTGCACTCAATATCAAATCCTTGAACGGGAGAGAGCTAATAGACCACATAGCGACATATTCACGCATAATTGTTGATAAGCTGCAGATCTGGAATGACATCATACAAAAACAAATGGAAAACGGAGTTAATCCTACATATTTTTGTACTCTATATAGCATAACCAGCGATATTCAAGTGAAGATCCAACTGCTATATCTAAAGGATCAAAACAAGAGCAAAAAAGTTACTCAATTTCCCAGTTCTGAAGGCGATAAATATTGCTCCATCCAAGCAAAAGCAAGTAAAGAAAAAGATCCAGAAAGTTTGTGGTGAAGGAACATAAAGGTGGATGCAATAGCAGATACGGTTTAGTTTAACTACAGAGTTACCTTCAGAACATGCAAGCTTTTCCTGGCGTCCTCTGTCTTTTGAGTAACTAATGGAGTCATTTTTGCGAGCCTTGACCGGGTTTTGACTAAATTGGTATTATTATATTCCTTCACCTCTCCACTTAAATATAGCCGAAGTCTGATCTCATCATATTGACGGTGCTCAACTAATGCAAAAGCATATTCAGCTGTTGATGATTTGCCTTCACCAAGCTGCAAAGTGAATGAAACCAATTTCAGGCTAAAAAACACAAAAAAAAAATGCCAGTAGATTAATAGCAAGACTAATTTGGAGTGACAAACAGAAATGATTAAGTTAGTGCTACCTTATCCCTTGAGAGCAATAAAAGATCATTCTGAGATATCAAATCGGCAGTGGTGCATACAACAGTAGGCAACTGAAAACCATCAACTTCACTGCATCCTGTCACAGCTGCTCGCTGCCATACAGTTTCTGTACAATCAAAACCACCGAGCAATTATATACATGTCCAGATAACAACAGAATGCAATTATATTTTCAAAAGCACTTATCTGCTTTTAAAATGGATCATGGAGAGATTAGGTGTTTGCTATGCCGACTTCTGGATTAGAAGAGAAGCAAGCAAGTAAACTGATGCTTTTGACTGATTTAAAACTGGACACCATCTTTAAGTACATATTTTGTATTCAAAATTAACAAATCACTATGAATATGATTTCAGCAGGTTTCTTTTTTTAATTTTATAACCAAATACCACCAACCTTTAATCATGATGAACTAACCAAAACTCAAACAATAATTAGATAGTAGTTGATTCTGAGTGGTAGGCTCTTGCAAACACTCCACAAACCAGGTACAAAACCAAGTAAAAGAACGAGTCTCGTCCAGAAAGTGCATGGACTCCTTATACACTATAAATTCGTTAACCTAAACAAAAACACTCCAAAATTAACAAAATGTGATACGAGCAAGTTGAGAAAAAACATACCTTCATCCTCATCCTTCCCTGAAACAATCTGAGCTTTAACCTCTTCAAAAAGCAAAGGCTCAAATGTATCGAGATATTGTCCCACATCCGAGTATGTATTCGCCACTTTCTTCAACCCCACCTTACTTCCATCCCCAATCTTTTTCTCGTAATTTCCCTATTTCAGCCCAAAAAAAAATAAGGCAACTGAAAATTTAGCTTAGGAACACTTAAATTGAACAAAACCAAACATTTCTCCTACATTGAAATCAAATTTGCAGAGCAGAAACAAGAGAGATTGATAGTAACTTACACCGGCTTCTTTGAGGATATGAAGGTAATCCCAGCTGAGAACGATCTTGTAGAATCGAAGAAGACAGCTTCCAGCGTCAAGATTGTTCCTTTCTACTGCCATTTATTATTGTTTCTTTGTACTCCTGTCAATATGTGTGGATGAGTGAGGTAGGGTTTTTGTTTGATAGGCAGTCAAAACCCATTTAACAACACCCACCTATTTACACCCATTTATAAATAGATGTTAATAGGTGGGTGATACATGGGTTTAGGTAAAACTATTAACCCATGAGCTATAAAATTCTATTTTGCGAAGTCTAAAAACCGTAACTTTATACAGAACAACATAACTTGGATCCCAATTCAGCCATTTAGAAATAGAGAAGTGCATGAATTTATTCCTATTTCTAGAGCAATCAACCTTTTGAGGAGCATAAGAAGTATACAAAAAGTGGTATGAATGTACAAGACCAGCCAAAATACAATAAAGCTTTAGGGGGCATATTTGTTTGAAACCCATTATCAAACACCTTATAACCGGTCGATTGGTGAGATGATTCGAGTTCCAGAAAGATTGATACCTTCAATTGAGATTTGAGTTGGAGGATGATGGGAGATGCCGAGATGATTGAGAGAAAGATGATGGGCGAACTCGAAGTCTATTACTGCTGCAGTAAGCGGCTCGGCTCCTCCCTTGTAATCAGTTGTGATGGAAGGAAAAAGGAAGAGGGAGAAGAAGGGTTTAAGGAAAATATTTTACAGTATTTATGGATTGGGGTTTATGCTTTGGACAAATTCCACGAATGCCCCTTTATTTTTATTTTATACTTATATATACATACTTACTCCGTCCTAGTTTCATCTTCCCAAATTGGGACGGAGGAAGTATTAAAAATTGGGTTAATTGTGAAAACCCCATCAATAATGGTTTTTTTCCAAAATCTAGTTTGGTTCGCTCTTAATTTTTTACTTTCACACCATCACCGTTAAATTTTGTCACATGTAAACACCATGTACAATGGCTATGATGGCCCATCACACCCACACCTGGGGCTGGCTCGTGAACCATCACACACCGGTGTGATGCATTTGCATTTTTTCTTTTTCTTTTAATTATCACACTTTTTTTTATGTTTTGCTTTTATTTATTTCTCTTTTATTTTCATTATCTTTCTCCCTTTCTTTTTTGTATATTTTATCCCAATCATTATAACTTTTTTACTTTTATTTGAAATTATTATAATTAATTAACGATATTTAAAATAATACGATGGTTCGAGGCTATGCTTGGATGCATCACTCGACCAAACAGGCGTTATATGAGCCCCAAAGACATATTGGCGGTTGTTGATGAAATTCGTGAACACTTCCAAGATTGTATTCCAAATTAAGTATCTAGTGTTTGACATCATATTAGTACGGTATTTGATATTCTAGTCGTATTGTATTACTTTGGATTCATTATGTTATGCATGTAATATTTTCGATTCAAGTTCGTACCCGTGTTAAATTTGTAACGTTTTATTGGTAAGTATTTAATATATGAAGTTATTCGTGTACCGATTAATTTCTAGATTTTTCGTTAAATAGATTATTTTGGTTTTACTGAAATATTTTTTTTAAATAAATAAATGACAAAGGTAAAGTTTTCAATTTGCAAAAGAAAAGGTAAAGTTTTCAATTTGCAAAAACAAAAACAAAAAATGACAAAACTAAAGTTATCAATTTGCAAATCCAAAAAAAATTAAAAATTAAAAAAATATGGTCAGTTTGACTTACAACCAGCCATATTAATACATGGTCGGTTGTTCACATTTAATTTTTTGGGTGAATTATGTAAGGTACCCCTTAAATTCGAGCTAATTACATATCCAACCCCCGATCTCAAACAATTACATTCAAGTCCAAAATCTATTTTTTGAGTTGACCAACTAAAATTTAAATGGAAAAGAAAATGAATTGGACTCAATTGCAATTTATAAGTTTTATTTTACTACACATTAGACTCAAATATTTTATAAATTACATTATTAACCCAAATCATTCTCCCTAAACTTTAATAAAACCACAAAATAACACCCACCATCTTCTACCACCTCTAACCACCTTTTCCACCACCTCCAACCTCCATCTTCTTCCTCCCTCCATATTTTACAACTCCGATCGGAGCTATGTACTGCTCCGGTGGAGCTGTAATCTTCTTCAACAAAGAGCTCCGATCAGAGCTATGCCTCCTGGAGTCAGATTATGCCCACCGAGCAAGACATAGCTCGAAGTTGTAAAATATGGAGGGAGGAAGAAGATGGAGGTTGGAGGTGGTGGAAATGGTGGTTAGAGGTGGTGGTGGAAAATAGTGGTTAGAGATTGTGGTGTGGTGGGGAAGATGTTGGTTGGATGTGGTGGGGAAGAAGGTGGAAGGACAAGGGTTAAAATGTTAATAAGTAATTTTTTGAGTATTCATTTGCAAGAATTACAAATTTTATGGGCTAATTTTGCAATAAGTAAAATTAATATAATTGTTGAATTATAAAGAAAAGATAAAATACTTTTGGGTTTGGATGTAATTTTCAAATTCGTTAAGTGTAAAATTTGGACAAATCTGTAATAGTTCAAATTCTGGGGACCAAAGTGACAAATGGGCAAATTTAACGGGTAGTATCTGTAATTTTCCCTAATTTTTTTTTTCATTCTTCAAAAAAAAAACGATTGTTGTTCAATCGTGCATGTTAATGTTTTGTATTTGTATAAATGAAATATTTTTCTAAAAAAAATAATTTTTTTTTCTTTTTCGAATTTTTTATTGTTGTTATTTTGTGTTCAATCATGCATGTTAATGTTTTTGTGTTTGTATAAACGAGCTATTTCAATTTTTCGTTACGTTTTATTAATTTTATAAGATTTTTTATGAGTTAAGGGCATTTTAGTTAAGTTACAAATATTTGGTGTTGCGTTTAGCGGAAACGGTGTTGCGTTTAACATTCACGAAATAGAATGTTCATCCAATCATGGTGATAAAGCTCTTAATCGACGAAAGAAAATAGAAAAATTACCTGTAGCACTCGAATTGTTGGTGGAGATTTGGATTGAATTGGAAGATGAAGCCATTGGATTTGATAGATTTGAGGCTAGTAGTATCAATTTGATGTTAGTTGCCGCGTAACTTTTATTTGAAAAAATGTTGGGGAAAAATAGTATTGACCTGAAGTTCGGCAGTTTGCGTAAGATACCCTAAACTTTATACACGAGCAATTTGCCCCTAGATTTATATATTTATGCGATTTGTCCTTTAAAGTTTGAATTTCTTGTGATTATCCCACGAAATTTGAAACTTTATGAGACTTGTATAATGAGTTTCTGAATTTTAGTGCCTTTTTTCTAGGCATTAAACAAATTAGAAATTTGAGGAGCAAAAAAATCTTACAAACTTTATGAGCTTGGCAGTTTGCAACAATGTATAAATTTTAGGAGTCAAATTAGTCACGTACGAAGTTTAGGTGACACTTCATACAAACTATCAAACTTTAGAGGGCAAAATGGTGTTTTGAGTTTATTTATGTGAATGTTGAACGAACTAGATAGTGTTTCTACCTTCTAGTACTGTAGGGTCGTAGGTAAACGATTACGATTGTTTTGTTTTTTCAAAAATCTAACCGGAATAGATGGAGAAATGTCGTAAGATATGCAAAATTCTTGTATATGATTTTCATTTGAGTCTCTTTTTTTTCCTTGGCCAAGTGATCATATATAATTAGCTAGTGACAACTACTAACTGGCATGTTAATTAGCACATATGGCTAGCTATGAAGTACTGAACAACAGATCATTTCCAATTGCAACCCGATCAAGCTAAAGAAAACTTTAATGAAGTTCATGTATAAACATCAATTCATACCAATTCAAAATGCCAAAATTTCCAATTTCAATTGGGATTAACTTATTTCCATCAACAAGCTCACCTGCCATCATCATTCATACAGTACTAACTTCTTTTTATTGTTTTGGAAATCTACCTTCAACTCTTTATTGAATGGTCCGTTAACTATCAATATTATCTTTGGTATATATACTTGAAATCTCATGGTGTTTCTTTAATATTTCGGAATTATACGTAGTGTATAGTATTATGGAGTATAAATATAGTGTATGTAGTTAATACTTATACTAAAACAATAAAATGAATCAGGACAACAGGTAGACATCTAATTATAATGTGAAAATAAGCACTTTTTTTTTTTACAGTCTGATTTTTATGAGCTATATGATCAATTAATAATGTATAGTACATGCATGATGCCTTTGTCACTGCATTGACGTTACGTACACACACAAGAAATGTGTGACATCCAAATAAGAAACATGGTATATATCTCGAATCATTAATTCCACATATGTCAAAATCAAACATTTAAAACATTTTTACCAAAACTACCAATTACCAAATCACTCATTTAATTCCAAATAATCACCATGCCCCTATAAATACCCCAAATTACATTCCCGATCCACACTCACCACTTCCAAATTGAAAACCACAGTTTCCTACCTTGTTCTTCCTTCCTTACTGCCATGACAAGAAAGAAAGTAAAGCTCGCCTTCATCACCAATGACTCATCCCGAAAAGCCACCTTCAAGAAACGAAAGAAAGGCCTCATGAAGAAGGTCAGCGAGCTCAGCACCCTATGCGGCATTGACGCATGTGCCATTGTCTACAGCCCCTACGAGCCACAACCTGACGTGTTCCCCGACATGCGTGGGGCCCACCAGGTGGTGTCCCAGTTCAAGCGCATGCCGGAGATGGAGCAGAGCAAGAAGATGGTCAATCAGGAGTCGTTCATCCGTAACAGGATTGCTAAAGTACCGAAAGCAAATTGAAAGAAGGATAATAGGGAGAAGGAGATCACACATTTGATGTACACATGTCTCACCGGGAAGGGTGTCGAAGGGATGAATGTGGGTGAGCTCAATGATTTGGGGTGGGTGCTTGAGAGGGATTTGAAGGAGGTTTATAAGAGGATTGATTGTTTGAAGAAGGGTAGTTTGGTCCACGCGCCGAAGGGGAAGGTGGGGTTGGAGTTGGGTGGGGTGCAACATCAGCAGCATCAACAATCCTGGTTTGCAGATTGGGCTAGGAGTGTGGCGGGTGATCAGCAGGGTGTCGGTGGGGCGTTCGGAGGGCACGGAGGAGGAGTGGTGGGGGAGGAAACGCAGGTCTTGCAGTTCAATGATGGTGGTGGAAATAATCAAAATAATAATAGTAATCATAATCATAATATTGATATTAATAATATTGATATGAACAATAATGGTGATAATGTTGTTGGTAGTAATGAGGGTGGTGGTGGTTCTATTTGGTCAAGTGCTTTTTTCCCTTGAGATTGGTTCATAAGTATTAGTGGTCAACTGTTATCACCAAGAATAATACATTTGGCTCTTCAATTGAATTGATTTTCTTATAATAGTTTTATGAGTCTAAATGGTGGAGATGATATATGGGAAATGTGGGTTTCAAATTTGATTGTAAATATTTGGTTTTGTGAATTCCTTGCATTTTTGTTTGTTTTCTTAACTAATAACAAAGTTATGTCACTAGAAATGTGTTCAATAACAAAATAACGAAGCCACTCAAGATAAACATACGAAGTGCTTAGGGGATTGGGGGGGGGGGGGTAATGCATTTGCAGAAACCAAGTGAAAACTTCGAAAATACTATATAGGATCGGGAGGTGAGAATGACTACAACTTTTGTGTCCCCGAGTTCATTGTCTGTTACATGATAAATGGTGTATCTTTGGTGACATAGTATGTTTTAAAAAATGAATTTTTTTTCTACGGTAATATCGGTCGATGTATATATTATTCAGGACACATATAATGTCGGATCAAAGAATAATGGTTTCAATTAGGAGGGATTTATGAGCCATAAATTTGATGGGATAACAAAGCTTCACTATCATGTTAACTCAAACTCCTTTACTACATACATACTTCATACCAAAGATATTTACTTCCTTTCCCCCACTACTTATTTTATAATATTTTACGTTGACGTTAATTCAAGAGCAATATTTATTGTACCGGAAATAATAGTATTTAGTATTTTTTTTTCCATCGTTTCTAAGTATGAACGTAGGAATATTATAATGAGTTCAAAACGAAACGCTGATAAATCCATAAATTATTGTCGTAAATAATCACAGTCCAGCTCTGACGGGCTTTATATTTTAGCCCATTCTATACAATTAGTCAGTTTAGTCATGACATATGATCATAATCATCCCGAGACCCGAGTCTTATTAGATCTTGGTGATTATATTTTAGATTGGTTTGGGTTGAATTATATTACAAGTCACAACCAAACTATATCAAATTTCCAAAACTCGACCGATAACCAAATCCATATGGGCAATGACAAAATCAAATTCACGGTCTTCATCGAATTAACCCCACGAGCTTATATTTGCATATCACAATCGAGCTCACACCCTCCATCAATCTTGATATGTCGTAATATCACTTGTACCTAATCGAGTTCCCCATAAAGAGGATCAAACTGCAGATCAAATTTTAAGTCTACCAAACAAGACTCGGGTCCAACAGAGAAATGCCTATTTATGTAATATTCCATCGCATCGACTTTAGGACGTCACTAAATGCCTATTTACGTCACAACGTTTTGACTTTTGACTTGCTTTTCAACTAAATATTCACATAATCCATCCCGGTCTTTTAGATTCAACCCAATTGATTGAAAGTTCGTCGTTAAAGTTAATCTAGTGAAATTACCCCTCGGACGAGTATGTAGCCATGAACTGTAGATTCAACGCAACTAACTGAAAGTTTATCGTTAAAGTTAATCCATAAAAGTTACCCCTCGGATGAGTATGTAGCCACGAACTGAGCGGACGAGACTCCATTACTAGGACAACTTCACATATTAAAATGTAAATGAAAAAATCGCTTCGTGTTAACTTTTTTGAGAGTTAAATATTTGTCCCTGTTTCCAGTTGAGCCATTTCTCCAAAGAGTAACCATTAATTAAAAACTAAAATAACAAGAGTCACAACATTCATATTCCATTTTAGACTATTATTAAGTAAATCAACTTTAGAGTTTATTATACAAAAAGTAATTGATTAAAGATTACGGAGGCTTATATGCCAGACCGTGTTATGCGGCAGTTCAGATACCCCCAACTCATTCATAAAGAACTCATAAAACCAATGCAAGTACAATGGCCACCACAACCCTCACTCTACTGACGGTCTCATTGTGTTGGAGACTCATTTGAGAAATTTTAAAACGTTCGATGTAATTTCCATCTCCAAACACTTCGAGTGAATTTAGGACATGAAACACTTCAACCGTACGAGGATTGGTTTCGACAAAGGACGCATATGTAAGTGACCTGCCAAGAATCATTTACTCCAAGGCAACAATTCCGACTGTGCGATATGGATCCTAGTGTGGTATGTTTCCTAAACATCCAATATATATGCATACACGACGTTCGCAATCTCAAATCCTTATTTTGTATGTTTTTTATTTGTAGAGGCTACGATGGCTCGGGGCTATGCTTGGACGCATCACTCGACCAAACAAGCGTTATATAGATTGTATTCCAAATTAAGTATCTAGTGTCTGACATCATATTAGTATGGTATTTGATATTCTAGTCGTATTGTATTACTTTGGATTTATTATGTTATGCATGTAATATTTTCGATTCAAGTTCTTATATGTGTTAAATTTGTAACGTTTATTAGTAAGCATTTGAAGTTATTCGTGTGCTGATTAATTTCTAGATTTTTCGTAAAATAGATTATTTTACTTTTACTGAAATATTTTTTAAAATAAATAAATGACAAAAATAAGGTAAAGTTTTCAATTTGCAAAATAAGAAGTAAAGTTTTCAATTTGCAAAAAAAAAAAGACAAAACTAAAGCTATCAATTTGCAAATTCAAAAAAAAAAAAAAGGCCGGTTGTTCCCAGCCATTTTTACTTTATTTATTTTTTAATTTTTTTAAATAAGTCGTATACATTTAGAAACATTTAATTTTTTTTCATTCTTTAGAAAAAATTTGATTGTTGTTCAATCATGCATGTTAATGTTTTTGAATTTGTATAAACGAAGCATTTTTATAAAAAAATTATTTTTTTTTCATTTTCGATTTTTTTATTATTATTGTTATTTTGTGTTTAATGGTGCATGTTAATGTTTTTGTGTTTGTATAAACGAGTTATTTCGATTTTTTGTTAATTTTATAAGATCTTTTATGAGCTAGAGGCATTTTAGTCAAGCGTTTAGCGGACGGCGTTGCGTTTAACATTCACGAAAATTACAGGTCAATACAAATTGTTCGAATGTAATTGTTCAAACTGTAGGTACTATGGTGTAATTGTTCCATTTATGGGGGATAGCATATTAAATCTACCACTCTCCCAAAACTTACCGTTTCCAAACCCTAATCTGGCCTTAAAATGATTCAAACATTGAATTGATTGATATATCATCACCATCATCGTCTTCTCAGTTTAAACCCTAGAAACCCCAAGTCCGGCAGCTATGGAGTGGAACCCTGAAACACAACAAGCTCTATCCCAATGCTTTCTCAACACACTATCCCCTCACGCTGCGACCCGCCGTAACGCCGAAGCTACGCTGGCTCAGGAAGCTGGCCGACCCAACTTTGCACTCGCCGTCCTTCGCCTGGTTGCGGAGTCCACCGTCGATGAGCAGATCCGCCAATCAGCTGCCGTCAACTTCAAAAACCACCTCAAAGCTCACTGGGCCGCTCCTCCCAATTCCGGCGAGCAGACTGTTGTGCCGGACCAGGAAAAGGAGCAGATCAAGACGTTGATCGTCACGTTGATGGTTAATTCTTCGCCGAGGATTCAAGCACAGATCAGTGAGGCTTTGACTATTATTGGGAACCATGATTTCCCTAGGGCGTGGCAGTCTTTGTTGCCTGAGTTGGTAGGGACGCTGGATAGATTGAGTCAGGTGAACGATTATGCATCTGTGAATGGTGTTTTAGTGACGATTAATTCGCTTTTTAAGAAATTTAGGTACGAGTTTAAGACGAATGAGCTTTTGCTTGATCTCAAGTATTGTCTTGATAACTTTGCGAGGCCGCTGTTGGAAGTGTTTATGAGGACTGCATTTGTTTTAGACCAGGCAGTGGCTTCTGGTGCGACTGCCGTTGTTCTCAGGCCGTATATTGAGTCGCAGAGGTTGTGTTGTAGGATTTTTTATTCGCTTAACTATATGGAGTTGCCGGAGTTTTTTGAGGATCATATGGAGGAGTGGATGATTGAGTTTAAGAAATATCTGACTGCGAAATATCCTGCTCTGGAAGATAGTGGGAATGATGGCCTTACTTTAGTTGATGATTTGCGAGCTGCTGTTTGTGAGAATATTAGCCTCTACATGGAGAAAGAGGAGGAGTTATTTAAGAAATATCTTAATGGGTTTGCGGAGGCAGTGTGGTTGGTTCTGGTGGCTGCAGCAGGTTCACCTACTAGGGAGAAGCTTACTGTGACCGGTATCAAGTTTCTGACCACGGTAAGTTCAAGTGTTCATCATGATTTGTTTGCGGCAGAGGGCATTTTGCAACAAATTATTCAGAATATTGTCATTCCGAATGTAATGTTGAGGGATGAGGATGAGGAGCTTTTTGAGATGAATTATGTAGAGTTCATAAGGAGAGATATGGAAGGCAGTGACCTTGACACCAGGAGAAGGATTGCTTGCGAACTCCTCAAGGGAATTGCTGTGAATTATAAGGAGAAGGTAACCCAGATGGTTTCTGCTCAGGTACAGAATCTTTTAGCGTCATTCGCAGAGAATCAGGCTACAAATTGGAAGCACAAAGACTGTGCAATTTTTTTGGTTGTATCCCTTGCCACAAAGAAAGCCGGTGGTAGTTCTGTTTCCACTGATCTTGTGGATGTTGAGAGTTTCTTTGCATCAGTTATTGTTCCGGAGTTGCAACATCAAGATGTGAATGGGTTTCCTATGCTGAAAGCCGGAGCATTGAAGTTCTTTTGCATGTTCAGGAATCAGATCCCTAAGCATGTTGCGGTTGCACTGCTTCTTGATGTAGTTCGTTTCCTTGACTCCGAGTCAAATGTGGTTCACTCATATGCTGCTAGCTGCATTGAGAAGCTGTTGCTGGTTAAAGATGAAGGAGGAAGAGCAAGATACTCAGCTGCAGATCTCGGTCCATTTTTGCTTCCTTTGATGTCCAATCTTTTTAGTGCCTTGCAGAAGCCAGAGTCTGAGGAGAACCAGTATGTGATGAAATGTATAATGCGGGTTCTGGGAGTTGCAAGCATTTCTCAGGAAGTTGCTTTACCTTGCATCAATGGTTTGGCAACTGTTCTGAATAGGGTCTGTGAAAACCCAAAGAATCCGGTCTTTAACCACTATTTATTTGAATCTGTAGCTGTTTTGCTCAGACGGGGCTGTGAGCAGGATCCATCTCTGATTTTGGCCTTTGAGACTAGTCTTCTTCCCATCCTGCAGATGATCTTGTCAAAAGATGTTAGCGAGTTTTTCCCTTATGCGTTTCAGTTGCTAGCCCAGCTTGTTGACTTGAACCGGTCTCCTTTACCAGGGAATTACATGCAGATATTTTCAATTCTCTTGCTACCTGAACCGTGGGGAAAGCATGCAAATGTTCCAGCTCTTGTTCGGTTACTTCAAGCCTTCCTCAGAAAGGCACCAGAACAGTTGATTCAGCAGGGTGGCTTATCTAGTGTCCTTGGAATATTCAACAAGCTGATTCAGTCGCCAAAAACTGATGAACAGGGATTCTATGTGCTCAACACTGTGATTGAAAACCTTGGATATGATGTGATTTCACCCTTCACCAACCACATTTGGGTCGAACTGTTTAAACGGTTGCAAATCAATAAAAAGAAGACGTTTGTTAAGTCTCTTATCATTTTCATGTCACTTTTCCTGATAAAGCATGGTCCACAAAACCTCTCTGGCTCAATGAATGCTGTTCAACCGGAGATTTTTCGTGTAATTTTGGAACAGTTCTGGGTACCCAATCTTACGCTGATCACTGGTTCCTTGGAGCTCAAGCTAACTTCAGTTGCTTCAACTAGAATTTTATGTGAATCCTTGTCACCATCGGATACAAAGCTATGGGGGAAGCTGCTCGATAGCGTTGTCACGCTTCTTTCGAAGCCAGAGGAGGACCGAGTTGAGGATGAGCCTGAAGTCCCAGATTTTGTAGAAACTATTGGTTATAATGCAACTTTTGTTAATCTGTATAGTGCTGGGAGGAAAGAAGAGGACCCTCTCCGAGACATCAATGATCCAAAGCAGTTTCTGGTTGTATCTTTGGCAAAGCTTTCTGCTCTCGCCCCTGGAACATGCCCTCGGATCATCATTGAAAATCTCGAACCATCAAATCAAACTGCATTATCTCAACTGTGCAGCTCCTATGGCCTCGCAATAGTTTGAGGCAGCAGCAGCACCTGCCTGATAGTAAGTTTTCTTGTTTTAGATACAGTTCCTTAAGCATTAATATGTTGAAGGCTCTACTTGGATATTATTTAAATATTCTGAACATATGTAGATTACTATTGATGCATTCAAATCTTTACTGTTTCTGAGTTTGGGGTTAAGTGTGAGTCGACATTTGTATATAATCATGTATTGTGTTAGCTTCGGATTTTCGTGAAGTGAGAGTATTGCACTGTGGATGTTTTGGGCACTAATGATTAACGTAAAGATGTTAGTTCTTTAGTGTAACGTTTATGGATTAATTTATCGCAAATTCTATGTCGATTTCCTTGGGGTGTGTTATTGCCTGTCTTTGTATATAGTGCTCACTGCTCACCTCTTCCTAGATTAATTTTGTTTCAAATTTAAGTAAGGTTGTTGGCAATGTGATTAGGAATGTGGTTTTGTTAGCTTTGGACTTTTGTAATGTGTTGTTGCAGTTGGGACAATTTGATTATTCATGATCTCTTTATTAATTTCAATTCTGACATCGTTAAATTATGGAGATAGCATGTATCCTTCGAAGCAAAATAGACATCTGTGACTCTGTTTACTTTAAGTGCAAATAGATCTATAGGATTTGCTGCCACTGGACCATATACCACATCATTATTATGTTTAGAATGGGAAATAGTTAACATGAAACTTGATTATGTAGATCTGTAATTGCCACTTTTGACGTCACATGTGTATTATTAATAATGTACGTTACATAGTGTGCCATTTAGGAGGCTTGTCTCTATTCTGCACTCTACTTCTATGTTTAGCATTAGCAGCTGTGAAGCACGGATACGTGGAAACCCTTGAAGTCCCGCCCCAGATACGGTCCCGGGGACGGATACGCACGGATATGTGTACGAAACGTATCCGCTGGCCTTTCTTTAAAAAAAAAAAGAAAAAAAAATCATTAAATCCGGGTTGGTTTGGGTGGGATGACACAAATCTGGGGAAAAAACCATAAATCAAAACCCTACTTGCCTAATTTAGCCAGAATTTGGAGACTGACTTTAGAATAGAAGCAGCCGCACTTCTTACCTGTTGCTGCAACCATAATCGATCCGCCCCCTTTCGGATTCCCGCGGCGGAGACGCCTCTCCCAGTTGCGATTCCCCGTTTTTTCCTCTTTGGCCAGCCGCCCTTTTGTCCCGCTGTACTGATGGACTTATGGTATTTTGTGTGTCGGTAGTAGTTTTGACTTTTATGTAGCTTCATTCTTCTTTATTTTGCAAAAGCGCTTCTAATTATTTTCATAGGTTTGCATTACAGCCCCTTTTCTTATTTTTATTACTTTCAGGATCATGTCCACTTTCAGAATTTTTATGATATAGTAATATATTATTAAAAAATATATAAAAAATTAAACGGTCCGTATCCTATTTTTTTGGATTTTGACGTCCCGATGTATCCGTATCCGTACTTCCTAGTTTAGCAGTATTATGAACTTCTAGTCTGGAACTTGTTGTAACATTACTGACTGACACTTCGCATGTAAAGTTGTGATTGTAGGGCTTGGTTAATGTGGAATTATCCATTTATCTTGAAATTGTCATGGCTTTTAAGTTGAGTACTCAGTTCTTTGATTGGGATCTTAGCAAGTAAGCATTGGTTTTTGTTTATTCTAAGCCGACTGGGTTGAAATAAATGTCTTTTGTATTTCACCTCTCCTTGGTTAATAATCGAATTATAATAATATATGTAGTGATGTTTATATTCTGATGAAGCACAAGAGTTTTTGCAATGTTGTTTCTACTCGAATTAAGATTGCTTTATAGGAGTAGCTTAGTAGCATATTGGTTTTGTAGCTTCTGTTTGGATGTTATGAGTTAGTGACTTTGTATTCCCTGGATTGTAATATTTAATTGTTTCCAAGTCTGAATCATTTTATTATACTCTCTCGTAGTTGCCTACTACTACAAAATTATGGGATGAGTCTAGTTTTTGTGCAGTTCCTGTTCAACTTGTCAGTTGTACTGTAATATGTTGTTTCCCGTGCCGTGATGAATCCGCACCATTTCTCTGTTCCTTTGCATGGAAAACCCTGTGTGATCAAATGATGTCTGATTTCGTAGATTATCAAAGATATGTGGTCTGAAGAAGTCACGATTTTAAAATCTATTGTGATTCTTTCTTGGTTAGGCAACTCTGGTGCGACTGGTAGCATGCATTATGCTTCTACTCACTATGTTATGGATGCATTTTAATATGTTTTTACTAGTTATGCTCTGTTATCTTAATGATAAATTAATTTGTCAATCCAAATCCATATTCCCTTGCTGCAAAAATGATATGCCCCATCTGAAGTCATGTTGTTCGTTCCAATTTCTGACTTCCAAGAAGAGTATGCCAAGTATTATATATTTATTGGCTATCTGTTTTCTTGATTTTGCAGGTAACTTTTGAGTGCGACCTGGAGCTACCTAATTTGTGGAAGGGGCTAGATTTGGAAAATCTTGATACACTGATCTGTTGGCAAAATGCAATTCCAAGATCATCCATATAGTTGACGGAGCCTAAGCCGTTGACTGTAGTTTGATGTTTCTGTCATCGGATCAAAACAATTGAACTGTGTTTATACTTAATGTTTATCATGCTGGGAAGTAATCTTGCTCTTCCAATTGTCTATTTTGGGTGGCATGATTGTTTAGTGAGAGCATGTTGAATGTGTGTTTAAATGGTGATGCTACTTGGGTATGCACACAATTTTTCTGTTTAGTTGCATTTATTGCTTGATCAAAAGAATTATGTGCATCTGCATTGATGGTCTTTGTTGGAGTAAATTGTAATTTTCATACAATTTTCAATTCAACTAAATTATTTACTATTCCCTCCTATTCATATTATAAGATGTTTTAGATTTTTCATACAAATTAATACAACTCTCTCCACATTAATAGTTTTGATAAAAGATTGAAAACAAAAATGTTGATGTCTTGGATAAATAAATCGATCAATAAAATATGAGAAACATGCGTACTTTACAATACAAAATAAATGATTTAAATGCATACAAAATTGTGAAAATACAAAATTACTTGGTATAATCTTCCAAAATATCTTATATTTAAGTAAATGGTCAATAGGTCAAAACATCTTGTAAAATGAATAGAATGGAGTATAGTTTAACATTAATTTGTGCTTAAAATCGATAACCATTGACCAGTAAAAGTTAAAATGACAAGTTTTATAGGGAATGGAGGGGGATGAATGAAAGTAGCCTCGAAGGCTCTACCCAATAATACTTCACAAAATTGTACTCTTTCGATCTAGAACTAGGAGTAACTTTGGCGAGAGACCGTCTCTCGGAGAGACCAAATCGAATGTCACATATTTTGTCACAAACATCACATGTTTAGATACAAATATCACATGTTAATAAATGGATGTAATGCAAGTATAATGCAAATTTATTATATACACGATGTTTGAGGATAAACATAGATGTTTGTACGTAAATATGTGATGTTGAATTAGTTTCTTCGAGAGACGGTCTCTCGCAAAAGTTTGTATATCATGGAGTATCATTTCTAGAGAGACGATCTTTAGATTACTTATATGAAGATGAGCCTATATTGTCATGAAAACCATCAATGATATTAATTTTAACATAATTTATCGTTTGTATATATGAAAAAAAGAAAAGAAAAACTAATGGTGACAGTATAGATCTTTTGATTAATAACATCGATGATATTCTTAACAATATAGTGTGTTTCTAGATAAATTATTTACAGATCGTTTTTTAGGAAACTTACGAATAATGTTCTCCCTCTATCCCATGTCAGTTGTCCAGTTTGCACTAATTCGCGGTCAACAAAATTGAACTTTGACCACGAATAATTCTCAAACGGTAATAGTAAAATCTTCAATTGAACTATATAGGAAAACTTAGGTCTAAATTTTCATTATATAGTTCAATAGAATATTTTACTATTACCGTTTGATAATTATTCGTGGTCAAAGTTTGTAATATAAAATTCCCTTGAAAAGGTTTTCTGACTTTGTTTTGAAATGATGATTGAAAGATAGACAGAAAGATGTAAAGTTTCGTGCAATGTTTCACTTGAAGTTTCGCTTAAAGTTTCCTGCGAAAATTGCAACTTACAGAATAAAGTATTTACGTTTTTGGGAAACCTTAAAGTGCAGTTATGATGCAGTGCAGTAAATAAAGCAAACTAGAATTATAGTGGTTCGGCCATAAAAGTGCCTACGTCCACTCCCCAAGCATTTACTCTTGTGACTTCCACTAAGATCCTTGATAGACCACTTACAACACGCAAGCACTCAAAGACAACAACCTTGTCCTTCCCTCTTGCTCCAGTCTAAGCTATCCCCACCTAGACTAAGTGTCTCGTGCTAAGGAGCAATCACAACTCCCTTAGCCACACGTTAATAAGATCTCGGCACTCTTGAATTACACTGATTGAACGAATATGAAACTCACAAAACTCTCTTTTCTATACATAAACTCAATGAACATCAATAGAGAGCTTTGAAGACAACTCCATTTATGACACTTATATAGCTCGTTGTATGCGCTGTTGTCTGTGTTCTTATTTCTCCAGCCTTGAACTCTTTTATAACGCATAAGAATAAGCCAACGTTGGTATGTTCTGAATTGCTGGAAGAATAACGTTAGTTTGTTCTGAATAGTCTGGAAGACTTTATCTCCTGTTGAGATTTTCTAGGAGAGTTTTACTCTTGAAAGAATCTTGCAAATAACAAAAGAATATCCAAGATATATTTCAAACAAAGTCCATTACAATAAGGATTCTATTTTTGAAAATCTCTTTTAAATATATTTGAAATCCTTATTTGACCAAGAGATTTTATTCCAAATAATAAATAACATTATACTCCATATATAATCTCTAATTTTGGAAGAGAAAAACGTGTGCCACATTTTTCTACCATAAATAAATTGTACATAATTTAGAAATCCAGTGTGCTCGAAAGAACGACGGAAACGTAAACGTTTCGAACGACGTTTCAGAAAGGTGGCAGTTTGATGAAAATCAAATTTAACTTGGCGAACTTTACATGGATTTAGTGGAGACATATTGGACTTAGAAAAATGTTAGTCCATGACATAATGTTTGTTAGCATCACATATGGATTCGACTTTTCAGGTCAATAAAGTTCAATTTTGTTGACCGCGAATTAGTGTAAAGTGGACAACTGGCATGAAACTGGGGAGTATATATCTATCTGATCTATGAATATATACCTCGTGTACTAATTTGATTTGACAGTATGAATTCTTCGACAAGTGAAAAAGTGAGTTATGTTGCTAAAGTATAGATCATGGATAAAAACCGATTACTATGTAGAGTTTATGATTTAACACTACTCCCTTCGTCTAGAATAACTTCGTATATTAGGGTTGATATCTAATTTTAAGTAAAAAGTTAACGTAATAAGGTTGAGATGTGTGTATTTTTAAACTTCATCATTTCTTATGCTCTTGTAAACTTAGTGCATTATTAATACTATATTTTTTGCCGCTTAAAAAAAAAGGTGCGAAATGTGACTTTTAGTGGCAATAAAATTGTACTTCCTCCGTCCCAGGAAGTTCACTTTTTGGGTGGAGAAAATAAGGTATATACTCCCTCCGTCCCTTAGATGATGTCCAGGTTACTGCTCATGCACAAAAATTAAAGAGAGTAATATTATAACACTATATAGTACATGTGTGGTCTACTTTATGACTTTATTGGTAGTTAGTTGATTCTTTAAGTTACTTTTTGACTTTTTTAGGAGTAGTGCATAATAAAAAATTGTATAATTGTTCCTAAAATGACAAATAAATGAAAGTGGACAACTCTACCGGGACGCCCAAAATGGCAAAAGTAGCTTCTAAGACGGCCTGCATTGCGTTGTCACTCCATCTCGACGTTGATGGCTCCCCGTCACTTAGTGACGGGGAGGTAGCAAATCAATCACGCCACTTGTCGTCGTCTGATTGGTTTGTTTTTTTTAAAAAAATTTCAAATTCCTTTTTAGTTTAAAACGGCTATAACTTTCAAAATAAAAATGTAAAAAATAAATAAAAATCACCAACGGCTTTATTTTTTCGAGATATATAAAATGAGACCAGTCTTGACTATGTTTGGATCATCCCATCTCCAACTCCTCTTATTTCTCTCTTAATTAAACTTAAAACACTCTCTTCACTCCAAAACACCATCTCCACTTCAATTTTCCGACGACATGGCGGAAACTTGTTTACTCCGGAAACTCTGAGGTGGATGCAAGAAAACACACCCGAAGCCTACGAAGCGTGCATGCAAAAGCTTAACAAAAACACCTCTCAACAACCCCAACCGAGCTTCGTTCGCCCTTTGTTCGAAAGCTCCTACGAAGACCCCTACACCAAAATTACCAATCTCCAATCTTCCAAACACCAATATTTTCGCAAGCACCGGAAGTTGTTCCTGAAACGCAGCCTGAAATTCAACCGAACCGGAGGCGTGGGAAAGGGAAAGCCAAAGACACGGAAGGAGGGACGACCAATAAAGGGGAAGGACGGGGCTCACCCTACAACGCGAATGAGGACTTGGTTCTCATCTCTTGTTACATGCCTGTTAGCGCAAATCCGATCATTGGCACGAATCAGAGGTACGCAAGTTTGTTCAAGAAAGTCGAGGAGAAGTTCGAGGACGTGTGGAGGGATGGGAGGATGTCCGGTTTGGAAAAAAAGCGGAGTCATGATTCACTTCGTCTCAGATTTAAGCGGATGAGAGATGACAATAATTGGTGGTTGATTTGTGTGGATCGTGCTACTAGGGTTGTCGGCGATCGGAGTGGCTACAATGAAGCCAATGTAACTGAAACAACCCAGGAATTCTACAAAGAGAAGTCCGGTTGTAACGCCGGATTCAACTTATTCAAGCAGTGGGATGCCATGAAACAGTACCCAGAGTGGGAAACGAGGATGAACTTGGAGGAAAAATACAAGAAGGCTGCAACAACTCCGAGGGTTGAGGTTCCAGTTGATGATGATCAACCAATGGAATTAGCAGGTGCTAGTAGTGGGAGCAAGCGCCAGAGTGAGGACAGTGTCAGTGTCACGACTAACAAACGTCCTATGGGTCGTGACAAGGCAAAGAAGATGGCTAGAGGTGGTAGTTTTGGCAACTCCCCAATGGATGCAATGAGCGAGGGATGGGTTAACTTTAATGAAAGTTATCCCCAATACCTTGAGTTGGAAAGACAGAAGCTGGAGTTTGCCCGGCAAAAGGAGGAACGTAGGATGAAGGAGAAGAAGATGGACATGTGGATGACACTTATGGGGAACTATGCCAACTTGACCCCAGAACATAAGGGAGTTTGTGATGCACTGCAGAAGGAATTGTTTCCGTCCGAGTAATGGCTGAAGTTGGGAGCTTGTTTTAGTTTGCTTGTTTGTTTTTTTACTTCCCGAAGTGTGGCTTGTTTGTGTTTTACTCTTCCAAGTGTCCGTTGTAATAAAATCAGTGTGCTTTGAATTTGAATTTGAATTTGAGTTTGAATTATTTGAATTACGGAAAGTAAGTCTTGTGATTTATCCTTACTTTGTCAGGCATCTTATAATTTATCAGACATCTTATCTTCAATTAATGAGGCATCCAATGCATTGTGACTCAGCTATGACTAAGAAATGAGTCACACATCTCCCACAACCTGTCTATATAATGCAACCATAGAACACATTTTCAGACACAACAAACTACTTGCATTCATCCCTTCTTCCATTATCTTAACTAAACAGAAAACACTCTATCTACTTCAATTTTCCAAAGATAATCATGTCCAATTCATCATCCGATGATGAAAGCTTGCTTGGTTCTTCTTCATCCAATCCTTTCGCACAAATTCAAAGCATGATAATGCAAAATGTACCAAATATGATCCAACAATTCCAGCAACAGCAACAACCGTACGAGCCACGACGGCCTAAGAAGAAGCGTGCTTACATTGACAGAAGTCGAGAAGAGCGTGGCAAACAATTGGAGGAAGACTACTTCGGGGTTAACCCACCATATGCAGATAAATTTCGACGGAGATTCAGAATGGAGAGGCCGTTGTTCGAACGGGTGATTGCTGGTGTGGTGCGTCAAGATGATTACTTTGTGTGTAAGCCAGATGCTCTTGGCCGACCGGGGTTAACCACACTACAAAAATGTACCGCAGCCATTCACATGCTAGCTTATGGGGCTTCTGCTGACTTGGTTGACGAGTATTGCCGACTTGGTGAAAGCACGGCTCCGAAAGTGTCTTCGCGTTTTGTGTTGTGGTGGCTGAGTTTGGTCCAACATATATGCGGAGGGCCAATGAAGCCGATGTTCGAAGGATTCTGGAAATCAACGCTGCAAGAGGATTTGTGGGCATGCTTGAGAGTATCGACTGTATGCACTGGACATGGAAGAACTGTCCCAAGGCGTGGCACGGTCAATTTCAAGGCAGAAGCAAAAAGCCTACCATTGTTTTAGAAGCAGTAGCATCCCAAGATACTTGGATATGGAATTCATTCTTCGGGATTTCCGGAAAATACAATGACTTGTCGATCGTGCAACGTTCACCGGTGTTCGACGATCTCCTGAACGTCACGGCACCTCAGATCAACTTTGAGGTCAATGGCCATCAGTAAAACATGCCTTACTACCTAACTGATGGCATCTACCCAGCTTGGGCTACATTTGTTCCTGCCATCCCGAATCCGGTAACGCACAAAGAAGCCAAATTCTCTGAGCGGCAGGAATCTTGCCGGAAAGATGTGGAACGTGCTTTCGGAGTACTGCAGGCACGATTTGCAATTGTACGAAATCCCGCCCTTGCACACAACAGGGCCACACTCAAAAAGATTATGGATTGCTGCATCACACTCCACAACATGATAGCTGAGGATGAGCGCCACAAATACCTAAATTATGACAAGGAAATCGAAGAGTTCGAACAAGATACCCGTGAGAATGTACCCCATGTGATTGACGGAGTTCGTATCCGACGAGCACAATCAACAATAAATTCTATCCCGGAATACATGAACTTTTCACGGCAAATGCACAGTATGTGCACGCATGAAGAACTCCAAAGGGACTTGATGGAACATATTTGGTGGATGCGTTGACTGTGGAGCTTGACCAATCGTGTAGTGTGTGTTTGTTAGTTTAATGCATTTGTGTGTTGTGTGTTTGTTGCATTTCCATTTAGTTTTTAAATTCTCTGCGGTTTGTTGTAATATATTCTTGCTCAATAAATTATAAAACGAGTTTTAAAAATGCAAATTTATTAATTTCAAGTTCTAAACACTCTTACAATATGTTAAGTATGTAAAAAAAAAAAATCGAATTTTCGTGACGGCTCCGTGACGCGTTACCCAATGCAGCAAAATCTCGTCATGGATCCCGTCACCAGCCGGTGATGCGTCACGGAGTCGTCACCAATGCGGGTAGTCTAAGAGATGGAAGGAGTATTACTTTTGGATAAAATAGTACTAGTGGGTCCCTCAAATTGATTTTTAAAGTTGAAATTGAGATAAAATAATGTTAGTGTGTTTACTTTTGAGTATATTTAATGTTTTAGTTGTGTGACTGGTTGCTAAAAAAGGAAATGGGAAGTTTTGATTGGGACACCCAAAATGGCAAAATTAGAAGCTATTTCAGGGACTGATGAAGTATAATTTAAATAAAATGGATGTTGTTTATTATTTGTTGGATGAGCAAGTCTCCTGAGAGACAGTATCTAGATAATTTATCTAGAGACGGACCTATGTTATCAACAAAATCATTGATGTCATTAAGCAAAACGTCTATGTTATCAACATTGGTGTTTTTTTTTCCATATTACAAAAGAAATGATTTCTTTATCAACATAGGCATTTTGATTAATAACATAGATCATTTTCCTAAAAATATAAATCGTCACTAGATAAGTTATCTAGAGACCGTCTCTCATGAGACTTTGTGTTGTTGGATGTGGTAATTTACTTAGTGCTTGTTTGGGTGCTCATTAAAACCAACAAAATCTGGTGAAAATCATCTATTTGACTTTTTTTTTTTTTTTTTAATCCCTTGCCAAACATTGATTTGAAAATTTTAATTACGTTAAATATGGAAATTTGTATATAAATAGGCATACATCACATTTTACAGAAACTGTAGAATCGATCGAATTCAAATTTGAAATTCGAAAAAGAAGAAGAGAGAAGAAGAAGTCGAGTGAAAATGGCGTCATCTGGTATGAAGGGTTTCTTCAAGGAGAAGAAGAGATCATCCGTTCCTGCAAAACAAACTCAATCCAAGAAGCCGAACAACTCTGCCTCCGACCTCGTTCAACCTCCTGCTCTCATCTCCCATGGCGCTCTCGATCTTCAAGGTCCGTTACCAACAAATCAAACCAAACCAAACCCTATTTGTTTAATCAATCCCATTTCTCAATTGATTCCACTACTAATCACTCATTCAATTCGCCTCTTGATGTTCCAATTTATCTGCTGTTATCAATTTGTTGTTTGAAGTTTGAACCAAACTTGTCTATTTTACTGTACTTTCTTGTTTCTCATTTTCTGTTCTTGGATACTAGCTCAGCTGTTGAAATTAGTGTCTTCTAGTTTTATTAGGTTATGATTAGTATAGTTTTCTGTTAATGTGATGAACTGATGATATGAAAATGAAAAATAACAATTGTGTAGATAAATATGATGAGAAAGAGGAGCTTCTGAGGCAGTTTGATACCAACATGGCGTATGGACCTTGCATAGGGATGACCCGTCTGGCTCGCTGGGAACGTGCCAATACCTTGGGCTTGGATCCGCCGAAAGAAATCAGGGGTTTGCTTGGAGAGGGCAAAGTTAATTCCGAGTGCTTGTGGCAAGGTCGAGTTTAGGCCTATAATATGTTGTTGCCTTCTTGCTCAGTTTGATTTTCTGTTCATTGAGGATTGTAGTAGTATTTCTGAAGCACAAGATTGGAATGGTTGGTATGTTGTCGAATGTATCAGCTTTCGTCTTCGGTTAGTAGATGCTGCAGCACCTTGCTGCTTATGTAATTCGTAGTTTTCTTTACTGGACTAGTAATATTACAAGTCTACAATCTTGTCTTTCTGTTGTACTTTTGAGTTGCATTTCTGAGTAAAACTGATTCTGTCATCCTCTTAGCTGGTCTTGCTAATGTAATTGTCAGATGGTCTTCATTGATCATCACGTACAAATCTGTTTCGTATACACACTCTGCAGATGAATCATGTAATATGAGGTGCATTGCATTGATTTTAGGCCATTTTATTGATCTTGAATGTTAAATCTGAGTGCAAATGACTTGCACTGAAGGACTGCGCCCCCTATGTCTCAATAGTAATGTGTCATTGACTTTTTTTGGGTCGATTTTAACCATAAATTACTGATGCGATGTGATAATACACAGATGAATGATACATGTTGTAAATCACCAAACACATAAGAAGCAGTTGAACAATATACAAAGTCGATAATCAACTTGAGTGTATTGTACAGTACAAAAAAAGGTACTCATATATGATAGATACATAAACCTTTCGCTACAACATCCTTTTGAAATCTGTAGCAGGATGATATTCTAGTCGCCGTAATGGGAAGGGGCAAACCTTCTGTAACATTTATCTAGTTGTAACTCAGCTGAAAATACAGATCTTGTTCTGTTTATAGTATATTATATACATGACCTTGTAATGTTTGTAGAAAAGGTCTTCTGCATCAATGCTTCACCAGCATGGCTTCTAATTTTTTCCTTCTGGCAGCATGTTTTAGTTTCTCAAGAGCTACAAGACCGACCTGCCTTACTCTTTCTCGCGACAAACCTATCCTGATAATTCCAGATGATACACGATACATAGTTCAGCGATTGTATTCGTCAAGTATTATAACAAGAGCACGAAATCCATACAGAAAAGACCATATTTGAAGGCATACCGTCTACTGATGTCTTCCCAAGTGAGACATTCATTATCAAGGCCATAGTAGAGACGGATTATCTCTCTCTCCCTCTCTCTCAAAGTTGTCGTTATGAGTTTATCTACTTCATCCTGTAAATACAAAGTGGGCTTGCATTTATCAATTAACTAGTTCAGGTAAAATGATGCAGATGTGGTAAATCAATTTGTAACTGTAAGGCCAACATAAGAAATTGCAAAACTCATACAATCAAGAGGAATCTGGTTATAAAGTTTTCATACTTCCAAGTGTATGATGTGTATCAGAAACATCTAGTATGGCGAATTTTGATCCATAGAAACCACATTTAAGCTTACAACCTAAGTATTACCTTGAGTGCCCATTCATCAACTCCATGCCATGGGATATTTTCATCGCGCTTATCTGCAATATACTGCAGAAGACAGAAAAAAGGAGGTTCAAGATTTGAACAAAAGATCAAAGGTAACATCTGTGCAGCAGCAATGATGTAGTTCAGGAAGTACAACTTACACAATGGAGTGTTTGTCCAGGAATACCATTTATTGAAGTGAATGCTTGCCTGTCTAGTGAGAAAACTTTGCTGACTGCCTGCGACGAGCATCAAATATAAGCTTACTTATCTTCTTTACAGAAAAAGGAGGAAGAAGAAGAAGAAGCACAAAGTAAGATCTATGGAACTGGTATCCAGTTTTACATAATGCTTAGTACCTCAGTGGCATTCCTGACTTTTTTCTGCGACATGTTCAGATGTTCAGCAATTTTCTGTAAGAAGTAAATTGATTTATGAGAACTTTTACACAATTGTGGGTTATAAAATAGTCAACCCTGAGTTTCACCAGGACAAACTTTCCAAAATTCAATGTTTATGAAATGTACTTACATCAACTGATGGAGTTATTCCCTCCTTCTCCAATCTGGTCTTTGCATTTCGAATCATACCTAGTCTTTCGTGTAGATGGGTTGGCAATCTTAGAGTTCTTGAGTTCTCCACCAAAGCTTTTGAAACACCCTGAAATTAGTGATAAATATGTTTACATCAGGTTTCACAAGCTGGAAGATTACTTTATTCTGACATTAGTGCCTAGAACTGTCAAGTTATACTGATCAAAGAGTCGAACTGCCAAGAACCTACCTATATCTTCTAGCAGCAAGGTTCAGCAAACAAACCCTGCTGCTACTTAAAAATAGTATTTTGAATGGAAGCAAACAACTAACTTGTCTTAGAAACATATGCTATATTAGATTAGATGTTAGAGTTCTGGCTATGATCTAACCTGTCGAATCCACCAATAAACATATGTCGAGATCTTAAACCCCTTTGATGAGTCAAATTTCTCAATTCCACGTAGCAATCCTATCAGACCGCCCTGCATGAGAGCAACAATCATATCACACTACTGTGAAAAATAAAATTTAGGAACTTTATAATTAGATACCAGCAAAGATAAATCCACCTGAACAAGGTCAGCCATTTCAACACCCATGTTATCGTATCTTTGGGCAATAGACATGACAAGACGAACATTGCTCATTGCCAGCTTTTCTCTGGCTAGTGAAGATTCCATGAACTTTGACCGTAACTTAGGGCGACTGATCCTCAGGTAAGTCGCTAGTTGTTCTTCTGATGGTTCACATCCCAATCTTTCTTTCAGCCTGAAATTCCATGCCATGTCAAACCCAAACATTAATATACAAGAAACTTAACTTCTTTCTCTACAAGTCAGACAGTCATGAGAGAAACGGGTACCTGGACTTCTGCTCTTCCAACAAAAGACCTACTTTTATTTTTTCCGATAGTTGAACAACTTCTGCATGAGTGAGCAATGCTTCATTTGAGACACCCTTTACATATCCTGTCAAGCGATTTTGCAGCAGCTCTGGGCTGATAATGGACCTCCACTGCTTATTGCCATTAACTTGAGAGGAATAACCCATCTGACCAAGAACTTTTCTCCTTGAATCCATCCTGCGGCGTCTAGCATAGGTACCCGAACAAACAACTCGAATTAAATTCTGGTCTGTGTCTTCTTCTGGCAAGTCTGTTTTCGTGCTGGACTCAGATGAAAGATTCCACTGCTTCTCAAGCATAGACTTTTGCAATAAGAGAAAAGCATCTAAATAATCATCTTGCGGTTCATCTGTTGAACCCTGAGTTACCACCCATGGCTCCAACATAGAGGCATTAGGGGCAGTTCCCACATGTTCTTTGACAGCTCTAACTGGCTTAGGGCAACGATCATTGGAGGCAAAGCCAGTCGACTTTTTAGCAGTGATCACAATACTCTTAGTCGAAACTATCTGATGATGTTGATTATCCGGCGTGGAGCAGGATGCAAACTTATGATCAGAAAGGTCTGAATAGTAGTAGCTAGAGCTCAAAAGCCTTTTACCGGCGCTAAGACCAACAACACCAGCAGCAGTGGCCATCATGAGCTAAATTTCAAGGCAACCACACATGTGTCTTTCCAAAGTATAGCTTATAATAATAAGTTGTATGAGCTTCCACTAGCAATACGAATATCAATCAACACCAGATTAACTGGATTGAAGTGATTATTATTACTCCAAGAACTGATTTTTCCTGTTTCATGAGCAAGATGATCAGTGAATTATTCATAAAAACCAGAACTTTGGCAGTAAATCAACAACTTTGGACATAAGTGAATGAAGAGTAATGAGATTACAGACAATAAGGTCCAAAATAACATATTATAATCGAAGAAACAAGAAAGTTAGATAGGATTGATGAAACTAACACACAGTGAGTGAGAAACAGGTAATTGGCTATCAGTTACTGTTAAATTTAGCTCCTACACAAAATACCCAGTATGTATCTTGAACAAATGAGTAGCATTAAGAAATGAAAATTCAGAACAACCAAGAAATCAAATGTTGATAACAGAGAAATTTGGGATGCAGGTTTTTTTGCAGCAAAGAGTACCATTGGAAAGATGGGAATGAATGTGAAGAATCTTCTTCTTCTGCTCACCTGGGTGGGTATAGAAAGATGAAACTGAACGTGGAAATGTGGCAGAGAAGGTCCGTTTGTTTGTTCAGTGTTGGTGCAACTGAAACCAAATAATACTACTCCAGTAATTATTTTATTTATTTTTTTCAAACTTATTTTTGTTTATAAAAAAAGATGGTGATGATAATATTAAGTTCTGTGGTTAGGAAAGAATTGCCACTTTCTTTCCTTCTAAAAAAAAAATCTGATATTGTGATTGGGAAAGAGAAGGAAGAAGGGAAATTTGGATGGATGTTTTGGAATAAAAATATAGTATTATGGGAATATTTATTGGATATGGGGAAGAAAGAGAGGTGAATAGCTATTGGCTGGTTTAGATATTGTGTTCGCTTTTGCGTGGCTTCTAGCCTTCCAGGTGACCACCTTAACTCATCAAGCACAGGACACTAACCAAAATACAAACCACACGCCTCATGGGGGTGAAGTAGATACGGTCAAACTTATGTGAGCCAGTATTACGGTAAACTTGTAATTACTTGACCTTAAAGGTAGGACAAAAGGATTGAGTTTGGACGGGGTTGAGAGTGTGAAGAATAACGAATAAAGTAAGAGTTGCAGAAAATTGAAATACGAAGAGTCGGCAATTGAACATCACTCCTTAAAAATTTGTCATGTCATAATGCTTACAATGTCATGGCAAACGTATATCAAGATAAAATTTCGATTAACAACTAAGAAACACTCAAATAATCAAGTTTATTGAACCTTAAACTGAGTATAACACAAGGGCAGGAGATGGAGAAGAAGTAGAAATCTCGAGTTGCCCGTGTGGAAGTGAATCCCATCACTGATTTATACTTCTTTCACAACCATTTCCTAAGCGTTACAACCCTTGTAAAAGTGTTAAAACTCTTCATCCAACATTCACAAGTCGGATGGAACACAACCATATACTTTAAAAGGATGTAACCACTCATGAAAAGCCAAGAAATCTCGTATTTTGGGGGGAAATGCTTCTCTTTAGGTCAGTGGCGGCCTACTTAACTACAAGGGGAAGCATGTCGCGGCATGTTATGTAACGAAGTGCACCATCTGGTTGCGGCCTGACTAGTTGCCCAACAGGGCTGGGACACAAAACTGCAGTTTTGTGCCCGTTTCGTTCGCGATTCATTGTTTTGTTTTCACGAATTTTAGAATAGTAGAACATACATTCACTTGTTTAAAGTAGCATGCATTGATCAACCCACTACATGTATTAATCATTATTTCACCTAAAGGCTTGTTTTAGTGACTTAAAGCAGTTAGTGAGTAGTGACATCTATTTCACAAACGAAATACACGCTATATGAAATGCAAGTTTCTAACGTGTTGGACCGAGATGATGAATAAATAGAATCATTTGAAAGATCAGTCATTTTATTAAAATCATCAATGAAAACAAGTTATTGAAAAAGAATAACTTAACCTTAATAAAAACTTATTTGGTTAAAAGATTGGAATGACATCTTATCTACCGCACTTAAAAAAAAAATGGATTTTAAGTAGAGTTTTATGGAAACGTATCAATAAGCTAGATGTGGTTGCTAGCATTTTAATACTTGGACTCGTGATTTACTTGGCTTGCTGAATTTTTTGGAAAATTTATGTATTCTGAGTTTGAACCTGTCGCATTAAATGGGCATGTGGCTTGCGAGTTTTGCACGGTAGTGTGGTTTATCTAACTTGTGTAGTTTGCAAACTATTATCTTACATGAAAGGATAGTTGTAGTTTGATTGACTTGCACGGTTTGCATGTTATTATGTCAGTTTGGTAGGTTGAACCAATACGCATCCAAACTGAAGTTGAAGTTTATTTGGATTGCATGATTTGCATGCTATTAATGAGCTCGATGGTTTTATCAGTTCACACTAAAAAAAAAAGTGTTTGCAACCTCCTAATCTAGTTGAGATATTAAAATAAAATAAATAACTCATTTTAAACGATCACTGGTGTAACATTTTATGCACTACATTGAAAAGAGGCCTTCAAAAACAACTATTTATGTTGAAGAAAGTTGGTTTTCTATTACTAGAAGTTTTATTTTCAACGGAAATTTTCGTTGTTTAAAAGGTTCCAGATGCCAGATTACTAATTATTGCAGTGCAATGTAATTCTTTTGGTAACTTGTGCAACATGATTCCCACTGATGAGTCATTACTGCTTCGTTAGTGAGGCGTCACTATTTTGTTGGTAATCGGGCAAAAAAGATGAATTTTAAACATCTTCATTGACAAGTTTAGTGATACGAAATACGTTGCAACATCAACCACATATTTTGCAACAATTTTTTTTTAGGAACATGGCTTATTTAAATTATGTTGGTGTTTCGTTACAAATGGCCAACATATTTTAGCGACAACTAATATAACCAACAAAATTTCTGCGTAAAATAGGATTTTGTTGGTAATTCGTAGTTAATCATGTATAAAAAAAATTGTTGGTAATTCGTTACAAGTTACAAAGTGCGACAAACTTATTTTATGTTGGAAAGACGCCGTTTTTAAAGTGATATGGCCCAATTATTTTTAGTAGTATTTAATTGCAAAGTTAAGAATCTAAAATATTTGGTGAGCAGGACTCTAAGTGTAACGCCACATCCCTTGTGAGTCAAGGAAATATCCTTTAGGCCGGCGCTGTTACAAATAGGTTGCTCTACGGGTAGGTCTATATCCTTTTGGACCGTGGACAATTATTCAAGTCCCAATTCCATTCAAATAATATTGAGATTTTTCGGAACTGAAACTTTGGGATACGGGATCGGATCGAGTGGGAACTGGGTATTTCATTTCTTTTTTAATGCCCAAATTGCACGATGCCTTTACAAAGCCTTGTCTGGAGTGTTAGAAGTATAATAGGATTATGATTCCTTAATGTTGGTAATTAGAAGTATAATTGGAATATGATTCCTTATTGATATCTAGCTATACATACTTGTATATATATGCGATTAATGAATGAGAAGAGGCAGGGAAAATAATTCTTTCATGGTATCAGAGCCATGTAAGTCTCCAACGAGCATTGGTCCTACCTCTCCTCTTTTCTTTCTTCCGCCCTAAAATTTCTCTGATTTTTCCCCTCAATGCAATCAATCTGATTGCCCTTGCCATTCTCTCTTTCTTCTCTTTTCTCCCCTTTCTCCTTATCTCTCCAGCGCCTCCACGCGTGCTTCCCTTCCTCCTCTAGCCGCTGCCCCCCACGGGGACCCTAGCGCCGCCGCCTCTTCTCCGGCCTCCTACTTCGTTCACCTCCCAAGCCGCATCAACGGCTTCCACCGTTCCGGCTGTCTCTCTCAAGCGCTCTTGCGCATCTCTTCTCCTCCACGCGGCTGAGTCGCTCTCTTCTCCGGTGGTCAATTCCTCTGGCCAGGTCTTCCTCCTTTGATTACGCAGCGGATTTCTCTTCTTCTTATGCGGTTGAGCCTCATTCTTCTCCCGCAGCTCTACTGCTGCGTTTTCTCCACGCGCTGTCGCTTTCCTCGAGCAATTTGCTTTTTCTTCTTCTTTCTTCCCAGAACAGCAGCTGACTTAGACAGGACGTTTGGAAAGGTTCGTATACTTGGAATCCGATCTCCACCGTCCACAATGTAGATTCGTGTGTTAGCTACCTGTGGTCAAATTCTCAGGGCGATCCAACGGCTGATCTGGCGGAAAACGTCGTTTTCCTACGACTGCGCTGTGTAGTTTACTACATACGAAAACTGTTTCCTTTCTTCTTTCTTGGCTACAACAATGGCACCCATAGTTGTCTCTGTGCCGCCTCCATGATTCCGCCCAGCCTCTTTGGTCATCAACCTCTTCTGCTCAAGTTGTTGTTGGATCTTCGTCTGCCTCTGTGTGGTCTTATATCCTCTCTACCTATTCTGGGTGTCTCTCTATATGTCTGCTCTGGGTGCTTAAGTTCTTTCTTCTTCCGTTGTCATCTCGTCTTCTTTTTCCCATCTCGTTCTTCTCCTCTCCTAACTTTCCCGTCTCGTGTGGCGCCTCTCCCAGATTATGTCGCCATGACTTCTGGTATCTCGCCTGAGGTTACGACCTCCTTCCACCCGACTCTTGCAGACTCGAGCACTTCAGTGGGGTTGGGTCCCAAATTTGGATCCTCCTTGTCCATACCCGACTGCCCCTTGGTATCGCCCATCGTCCGGTCCATCTCAGCAAGTTGGTCTTCTTTGATCTCACCCACAGCAAGCCCATAGGGCTATTGGACCTTTTGCCTGCTCTCATACAACATCAACGTAGCACGTCATGGATGAAATCTGCCGAGTCTTAACTATGAGTCGACATTTCACCAAAGGACTTTCACAAGTATTGTTTGACGTTTTTTTGAATGGGGCCTCAACGTTCATCAACCTCCCGTTTCGACTGAGGGGGAGTGTTAGAAGTATAATAGGATTATGATTCCTTAATGTTGGTAATTAGAAGTATAATTGGAATAGGATTCCTTATTGATATCTAGCTATACATACTTGTATATATATGCGATTAATGAATGAGAAGAGGCAGGGAAAATAATTCTTTCATGGAGCAATTGTTCACCAATTGTGTGGTTTTAGATGGATTCGGCTCTTAACCCTTTTGTAGCGCACCGTGAGGTGATATGATGACTCTACAAACCAACACATATACTTTTATGCGCACTAGAAAATTTTCCTATGGATCATTCCATCCTAAAATTGTTACAGAGTAATCACAAAATCGGGATTTCTTATTGAGGGATTCCATAATGGAAATGTGCACCTTATTGGTTTAAATAGCATTTTCAATTCCTTTAAAGTTTCAAAATTTTCGGGGCATTAAAGTAAATATTATACCAAGTTAGAAAATGGTTTATACTGAATAGTAATGAGCAGATGGTAAAAAAAAGAGATAATAGATAACATATGAAAGAGTGATTAAAAAAATAGTAAGTGGGGATAGTTGATTTTTTATAAAAGAAATTGAAAAACCTTTAGTGATTGTCATAAATGGGATATTATAAGGCTTTAGTGAAACAGATGGATTAAATGGGATTAATGCTTCATTTGGTTTGAGGGAAAATGGGGGAAAAGAAAAAAAATAGGGAAAAATAAGATTTTCCTGGAAAATGTGAGGGAAAAACAATTTTCCTTATTTTGTGGAGATGGATGTATTTTGTATAGATTTTGATGAATTTTTCAGGATTTACTGAGAATTACCAAATGGTTGCAAAATAATATTTTCCTCTATTTTTTTTATTTTCCCTCAAACCAAATGAAGCCTAAATGTATTTAATTGTATTATGTAAACTCTCAGCGGAACAATAAGATATCCTCCCTCTGTCCCGCAATACTTCATTTATTTGTCATTTTTAATTGTCACACATAATTTCATACATCCTTACTATCTAAAGAGCAAACTCAGCAAGGTAGTTTCTACACGAAATTAATTTTCTCCAATCCAATTAATGTTGACTTACTACAAAAATGGTAGTTATCCCAACTTTAACACTAAACCATTCCACTAATTCAGACACGAGTACGATTCCCAGCTATACAATGTCTTTCTCTCGTTTACCTGGTTTCACGACCCAGAAGTTAGAGTCAATCAATTGAAGTTTTTTATGGAATGCGTCAAAAACAGGTAGGGTTCGTGCTAAAGTAAAATGGGTGTCTGTTTGCAAACCTAAGAAGTTTGGAGGGCTTGGCATCAGGAATTTAGCTGTACTTAACAAAGCCTTCCAGTTTAAGTTACTTTGGCGCCTTTTTACTCAACCAACCTCGCTTTGGGCTAGAGTTTTTAAGTAAGTATTTTCGGAATTCTACAGTTTAAGTTACTTTGGTGCAATCTAACAATCAAAGTAGTTGGATTTGGAAAACGTTAGCCCTCTCTTTCAATCTTTATTAGGGTGGGAAATTGGTGATGGGGCCAATATCGATTTTTTTTTTTTGTATGATAATTGGACTGTTTTCGGTCCATTGAGTCAGTTTGTTAATCACGATATTCCACGAGGTACTCTTGTTAAAAGTTTTATCCATAATGGTACCTGGGATATCTGTGGGGATTCCTTTACTCCTTCACCCGACCCGCTAGATTTGTTTACGATCAAATCAGCAAATAATTACTTGATCCGACTGGAGAGTGAACATCCTCATCTACCTTGGGAGAGGCTGTGGCATCTTAAGGTTTTCCCGCGAATCAAATTTTTCCTCTGGCTTGGTCTTCATGATAGAGTTCCCACAACTCTTATGCTTTTTAAGAAGAGAATTTTAAGGTCACCCTTTTGTTCTTTATGCCAGTCTGAGGGACTTGCAACATGTTTTATTTTGTTGTCCTGTTTTCCTCCTACTCTAAAACGCCGTACTCTTGTCTCTTGTGTCTGGCAGCCGCCCCCTAGCGGGTTTATTGTTTTAAATACTGATGGGGCATTACAAAGGACACTGGGGTTGGCTGGGTTTGGGTACATAATTCGTGATCATCAGGGTAGTTTTATAACAGCGGGGGCTGGGTTTTTAGGCCGGGCATCCAACAATGTGGCCGAACTCATGGCCATTCGGGAGGGCTTGAGATTGGTGGATTGTTTGCATTTTCCTTGTGTTATAATACAAACTGACTCACAATTTGCTATTCATGCTAATTGCAGGTTTCAGGATCAAGTGCAACAACAGGTACCAGTGCTCGGGCCGCATAGATCATTGCTGGAAGATATCCATATTTTGCTACAAGGTTTTCAAGACTATCGTCTAACTTTTGTCTATCGGGAAAGTAATCAAGCTGCGGATCGGCTAGCTACATTTGGTTGTTCTTTAGCTACTTCGGATGTTATTTCTACCTCTCCATCGGATGGCGTAGTGTCTTATTTTGTGGATTATGGTTTGCTAGGTATAGTGTGGGATTATGTTCCTCCGTGGCTTGTACATGTGTTAATTTCTGATCGGAACAATTCCACTGATCCCGGTTGGATAATTTTGTACTTGTAACTACTTGTTAATATATTATGGTTTATGTTTAAAAAAAAATTCATGTGTTGATTTGGCCTATTTTTTCCTTCCTCACGTATTAAAACTATAATACTAAAAGTAGGATAAATATATTTTAGTTACCATTTGTTGAGTAAGTTTCATGAGAGACGGACGGACCTAGTTTATCAATAATTAATAAAATCTTCGATGTTATTAATCAAAACGTGTATGTTGTTAGCATTAGTGTTTTTTTTCCTATTATAAAAGAACTCATCTCATTAACAACATATTACGTTTTGACTAATAAGGATTATTTTATTGATGGAGACTTTGTGCCATTTGTTGTCCAATTTTCTCTAGTATTTATTTTATTTTAATTTCAAATTATTTTGACAACAAAGGCGTAAACTAATTGTATTTTTGTATGCAATATGTCTATAAATATACTACTCTACTATTCTCTCCGTCCCGGAAACTTTTATACATTAAAATTGCCACACTCTACAAATAATAAATAATCTCACTTCTAAATACAAGTTACACTTACGACACAATTTTTATATTTATTATTTATTTTATTTTTTCACCTAAAACCACACCCTCGGTATCTAGTTCATTTTAGTTTTCCAACCTTTTGAACTACATTACAAAGGTATAGAGAATTTCTATTTATGGAATTCTTACATTATCCCCAAGCAACTACAATTAATTAATAGCCCCATCTGTCCTTTTCCCCTTCCGGTCTATTTCCCAAGTGTATCACCTTCAAGTTGGGTTCAATGATTCAAAGACAGCTTATCTTCTTGTATTCAATTCTGTTCTTTAATCTAAATCTCAGCCCAGTTCACCTCTAAAAAAAAAACCAATGATAGTTCACCCTCCAAGAATATAACTGACGATAGTTCGCCTGCCTCACTGACAATATTTTCCAGTTTCCACTCCTAGTGCAACAAAACAGACATCAGCTAAAAAAGCCGGAATTTTCAAAGGACAAACTGAATCGAACAACACAGCAGAATGCTTGTAATCTACTTTTATAGTCACAAACCAGAAATCACACTAACTTGGAGCCTTATACCTTCTGAGTACGAGACTAATGAATAATAATGGATAAAGAAGCTTTAACCCAAAGATATGGCAAATTGTGTGCAGCATACATGAATGTGGGTAAAAATATGAATTCTGCTTGTTTGAGCAAAATAAGACAATTCCTCAGCCCAGAGCGAGATAGATAATCATTCGGAATATGTCTGTCATCTATTGTCATCTAAAACACTCTTGCAGACAAGTAACAAGCTATTCCTAACTATCAGGCATTTCTTCCCTGGTCTTTTCGTCCATATGATGATGCATTGGCGAATGTATGATTGCCCCTACGTCCTGCCGAAAAAAGCAACAATACTTTAAAGGATATAAAAGACTCAGTGCTTTTGGTTTTCAAGTAAAAGGGATCCAGAAGGGGAATGACCAGCATGGTATCATGTATAGCTAGAGTTGGACCTCCATATACCATTTTTAATGCAAGTAATCCCCCAATACTCTACAAAAGCCATCAGTTTCTACCTTCACCACACATTGGCAGCTTTTGCGTGCATCATTTATGAAAACATAAAAGGGATTTCATGCAATCAAAAGTAACAAGGGGTTTAGTGCGAGTTGGATATAACATGGAGTTGTGCTGTTCACCCAGATTAACTTTTTTTTTGCAATAAAAGTTCCAATGGCAAAAACATCAAAGGAAATGGATGTAACATTAAATTACCCCAAGGCACATCTTTACTCCCAGGAGAATGTGGACCACCTCCTGAGCGGTAGCTTGATTCAGGGGGCTGGACATTCATATGACTCCAATCGTTGCCACGGGGAGCTGATCTCCCAAGGTTATAATGCTGCTGAACTGGCTGCTGGCCCAGACGGCTTGGAGACATTTGTGTCAAATGAGGAATGAAATGAGATTGCTTTGTTATATGGGCATTCCCATGAAGCTGGGAACTGCTGCCAAGATCACCAAGAGAAAAAGACTGGCCAGGTGCATCGTGCCTGAATGATATGACCCATCAAAAGATAGATTAAACTGTGGTTCCGAAATTAACAAGGATTCGTGAGTTAGTTTAGAAACTTAAAACTATCATAACACTCTCAATTTATATTTGTTTTTCTATAAGTTATAACAGTAACCACAATAATAATGCACTGATTCTGATCGTCTCGACTAAATGATCAGATTTAGAAGCTAAACTAGAAGGTCGATATATGATTTCATTTGAGATTTAGGCATAAACCACATTACAAACTTTTGCGAGTCCTCCATCTCTCGGATAGACGGGATCAACATCACATGTTTAGCAAACATAGTGTGTTTAATATACCTGCATTACCAAACATGTAATGTTTGTAGCAAAATATGTGATGTTGATCCGATCTCTCGCAAAAGCTGTTCAAACCACACAAGACAACAGAAAACAATCAATTTTTCAACAGTTTCAAAAAAAGAAAAAAAAACATGGTTAAATGTGGATGCGAGGAACCAGAAGTTGAAAGGGACTCTATTTGAATCAAAATAAAGAATAATGGATATTTCTGAACAAGATGAACCGTATGAATTATGATGCTTCTTGGCTATGATTTCTTAAAGATATAGACATTGCTGACTAAAACAATCAAGGTAACAAATAAACCAAGAAGTTCTGCAAGTTGACCACATGGTTGAGAGAGCATCTTCTAATGTAGCAAAAGTGAAATACATGCTAACTTAGTTCCACATACTTTTGAAATCTTTAGCCTACAGAAAGACTGAAGGTAACACCATACTAAGATGTAAAATGTCTCTAATATCAGCTTTTGATATTACGTTCGCTACAGTCCTCCCTAAAATACTGAAAGATATGATATTACATTATCAACTAGGAGCCAGAAGAGCAAACAAACAAGATCCTTATTATACACCATCAAGTACCAGAAACTGCAACTTCGAAGAGACCTTAGCAAAATTGCTAACGTCTGCAATTAACATGAATAGCGATCACAGATTTTATCTGTTCAACAAAGCTTAATCTGAAAACTGCAGTTAATGTTTTACTAGAATTTATTAAAGTGATCAGGATATACTGAACAGTGAAAAAAGGATTAGACTACTCTAGACAAAAATGACTCCTAGCTACAAATCTACAATGTAAACCAACAGAATAGTCTGAACGTATACATCTCAAATTATTGAAGAACTATCTTTTGAAACCAAAACATCACGATTGACTGGTGCTTGGGAGTTGCAATATTCACCTTTTGACAATTGTGCAAGGTCATTCCAGTAATCTATAGGAAAGACAAAAATACCTGTTTTCATAATTTATCTTTCGGGGCAAGGGAGACCAGATATAATCAGATCAGAGTTATTGATACCAATGCTGGCTTTATCGACTAAATTAACTGAAGGTATCTAGGATACATGATCAAGAAGTAGATGGATAAAAGAACAGACAACCAAACATTTTTTCCATAGAAAAAGAAGTGTGGGACATAAAGCGCACCTTTGCCTAGAAGCACTGGCATTAGGGATGCGATTTGATCTGCCAGCTCCGATGAATGGTTCATTAGGAACTATAGGTTGTTTGAGATGCATTCCTTTGCCAAATTCATCAGTCATGCTGCGCAAATCAGGGCTATCATCTTGCAAAAGCAATTCTTCACTGAGGATAGCAAATGAGAACCACAGCGATGTCAGAATAATCAATCAAAAAAAAAAAAAAAAATTAGCTGTTGTAAAGTAATCATTTACAGTCACAAATATTAAAAGCAGTATTTACCAGATATTAATCATGAAGACGACCAGTCCACTTAAAAACACATGCAATTGTGAGATTTTTCTTAGTCTATTTTCCAGTGATCTGATGCATAGGTCATCCGTGCGTTTTAAGATTAATCAACTCGATGCACAACTTAGTTTACTTACCAAATTGATGTAACGCAAAAAATGTCTAGCATATAGACATGATGTAAAGGAAACTTGCTGCCTTTATGATTTTATGAACATCGTGAAATTTTTAATGTTACCTGTAATTAGGATCCCAATCTGCAGGATCAGGAAGCGAATTAGAAGCCCCCGACTTCTCATGTGCACCCCCTTCCACAGGAGGCATATTATTACCAACTGATGAATTTGCTTCACTATGTGATGTGGAGTAACCAGAAGTTAAACTTCTTCCTCCTTGCTGGGGTCTCCATGATGCAGTTGTCGGGGGCTGCCTGTGTGACGGAGAGCCGACAAAGAAAGAAGAGTTCCCCTCGGACTGATTATAAGATGATTGTGTGTTTTCTTGGGATTGTACATTCCCAGGATATTTCCAGTTCTTTCTTCTATTATAATGGCTGCCAGATGCCATTTTTCCCAAAGGAGATCCATGACAACTGCCTCGTACAGGAGAAGGAGGACCATAATGGCCAGGTGAACCAGCTGAAATCTGACTATATGCATTGGGAGGTGTAAATTGTGAAGGACTTGACCCCAAAGACATGGGGACAAAATTTCCAGGGCTAAAGCCAACTCCATTCGTGTGGGGTGGTATGCGCATAGTATTGGGACTATTCCCAAGAATGGAAATACCATTTTGTGCATAGAAATTCATCCCAGCCGGACCAGCCGGAGAGTGAAATGCATAGTTGCTGGTATCACCATAACTCCCAAAACTCCCAGGCCCTATACCATCATTGTAGCTGCCATGGCTTCCCAAACTTCCATAGCTACCAGGATGTGCATATGGCATTAACTGGTAATGGGGGCTGTTTGGCATCAAACCTCGATTCCTGCCAGAAATCTACATGGACAAGGCCCATCAATAGAGTCGTTCTAACATCCACAGTACTTTAACAATAGAACTACTTTAAAGAAGAGAAGGTACTCACATTAGGGGAAAGACCAGCAGCAAACCAATGGCCCCCAGCTGGATGATGGTCTACCTTAATGTTATGAGAAACAGACTGACAACAACAATAAAAAGCAGCAGCATGTAAGAGATATGCTACAGATACAATGTTTCCACAGGAGGGGAAATGCACAAATGAACATCTTGATTCGTAACCCTTTCTTTTGGGTGACAGAATCTACAGGACATCAACCATCTAAATGCTCAATTCTCAGAAGTCAGAACTAAATGAGGATAGATGCTTCAAAGCTCTACATTTAACAGAACGATAGATTTTATACGCATTAATAAATACAAAGATATTCAGACCGGTAAATCGAGTACTGGTATAAGGCAGAGATAAGTTCAATTCACAGGGTAAAAAATTGTACTCACCATGCGAGGGGTCTCTGGAGCGGGTGTATAAGGACATGTGAAGGGTTCCCCAGTCACAAAAGGATGCCTTGAGGCCTACAAAAACACTAATATTCAAATGCCAGCTAGATCATGAAAGGTAAAATATGTCGTGCGTTTATTTTCAGATGCAAACATCATACTATTCTGTAGCTTTCATCTTGCTCGAACTCCAACTTCTGATACAAAATTAAGCGAATCTAACAAGTTAAGTCTTCAGATATTCCAAGTCACGGTTCACTGATGTCTCTATATAGCATCTCCAGTTGGAAATTGCGTATCTTGACATATGATAATTATACTGTTCAATCAGAGGTTTGAGAAACGGAGAATAGGGCAAACAGCTTAACATATATGGTACTCTTGAGAGCTTATTGTCAAACAGTAATGCAGTGTGGTAGATATGCACAGGGTCTGAGAAGGATTTGAGAGATGAAGATAAAAAAAAAAACACTTTAGAATCTTATCCCGTGTCCGTTGTCTGGTGCATTTGAAACATGAGAAACAGTAAAAATTCTGCGGATGTCTGAAGCCTGGACTCGAAGTTGTCAAGAATTTTTTTGGGTTGTTACTGTGCTGTTTGGAGCAGCAAGTAATCCTTACATATATACTATATATTGTATTCACTGACGAGCCGTTTATCAGGAAAAAGAAAATATGTACCTGATTTTTAATTGCATGATAGTATAAAACATGGTTATGGAAAAAACAAAAAACTAAAAGTGCATGGCATGAGTATGAAATTACTTAGAGGGTGTACAAAGTTTCTAATTACCTGCAAAGGCGACCACCGCTTTGATGGGTCAAACTCAACAAGCCCCCTTAAAAAATCAATTAGTGCTAGTCGCATTTGACTCTCTGTGAAAAACATAGTAACTTCATATTTTAAAGTGCCAATTAACATGCATAACAAAAACTGAGCTCTTCAGCAGCTTCTTTTCTTCAAGAATGTGAAAACTGACCTTTAGCAAAGTCTTCCTCTTCCAAGTTCTTCTTATACGGGTACTTTTTGACAATTGCTTCAAGATTCATATGATTAAAGTACTCCTTCCCGATTGATGGTTTTTTTGATTCTCTCTGAATCAAAAGAATATTAGAATAATAGCAGAAATCAAATAACATAACTTGCACGATAGAGCAAATTAGCCATGAACTAATAGCAATAGGTTTACATGGAATATGCCACTAGAAAGTAATGGGCACATCGAGGTTGGGGCCATCAAACACACTATCAAAAACAGAGGGTGACAACATGGTAATGGGTGGGTAATATTAGGAATGTTTAGTACTAGCTTATCAGCTAGCTTATAAACTCGATGAACTTTTTTCCTTAAATAAACTTGTTACGTCCTAGCTGGTAGTTTTTAAGCTGGCCGATTTGATAACCTATTTCCGGTAGCTTGTTAAAAAATAATCTAGTTGATTTGTTTTATATTCCATATTTAGCAAATCAGCTACTCCCTCCGTCCCAGACCAATTGTCACACATTCTATTTTTATATGTTCCAATACAAATGTCACATCTCCAATTTTTGGCATATTATACACCCATGTGCACTTTATTACATTACCTTCCACACTGTCTTAATCTCCGTGCAATAGCAAATGCGACATTTGGTCTGGGACGGAGAGATTAATCAATTTACATAACACTTCCATAAAATCAACTAACTTATCAACTAATTTTGCTAAATTACATCCTTAAAGCATAAGGAGGAAACAAGAATAACAACATAACAGCTGATAGAGCACATGTGAGAGTGTGATGTTGAGAATTGAGATAAAAGAAACAACTAAGCAAGTGACCTAGACACCGACCTTAGTTCACCTATCAATCAAAAGGCTTTTTAGTTTTTCCTATGAACCACTTACTGATGCGTATTCGTCTTCATTCAAAACATTGTACATGCTACAATCGGTTCTTGACTTGTCATTGTTGTCTTCATGGTTGATGCTCCCTTTGAGTTTGAAAAACTTGTTGGTGTTTTTGGCCTTCCGTAGAAGATTATCAGGAGGCTGACCCCTGCAAATCAATAATGCAAATTCAATAACAAGCAACAAGATTAATATCCAAGGAAATGCTATTTGGTCTGAATGTCTCGAGTGAGAGATTCTTCACTACATATAATCAGAGCAGTACATGGTATTGTTTAGCGGGATAAGGGTGTCATTTAACAGTCATGTTGCTTACAGTTTAAAAAAGCCTGAATTTAAGCATTGAAAAAAAAAAACTAGGTTTATTGTATGCCCACTAAAAAGCACACACATAAAATCAATTTTTCACCATTTGGTTAAAACAGAAAATAATCACTAAATAACAGTAAAAAAATTATTTAACCTTTTTAGGTGGGCTTTAAGTAACAAAAGCACCTCCTTTGATGCTTTGAACTTACATCAGTTTGACTGCTTCATTTAAGAAAAGCAAACACAAAAGTAAACCAAACACCAAAAATTGACTTCAGATGTAGAAGGGCACATAAGCACTTTATATAAGCATTTGCAAGCACAACCATACACTTGACTCACCATACTTGAATTCAGAAGATCCTTTCCAACTCGACATCCACATAAATAAAAAGTCGCTTTTGATCTATCTATGTATCAGGATTCGGGAGACCGTTTAATCTTACTGCCTGTTTATTAAAACTTAGACATCTAGTGCTTGTTTGGCAAGCGATTATAATAGGAAAAACCTGGTTAAAAACACCTATTTTAACCTGGTTTTCCTGATTTTAATCGCTAGCCAAACAACCTAATAGTTTTTCTCATGAAAATAAAAGGGATCAAAATATGGGCTATACATGCAGGCAACAAGTATGATTGAGCTTTTCTCACTACTGTTTGATTCCGTCTTAATAGGTTCACCGGCAAAAACCACTCGATTTATAACTTTCTAAACAGCCTAACCAGATGAACTTTTACACACTGCCAATTAAGTTTTCTTAGGTTGTTTGGCAAAGTACTAGGAGAATGATGATATATAACACAATGATAGCAGTTCTGCAATTTCGACATCCGCTCAGAATTAGTAAGACCATGACAAAGTATGACAATAGGTATGTGGCTACAGTTGTCTATCTGGTTTAATTTTAAACCCAATTACTTCCAAATGGTCATTAGAACCACCAACCTCAACTCAGTAAAATCTACATAAAAATACAATTTGCATTATCGGTGAATTACAAGTATTAATGTCTCCACATAGTCCTCCAAAAATATGGAAACTGCCGCATTCATTTATTAGATCTCAGAATATGAGTTGCCCTTATTTTAAAGTAATAGTAAACAACCATACCCCAGTATCTTAATCATCCTTCTCAGAAGATCAAACTCAGATGCTCCAGGAAACAATGGTAGCCCAAGAAACAATTCAGCCACTATGCACCCAAATGACCACATGTCAATGGCAGTAGTATACTGATACCCAAGGAGAACTTCAGGTGATCTGTAGTACCGGCTCTGCAAAACAGAAATGAAAAATTATAGCTTGCCAATTCACTTATTATCAAAATTTTGATACTATACACTGAAATGAAAATCACCTGTATATAAGAGTAAACAGTCCGATCTTCCATGCAGGCTGATCCGAAGTCTATGATTTTGATTACAGGTGGCTTCACACTGTCAGTTTCATGAAAAAAACTTTAAAAATAAAGATCAATGAAGAAAACCCAATTTAACAAGTCAGAAAATCATCAGGACGGAGTAGCTCACCTGGTGCATAAAAGAATGTTTTCAGGCTTCAAATCACAATGAATAATACCAGCATCTTTCATCAGAGCTAATCCACGCAAAATCTAGGTGGGCAACTAATCAAATTTTAGCAGAGGTACATAGATCTAGGAATCAATATAGATAAGAAGCTGAACATGTACCTGCTTTGAGAATAGTTGCACAATGCCCAATGACAATCCCCTAAACTGATTCAGTTTTATGAGTTCGTACCTGACAACAGGGTGGGTCAAGCATGTAATGCAACATAGTTTCCTTTCACAACCTAATGAAAATAAGTACATAAGCATCTCCATTCAGTATCTCTGATAGTCTTACGACGACTTACAGATTAGTGTCAAGCAGCTCAAAAGTGATGCACAAGTGGCGCTGAAACACAAAATAGTCATATATCCGTACAATGTGATGCTTGTCCTCAGGATCGAACTTTCTATTTAACTATAAAAGAACAAAATAAATTAGGTTTATTGAAATTCTGCTAATAGCCATACAAATAACAGTATCCAGTAAGAGAAACTCATACTGATGTTAGAATAGAAACTTCAACAAGTGCCTGCTGATAATAAGCAGGTAAATTCTTGATTATCTTAACAGCCACAAAACTGCTTGTTTCGGCAACCCAGCACTTGGCGACCTGCCCAAATGTTCCATGACCCAGCATTTCTTTTACAATATACCTGCAAAAAGAAGATATAACTTCATTTAACACTATCATGCTCAGGAGATAAAGAGTTAGCGACTAGAAGTAGAAACACGGAAGGTGGCTGTGTTTGGTGAGTCCATAAGGCATAAGAAGAAATGACAAGATTAAAGTTATGCTCAATTCACTTCTTTTTTTTTTTAAAATATAAGAGTACATATAGGAGTAAAATATGTTTCCTGTTCTAACATTTTGCATAATGTGACTTTGGAAAAATTATTAGATCAAAACCACAACTAACGCTCTCATCCAAGCATCTATATATGTAACCACAAAGCACATCACACCATATCAAACAAGATCATAGCACACCATTACGATGTTTTCACTAGATCTCGCAGTGTACAACTCTCACAATTATCTCTATACTAGAAATTGCAGAGCAAGACCAGCACTAATAATCTACTATCCTTCAGCCACAAATTATTTCTTTTAAGACTCTAGTCTGGCTTATCGCACAACTAGCAACTACGCCTCTTATCAAATCATTTGAATAGTGGCAAACATAATCCTTTTCACTCAAGTTACTGTTCCATTAAATTCTTCATTGGTGTATATATCCTCAATTAGATCTTAAACCATACATTTTTACATATGGCGCACTTCTTAACAGGTCCTTTTAGGCCATCATCTTGATTTTTTTCTAAAGCCAAATCCCTGGACTCCATCATTAAAACAGGTCTCCCACATCATAAACAGGACAATCTGCTCAAGATGATATCAAAAGGGGACCACAAATTCTGGTCTATAAGATGAAGCAACTAGCAAGGACTGAAATTAGGAAGGTTATCGGTCTTACCATATGTGATTGCAATGATGGCAGGCTTGCTTTAATCACGGTTGATTAATTACATGGGGGGATGCACTAAACAGATTACGGAGGACAAAGCAGATAGAGTGCAAGCAAGAAGAGATGGACCAAGTAGTGCATAAGCTTTATAGAGGTAACAAAACCCCATCATTGCACCTTTTCTTCATCGTTTTCTAAGTAGTCAAAAGTGGAGCATTAAGTTTCATTTTTGCTCCCGGTGAAGCTGTACTATATGGGCTAATAGTGTGTGCCCCAGACATTAAAAAATTCAAGTAACTAGCATCTCCTCTCTTTGTTGGTAGGTACACCTATCTTAATCTAATGTCCCTGATCCTCACATTATATATATACTCAAACTGCCACTAATATAACAAATACAGACATAAAGCCTGTGCTTGTATGTATGTGATTTCTATAAGTAAACAATTTCCTCTAAAAGAACCAAGTAATTCAAATAATCTCCACAATTTTATATTTCTTCTTGATAGTTAATGCTTCCCATTTTGCCATTTTTAGCGTCCCATACGAAGGTTCCCAATTCCATTTTTGACAAATCTTACTTCTACCCCACTTAACTAATACCCACATATACACTCATATTTACAACTTTACCAACCCACTATCTCCTTTTTATTCAATCTTTATTCTTCCTTCATTTAAAATGTGGAAAGGTGTTCGTTCTGACTGCATTGAACCACAACAACAGAGGCTGGAGGACAAAATATTTCTTTTCACTGCCTTTCAGTGGAACTATTATATATTAGCAGACATTAATTGTGCTGCAGAATTATCCAGATGGTAATAAAAAGCCAAAAGTCACGGTTTATGCAAGAGTAATGTAATTTCAGTGCACAAAAACTTACATCCCACATAAGGAAAACTATTGACTAAGCAAGCAACATCCAATCCACAAAATACTTCTAAAATTTGAATGCAATGCAAGTCGACATTCAGTTTCCCAAGCAACCTAAAACATAACCATATATAAACTGCAGCAGCTGATTAGAGTTTACCCAGGTACCAATGCATATCTCTGAAAAAGCAGCATCAGCGGTTTCTATATACTTGACCCTCAAACATTCTAAGCAACACTGTTTATCTTTAGCTACTCGTAAAGAGGAAGCAACAAATATGCAAATTAAGAAAAAAAAAAACAAAAGTAAAAAAAAAAAAAAGGAAGTGCTTCAGCACAAATGCCAACTTCATTTCAAATCCTGTAATTCAAATATCTTTATCACCACAAATGCTTGCTTCATATTATTTCATGTAATTAACTGTAGAAAAAATGCAGACAAAACCGATGAATTTATGCTGCTATCGCCATAAAACTGCCACCCTTATGATGGCATAAAACAAGACAAAAAATTTCAATAGAAGCTATAGACCTACCGGATCAACACAGACAAAAACACATGCATATGCTTTGCATTCGAGGAAATAACTCTCAAATACCCTGCAATCAAACCCAGTACATGCAAGTTAAATTTGCAACCGCAGCATCATGCTGCCGTTTAAATATTTTAAAAGATTCCAATGCGGCAGTTTGTACTAGAAGGGACAATATTTCATGTTTTCTTCCTTCGTAATTACCATCTTCACTGTATCATTTTACTTGTAAAACCAATATTAAAATATAGAGTTGGTTACATGACAAGACCTGAAAAGATCTTTTTATGACCAATAAAAAGAAGTCTGCAATTGCATCCCGAGTAAAATCACTGGCCATGCACGCAACTTACACATTAATAGCAGAACTAAAGAGTTCAACTAAAGATTGCTTAGAAGGGAACTGTAGCTCAATTGCCAATTACAGGAACACAAACTGATACCGTGGAATTTTCATTACATAAGCTACTCTTGCTGTCATATTTAAGGACCTATTTGCATTTGTCTTTTACACTCATCAGATAAATTTAAATAGCAGCAATCTTGCGTGGAATGTTAAGAGTTAAAGGGCTTATGGCTTAATCATAAGCACTATAACAACAACTAAACCAGTTATAAGTTGTCTGAACACTATAGTCAGGGGAATGTAAAAGCACCTCACCAACCACTAACCCTTTTATTTAATCAGTTCATGAGCATGCCTTTATTCATATTAACAATGTCAGCATATCTTGACTGAGATATGTTGCAATAACTGGTAAGTTACGTTCACTTATAACCTAAAAAAGATACGTTGCAGGACCTGCAGTATTATTACACTTCAGAGGCAGATATGATTACATACATTCGTGTAGAGTGTAGACTAGCCTGGCTTCTTACAGAAATATTGACAGGTATAACTCACCATATTCCTGTTAAAGTCAGAGACCATACTACTTGCCTTCTAATACTGCTTTGATAAAATGACATTCCAAGGATATTCATGCAGAAGTGGGCAAGGAATTGAGTGACTTGTAACTAAAATGTGGGAGGAAAAATCAAGGATAGTTGAGGTTACTGAGGATAAAGCTACTAAGCCTACTATCTTGGTGTTTTTCACTTTTAACGTGCAACCATGTAAATCCGAAGAGATTCTACAGTCCACGAGCAAAAATAGATTGTTTTGAACAGCCTTTGCTGCACTAAACATATACTCCTAGACTGTAGTATACTAACAGGGGAAAAAAATTGCCATTCATCTACCATTAGATTGTTTTCAGAAAATATTCTTCACCTTCAGGTATAATTATTACTTTAATAAGTCTCAGATTCTAATGGATAAGAGCTACCTCAATATATAAATTATTTACCCCAATAAGAAGTTAGGCGCTATCATAACCAAGATATAGAGAAAAGCATACCTCCGTTTTGCTTCTGAATTGACAAGCTCATAGTTTACAGTAAGAATTAGGTCTGCATTTGCATTGTCACAGCCATCATTCAACAGTCCAGCAGATGGGGATGTCAAGAACCTTTTTGGATTTAATTCGTTTGAATAACGGAACTGAGGGTTGCATGTACGGTATATCTCAGCTATATCTTTGGTCAACCTTGCAACCAACTGCAACATACATAAGAAACAACAATGTCATGGATGGGTTTACTAGTTCATCAAATATATCAAAATGCAATCTCCTAGGCATGGTTCAAATGACTCGACGCGCTGATAAGCTCAATGGTAAGACCAGAAAATTAGTAATCACGTTTTTCGCTGGAGCTTGGAGAAATCAACAAAAAAACTAACCAAACACATCCAAACTTATGAATACTTTCAAACATTTGGATTTCATTCTAAATGCAGAAGAAGATACTAAGCAACACCTGCTTCCTGAAATTGTAACTCCCTTGTCCCGTCCAAGCATGTTTGTTTCAGTTTTAGATTGTTGGCACCAATAAATAAGGTCAAACTGATTACAGTCTTTGCAACTTATCTTTCTTACCCTTAATTAATCTAATCATGGTAACTAATGTGATAATAATTAAGAATGCATTAATAAACTGCTAAAACTCGGACAAACCAAAACGGGCCTATCATAGGTGTTTCCAATAAGAATGTCTCCTTTCAAAATATGTAAGTCATAGCCAAATGTCGGTAGCTCAACTGGTAAACCTATTCCATATATATACCCACGTGATCTTGAAGATCAACCTCGTTCAAAGATCAGAGTTTTGGTAACGGTCTTCGTCAAATTCTCTATTAATGTCAATTGTTAATAATAATCTATCTTCTCTGATTTCCTGAAATTACCACTCAGTCCACTACTCATCCTGAAACACCCTACCCCATATCCCACAAGAGTCACTGGTTAGTCATCCGCGCATATTACCCGTTGCAACCTGTAAATTTTCTCTCCTATAGGATATCTCCAACAACCATGCTCAGTTACAATGTGCACGAATTTTAATGAAATCCAAATAAATTCCAGAATATGTATTGTTATAACTAATAAGAGGTCATTAGTCATCATTCAAGCATTCCATCGCACAAACTTCATATAATTCCCAGGATAAAATAGATTTCTTACCAGAATCAGATAAGTCTAGCTTGTTTCAGAGTTTCCAGTACATGTATTAAACATAAAAGCTAGATGCACAACACCATTAACTACACTAACAGAAAAATAGTCTAAGAAACGCAACTTCCCCTCATTCTAAACCAACAAATACATTCAAAAAATTACAGTGTAGACAGTAATCACATACCGGCCTCCTCACAGAACCTTGCAAAAGCTTGGGCTTTGCATCGTTCTCCGAAGCTGGCGCATACGGACTAAAAGCAAGCGCCTTAGGCCGCCAAGACAATGCTCCCGACATTGATGAAGATGATGTCGAGCTCTCATCCCCTTCAACTTCGCCCATAACCCCCAATAACACACACAAACACACACCTCCCTCTATAAAACCCTCAGTTCTTATCTATAACTCAAAAAAAAAACTAGTTTCTCTGTCTATTTGCTGCTACAACAACAGAAGAAGATAAAATGAAAAAAGAGGACTTGAAAGCTCTTCCACTGAGAAAGAGAGAGAGAGGAAAGAAAACAGTAGCACTCAAGAGGAAGAGGATTCTCGCCGAAGAGAGGGATAGTATAATCTTCCGGCAAATTCAGTGAATTCACCAGAAGATTGTAATCCCATCCTCATTCACCGAGAAGAATCAAGTTTTAGGAATTGAGCCATTCCATTTCGAAAAAGCAAGAATTCGATTGAATCTGATAACCGATCGAGCTGAATTTTGGTTTGGCGATTAAGATTGGGAAGGAAGATTGGGTTGGTTGAACTCGATTTCGCCGGAGAGAGGAAGAAGAAGAAGAGTGATGATGATGACACCGTTTGCTTCTTTTCTCAAAATTCTCGGTTTTGTTTTCTTTTGTTTCTCTGTTTTTTTCCTTTTTCTTTCATGTTTTATTTATCCCTTTATTATTGTATTACCAAAGTGAATGAATTGAATGAATGAAAAATATACTAGATATGAACAGAACAGTACAGTACACCTGGGCTTCCCTTTATTCTTATTAGCTACTACTACTTCTCAAGTCTATCCGTATCATCGGATGGAAAAGCAACAAGCCTAAGCGACCTCTAGATGTGTTCATGTGGATTTGGTTCGATCTAATCGGTCATCTTATAATACGATTACACTTTATTCGTTGACTAACATTTACGTAACACGTGTATAATTACACTTTGTTGTTTGATTACACTTTTATTCGTTGACTAGAATTTACGCAACACGTGCATTACACTTTATTTGTTGAGTAGTATTTACGCAACACTTTATTCGTTGACTAGCATTTACATGTATTAAAGTAATTTTTTATATATTACAACAATTTGTAATTGAAAAAAGGAAAAATATTGAAAAACAACATATAAAAGTGAGAAGATCACGTCATTGAGTCTCGAGCCCTGCACCGTTTACTTTAAGAATGAATCACGCATGTACGCACCAAATTCAAATTGAATAAGTAGTATGGATGGGTGATATGTAAATTGAATTGAAAATTTTAGTAACAATTGTCGTCTATTATACTACTAAAATAACGACCCACGCTGCTACACGTGTAAAGCGTATTCTAGATTTACACTACCATCATATTGCATTATATATTTTACAAGTTAGTGCTACCATAAATTCATCATATACGTTTTTAATAGAGTAAGTATACTTGGAGAGCTTCTTTACAAGGGGATTAAAAAGGACTGATTATTGATTCATGTTTGTAAGCTCGATTCTGTAAAATACTAAATCGCGACATGTGTATATTAACGTTCATGTGGATTTGATTGGATTTGGTTCGATTTAATCGGTCACCTTATAATACAATTACACTTTATTCCTTGACTAGCATTTACGCAATATGTGTATTATTACACTTTGTTATTTGATTACACTTTATTCGTTGGCTAGCATTTACGCAACACGTGCATTACACTTTATTTGTTGAGTAGCATTTACGCAAAACTTTATTTGTTGACTAGCATTTACATGTGTTGGAGTAAATTTTTTTTATATATGACAAGAATTTGTAATTGAAAAAAGAAAAAAAAAATGAAAAACAACACATAAAAGTGAGAAAAGCACGTCATCGAGCCTCGAGCCCTGCACCGTTTACTTTAAGAATGAATGACACATGTACGCACCAAATTGAAATTGAATAAGTAGTATGGATGGGTAATATGTAAATTTTTGAAAATTTTAGTAACAATTGTCGCTTATTATACTACTAGAATAACGATACACACTACACGTGTGAAGCGTATTCCAGATTTACACTACCATCATATTGCATTATATATTTTACAAGTTAATTAGTGCTACAATAAATTTTTCATTTACGTTTTTAATAGAGTATATACTTGGAGAGCTTCTTTACAAGGGGACTAAAAATGACTGATAAACGTTATTGATTCATGTGTTGTAAGCTCCCTCTAGCAAAATACTAAATCGCGAATTATTTCATTTTTCACTGTTACATAGGTACTAACGGGATTAGAATACTATGAAATTTGTTTGTAAGTTCACTATAGTTGATCATATTTATGTTTTTTTCCCAACATATGTGTATATTAACGTACATGTCTCTTAACTATTTAACATGTCTCTTACACTCTGTTTGGTTGAGTTGGCTTTCGGCTAGAATTTTGGATTAAAATCATAATCTGGATTATGAAATTGGTTTTCAAAGTTGGTTTTGAGATTTTAGTTTCCGGTTTGATTTGCATTTGATCGTTGGAGTATGGAGTGTTGTGGGTTTGAAAGGCAAAAGTATGTCCAATTTGTTTTGCAATACTGAAGAAGGTTTAGATGGTTTTGGATTTATAAGGAAGTGAAATACCAAGTATAACCCTCTTCAAGAAATAATAGAGTTATAGAAAAATGTTACATTCAATCGAAATGTAACGTTTATTAATCTTCAAATAAAACGTTCAATATATATTATTGTACTTTAAGAAAATAAAAAAGGGTTTTGTGAAGGTAATAATAATGGATTAATTGGTCTTGGACACAGTCCAAGGCAACAAATTTGTCCAGGCCCATTACTGTTGGTCCAGATAACGGCAAAGTAAAAGACTAGAGGAGGGGTGAATAGTCTTTTAAAACTTTTGTCGATAAACACAGTTTCTCAGATATTTGTGAAGATATCTAATCTTTAATTTTAGAGAGCGGAAGACTTTTTTGTGATAAGTGCACGTGCTCAGCAAGATAAGTGTAAATACTTTGCAAGATAAATAAAGCAAGTAATAAACTGCAGAAAGTAAATAACACAAGTCTTTTTGTAATGGTATCTGAAGGTGGCGTAATCCTTCAACTAATCCACTTCGGCCTTTCTCAGACCTAGAATCCACTAAGACAGATAATTGAGGTAACCTTACAAGTATCTTCTCTAGATTCCTAAATACACTAGGTTCCTAACCAAGTGTTCCCCCTGAGTTATTCCCCGGCTATCACAGCCAAGTACTTCCTGTACTCAGAAACCTTTTGAGCTATTCCTTAGTTTCCCAAACTAAGTACTTCCTATGCTCAGTAACCTTGGAGTTATTCCTTAGTTTCCCAAACTAAGTACTTCCTGTACTCCACGCCGATTAAGGTTGTTTGTCAGGAGAGCTTCTTTAATAACTTGTTCAGTTATTTAGATAGCTCTATGAATCAAGTATACTTAATACACTTTGCAATGTATGGTATCTTGTTCTTTACTGGCCCAAGTCTATGATAAGTGTTCAAGAGAATGAATCTCAGATATGAAATCTTAGTTCAACTCTTTCACAAATAACAATGCTTGTTAAGGATCAGGACACTTAGAACTTTTGTGCTACTTAGAATCAAGAGCTTTGGTCGCAACAGAAAGCTTGAAGGTAAGTAGTGTGCTTGAGAGAGCTTGTGAGAGTATTCAATATAAGTTCAGTGATCTAAGGTGTAAGTTCTGTTTGTGTGTTCTCAAGCAGTCTAAGTGTTGATATTTATAGATGAATTTGAGTGCCGTTTGAATAGTATCCGTTAGGCTTAACTCAATTTCAAACTATTGATATCTGAGTATAGTACTGTGGTAGGTTTGTCTTCTTCTTCAGAAGCTACGGTTTTTGTTCAGACATTTCTGTCCGCGCATTTAATGCACTGTACTATACTTTGTCCTGTAGTGCCAACGGAACTATGCATGCTTTCTGAAGCCTTGGACGTCCTTTTCCAGAGACCATCACAACTCCAGATACCACTTGTTAAAAATATATTATTTCCCGGAAACATAATCTTTATCCAAGGTATCTGAGTGTAGATATCTGTGGGCACTTTTCCTCGTTTCAGAAACCTTTTATTTCTCAGATATCTTTTGCAACACCGTTTATTTAAGAATGCTTGTGTCTTCAAGATATCTGGTCATAGGTATCTGAAAAACCTTTGTCTTCAGCAATCTTGTGCAGTCTTCAGATCTTCAAAATTTGTTGAACTTTTCCTGCTGGATGACTTCTTCTTGGTCTTCTTCAGAGAATAAAAATTACATTCAAAGACCTAACATCCTATACAAGATTCGCTAGACTATCATACTTAGTGAGTTTCATCTTTTACAGTGTTCAAGTGAACCAAGAGTACTAACCACCTTTCTGAGCTAAGATAAGTCATTAGGTTGCTGATCAAAATCTAAACATATATTCCTAACAAATTTCCCCCATTTTGATCAGTCAACGATGACTATCTGACCTATTACAAATCTGGATGAGGAAACAATCCATCACTTAATCATTTCTTAAGATTTTTCAATTCATATAATTAAGTGCAGAAAGTAAACATCAACCAAATCACAAGGTGTGATCTTTGCTGACAAGTTATCTTTTATAGAAATTGATATCTGAGAGTAGGTTTATCAGATTTGTTACAAAGAAAGTTCAGAGATAACTTTAATACAAGATAAAACAACATTTCTGCTCAGTCAGCAAGATACAAAATACATAGTTTAAATTAGGACAACATGAGTAACCAAGCTCCAAGTAGACATCCTAATAAACTAGTCTTCAAGTCTTCAACACTTCAAGTCTTCAAAAGCAGTTCCATGGATCAATCTGCAAATTTCCTATCGCCAAACCTTTTGACATCATTAGAGTAGTCATAGAGAAGTGTTCTGACAATCATCTCTGTGTCTCTGGCAAATCCACAGACTTCCTTGTAGGTTTTGGTAGGATTCTTCTTGGCAAAGTGCTTGACCTACATATACTTTCCCCACTTCCAGGCATGCTCGATTCTGATATCTGATAGCTTGAAGTATTCATATATGATCTTCAGATATCTCATGTCACCCTTGTATTGATCTTCAGTCAAGTAGAAGGACTCATAGGGTTCCACAACAAGTCTTGCTCTTGTGCCTGTTCCAGTGATGTTGGGAATTCTGTGCACATCATCTGGCTTTCCATTAGGACATTCATCAGAGAGGTCCTTTTTCATGGCTTCTATTCTCTTGATTACTTCAAAATCCAACCAGGCTTTGATGTGGTTGGTGTTAATCAAGATTGGCTTATCTTTTCTCCATGCCATGAGCTGTTTATGGATTGGTTCTGGAAATTTTTCATTTACCAATAAGTTCTTGAGTTCCAGAATCCAGTAGCCATTCTTCTGATTAATGCACTTGTAGACAGATGAGTCATTGTTGGTCTTCACATACTCAATCTTGGCTTCTTCAGGCTTGAGTGGTAGTTGAAGTTTTCTTTGTTCAGCTCTCAGCCTGTTCCTCCTTTGTCTTGAATTTTCCCTTGGCACCCTGGATAGACTTGGTATTTCCAGAGGGTGTTTTAGCTGCCAAAGGCTTTGCAGCTATGGGCTCAGTTAGGCTATCAATTTTTCTTTTTCTGTGAAGAGGAGCTTCATCTTCATCAGTCTCTTCATCATCATCAATATCAATTCTTGTGAGACTTTTGCAGCCTTCTTCATTGCCCAGGGATTTGATTTGGCCTTCTTCTTCTTCTTCTTCTTCTTCTTCTTCTTCTTCTTACCCTCTTACTTGTCTTCTCCTTGGAGCTTTGGTACTCCTTGGAGGTTTCTGTGCTCTGGCCCTTGTTGTCATTCCTTTTTCAGGAAGTTGCTGAGTGGTGGCCACTATCTGTAGAGAAGTCTGACTGGAGGAGGGCTCATTAATTCTGAGAGGTGGTTATTCAGATTTTCTTTTGTTTCCTCTTCCTCTCTGAGCATCTTGAAATCCTTCCCCCTTAGTCATTGTTGACTGACTAAGAATCACAAAGGATTCTGAAAGGGAGTTAAAGTTGCCTTGCAGATAGTTGTAAGCAGTAACCAACTGTTCCAAAGTGGCTTTGAGCTCCTGATTTTGTTTGATAAGACCAGTATTCTTATCAGTGAGCTCTGCTAGTGGGCCTTGAGTAGCATCTGCTTTTCCAGCAGCATAGCTAGCCTCATTGAGGGTTTTTCCAGCAAGATTATTATCATCATCCCTTACCATGCCTAGGTCTCTTTGAGCAATGACCAAGCTTGTTGTTCTTTGAGTGATTAGCTCAGTGAACTTTTTCATTTTAGCAGGGACTGATGCAATTACTTCGTCATTTTGTTGAGACAACTCCTTTCTTAGAGTTGCCAGAACCTGGTATCTGGCCATGTAATCATGGGAGTTGAGATTTGGTTTCTTACTGAAGCTTTAAGGAGCTATCAGTTTTCTTTTTAAGTGAGAAACTCCCAAGTGAACATTTGCATGTTCTGCCAAGGTTCTGTCTTCTTCATCATCTGAGTTATCAGCCCAGTGATCTTCATCCTCTTGTACTTCTTCATCAAGGTTTCTGAAAGCGGCAACCATCTCAGATATGGGTTTCTTGCCTTTGGAGGATGGTTTCTTTGGTGAAGATGTAGCATTAGCATCATGCTTTGCTTTAGATGCTTGTTCAGCATCTAGCTCCTTAGTAATATAGTCAACAGCTTCCCGGAGCTCTTTAATCTCAGAGTAAGCTTGCGTTTCCTTGCGTGTTTGTTCTTCAAGTTTGTCTAGCTTGACTCTGGATTCAGCTATCTTTTCTTCCAGTTGAAGATGTAGCTGTTATTCTTCCTCCAACAGTTGTTTGAGTTGAGCAACTCTGGCTTGTGCATCTGATATTTTCTGAGTTGTTTCCTCAGAGTGCTCAACTACTTGTTCAGTAGTGTCTTTGTGTTGGGGAGATGGATGGGTAGATTTATGAGGAGATGGAGGAGGGGATTGCTGTGATGTCCTCTCAGTGTGCTTTTCAGCAGCTGAGGCATTGTTTCCTTGTGGAATCCTTCCTGTTCCTGGTGCAGGGGCATCATCATCATCCTTCTTATCCTCATCCTTGTGATGGTCAGAAGGAGGATCTTCATATTTGTTCTCATCAGTTTCCTTCTCTTCTTTATCTTCAGAGACCAGGTTGATCACTTCTGGAATAGTGACCGTTTGCCCATTAACTTCCTCTTGTTCAGATGGTATGTATTGTAGAGTCTGGGGCAAAGTAGGCTTGAATGCCATCTGTAGTCTGGTCTGACCATCCGCTTGGTTGAAAGCTTGGATCAGCTTTCTGGCCACTTCCTTGACAAAATCCTTATCCATCAATGTTCCGAAAGAATATTGTTCGGTGGGGAACATTGCATGGACGTAGTTTTCCAAGTCAAGGGCTCGTGCTCACCTTGTGTGTTGATCAGTCACCTTTAAGATTTCAGATAGATCGGAGCACCGGAGCTTTTGCCATTTCTTGAAGCATTTCAAATGCTTTGGCAAAGTGTGTTCCTTGAAGAAAGGAAGCAGGTCCTCTTTCTCATCAACAGGGACCTTAGTGGCACTTGTTTGAGCCTGAAAGAAAGAGTTTTGAGTTAGATTCAAAACTTGTGTAGATATCTGAGTACGAGTGTAGTTAGGTTTCTGAGTTACCTGAATGAGTACATCAGGCTCAGAGACTTGTACTACTGAGGCAGGGGGTGCCTCAGATATCTTGTTGTGAGGTGGAGACTTGGAAGTCTGGTCCCCATCAACCTTTCTTTCTGCTTGATCCTGAGAATTAAAATTATCACAATACTTAGGAAATTGTCATGAAAGAATTTATGCAATTATGCTTCAATGATTTCTGAGTTTTCCACTTACTTCCTCAACAAGAGGCTCAAAATCATTTTTCGCAGAATCGTTCTCAGTTTCTGGTGTTCTTTCTGGTGATGTTGCCTTGGGGGCTTCATCAATTTCCATAGGTGCAGGGGATGTCGCAACTCTTTCCCCTTGCACTTCTACTTCTGAATGAGCCTGTAAGTAGAAAGTATTGAGTAATTAGAGAAGAATCTATATTAACCCATAATGAAGAATGTTTATCACTGATTTTCATATATATATATATACCTTCATACTAGAAGGCTCAATGACATTGTCTTCAGAAACATTGACGGTTTCTGGGTCCTTTTCTGGCATTTCTGCCTTATCTTCTTCTTTCTTAGTTAAGTGTATTAACATATATCTGAAAAGTAATATCTTAAGAAACTTTCTATCACCTGTAGCACAGGCGCAGATTCCTTAAGAGGTGAGGTTGTAGTAGCCTCCTTCTCAGTCTCTGAGGCAAGCTTTCCAGCCTCCTCTTGTTCTTGTGTTTCTAATTTAGCCTGTAACAAAGAGATTTTATTAAATAACAAGATTAATAAACATAAAATATCACAAGTAGAGAGTTAAACCATTCATCTACCTGAGCAGTGTCAGGCTGATTGGTCTCTGGAACTTGTGACCCTTCTATGTTTTGGTCTTGTTGTTCCATTTCAGCTTCTTTGTTTGAAGTTTCAGGTACTTCAGACCTTTCCTGAGTATGTAACTCAGTTGCCTCCCCTGGTTGATCATTCTGAGCAGATGCCTCAGTTTGATCCCTCTCACTGAGTTGGGGAACCTGCTCTTTTGCAGGATTTTCTTCAGTAATGAAAGATGCTGGTTTCTGTAACTCAAGTACCATTTCAGCAGTATTCACATCTGGCTATTGTGGTTGTTGTGCTTGAGACAGACTGTTGAGTGTTGAGGCAATGGCAGTATCCTCCAACACTAAGTTATCACTCATCAGAGCATCTTCAATATCTTTCAGTCTTTCTTGCTATGATGGTGTAATTTGTCCAGTGACCTTGGACACAGTTTCTTCTTCAGCAACCTTTGAAACAGGTGCTTGTACAGCAACCTGTGGTGTAGGTTCTTCTTCAGATTCCTCTACACTAGTTATTTTTTCAGTAACCTTAGCCCTTTTTGATTTTTCTAGGACTTGAGAGATGACTAATTCATCATCTTCATCGTCAGAGCTGTCATCAGCATTAGGAACTGATTGGTCCATAATCCCTGCGGTTTCTGTAGATAGGGCTAGGTATCTATCACTACTTTCTTTAGCAGTATTGATGAGTTCATCAGCAAGGCTTTCGGCAGTAGTCTTAACATTTCTGAAAGCACTTTCTCTTGCTGAGTCTACTTGTTCAGTAGTCGATACCTCTTTTGCAGCATTGATGAGTTCATCTGCATTTATGAGTTCATCAGCAGTGACGGCAGATATCTGGGAATCGACAACCTCAATGGGTGTGTCTACTGATTTGCCAGCAGACTTCTTTCGTGAAGTTTTGGGCTTCTTGGTCGCAACCTTTCCCTCAGATACCTCTTCAGTCTTTCGCTTCTTAGAACCTTTCTGAGATCCAGTAACCTTTTTCATCAAGTTCGTATACTCATATTTGTAGAGTAGGTTACTGCTGGCTATATCAGCCTTCTCTCTGAGCTCAATGCCAAGCTTCTCCAGCAAGTAGCATATCTTTAGACCATAGCTTACTGTGGCCTTTGGCTCAGCAAGTCCCTTAGCGATTTTAGGCTCAAAGCCTTGAATCTTCTTCACAAACTTCATAAAGGCGTACTTTCCCCAATTGAAAGGGTTTTCCAGCCTTTTGTCTTGTTGTTGCAGCAAGAACATCATCATCCAGCGTTCTTGGCTTATCTGATCAGCACCTCCTTGTAGACCATCAAAGCATCTGTGAAGAATGCATGCCAACATATCCCAGTGAACCAGCAGATGTCTGGTTCTGATGTCAGCAAGCTTGAAATCAGTCGGTGTATCTGTTTTTTCAAGATCACACACATCACTGTACAACTGTTTTACACCTTCAAGGAGATCATCATCCTTGGTGTCTATTTCAAAATCCTTTCCAAGATCTTGAAGATCAAACGACTTACAGAAAGTTGTTAAGTCCAAAAGGATTTCTTTTCCTTGGACCTTAGTTTTTATAGACACTATTGCAGTGCCTTCAGAAACATAGGATATAATCCTGGAGTTATTGTAGAATTCTAACACATCCAGTGAAGAAATTCCACTGGGAAGAGCAGATAGAAAACTCTTGATTTGTGCCTTTTCAAGCATGTCAAGAATTAGCTTCCTACCGGCTTGGTTTTCAACAGCAGCCGTGAGGTATTCCTCAATCATGGCACCACCCCAAATCAATCTGTGATTTGAAGTCCAATGATCGGGATTAAAGTCTCCTACCAATCGATTGTTTACTATAACCAACTCTGGTGCTTGCTTTTCGGTGATGCAGTGGTAGAAGATTGGGGTTTTACGGGTGAGCAACGCTTAGGAGCCATCTCTTTATATAGTGCAAGTGTTTTGAAAGTTTGAAAGAGATTTGGGTGAGAGATTAGTAATTCTTTGCAGAAAGACTAACATAAATTTGCAGAGGTTGAAGAATGGTTTTTGCTATTCCTGTGCAAGTCTGAATGTTGTATTAGGCGAAAGTAATTTCTTTTGCCAAAATCCTATATATATAGCAACGTAATTCAGACAAACATATACATACAAATTGGTTTTGTATATACGTATTTGTGAATTGCAGATAGGTGTGGTAAAAGTCTGTTCGGTCAATAAATGCATAGTGGGTCATGTCGGAATTTCAACAGTCCACTATTTACCGAGAATTAATCTCTGACGTAAAGATCAATCGCCCATTTCATCAAGGGTCACCATTGCTTCTTCAGCAATGATCACGATCAAAAATTGTAATTGTGCCCATTTAATGAATGTTGGCTATTAGCTATCTGAGTCACGTTTCTGTGTGAATGAGAACACTGTTTGTATCTGATTCTATCTTATACCTGTTGTCTTTTCAAAGTTAGAAATAATACAAATTTCAAGATAGTAGTTAACTGTAGACAGTAGTACTATTCTCTTTTGTGTTCCCCCTCACTGAGTGATCTAGATATCTGAGTACCCGTCTCAGAAATCTTCAAATAGCCATTTTACCCTTTACCCTTTGGTTTCTGGATACCCGTTCCAGATTCCTCTTTTCTGGATACCCGTTCCAGATACCTCTTATCTGGATACCCATTCCAGATTCCTTTTCTCTCTCCTTTGATATCTTCTTCAGATATCTGAACTTTTTCAGTTCTTTGGTAGCTCCATTAGTCCAAGACTATGTCTTAAGGCTAAGAATCTACTTTCTTGTAGTGGCTTAGTGAAGATATCTGCAAGTTGGTCTTCAGTGCCAATCTTGAGTATCTCTATATTGCCTTTTTCAACGTGGTCACTGATGAAGTGGTGTCTAACATCAATGTGCTTTGTTCTTGCATGAAACTTAGGATTCTGAGTTATGGCAATGGCACTTGTGTTGTCACAGAAAATGGGAGTTTTCTCTTCATTGAGTCCATAGTCTCTGAGTTGTTGTTGTATCCACAATATCTGTGAAGCACAACACCCAGCATCAATATATTCAGCCTCTGTGGTAGATGTGGAAATTGAATTTTGTTTCTTGCTGAACTAAGATATCAATCTAGCACCAAGAAATTGACAAGTTCCTGAGGTGCTTTTTCTATCAAGCAATGATCCAGCATAGTCGGCATCTGAATAGCCAACCAAACTCAATCCACTATCTTTTGGATAGCACAATCCAACTTCTACATTACCTTTTACATACCTCAATATTTTCATAGCAATGCTGTAGTGTGATTGCATTCGATTTGTCTGAAATCTAGCACACACTCCAACTGCATATTGAATATCAGGTCTACTTGCAGTGAGGTACAGTAGAGATCCAATCAATTTCCTATACTTGTGTTCTTCAACACTCTTGTCAGATTCAGTATAGGTCATTTTGGTTCCAATGCTCATTGGTATCTTAGCATTCTTTTCAGAAGGCTTTAGATTAAACTTATTGAGCATGTACTTTGCATACCTTGGTTGATTAATGAATATTCCATCATTGAGTTGCTTGACTTGCAGCCCTAGGAAGTAATTCAATTCTCCCATTATGCTCATCTCAAATTTACATTTCATGAGTTCTGCAAAGTCTTCACAAAGTTGCTTGTCTTTAGATCCAAATATAATGTCATCAACATATACTTGAACTAAAAGAAGTTTCCCATCATGGTTCAATCTGAAGAGTATTTTATCAACATCTCCTTTCTTGAAACCACTTTCTAGTAGGTATTTGGTCAATGTATCATACCATGCTCTTGGAGCTTGTTTCATTATCTGAGCTTCTGAAGCTTATAGACCATCCTACTTTCTGAGGAAACTTCAAACCCTGGTGGTTGCTCAACATAGACTTCCTCAGAAAGTTCACCATTTAGAAATGCACTCTTGACATCCATCTGATAAACTGTAAAGTCAGTATGAGCTGCAAAGGCTAGAAAGAGTCTTATTGCATAAGATTCATCAAAATCTAGTCCTTCAGTCTGGGTTAATCCCTTGGCAACCAACCTAGCTTTATTTCTGGTTATTTCACCAGACTCATTCATTTTGTTTCTGAAAACCCACTTGGTTCCGATTACAGATATTCCGTCAACAAATGGAACCAGTTTCCAGACTTTGTTTCCCTCAAATTGATCCAACTCTTCTTGCATTGCAGAGATCCAATCTTGATCCTTTAATGCTTCTTCAATAGTTTTTGGTTCAATGTTTGAAATGAAACATCCATAGAGACAATTTGCATTTTCAGCGATTGCTCTTCTAGTTCTAACTCCTTGGTCTATGGGACCAATCACATCCTTTGTAGGATGATTTCTTATCCATTTCATAATGGGTTTTGAACTAGTAGGATCAATATCATTTTGATTTGAATGTGAATCAATATGATCTTGATGAGATACTTGTCTTGATGTCGAGATATCTGACACATGGGAAATGCCATGGATATCTGACACTCTTTCAGTGTTAGAGATATCTGAATCTTGCATTTCAGCAATCTCATTTTCAGATACCTTTTCATGATGAAGGTTCTCAGTAACCTGTTCCATTTCTGGAATTCTCATAGGAAATTCTTCATCAAGTCTTAGAGTCATCTGGTTGTTACTAAGCATAGGTTGCTTTTCATCGTCAGACTAATCCTCTATTTGAATGATAGAATTGTTTCCTTCTGAGGATCCTTTTTTAGAATCTTTAATCATCAGTTCTTTGAACCTATATGAGAGATCATCATTCAAGAGTACTTTCTTGTTTCCTTCATAGAATACTACATGAACAGATTCCTCAATCTTTTGCGTTCATTTGTTGTAGATTCTATATGCTTTGCTATTCAGAGAATAACCAAGAAATACTCCTTCATCTGCCTTTGGTTGAAATGTTCTCAAGTATTCTTTTCCATTGTTAAGAACGAAACATCTGCAACCAAACACCCTTAGATGTTTGATACTAGGGGGTCTACCAATGAAAAGCTCGTAAGGAGTTTTGTCATGGTGTTTGTTAACCAGACATCTATTTTGAGTGTAGCATGCTATGTTTACAGCTTCAACCCAATAGATTTCACTTATATCAGTGTCAGCAAGCATTGTTCTTGCTGCTTCTTTCAGGGTCCTATTCTTTTTTTCAGCAACACCATTTTGTTGTGGTGTCCTTACAGAAGATAGTTGATGCTGTATACCTTTGCATGTACAAAACTCTTTTATGTACTGGTTCACAAACTCAGTACCATGGTCTGTTCTAATTACAGATACCTTGTCATTTTTCATGACTTCGAGCTTATTCAGCAACTTGGGTATCTCAACCCTTGCATCAGATTTGTGTTTGAGAAAGACAACCCAAGTGAATCTTGAGTAATCATCAACAACAACCAGACCATACTTCTTTCCTGCATAACTAGTTACAGAGGATTCAAAAAGATCCATATGTAACATTTGCAGTGGCCTTTCACTGGAATGTCTAGTTTTAGACTTCAAAGATGTTTTGGATTGTTTTCCCATTTGGCAAGCTGAGCATACACCTTCTTTTCTATATGCCATTTTGGGTAAACCAACCACCAACTCTTTCTTGGCTAGCTTGTTCAGAGTTTTGAAATTCAAGTGACTCATTCTTTTATGCCATAGCCAATTTTCTTCAGTGTGGCCAGATTGACTCACCATGAGACATTCTTCAGTTGTGGCGGATGCCCAATCAGTAACATAAAGATTTCCTTTACGCCTTGCAACCAAGAATGTCTGCTTTGACTCATTGTCAATCACTTTACATAGTTTTGACTTGATCTTGACAGTGTACACTTTGTCTACTAATTGACTCATGCTTAGGAGATTATATTTCAATCCCTTTACATGTAGTACTTCAGAGATTGTAAGGGTTCCAAACTTCAGATTGCCAAATCCTATGGTTGGATTTTCATCTCCTCCAGCAAACCTGATAATTGGTCCATCATTGCACTTTCTGTAGTCAATCAGATTTGCTTTGTATCCTGTCATGTGCTTCCCACATCCACTATCAAAATGCCACTTTGAATTAGTCTTTAGAGTGTTCTGCACAAAACAGGAAACAGGAGATTAGGTTCTCATACCGACAATGGAACCATCTGGACTAAAGAATCTTCCAGTAGGAATCCATTTTTGAATGAATTTCTTAGGAACATTCTTTTGTCTAATAGGAACATGAGGAGGAATTTTAGTTAAATGATTAGTATCATTGTTAATAAGAACTATTTTCTTCCTTGGTGTGTTCCTTGGTGCTCCATTTGGTGCTTTCAGATACCTGTTAGATTTCTAAGTCTACTTCTCAGCAAACTTAGCTTTCCTAGCCAGATTTCTTCTAGCCCTGGCATTCAAATTTTCAGTGGCTTGATTCATCTTCCACTTCTGATAATTGTTGCGAGCAATTCTAGCCTTTAACCATCGTTCTTACTCTTGTTGGTACTCACGAGCAAGTTGTTTTCTGATGGCTTTATAGCCAATACCATTCCGAGCACCTGGTGCTATCTGAGATCTTTTCTCAGCAGCTTTGCTAGTCTCTGGATAATCTATTTTCTTTCCAGAAATGTGACATGGGAGAATTTGTCAGGTCCTGCAATTTTTCCTTTCTGAGAGACATAGCACTGTGGGTGATTGCACTTTTCAGTGTTATGTTTCTTTTCAGAAACATTCTCAACAGTTTTCCTTGGGACTTGTTTTTCCCACAAAGGCTTGGTCGCATCGCTTTCCTTTCCTTTGACAACCTTAGCTTTCGACCGTCATCAGATTGTTTGGGAATCACCTTGCTGAGCACTGACAAATGTTCGTCTTTCATCACTTTTATTCAGAGTGGTAGAACTATTTGTGTGTGTGTCCAGCCCAAGTCCTCTCTTTTCTGAAGGATCTCTTAAATAAGATTGTACTTCAGTAAGAGTGTCACTAGCTTTGGCATAAGATTGAAAAGATAGTTATTTCTTTTTGAGTTCTTCATTCTCAGAAAGAATATCTTCACATTTCTTTTGAAGATTGGCCAATGCTTCTTTATGTGACTTTTCGGTCTCAGATATCTGAGCCTTGAGAAATGCATTTTTAGCATCCTTTTTCTCAGATATCTTGAGTATTTGTGAATTTTCCTTTACAATAGAATTCTTTTCTTCTTCAAGAATTTCGGCTCTAGCTCGGACCATTAGAAATTCTCTTTTGTAGAGATCAAGTTATCTTCTGAGATTTTTCAGATCTTTGATTCCTTCTTCATCACTTTCATAAGTATAACAGGAAGTATGTGTTACGTCATCAGCCATTAGACAAGGTCCAATGTTGGAGATATCTGGAAAGATCTCTTCAGCCATTCCACATACTTCTTTCTTCTTTTGTCCAAAGTCAATTACTTCATGAGAGACACTGCATATTTCTGGAGAAGGCAGTGTGGAATCATCTGAGTCTTCATACTCAGAATCAGACTCAATGTCTAGAGCATCCAGTTGGAGTTGGATCTTATTCCTTTCTTCAGTGAGCATAGCTCTTTGACTTCTTTTGAAGATTCTTCTATTTTTCTTGTCACCTGTCTTAAGTTTGTTGAAGGCAGGACAATCCTTCTTGAAATGACCAGGTTTCTGACAATAGAAACAGATATCATTTCCGATTTACCTTCCTCGATGCTTGATGCTTTACGGTAAGCTTGTCAAATGAGCTTTGCATATTTTTGTACTGGTAATAGTTTGAGCCTAGATGCTTTTTCAGCTTCTCTTTGGCTTTTCTTCTCTCAATTTCTTGACTGACATATTTTCCCATTTGCTTTACAGCAAGAGCATCCTCAGTCACCTCCTTGCCTTTCTTCTTTTCAGAAGTTCCTTGAGCAACTAGAGCAACATTCTGCAACTTCTCAATTGTTTGTTCTCTTTGAGTTGTCTCATAGTCAACGGTGGCAAGGTGAGAGAAAAGTTCCACTAGAGTGATATCTGGCATTCCTTGGTTAAAGTAGAAAAACTTTGTGTGCTCCCAGTTATGATTTAGACTTCTCACAATAGTCTTAATCTTTTCTGACTGGGTATATCTATTACTTTCACCAAGTGCAGCCATGTCACTCATAAGTGTTGTAAACCGGAAATCTAGTTCTTCAAGATTCTCTGTGGGGCCTTGTTTAAAGTTTTGGAATTTGAGCTTCAAAACTTCGAACTTATTTTCCTTTGTTTTCACAGTCTTGCAGATTTCTTGATCAGTTGCAGCCACTTTAGCTTTTTTACCCACAGTTTACACTGTATGTGCTCTGGAGTAGAACGTATGATGATATTACGAGCCTGACCATCTAGTCGATTTCTCTTGGCATCTTCTGATGTCCAGGGCTCTCTGGGCTTTGGTTCGTAAATAACTTGACTGGCAGGTCTCCCACTGGTTGACGCATCTGTCTGTGAAGACCCATCGCTTTGTTCTCTGTCTCTACCATTAGAAACCTCTATGACTTGCTTGAGTTGTTGAATGACTATTAGGCCATTCTTTATCACGTAGATCATTTCGTCACTGATGGCTTCTAGGTGGAGCATCATATTGTTCTTCCATTTCTCATAATTCTCTGGCTTGAGAATTGGGGTGTCACTTAAAGACATCCTGCAGCAAACACACTAAACAAACGAATCAAGTGTAGATGAAAAGCAGTTAGTGGGCACTTATCTGGGATCTAGGTTCAGTGCAGAAGGCTTGGGAACCTCCTGCTCTGATACCACTTGTTGGTCCAGATAACGACAAAGTAAAAGACTAGAGGGGGGGGGGGGTGAATAGTCTTTTAAAACTTTTGTCGATAAACACAATTTCTCAGATATCTGTGAAGATATCTGATACTTAATTTCAGAGAGCGAAAGACTTTTCTGTGATAAGTGCACGTGCTCAGCAAGATAATTGTAAATACTTTGCAAGATAAATAAAGCAAGTAATAAACTGGCAGAAAGTAAATAACACAAGTCTTTTTATAGTGGTATCTGAAGGTGGCGTAATCCTTCAACTAATCCACTTCGGCCTTTCTCAGACCTAGAATCCACTAAGACAGATAATTGAGGTAACCTTACAAGTATCTTCTCTAGATTTCTAAATACAATAGGTTCCCAACCAAGTGTTCTGCCTGAGTTATTCCCCGGCTATCACAGCCAAGTACTTCATGTACTCAGAAACCTTTTGAGCTATTCCTTAGTTTCCCAAACTAAGTACTTCCTATGCTCAGTATTCTTGGAGTTATTCCTTAGTTTCCCAAACTAAGTACTTCCTGTACTCCACGCCGATTAAGGTGTTGGTTAAGGTTGTTTGTTAGGAGAGCTTCTTTAATAACTTGTTCAGTTATTCAGATAGCTCTATGAATCAACTATACTTAATACACTTTGCAATGTATGGTATCTTGTTCTTTACTGACCCAAGTCTATGATAAGTGTTCAAGAGAATGAATCTCAGATATGAAATCTTAGTTCAACTCTTTCACAAATAACAATGCTTGTTAAGGATCAGGACACTTAGAACTTTTGTGCTACTTAGAATCAAGAGCTTTGGTCGCAACAGAAAGCTTGAAGGTAAGTAGTGTGCTTGAGAGAGCTTGTGAGAGTATTCAATATAAGTTCAGTGATCTAAGGTGTAAGTTCTGTTTGTGTGTTCTCAAGCAGTCTAAGTGTTGATATTTATAGATGAATTTGAGTGCCGTTTGAATAGTATCCGTTAGGCTTAACTCAATTTCAAACTATTGATATCTGAGTATAGTACTGTGGTAGGTTTGTCTTCTTCTTCAGAAGCTACGGTTTTTGTTCAGACATTTCTGTCCGCGCATTTAATGCACTATACTATACTTTGTCCTGTAGTGCCAACGGAACTATGCATACTTCCTGAAGCCTTGCACGTCCTTTTCCAGAGACTATCACAACTCCAGATACCACTTGTTAAAAATATATTGTTTCCCGAAAACATAATCTTTATCCAAGGTATCTGAGTGTAGATATCTGTGGGCACTTTTCCTCGTTTCAGAAACCTTTTATTTCTCAGATATCTTTTGCAACACCATTTATTTAAAAATGCTTGTGTCTTCAAGTTATCTGGTCATATGTATCTGAAAAACCTTTGTCTTCAACAATCTTGTGTAGTCTTCAGATCTTCAAAATTTGTTGAACTTTTCCTGCTGGATGCCTTCTTCTTGGTCTTCTTCAGAGAATAAAAATAATATTCAGAGACCTAACATCCTATACAAGATTTGCTAGACTATCATACTTAGTGAGTTTTCTCTTTTACAGTGTTCAAGTGAACTAAGAGTACTAACCACATTTCTGAACTAAAATAAGTTATTAGGTTGCTGATCAAAATCTAAACAGATATACAAACAATTACTATTGTTTACATTGCTGACCCAATACAGTCAAATTGATGGTAAGTCATTTTTCCAACAAATTCTCCGTTCAGCTCGCGGTAGGTCACGGTGGCTATCCAAATAGCATGCAGGCTGCATTAAATGCTCCAACTCGCCAGTTCTGTACAATCTTTTCCTTAACAATTCATTAATTTGCTCAAACTTAAAATTGATAGCCTTCAAGTAATCCTTAAAAGGGCAATTTCGGAACTCTCTCACGATCACTCTCCATAGACCAATTAATCTGGTAACCGGAATCGGATTCGTATCGGGCCAATTCGGAACAGATAGTTCAAATCTGTAATTCTTTCAAGTCGGGTTGATCGGATCAAATGTTGTTCTAATTTGGATCATTTTCGTATTATGAATTTTCACGAGATTTTTGGTCATTCGTATCTGATTGTTTTTCGTATTTAGATATTGAAATACGCTAATATTGAAATTCACATCTTCTTGCAAACGTCTTATGATAAGTATGTATCTTACATTGACTCCAATCTTCTAATTCTCATCAAGCTCGTCTTAGCTATATAAGAATCATATTCGAACTTGTACACATTTAATTCCGATATTTTAGATCGTGTGAATTATAGTCAAATTCAATTCGGGCCATTTCAAATCGGATGATTCGGGTAAAACTGATTCAGGTGACTTCAGATCGGGTCTCGGCTAATATTCAGGTGGTTGACCTTCGTATTTTCGAGTATAATTTCTGACTAATTTCAGGCCCGGATCATATTTTTCGGGACTAATTCTAAGTGACCAAATATGGAGGGTAGTAATTCTTTTGGTCTGATAATACTTTGTATCGCCGCGATTCACGGGTGACTATGGAGGCTGCAGCACCACCAGGCTTTGAAGCATTGTCGCTAGTTCAAGAGTTAACACTAATAATTATGTTGGATGTATAATAAAATAGTATGGGTACAATTAACATGTTCTACTAATAATGATGTAAAAAATAGTACCGGTTTTTAATATTCATTTGATTACAATAAATCCACATGCACCATAATGATGTGACAATGAAATGTGCGATATAACATGCTTTTAGACTCTCGTTTTTTGCCTTAAATGCAATATTTGTATCGTTTTATGGTCAATTACCAAATTCGCGTGTTTTATGTAGGTCATGATCGCGTTTTTGAGGAATTGCACGATTTCAGGCACCGAAACGACGTAATTGTGCGAAATCGAGAAAGTTAAGCAAATACGCCGGATTGGCCGTTGCACAGAGTTCGAGGAGTCAAAACATGTCATGCGACCAACCAATGCGAAGATAATTGAAGATGCAACAACTTTGTAGAAGACCACTTTCCGAGGAAACGAAGTTACGAAGCCCAAAATTGAAGAACGAAGAAAACAGATTCGAAGCTGCATAAATCGCAATTGGCGATCCACAGGTGGCTGCAGAAGGCACCACTGCAGTCCACAGGCAACCGCAGTCAAGCCTATGAATTGTTCTGGGTCTGTTTCCAGGCCTGTCAGGCTAAGGCCCGCCTTCCTAAACCTTCCTTATTGATCATTGGCGGCCAGAGCTCGGAATTTTCAGTATAAATATGACCTCAGGGGTCTCATAATTCTACACCGCTCACAAAGCAGCTCTCCTAAGAGAGAACCAGTCCTCGGGGAAGTGAAACCCTAAAACCGTTGGCCGTCAAGCACCCAGAAGGAGGAAACTCTAGAAGCAGCAGCACAAAGACATGAGAGACTAAGCTTCTTCTTCATTTTATCCTTAGATTTCGATTTCTGTCTATTAGATACTATGAGTAGTTAACTTTCTTTTGTAAAGGCGAACCGCCGTAACTCTGCTTTTGCTACTTCTTTATATACCGTGATATATTAATGGAATAGTTATTAGACGTAAATCGTGGTTATACAACTCTATACATCATTCGTGGTGTGATGTTCTACTGAGTGACACAATAGTTTCATTGAACTGAGTAGGGGTACTTGTGCTGACTGCGCCTTGACATAGTAGTATTATGCCCTGCTGTCGTTAGAGGTAATCACGTAGGATTTTAACTAGGAAGTTGGGAGTAGCATAGCAAAGGGAGGTCGGGAAACCTCTACGCCTTCCCTTCATTGATTTACAACAAAGCAATTAGAGTTTACTGCGAATTAATCATTCTATCTGCGATCAATCTGTTTACTTTTCAGCACACAATTTACAAACGATATTTGTTTGTTCCTATGCTAAGTGTCCGTGGGGAACGACATCCCGAGTTAACTTACTGCTATTGCTATAGTTTGAGAGCTTCCGACTAATATAAATTTAATCTTTGATTGTAATTGAAGGTTACATGTACTACAACGCTTTCAAATCCTTAAGTGCACATCAGATAACCTTCATCGTATTCACGTTACCATGGATCGAGCAATAATTCTAGACGGTGGCATTGGGCTACATAAGGCCTCCAATTTTTTTACTCATGTTGCCTGATGTGGACTCAGAGATTTTATTTTTCGTTGTAGAATCTGGAATCTCTAAATACAATCAAAGATTAAATTTATAATTGCCAGAAGCTCACTAACACACAGTTTATAGCGGTAAGTTAACTCGAGATGTCATTCTCGAGAATAACGCTCGATTGAAATAGAATATTAAATTGTTGATTTTCAATACAAAGCAAATAACAGATTTTTAGTATTTTTGAATAAGTAAAATAAACATGTAAGTAGAAAAGTAATTATAAAGAGAATTGACGAATTAAGAACTTATAGAGAAAACATGTAAGTGTTAACCTTCACTTTGATAAACGGTTTATATCAGGAATAACAGATAGCGATAGTTACGGCTGAAGAGTCACACAAGTCACATATCTTATACCAAGGCGCAGTCAGTAAAGATACCCCATGTAGACTATCGTCTAGCTCAAAGCTGTCACCAGTGGCTAGCTCAACAACAAACCTCAGGCAGAATATCAACTTATAGACACAACTGACAACTCCTAATCTAGTGCAATGAATACTCATGTCTCGCGAAAACATAAACAAACAAAGCATCTTTCCTCAAACAACACAGGTATGAACAACAATCGCATAACCCACATTGATGCTAAAACTATTCCAACATATATAAACCAAGTAATCAAAGATCCCGGCTGACCCTTACACAGGTAAATTAGCCTGACATAACACAAAGTAAAAAAACTGTAAAATGAATTGAAATAATGTTGAAACAACTAAACCGTAAGAAGATGGCAAGTGTCGACCCTCGGATTCCCCTTCTCCGATTCTTCCCTGATGATTGATCCTGGTACTTTCTTGGATGTCTTGAAGTCTTCTTGATTGCTTGCTGACAGCTAGGGTTTTGGGGTTTCACTTCCCCGAGGTCTGGTTCTCTCTCAGGAGAGCTGCTTTTGTGATTTGGAACCCTAACGTTCCGTTCTCTTGTTCGGAACCCTTTCGTTCCGCTCTCTCTTGATTATGAGACCCCAAGGGTCTTATTTATACTAAAAATTCCGAGCTCCAACCACCATTGATCATTAAGGAAGGTTCAGGAAGACAGGCCCTAGCCTGACAGACCAGAAAACAGTCTAAAAAATGAAAATGCAGTGCTCTGCGGTCCACAGGGGACCGCACACACCCTTCTGCGGCCCATTCTGGACCGCATAGTGCGATTCCCACATATTCGAATTTGTTTTCTTCATTCTTCAATTTCGGGCTTCGTAACTTCTTTTCCTCGAAAAGTTGTCTTCTACAAAGTTATAGCATCTTCAATTATCTTCGCACTGGCTGGTCACATGACATGTTTTGACACCTCGAACTCCGTGCATCGGCCAATTCTGCATATTTGCTTAACTTTCTCGATTTCGCACAATTATGTCGTTTTGACGCCTGAAATCGTGCAATTCCTCAAATACGCAATTGTGACCTACAAAATACACACGAAGTTGGTATTTGACCATAGAACAATACAAATATTGAATCTAAGGCAAAAAAGGGTCTAAAAGCATGCTATATCGCACATTTCATTGTCACATCACACCCCCAAACTAGTTTCTTGCTCATCCTTGAGCAAGGCAAAAACGATAAAAACTGACAGTGAAATGATGCTAAACTTAGTATTCTTATTTAAAACTTTCACAAGATGATTTTTTTCATATTCATCCCCATCTAGCAACTAAGTCAGATGTCAGATATCATGAAACTAACAGACAAAAACGAACATCGATCTGCATCGTCGGGTTCTCAAGTAACAAGATCAATCATAATTCACATAAGAACCTTATGGTATGCGACTCATGCTTCCCCTCAAAATGTAATTTACCGTATACACAGACTTTTGAGGCAATCAGAGATTAGGCTAGAAAGAGGATTAAGGTAAGGTATGCATAAGTAAGCTAAATGCTGAGATATAGGTTTTCCATACTCCTAATGAATACTACCCTATCAAAAGTTCATCCCTTCTTCTCCACCTCCTCAAAATAATAATGTATGATGCTCTCTCTCTCTCTCTCTCTCTCTCTCTCTCTCTCTCTCTCTCTCTCTCTCTCTCTCTCTCTCTCTCATACTTTTTTTGCGGTCGTTTCGACCCGTATATTTTTTTTTGGCCATCATTGGCCTCTTTTGTTGGCCTCATTGGGCTCTTTTAGTCTCTAAATTTTTTGGTAATGTTTATTTTACCGAATTCCGCATTTTTGTGCATGCTGGTTTGGTATACATGCCATCAACCCTCACAGACATGTAGCTCTAAGGGCCACGCAGGTATGTGGGTAGTATCTGTAACATGCCCAACACGAAAACGGTGATCACAAGGACCATAGATCCACTCCAAGACTTTTAGTACCTTTGCTTTTTATGGTACTTATTTTTTCTTCTTTTTTTTTGGTACCTTGCTTTTTTCGGTACTTATTTTTCTTCATTTTTTTTAGAGAGAGAGAAAACAACAGCACAATGCAACCACAACTTCCTTCTACTACTCCTCCCCCAAACCTGTTAGTTTCACGGAGTTACTTCTTCCCAAAATCCCCTTTACTCAGAGCATGAAAGACTTCTAAAACAGCGTATATAAGTGAATCAAGAGATTAAGGAGAATAAGGAAGGAAAAGTATTCTAAGATTGCCTATTTATCTTTGTGTTGCATGGCAAAAACTCATAAGTAGGTGCATGTAAAGTGTCTTGGTTCTAAATGTAAGATGAAGATCTCTTGCTGATGAGAACATAGGTTCCTCAACAATCGACATAAGTAAATGAAAGTGGCCGGGAGGCTGATGAAGTCGAGATGTTCGAGGCCGGGGTGGAAGACCGTGTTGTAGCGGAAGCAGGTCTGTCCAACCCAAGCCCATCTGGGAGACCCGAAGGTGTCGATGAGGAGGAGGAAGGAGAAGAAGGATCTCCTGTCGCTCGTCCCCCTAGACGCACCGGTCGGCAGATTGCATTACACCCTGCTGCGCCCGTTTAGTCCAGTCTTCCATTAGTTGAGGGACGTGGCGCCGGTGCCGAATCAAGTTCCCCGTCTGCATCATTGTTATGATAGCGGACGAATTTGGAGAACTAAATACAGACGGACTTCTACCTACATGTCCATCAAGGGTTAAAGCGGAGGACATTCCAGAATGGAGGCGGAAGTGGGAGATCCCCGACTCCATAGAAATCATGGTTCCCGAGCCCGGACATGCATTTTACAACCCGCCCGCCGGGTATATGTGTGTGCACGAGGTAGCTTTGGCTTGTGGGTGGAAGATCCCCATTGCAACGGAATTGAAGCATATTCTGAATCACATTGGGATTGGTCCGAGTCAGGTTATCCCAAAGTCCTTGGGTAACCTTATCTGCTTCGTCGTTTTTTGTAAGAAGAAAGGACAGCCAGTAAATTTTGAGAACTTCAGGCAGATCTTTCATGTTTCGTTCAGTCCGGGGGATCCCCTCTTCTATACTTTTGTGAATAGGAAACCCTATAACTTTATTTCGGACTCCATTTCGTCGTTGGGATCGAAGTGGTGGGATAAGTATGTTTTCGTATGGATGGCTCTGAAACCTGGGGCGTCCGAGAGACAGCGGGAACAATGGGGACTACCAACAAAGTTCCTAAGGGAGAGCATCCCGGATTGGCGCCCCCTTCCAAAGAACGTGGCTCCATGGGTGGCTGCGATCCACAAAAAGCATAACCCACCTACTTATCCGTTCCACGGATTAATCTGTCAGCCACTTCCCTACCTGTGCGGACTATCAGACGCAATGGAGGTTGGAGGGAAGACGGACTTTAGTAAGGAGTTGTTGACTTAAAACTTTGTGCTCTTTTTTCTTCGGGATACTCTGTTTTGATTACGTATTTCCGCAATTATGGTAATCCTTCTTTAACATATCTGTATCTGACGCCTTTGGTTTATTGTGCAGCTCATTGGTTCGATTACAGCATGTCGACGCTCCGTGAAAAGAAAAGGTTGCAGAGGGAGCAGCAAGTCTTGGAGGTCGCCGCTGGTCAGAGGACCAAAATCATCAACACTTCCGCGGGTCTTCCTATGTCGGATTCGAAGAATGCCGCAGTGTTTGCCGCGGAGGCAGAAAGGCGGAACTAGGCTAGAGAGGATTCTCAGGCCTTGGCGGTGCCCGACAAGGGCAAAGCCCCTGCCACTCGGAGCGCCACTGCTTCAAAGTCCCAGGCTTCAGCTGCTCCAGCACCACAACGGGAGGTGTTGATGCAGGACGCTATTACCTCGGGATGCAAGAGGGGAGCAACCTCGGAGGCTCCCCCCTGCAGCAAAGAGACAGCAATTGTCCGCTGTCCTGCCTGTTGACCAAGCTGCTCTTGATAAGGAGTACGAGCAGGCTTGCGGACTCCCTGAGGTTGAGCGGGTCAGAGGGCTGGATGGGCTATACCAGCGGGTAAGTAATCTTTCCATGGTCTCCTTGGCTTGTTCTTAGTATGATAGAAATGTAACTTATATCCTTGCGGATTTCTCCCAGCTCGGATGTTTCGTCAGGGCCATGCAATGGAAGGCCGGCGAACGCGCTACTATTGAGGAGGACCTGCACAAGGCTGTGGCCACATCCGCGGATGAAGCGGAGAGGGTGAAGCAGTTGGAGATGCAGCTGAAAGAGCAAGAAGTGAAGTTCAATAAGCTGAGGGCCAGCTGGGAAGAAATCAAGGCGGACCTCGACTGGCAGGAGGACTTTGTCGACAAGTCGATGAAGGATTTCCTGGATTCCAAGGATATAATGCTCGGAGGCCTCCAATATGCCCGTCTTCATGCTGGTCGTGACTTCATGGAGTCTGACTCCTTCAAGTTCTTGATGGCGGACAAATCCGATGCCTCCCGCCTGGATGGGTTCGTGTCCGCTATCGGGCAGCTGCAGTCCAAGGGACTACTTCCACCGGACTTCGACTGGAAGGCGGAAGGGTTAATCCCTTCTGCGGATGCTAATGGTGTGGAGGTCCCTGTCGACAGTGTCTCGGATGAACAGTTGGCCGCGTGTGAGTTTGCGGAACTAGTCACCGAGGAGGGTGAGATCGAGATTTGAAATGGCGGGCCCTTCCTCCCGAGGTAGGTCCCGGATGCCCTCCGAAAGGTATGTTTTGTGCCTTTCGATAATTACCGGGCTTTCCTAAAGAAGTGGTTCTTCCTGCCTTCCCGGGTCGTTGGCCTTCCCGCGGATTTCAACTTGTTCAATCTTGTGGAATCCCTTGCTGCGCAAGTCGTCTCCAACACACCCCCTGTCGATCCGCCCCAAGCTGGTGAAGCTGGTCCGAGCCAAGCCGGACCTCAGTGAGAAGTCCGGGGTATGCCCCGTTGAAATTCTGTACTTGCTGAATTTTTCTGTTGGATTTGTATCTTTTGATGACGCGGAATGTCGCTATGTACTATTGCTTTGATTCGTATTTAATCCGAGGAGCTAAACCTCCCATGCTTCCGAATTATTACTTGCTCTCTTCTCTGTTTCCTTTTTATCTGTCGTTCATATGCTGAGTTATCATAAATTACACATCTCTTAAGAGCACGGATCGCTGTAGATGGCGTCTGATGTAGAAATCAAACCATCATCTTTCCGATCCTCGGACCGTTCGCTCTTTGGGATGCGTAATTCTTCTAGAAGGAGGAAGGTGAAACAGTGAAATAGTCATTATGACTGCGTCTTTTCATCTTCCAAGCCGTCGGATGATTGACAAGTGGCGCGATCGTAAAGATCCATCGCTACTATAAATAAGACCATGGTAACTGCTTCTTTCTTACTGCTGTACTTTTCACCAATATTTCTTTTGTTTAACCCACTCCATTTTCCAATAGAGGCAAACTCCTGCAGGATGTCTGAATCCGATGAGGACGAATATCAACATTGGGTAAATTGTGCTTGCGGGAATATGCATCCGCCAATTTACCCAGGCCGAGGTACTGCGGATGACCCGACCATTCTTGATTTTGAAGGCGATCCCCCTCGATGTCCGGGAATAGCTAGGACGTTAGCCGAGGAAGAGAGGGAGCGGACGCTGAAGTTGATCCGTAGGAGGATCCGAATGCAGCAGCAAGCTCGTCAGGATCGAGGTGGTGGCTCGGAATCCCAAGGCTCGACTTCCGGAAACTGGTGAGGGAACAAGGCGGGGTATGCCCCGTAGAAGTATGTACCTATCCTTGGACCTTTTCAGATTGTACCTCTCGTATGTAAATGTTCGGATAATTTTGTCTATAAAATTCGAACTACTTTTCATCGGATGAGATCGCCACCTTTTTCTCATTCATGCTTCGTCAGATTATGTTGACGCGCATATCTTTGTAAGATGACCAACAAACTCGGACGTGGTTGATGGGATTGTTTAGGCTTGATTGGATAAACCCTTCTGGCCCAACACTGTTCAACCCAAATGAATAGTTTAAGCCCACTGTCGACGTCGAAGTTCTGAAGTGTCGGACGCCTATTGGTTCGTTACTTCTATAAATACTTCAGATCCCTCTTGGCCTTGGTCGTGCAAATCCAACTTCCAATTTCCATATCTACTCAATAGCTTGGGCCCCACAGTACCCGCAAGAAGATGATTTCTTGAATAGTTTCCCCCTCGAGACTCCCGTCCACTCTCAAGTCGGCGTTTATCCTGAGCTTGAGAGTGGCGTGGGTCTGGAGGGGAAGATTGTTGAAGATCAGTCATCGGAAAGCATAGATATCGGTACACGTATAGACCTGTAGGTTAGCAAATGGACTATCTTATTGGTTGTACGAGTGATCCACCCTTTAGGAGCTTTTTCTTCCCGAGGAGTTGCTGACGGGTGGATCACCGTACGGGCAATGCGTCAGATCCGTGTATAGATCCGAGTTTTTATGTCGGACACGATAGATGTGTCCGTGCAATTTGCTTATAAGCATGAGATTCCCAGTGTTAATCACTTACTCACAATTTTGATGTTTCCAGGCACATTGTGCGCGGGATCCATAGAGAATGTCGTAGAATTCTAACTTATTAAAACATCTTGTGTTGTGCAGGAATATCAGATCTACGGTTTTCCCAGAAGTAGTGAGTGGGTGAAGAAGTGTCCTGTCGGAGGAATGAGTTTCGATGGGAGATGACGTATCTCCGGATAAGGACGGGAGAATAGTCTTGATAGGAGATGACGTATCTCCGGAGACTTTCTCTTCAGTTTATGTATCGCGTCCATATATCCGGATAAAGATCCGAGATAGTAAATTGTACAGATCACATTATGTATAATTCGTCTTGGTATGAATAAAATTCATTGCTTGCCTTTTCTTGTCAGTTGAACGTTAAATCTCAGATGCATAAATCGAAAAATCACAAATCGAAAGATAGAGGTTGTATTGATTTGCCGGAAATTCAATTACAACGTGCGGGCTCTATGGCCACTGACAAAAGGATTAACAAAAAACAGAACTGACGGAGTTCTGTGTAACGGATAGTTGGAATCTAAAATAACCAAACGATCTGACGGAGATTCCCGTAACCATCTTTATGCGTAGAACTTCTGAAGGTTTCTAGCATTCCACGGACGCTTGAGGAGATGTCCGTTCCCACCTTCTAATTCGTAACTCCCATTCACTCTTGCTCCGACAATCTTGTAGGGTCCTTCCCACTTGGGCTTGAGTTTTCCAATATTGTTCAAAATGTCGGCTCGTCGAAGCACTAGGTCTCCGATTTGCAAGTTAGTCGCTCGAACGTTCCTGTTGTAGGTTCGGGCAGCAGTTGCCTGATACCTATGGATATTCGCCAGTGCCTCAGCCTTTTCTGTTCGAGCATGTCTAGGTCGAATATCCGAGCTTCGCGGTTTGCAATGCCTTCGAACTCTTGGATCCTCATAGTCTCAACGGAAATCTCGGACGGTATGACTGCCTCCGAGCCATATACCAAGGCGAATGGAGTTTCTTTGGTCGCGGTCCGTGCAGTGGTGCAATGAGCCCATAGCACGCCTTCCAGGTCGTCCGCCCAACTTTCTTGTGAAGTTCTTAACCGCTTCTCGAGGATCTTGACTATTGTTCTGTTCGTGGACTCAACCTGTCCATTGGCTTGCGGGTATCCAACAGATGTAAAACGTTGCTCGATTTTGAAGGACGCCAGCCATTCCTTGAGCCTATGTCCTGAGAACTGGGCACCATTGTCCGAGACGAGAATCCTGGGCAGGCCAAAGCGGCAGATAATATTCTTCCAAATAAAGGTCCGCACTCGACTCTCTGTAATGGTTGCGACAGCCTCAGCTTCTACCCATTTGGTAAAATATTCAACAGCCACAATCAGGAACTTCCGCTGCTGGGTGCCTCTCGGGAACGGTCCGACTATGTCAATGCCCCATTGGTCGAATGGACACGCTATGATTGACGGAATCATAGGATGCGTCGGACGATGTGGAATGTTCACATAGTATTGGCAATCAGGGCACCTCCGAGCGTAGTCGGTGGAATCTTTATTAATACTAGGCCAGTAATAGCCTTGTCGTATAATTTTCTGGGCGAGGGTCCTTCCCCCGGAATGACTTCCGCAGCTCCCGCTGTGTATCTCCTCTAGCAAAGTCTTTGATTCTTGCGGGCTGAAGCACCGTAAATGGGTCCCTGCAAATGATCTCTTGTATGAATCTTCCCCCAGTATAATGTACCTGTTTGCTCTACATTGCACGCTCCTTGATTCCTTCGGATCAGCTGGAAGAGATCCGTCCTTGAGATAGTTCCAGATGTCAGTCATCCAATTTCCGCCCGGTGTCAATTACCATGACAGTGGAATTGAGACTCATGACAGATGAGTCGGTAACAACGAGCAAAATTACTCTCTTTGTATCCAAAGCTGCTGTTGTGGATGCGTATTTTGCCAGGGCATCCGCTCTTTCGTTCCAGGCTCTGTCAAACTTTTCTAGGGTGAATTCCTCAAAGTGATTGGCTTCCTGCTTGAGTAGCTCGAGATACTTGATCATCGAAGGACCTTTTGTGGCAAAAGTTCCCGAAATTGAGCTTCCACGAGCTGTGAATCCGTGAAAGCTTTGAGCTTCCGAACTTGCAAGGATTTGACTATCAATGCTTCATATTCAGCCTCATTGTTTGTAACTTTGAACTCAAGGGATATCGCGTAGTCAAGCTCCGCGCCATTGGGGCTCTTAAAGAAGATTCCAATCCCTCCGACTCTTCCAGTGGAGGAACCATCCACTTCCAATATCCAGGTACCAGAAGGATGTTTTTCGGCTTGGAGATCTCCTGCAAGCTCCCGAGGTTCCCACCTTTGTGCTTCTGTTTCCCTGCTTTCTGGTCCGGAGTTGTTAGGTCCGGAGTTTCTTGCCATACCGTCAAGAAGGAACATCTGGTTGACTCGAGTTTCCTCATAAGATGCAGATAGAGATTGATTGATAAACTGGGCATCTTCGAGGTTTGTCGGGTTGAACTGCGGTGGAACTGGCTTCCGGCCAACCTGCTTGGTGAGTAAACATTCGAATGCCTATGAGTCTGGGCCCTTCTCTGAATCCACTTCAGGATTCCGCTAAGAAATCGGCGAGGACTTGAGCTTTCTTGGCTGACGGAGCCTGATAGGAAATGTCGTATTCACTCAGCTCGATCGCCCACTTAGAGAGTCGTCCAGACTGGTCGGGCTTTCCCAGGACCTGTTTCAAGGGTTCCCCAGTCAGTACCACAACTTTATGAGACTTGAAGTATGGTTTTAACCGTCTTGTGGTGTAAACCAAAGCATATGCAAGTTTCTCAATCTTCACGTATCTTGTCTCCGCCCCAGCAAGGGCTTTGCTAAGATAGTAGATTGGGAGGTGATCGTTAGCCTGAATTCGTACTAACACTGAACTCATTGCCTCTTCTGTGATAGCTAGGTAGAGGTAGAGTGGTTCTCCCTCGACGGGTTTGCAGAGCAGTGGAGGGGAATGGAGGTACTTTTTCAATTTCTCGAAAGCCTCAGAACATTCCGCAGTCCACTCAAAGCCCTCTCCTTTCCGGAGGATTTTAAAGAACGGGAGATTTTTCTCCGCTGATCGTGAATGAAACGACTTAAGGACATCAGACGTCCTATGAGTTGTTGTACCTCATTGAGGGTTTTTGGTTGCGGCAGATCTAGGATTGCCTTGATCTTTTCTGGGTTTTCGCTTATCCCTCTCTCAGTAACCATGTACCCGAGGAACTTCCCTCCTTTTACTCCGAACGTGCATTTCTCGGGGTTCAATTTCATTCCGTACTTCCTAAGGATAGCGAAGCACTTGTTCAAATGGTGTACATGTTGCTCTTCAGTTTTGCTCTTGACGAGCATGTCGTCCATATACACTTCCATGGTTTTCCCAATCTCTTCCTTGAACATCTGATTCACAAGGCGCTGGTAAGTGGCTCCCGCGTTTTTCAATCCGAAGGGCATTACCTTGAAGCAATATACACCCCCGACAGCGAAGAAAGCTGTTTTCTTGATGTCTTCTTTGGCCATCCGGATTTGGTAAAAACCTTGGTATGCGTCCATGAAACTCAACAATGCACATTCGGACGTGGAGTCAACCAACTGATCTATCCGCGGCAAAGGGTAGGATTCTTTGGGCAGAACTTGTTCAACCTAGTGAAGTCGTTGCACATCCGCCATTTGCCCGGTGATTTCTCTACCAGGACTACGTTGCACACCCAGTCAGAATAATGGACTTCTTCAATGTACCCTGCTTTCAGGAGTCGCTCCACTTCGACGGATATGATGGCATCCTTGACCGGGCCGAAATCTTTCCTTTTTTGTCGGATGTACTTGATCGAGGGATCCATGTTCAGACGGTGAAAAGTGATCCTCGGGTCAATCCCCTTCAAGTCATCGGTACTCCAGACAAACACATCGCTGTTTTCACGGAGACAAGCGATGAGCTTCATTTCTACCTTTGCGGTCATCTCGGTCCCAATTCTTGTTTTCTTATCCGGGTTTCCAGCAACAATCTCAATTTCCTTGAGAGTCTCGTGAGGCTCGATTCGCAATGTTCTAGGAAACTTCTACTTTTGGCTCCCCACTCCGATCTGCGGGTTCTCCTTTTTAGCTGGAAGAACCGCTGACGGACCAGGGGTCAAGGTTGTCGTCAGCACGGGGGCGGATGCTCTTCTTGTGGACATTATGTAACATTCCCAGGCTTCGCGGACGTTTCCCACCTCTTCTCCGACTCCAAAGGGAGTTGGAAATTTCATTCTGTTATGGAGAGTTGAGGGGATAGCTTGGAATTGATTAAGCCCCGGACGCCCAAAGATGGCGTTAGAGTCGAAAGTACGGTCCACCACTACAAATCGGACCAACTGAGTAACTCTTTCCGGGAAAGTACCAAGTGAAACGTACAACATAACACTTCCCAGGGGTCGAACTGTTCCCCCTCCAAATCCTAGTATAGAGGTGTGGACCCTCTCATATTGGATTCTTCCCAGGGCCATCTGGTCCAGTGTTCTTTTGGAAATGATATTTGAGGAACTCCCGGTGTCTACCAAAATCTTGTTCACTCGATACGTTGCGATGGTCAAGGAAACCACTAGCGGAACATCTGGATCATCGATGTCCTCTCCTCCTGCCATAGGAAGAGGAATCTCACTATCATCGAAAGATATAGCGTTTGTACCCTGGATCGCTGGTGCAGCGTACGCACTATCGTTGTTCCGAAGATTTTGTGCTGTCCGCTCTCTTGCGTTCCTACTGTCACCTCCTGATTGCCCGCCCACAATGGTGTTGATTACTCCGCTGTAGGGAGGGTTCTCCATATCCATGCCATCGCAGTGTCTATACTGATGTCTATCCGTGCGAGGCGGACAGTGAGCCGGCGGAGGTGGCAAAGATAGTGGACGGGGAGGTAGTTCTGTAGCATTATCCTCCCTTCCTCGCTCCGCTCTATCGTGCCTAGAGGGCTCATCCGTGTAGATGTGCTCCTTGAGCTTGCCTTCTCATACCAAGTGTTCAACCTCTGTTTTTAGTTGGATACAGTCATCAGTCTCGTGACCACGGCACTTGTGGAACTTGCAATACCCCTTTGCATTCCTATTCTTCCGATTGTCGTGAGAGGGCTTGGGCCATTGAACGTCCAGCTTTTTCTCGATGATAGTCACCAAGATGTCGGATCTTGGTCTGTTGAGACGGGTATAATCCGCATATCTCCTCGGCGGACTTCTTTCCCTGTGGAAGCCTCTATCCCTGTGATCCTTCTTCGAGTCAAACTTCCCCGGGCGTTGCTCTTGCTTCACCGGATCCTTTCCTTTTTTGGAACCAACTCTTATTGGAACATTCCTCCGATACTCCTCTCCGTACATCACTTCTTCACAGATGTCATCTAAATGCTTCTCACTCCTGACCTCCTGACCAGATAGTTTTCTGCGGAGCTCTGAGTTGAAAGTATTAGCGTACAGGTGACAGACTCATTCCTTAATACTGTGCGGCTCAACTCGAAGAACTTCCGCGTGAAAGCGATCTAAGAAGGTCCTAAGATCCTCCTGCTTCCGCTGTATAACTTCTGCCAGGTGCTCCATGGTTTGCTTTCTCCTCTTTGTCTTTCCAAATCGCGCCAAGAACTTCGAAGAAAGATCTGCATATGACTTTATCGACTTGTTCGGTAGAGCAGTGTACCAATCCATAGCCGTTCCGAAGAGAGTAGATGAGAACGTGAGAGCTTTTGTATTGTCACTCATTCCCTTGGAATCCATCTTGCTGTTGTACCTTGTCAGGTGTCCAACAGGACAAGCATTCCCATAGTAGTACTCCAAGCTCGGGATTGCTTGATCCGAGTTTCTGTTCCTTTCCTTTTCTCTCATGATTTCATCACACAAGGGATTTGGTGCACTAGTGGTTATCTGCTCATGGTCTTTTACCAGGCGTCCGAGATTCAGAATCTGGGCCTCCAAAGCCTTCTGTTGAGCATAGATTTCGTTGGCAGTCATGATCTCTCCTGTCCTCGGATGCACAGCTACATCCGCATGGAGTTCTTCTATCCGGACCGCTGGAACAGTTTCTGCCACCTGATCTCTGTCTCTAGGAGGTGCTTGTCGCGGAGCTCCTGGGTGCCTATTATCTCCTTCTTGATACTCTCTCCTTCCGTTTGGGCTTCGTTCACCTCGAGCGTGAGAAGCAGATGCCCGCCGGTCGAGAAGGTTCCGCAAATCCTCTTGAGGTGGCTGGTTCCCCAACCTCTCTTGGATCGGACGTTGCCTGTTCCTTGATAATGCAGGCTCTGCCTGAGGAGGAGTGACCACTGGCGGAAACTTCTTGTAAAGTTTCCCACAGACAACGCCAAAATGTTGAGGGGTAAAACCTCTAACATTAACTAACTAAACTATTACAAATAACCTAGTCTAAGGCCCGCCTCCGACTTGAAGTCCGACGTAGTACTGGTCCGAGCTTGCGTACCTGAAAGGACTAAGGGGGGGGGGGGTTAGAATGGGTTGCCCGGATTGCCTATGTCAATCCGGTAAGAGACTTTACTCAAGAGAGAGTTGGAAGCTCTCAATGTAATAGTTATGAGGGATTATGATAACATTTGGGAATTGACTTAGGGATTCTACCTTTGATATCGCCCTCCTCAAGGTCTTGGACCTTGTGCTATATTTATAGTTATCATATGCTTATTAGGTGGCTCACAAGATGATGCCAAATGTACGCTTCAGATTTGGACACCAATGCTACCTTTGGCCCATGGCCCATTAGTGAACAGTAATCCAATACTAATCAATGGGCCTGGGAGGGTAGTTTGGACCTTTTCCCTCTGAGAATACTGTTCCGCCCGTTGGGTCCGTGTCAGTCCCTCGGACAGATCTGTCTGCTTGGTTGATCTGCCCTTGGGTAACTCTGGATGTCCGAGCCAAGAGTCTCACGGAAGTATCTCAGTGGTTCTGTTATATACGTTTTGGTCTTAATGTGATGGTGGCGTCTAAGATTCTCTCGTCTGGTCCGTTTGGCATCTCTGTACTGACGTAGCCAGGTTTAGAAGTCCCTTCTCCAGCTAGCTCGGACTTGCTGTGAGGGCACAGTGACTTTAGCGTACTGGTTGATTCACTTTGGCCGGACCATGTGAGGTCGGACCAGTACTGAATTGGCTATTTAAGCCGTGATGCGCTTTAGGACACGCTCTATGGCGCCTTTAACGGATTGGACACATGTCCGTAACAACACTTATACTTGCAAAGGACTCCGAAGCACATAAGATTCCCGAGCGAGTTTGGAATCACCTGGTGCGGACTATGTCCGATCCCCTTCAAAACATCCAACAGCTCGGATGCCAATGGAAGATGCCAGCCACAATGCAACGAGGCCTCGTGCACACACATGTATCCGGGAGGCGGATTGTAGAATGCGTGAGCCTCGTCCGGAATCATGATCTCCACGGACTCCAGAATTTCGTATCTCCTTCGGAGCTCATCGACCTCATCTGCAGTAATAGTCGAAGGACACATAGGGAGGAGGTCATCCAAATTCATCTCCCCTTCAGGGTCCGGATGAGTTACTTGCAGACGAGTTCGAGGGTACTTGATGCGTACCACATCATCCCCTTTCTTGTTCCCCACGGACAGCTGCGTAGCAAGTGCCCGACTCGATCCTTGGGCCGAGCTTTCTCCACTAGGACGGCTTGTGCTCGGACGGTCGAAAATCTTGATCCGTTTCAACGGAGGAACATCCTCCTCCTCATTGTCATCTTCTTCTTCTTCTTCTTCTTCTTCTTCTTCTTCTTCTTCTTCTTCTTCTTCTTCTTCTTCTTCTTCTTCTTCTTCCTCACTTTCTTATTTTTCTCCCTTCTCCACGTCTTTCTTCCGCATGATTTTCTTCAACTTTCTCATCTTCGGATGACGAATCCAACTCCACGACTGTTTGGAGAGGAGCAACAACTGGGACTGTATCTTCCCTACCAGCTTCGAACATGCCAAACTCCAGGAGAGACTCCGAAGTATCGTGAACTTCCTCAACATGGATCTCCTGCGGGTCCGGGACAAAAGGGATCTGATTAGGATTAATCCTAGTGTTATAACCTAAGTTTCGACAATGGTTTTGGATCTCTACCGGAAGTTCGGATTCGTTGCCTGTTCGATGCAGATGTGGATTGCCTATCGTCCGAGTAGATGTCTCGTGACCCGTCATGACACCCTGCACATGTGAACACTCCGAGTAATCTTGCTTGTCCGGATATTTCGAACCAAGGACAATTAAACGAAAAGATGGAGAGCTCACCTCGGATACTTCACCACTTCGATTCAAAAATTGTTCAGCTCCTCTTTGATCTCCAACATCACAAATGTCAACTTCCTTGGAAGTATCGGACCAGGATGCCACTTCGGACGCGTACCCAGCAGCCTCGAAATGGTTTTGACTATCGCTCTCGGACATCCTAGGGAAAGAAAGGGAATTCCTATGAGATTTAATGTTTAATGTCCGAGAGTCCGTTTATGTAACTCATGGTTAAAACCCATAAGGGGTTCGAAGAGAACTAAGTGTTGTCGGATGTAGTTAGTTTGAAGTTAGTACGCAGTTAGTACAAACAACTTAGAGGTTCCGAAGAGACCTACTACATACATCCGAACTTACTACATACAATACTTATCCGAAAGAGAAAAACATGCAAAGAATTTCCAAAAGACAACTACATTAATAAAATTGAAAGACAAGGAGAGAACACTTACTTGCAAAAACACAAGGGGTTGGATTGAAGGCAGTTAACTTCTTCGGATCGACCTGCTTTACTTTGAACTCACTCCTTGATTCGGACTGCACTGCAACTGCTTCGGATCACTCAAAAGCACTTCGGATTCACTCAGTTTGTGAAATTTCTCTCTCTAAAAGTGAAGAAATGAAAGCGACTGGTGCCCTATTTATAGGAGGATATTTCTGGATGTCCAACCACCACATCAATTCAGGATTAAATCTCAGCTGTCGATCAAAATTCATCCAACGGTATAGTTCAAATTACTAGGTGAAATGATGGATCCGTCCAAAATATTTATTTCACGACGATTAGAATTCCAACAACACTTGGAACGTCGGAGATAACACCCGATCCTCTTACGTATGGTTGGCTCTGTCTTAAGCACACGGACCCTCGTCCGTTTGGATGTCCCTACTCAAACAATCCCGAAAAACCAATTCATAAACGACACGAATTCTCATCCGTTCGGAGGTGATACGTCTTCCTCACTCGGATGGATAAATCATCATAAACGACACGGATTCTCGTCCATTCGGAGGTGATACCTCTTCCTCACTCGGACGGATAAATCATCATAGACGACACGAATTCTCATCCGTTCGGAGGTGATACCTCTTCCTCACTTGGATAGATAAATCAACTATGTACGTCACGCGGACCCTAGTCCGTCTGGATTTTACTAATGGCTTATGGGTGTGGAGCTATGAAATCGCCCGTAGGTCCTTATTTGGCTCCGAAGAGTTGATTAGTAACAACAGTATCAACCCAATCTTTTTACAGATAGCTGCTTTAATCTTAAAACTACACGGACTCTTGTCCGTTCGGACATCCCAAGTTGGATTATCCCGAATAATCAACTATGTACATCACGCGGACCCTAGTCCATCCAGATTGCACTAATGGCTTATGGGTGTGGATCTATGAAATCGCCCGTAGGTCCTTATTTGGCTCCGAAGAGTTGATTAGTAACAACAGTATCAACCCAATCTTTTTATAGATGGCTGCTTTGATCTTAAAACTACACGGACTCTTGTCCGTTCGGACATCCCAAGTTGGATTATCCCGAATAATCAACTATGTACGTCACGCGGACCCTAGTCCGTCCAGATTTCACTAACGGCTTACGGGTGTGGAGCTATGAAATCGCCCGTAGGTCCTTATTTGGCTCCGAAGAGTTGATTAGTAACAACAATATCAACCTAATCTTTTTACAAGATGGCTGCTTTGATCTTAAAACTACACGGACCCTTGTCTGATTCGGACATCCCAAGTTGGATTATCCCGAATAATCAACTGTGTACGTCACGCGGACCCTCGTCTGTCCAGCTTTCCTTAATGGCTTGCGGGTGTGGAGCTATGAAATCGCCCGTAGGTCTTATTTTGGAACTTCCGAAGAATCGATTAGTGAACACAAGATAAACCCAACCTTTTTACAGAAGGTGGATTTCTCTTCGAAACACTCGGACTCTCATCCGTTCGGATGTCCTTACTCGGACTATCCCGAAAAACCGATTATTAACAAGAGATAAAACCCCATCTTCAGGTGGATGATTTATCTTAAGCACACGGACTCTTATCCGTTCGGATGTCCTTAATCGGACAACCCAAAATCGATTATTAAGTAACACGGACTGTCGTCCATTCGGATATCCCACGCCGGATTATTCCGAACAATCGATTTCACCACTAATAAAAAGTTTCCCTTTCCTACGTGTAACGCCCCGACTTTTAGGTTTTTAAAAGGCGTAAATTTCAGTCGGGACGTCGGGCAAAAACAGAGCCGAAACGTTTAGTGAAACATGTGAAGTTACAGACAAACTTTCATTTGAAGTTGCTAGAATAAAAATATATTTTATTCAGCAAACGAAACCACAAGATTTCAACAATCTTGTCTTTAAAAGATACACAATATAACAGGAAATAACATGAGTTTTTGAAAAAGACAAAAAGGACATTATTTTCATTGACAAAAATCCCAAATCCCAACCACTCTCTTAGTTTGCTGAGTTTATCAGTTGTTCATTCTTCGCCGCCATCTCACCTATAAGGAAGGGAATAAAAACAAGTATGAGAAAACCTCAATGAGTGTTTAAAGATTTTCGGGTGAACTTTTCATTAAAATCATAACAATGAAAATCAAAAACTTAAAATCCAATATACTTTCAATAACGTATACTTTTCAGAAAAACATTATTTCATGCCGCTCCTTATAACCCCACAGTAAAACAGGCCTTATGTCTCCCTGATAGTCGATCAAACTATCTAGTCAGGACCCTGCCATGGTACAGGGGTGGAATTCTACGACCCAACTAAATCAGTGAAGGCTTCTATCACTCGATTTAAAGGGAATGGGCAAAGGAAACCGACAAGTAGCTCGCAGGACACAACTAACCAAACTACAAGCCAATTAACCTGAACCAAACGTACGTATCTTTCTTGAACCATCAATAAAAAAAAAATAACAATCATGTATATAAATAAAAATATATATCTTTCAAAATCAGCGGAAGCATGCTAAAACTCTTTCGTGATTTGGTTTTTATGCAATAGAACGTGCGTTTTGGAAACCATGCATTATATATAAGTTGAAAACATATTAAAATACCTTCCAGGTTTTGAAAATAGTACATATATATAGTTTTTTAGAACACTCACATTTGAAGGTTAGGAAGAGCAAGAATAATGAAAGTACTTGCAAGAAGAACTTGCTACAAACTTGAAAATAAGAGACTAGTACTTGAAGATTTTTTTAAGAAAATGCCCAAAACGTTTTTGGACAAATGAGGGCTGGAAAAAGAGGGTATTTATAGGGTGGATTTAGGGAAGGTGAAAGGATTGAAGAGTTAAAAAATAAATGGCAATTTAAATGGCTTAAATTGCACTTAAAACTCATTTTAAAACCAAGAATAAAGGTGCAAAATTAAGAGAGACCTTTCACATTTTTTTCAAACATTTAAACAAAATATCTAATGATAAATGATCAGATTTTACTTGGTAAAAAGTTCAAAAATGTTTTTGGTATCACATAGGGTCAATTGTACACAAAAATAAAATGTGACACACAAAAATGCAACACTTAGAGCAATTAAATTGAATTCGCACTTACACATGCATATGTAACAATTAAACTTAAAATATTGAGCATGCATAGGCAATATTACACTTACACATGCATAAGTAACATGAATATAAGCATAAAAGATTAATGAAAAGAAAGTCAGAAGGTCGATCGAAACATAGCTGAAACATCGCATGTAACATTCGACATTACAAGCGACCTTTCGTACTGTAACATTAAAAAGAAAGAAAAATATTTTATTCATTAAAGAAGCCTCAAGTTTCCAACCTCTTCTATTTTAAAATATATGAATATAAAATAATACTTTAATTTCTAAACATTAAGAGAGCCACACACACATAAACACATGCATGTAAATTACATAATTCAAAAGTGACTCTTCAAATTATAAATCAATCAAAGCACACAAATAAACACCTTGTATTGAATTACCTTGTATTGAATTAGTGAATTCAAATGAAGACTCTTCACATAAATCATCAATAAAGCACATACATAAAGACTTGTATTCATTAGAAAATTAACACTTCACATTATTCATCAATAAACCACATACATAAAGACTTACAATTAAATAAGATAATTAGAAAGACTCTTAGACTTCTTCTGACTTAACTACTATTAATATAACTTATAGTGAACTCACATGAATGCAATTGAAGTTAATCTTTAAATCTAATCAAGCCACACAAATAATGACATACATTAAAATACATAATTAAAATGGCACTCTTCACATTATACATCATTTAAAGCAAACAAATAAAGTACTGAATTAAGCTAGACAATTAAAAAGAAGTCTTGGCACATTAATCATTCATAAAGATAAATTTAAGAGATGACTATCAAATTATTTTCAAATAATTACACCCACAAATTAAAGGATAAAATGATCACATTTTTAAGTAGGAAAATACACCAAAAATAATTTATCTTCTTTAAAAAAAGTACAAAATAAATAACCACACATATTACAAATTTACAAGTTACATAGACTTTTAAAACAAATAATAAACATCTAAAACAATAGCACAATCAAATTAAAATAATTCAAATATATTTTCGTAACACTAACACAAGTAAAGGCATGCAAGGGCAAAATTACTAAGGTACGTAAAAAATCTGGGGTGTCACACTACGCCTCTCGAACCTACACTTACTCTCGCATACAAATACCCCTTTTCACACTTACAGTCCGAGACCACACTCTCGGCCTGTAAGAAGGGGGGGGGGGGGAGGGGGGGAGAGATTAAGCTAAGGACGACAAAAGGCACGGACTAAACACCTTTTTTCTTCTTATGAGGGACGGATTGAACGAAAAACAAAAATGTTCTCCCCACTTTAAACTATAGTTCCACAACTATCTTCTACTAAGATACTTGGAACTATCTTAAACTATAGTTCCCCACTTTAAACTATATGTCCAATCCGTCATAGACGCCTTTGGAACGAATCCTAAGGCGTTTCAAGCTGTCTAAGGTCCAAGGACTCAAGGTCCGACCCTAAGGCCACCTCTGGTCCGACCCTCCTGAGTGAAACGAGGAACTAGACCTCAAAGACAGTAGGTCCGACCCAAACCATGGTTCGTAGACCATGAGGGTTCGACCCGGACGATGATCCGGACATAAGTTTCTAACCTCATAAGAAAACAAGTGAACTGGGATCAAGAGAGAAAATAGGATCCGAGGCTATCAAGGTCCGAACCACTATGCCTTGTGGTTTATGGGAGTTGCTTTTAAACATGAGATTGTGACTTGGACAGGCCCTCAGACTTACACTATCGGACGAAGGTCCAAGACGGACTTCAGGAGTCTCTAATTTCTCTCGGAGAATGACTAAACTACCCTCGAAAGCCCAAAAGGGAAAAGGGTTAAGTCTTCTTAATGGACCATGGGCTTAATAGAGCATTGTTGACGCAATCCGAGCCTTACACTTGACACGATCCAACGGAGCCCTTCCTCTTTGGGAGATCTCTATATATGGCACACATTACCATGCTAACGGGAAGTGATGATTACGAACTAATCCCGATCACTATACAGAGCAGATCTTTGGTCTCTCTCAAGTAAAGTCTTCACCCGGTTTGACACTTAGCAAACTGGGTCTACAGTTCTAACCCCCCCCACCCCCCCCAAAGTTACTTGTGCAGGCTCTTTCCTACTAGTTCTTTGGAGGGATTTGGACCTTTGCCTGCACTGGACGCTCTACAGTGATTTGGACTAGGGCGACTTACGAAGAACTTACTAAGCGTTTGGGAGACTTCACCCTCAACAGAATCTGTTAACATGGTCCAGACAAGTCAAAATAACTCGTACACATAATTAGGACATTTCCCGGGCCTTGTATTTGGTACAATGGATTATCGATGTCGCTAAGCACTTAGGAATTACTCATTTATGCAATAAATATGTTAGCTAATTTACGGCATTCTACGCATTTTTCTTTGACAATGTGCAATTTAGTTATTGTTTTAGTGTATTTCTCTTTGCGTAAATTTAAAATTCGACCCTCAAATGAGCAAGAAAGTATAGAAATGAAGAGGGAAAAGTTTAATGTCATAGTCCAAATCGGTTGGTTGAAATGTGGAGAAGAAGCCAAATCTATGGGAGTTCCAATTCTAACACTTCACAACAAAAATAAGAGTCACGTTGAAACGTAGTATATCTTGAAAACTTGTCCAAGTAGTAATACCATCCATAACATGGTAACATCGATAATGGCTCGGAATCCAACCCCACCTGGGTCTCATACCACACTTATATTTATGATAGTTCTATAATTTATGAAACCTTCCAAAAGTTTCACATTTTCTTACATTGTTAATTTCAATTGCAAATAGTATGGGCTCTGAATGTGTAATTGGGGAAGAATAAACATGACGGTTGCAAAACTTTGATATGACTTCGTTTACAGTGGGTATTGAATAAAGGGAATTATGCAAAGATTGACGGAAGAAAGAAATCGGGCCGCTGCATATGGAGTTAGAAAGTTCGTTGGGCTTGTCGGAAGTGGCCCATGTGTCAAGTGGAATGAGAAACTTGAAATAATCTCTTGTGCCAAATCTTACTATTTGGTTTCAATATGTAGTAGATTCTACTTAGTAATAACTGGCATATAAGGTTAATGATTCTATTCTTCAGATAAGTGTGGTATATGAACGTAAACATGCCTCATTAGACCTTAACTAATTTATCTGGGCTTATCAGTTACCAGCTTGCTAATCAACTGTAAGTTATTGATGTGACAATGAAATGTGCGATATAACATGCTTTAGGCCCTTGTTTTTGGCATTAGATTCTATATTTGTATCGTTTTATGGTCAAATACAAACTTCGTGTGTATTTTGTAGGTCATGTTTTTGACCCTTGTTTCCTCCTCCTCCTCCTCCTCCTCCTCCTCCTCCTCCTCCTCCTCCTCCTCCTCCTTCTCCTTCTTCTTCTTCTTCTTCTTCTCCTCCTCCTCCTCCTTCTCCTTCTTCTCCTTCTCCTTCTCCTTCTTCTTCTTCTTCTTCTTCTTCTTCTTCTTCTTCTTCTGTTGGTCCAGATAACGGCAAAGTAAAAGACTAGGGGGGGGGGGGGGGTGAATAGTCTTTTAAAACTTTTGTCGATAAACACAGTTTCTCAGATATCTGATACTTAATTTCAGAGAGCGGAAGACTTTTCTGTGATAAGTGCACGTGCTCAGCAAGATAGGTGTAAATACTTTGCAAGGTAAATAAAGCAAGAAATAAAATGCAGAAAGTAAATAACACAAGTCTTTTTATAGTGGTATCTGAAGGTGGCGTAATCCTTCAACTAATCCACTTCGGCCTTTCTCAGATCTAGAATCCACTAAGACAGATAATTGATGTAATCTTACAAATATGTTCTCTCGAGTCCTAAATACATTAGGTTCCCAACCAAGTGTTCCTCTTGAGTTATTCCCCGGATTTCTCAGCCAAGTACTTCCTGTACTCAGAAACCTCTTTCTGGAGTTGTTCCTTAGTTTCCCAAACTAAGTACTTCCTGTACTCCACGCCAATTAAGGTGTTGGTTAAGGTAGTTTGTCAGGTGAGCTTGTTAAGGATCAGGACACTTAGAACTTTTGTGCTACTTAGAATCAAGAGCTTTGGTCGCAACAGAAAGCTTGAAGGTAAGTAGTGTGCTTGAGAGAGCTTGTGTGAGAGTATTCAATGCAAGTTCAAGAAGTGTTCAGTGTTCTAAGGTGTGTTCTCAAGCAGTCTAAGTGTTGATATTTATAGATGAATTTGAGTGCCGTTTGAATAGTATCCATTAGGCTTAAATCAAATTCAAACTATTGATATCTGAGTATAGTACTGTAGTACGTTTGTCTTCTTCTTCAGAAGCTACCGTTTTTTTTCAGCCATTTCTGTCCGCGCATTCAATGCATTGTACTATACTTTGCCTGTAGTGCCAACGAAACTATGCATTGTATCAGAGATCTTATACTATCAGAGTTCTTTGAAGCTTTGCACGGCCTTTTCCAGAGATTATCACAACTCCAGATACCACTTGTTGAAACAACTTGTTATAATATATTTCTTTTCAGAAACATAGTTTATGTCCAAGGTATCTGAGTCTGTGGGCACTTTCCTCGTTTCAGAAACCTTTTATTTCTCAGATATCTTTTGCAACATCGTTTATTTAAAAATGCTCGTGTCTTCAAGATATCTGGTCATAGGTATCTGAAAACCCTTGTCTTCAGCAATCTTGTGCAGTCTTCAAATCTTCAAATCCGTTGAACTTTTCCTGCTGGATGCCTTCTTCTTGGTCTTCTTTAGAGGAATAAAAATTACATTCAGAGACCTAACATACTATACAAGATTTACTAGACTATCATACTTAGTGAGTTTCCTCTTTTACAGTGTTCAAGTGAACCAAGAGTACTAACCACCTTTCTGAGCTAAGATAAGTCATTAGATTGCTGATCAAAATCTAAACAGATATTCCTAATAAATTTCCCCCATTTTGATCAGTCAACGATGACTATCAGACCTATTACAAATCTGGATGAGGAAACAATCCACCACTTAATCATTTCTTATGATCTTTCAATTCATATAATTAAGTGCAGAAAGTAAACATCAACCAAATCACAAGGTGTGATCTTTGCTGACAAGTTATCTTTTATAGATTGATATCTGAGAGTAGGTTCATCAGATATGTTACAATGAAAGTTCAGATAACTTTTACAAGATAGAACAACAATAAGGTACAGTCAACAAGATACAAAAAAATTACATAGTAAATCAACAGGAGTAACCAAGCTCCAAGTGAACATCCTAACAAACTAGTCTTCAAGTCTTCAAAATCTTCAAGTCTTCAAAACAGTTCCATGGATCAATATGCAAATTTCCTATGACCAAACCTTCTTATATCATCAGAGTAGTCATAGAGAAGAGTTCTGACAATCATTTCTGTGTCTCTGGCAAATCCACTGACTTCTTTGTAGGTTTTGGTAGGATTTTTCTTGACAAAATGCTTGACCCACAGATACTTTCCCCATATCCAGGCATGCACAATCTTGATATCTGATAGCTTGAAATAATCATATATGATCCTCAGATATTTGATGTCACCCTTGTATTGTTCTTCATCCATGTAGAAGGACTCATAGGGTTCCACAAAAAGTCTTGGCCTTGTGCCTGTTCCAATCAGATTAGGAATTTTGTGCACATCATCTGGCTTTCCATAAGGACATTCATCAGAGAGGTCCTTCTTCATGGCTTTTATCATGTTGATAACTTCAAAATCCAACCAGTTTTTGATGTGGCTGGTGTTAATCAAGAATGGTTTATCTTTTCTCCATGCCGTGAGTTGTTTATGGATTGGTTGTGGAAACCTTGAATTTAGCAGTAAATGCTTGAGTTCCAGAATCCAGTAGCCATTTTTCTGATTTATGCACCTGTAGACAGAGGTGTTGTTGTCAGTCTTCACATACTCAATTTTGGCTTCTTCTGGCCTGAGTGGAAGTTGACTTTTTCTCTTTTCAGCTCTTATCATGTTCCTCCTTTGTCTAGAATTTTTCTTTGGAGGATTGCTTGAAGAACCACCCTGGATAGACTTGGTATTTCCAGAGGGTGTTTAAGCTGCTAAAGGCTTTGCAGCTATGGTCTCAGTTAGGCTATCAAACCTTTTTCTTTTTCTGTGAAGAGGAGCTTCATCTTCATCAATCTCTTCATCATCATCATCAAGATTAATTCTTGTGAAAGTTTTGCAGCCTTCATCATTGCCCTGGGATTTGATTTGGCCTTCTTCTTCTTCTTCTTCTTCTTCTTCTTCTTCTTCTTCTTCTTCTTCTTCTTCTTCTTCTTCTTCTTCTTCTTCTTCTTCTTCTTCTTCTTCTTCTTCTTCTTCAGAAGACTCATCAATCCCTATTACTTATCTTTTCCTTGTAGCCTTGGTAATCCTTGGAGGTTTCTGTGCCGTGGCCCTTGTTACTATTGAAGTTCCTTCAGTTGGTTTATGGGAAGTAGCTACTATTTGCAAAGCAGCTTGACTTGAGGAGGGCTCATTGATCCTGAGTGGTGGCTGGGAAGTTTTCTTGTTTCCTCTTCCTCTATGAGCAGCACCAGCTCCATATTTCTTCTTATATCCTTCTCCTTCTTCCCATTCCCCCTGACTTTGAGGTCCAGATTTGTACAATCCTTCCCCCCTTAGTCATTGTTGGCTGACTAAGTCTCATAAAGGATTCTGAGAGAGACTCAAAATGTCCTTGTAAGTAGTTATAGGCAGTGACCAACTTCTGAAGTTCAACTTGGAGCTCCTGATTTTGTTTGATAAATCCATTCTCCTTATCAGTGAGCTCTGCCAGTGGGCCTTGAATAGCATCTACTTTTCCAGCAGCATAGCTAACCTCTTCAAAGGCTTTTGCAGCCAAGTTTTGGTCATCATCCCTAACCATGCCTAGGTCTTTCTGAGCAATGACCAGACTGGTTGTTCTGCCAATTTCTTCTCTTCTTCATCATCTGAGTCATCAGCCCAGTGATCTTCATCCTCTTGGACATTTTCAAGATTTTCTAGTCCAGAAACCATCTCAGAGATGGGCTTCTTTCCTTTCAGAGAGGAGGATGGTATATCTTTTGATGGTGATGCAGCCTTAGCATCATGATTTTCTTCAGATACTTCTTCAGTATCTAGCTCCTTAGCAATGGAATTTACATCATCCTGGAGCTCTTTGACCTCAGAGTAAGCTACCATTTCTTTCAAGTATTGATCTTGAAGCTTATTAAGCTTATCTCTGGATTTAACTAGCTCTTCTTCCAGTTGAAGATGTAGTTGTTGTTCTTCTTCCAACAGTTGTTTGAGTTGAGCAGCTCTGGTTTGTGTATTCAATATCTTCTGAGTTGTTTCCTCAGAGTGCTCAACTACTTGTTCAGTAGTGTCCTTTTGTTGTTAGGAATATGGATGGGTAGATTTCTGAGGAGATGGAGGAGGGGATTGTTGTGATGTCCTCCCAATGTGCTTTTCAGCAGCTGAGGCATTCTTCCTCTGTGTAATCCCTCCTGTCCCTGGTGCAGGGGTATCATCATCGTCCTTCTTATCATCCTCATCCTTGTGATGGTCAGAAGGAGAATCTTCATAGTCATTTTCATCAGTCTCCTTCTCTTCTTCATCTTCAGAGACCAGATTGATCACTTCTGGAATAATGATCATTTGCCCATTTACCTCCTCTTGTTCAGAGGGTATGCATTGTAAGGTCTGGGGCAAAGTAGGCTTGTATGCCATCTGCATTCTGGTCTGACCATCTGCCATCTCAAAAGCTTCTATGAGCTTGTGTGCAGCTTCTTTGATAAAGTCCTTATGCATCAGAGTAGCAAAAGATTACTACTCTGTTGGGAACATAGCATGGACATAATTCTCCAAGTCAAAATCTATGACTCTTCTCAATTGGTGATCAGTCACCTTTGTTAATTCAGTCAGATCTGAGCTTCTGAGCTTTTGCCACTTTCTGAAACACTTGAGATGTTTCTTGAGTGTGTGGTTCTTGATGAATGTAAGCAGGTCTTCTGTTGAGAATGCAGAAACCTATGGCACACTTGTTTGAGCCTGAAAGAAAGAGTTTTGAGTTAGATTCAAAACTTGTGTAGATATCTGAGTATTTGTGTAGTTAGGTTTCTGAGTTACCTGAATGAATGCATCAGGCTCAGAGACTTGTACTATTGAGGTAGGGGGTTCCTCAGATATCTTGTTGTGAGGTGGGGACTTGGAAGTCTGGTCCTCATCAACCTTTCTTTCTGCTTGAACCTGAGATTAGAAACATAACACTTAGGAAATTTTATCAAGAAACATTTTATTGACAAATCAGATATCTGAGAGGTCAATTACCTCCGTTGGAGGCTCAGATACTTGTCTCTCAGAGACTTGTGCAGTCTCTGGAATCTTTTCCTGTGATGAAGGCCTTGATGCCTCATCAATTTCCATATGTTGTGAGGATTGAGTGGGTAACTCCTCAATAACTTCTACTTCTTTTTGAACCTGTTAAGTAGAATATGTTAGTTTGAGAAAAATGATCAGAGATTTGTTCTTTGAAGAATATAGATATCTGAATGAAATACCTTCTCTACAGAAGGTTCAGATACTCATTCTTCAGAGACCTTGGAAGTCTCTGGATTCCTCTCTGAAGAGATAGACTTTTCAGTCTCTTCATTTTTCTTCTCAGTTGGAGCATATTAGAAACAAACTTTTATTAGTCAAGTGTATAAAGCACATATCTGAGTTATATCTTAAGGAACTATTCTCTACCTGTAGGACAGGCTCCTGTTCCTTAAGTGGTGAGGCAATGGAAGCCTCCTTCTCTTTGCAGCTACCTCTTGTTGTTGTGTTTCTAAATCAGCCTGTAAGAAAGAAATTTCATTAAATAACAAGATTTATCAGACACAAAAATATCACAAGTAAAGAGTTAAACCATTCAGCTACCTGAGCAATGTCAGGCTGATTGGTCTCTGGAACTTGTGACCCTTCCATGCGTTGGTCTTGTTGTTCCATTTCAGCTTCTTTGTTTGAAGTTTCAGGTACTTCAGACCTTTCCTAAGTATGCAACTCAGTTGCCTCCCCTGGTTGATCATTCTGAGTAGATGTCTCAGTTTGATCCCTCTCATTGAGTTGGGGAACCTGCTCTTTTGCAGGATTTTCTTGACAAAAAGGAAAGATCTTTGGTATCTGTAACTCAAGTACCATTTCAGCAGTATCCACATCTGGCTGTTGTGGTTGTTGTGCTTGAGACAAACTTTTGAGTGTTGAGGCAATGGCAGTATCCTCCAACACTAGAGTATCACTCATCAGAGCATCTTCAATATGCTTCAATCTTTCCTTCTCTAATGGTGTAATTTGTCCAGTGACCTTGGACAAAGTTTCTTCTTCAGCAACCTGTGGTGTAGGTTCTTGTTCAGATACCTTTACACCCTTGGAACTTGTTGCTTTTTTCAGCAACCTTAGCCCTTTTGGATTTTCCTAGGACTTGAGAGATAACTAAATCATCATCTTCATCGTCAGAGCTCTCATCAGCATTAGGAACTGATTGGTCCATAATCCCTGCGGTTTATGCAGATAGGGCTTGGTACCTACCACTACTTTCATTAGCAGCATTGATGAGTTCATCAGCAAGGCTCTCCTTAGTAGCATTGATGAATTCATCAGCAATTGTATCTTTTGTAGCATTGATGAGTTCATCTGCAGTGGTGGTAGATATCTGGGAATCGATACCCTCAATGGGTGTGCCTTCTGATTTGCCAGTAGACTTCTTTCGTGAAGTTCTGGGCTTCTTGGTCGCAACTTTTCCCTCAGATACCTCTTCAGTCTTTCGCTTCTTGGAACCTTTCTGAGATCCAGTAACCTTTTTCATCAAATTCGTATACTCATATTTGTAGAGTAGGTTACTGTTGGCTATGTCAGCCTTCTCTCTGAGCTCAATGCCAAGCTTCTCCAGCAAGTAGCATATCTTTAGACCATAGCTCACTGTGGCTTTTGGCTCAGCAAGTCCCTTAGCGATTTTAGACTCAAAGCCTTGAATCTTCTTCACAAACTTCATAAAGGCGTACTTGCCCCAATTGTAAGGGTTTTCCAGCCTTTTGTCTTGTTGTTGCAACAAGGACATCATCATCTAGCGTTCTTGGCTTATCTGGTCAGCACCTCCTTGTAGACCATCAAAGCATCTGTGAAGAATGCATGCCAACACATCCCAGTGAACTAACAGATGTCTGGTTCTGATGTCAGCAAGCTTGAAATCAGTGGGTGTATCTTGTTTATCAGTGTCACACACACCACTGTACAACTGTTTTACACCTTTAAGGAGATCTTCATCCTTGGTGTCTATTTCAAAAACCTTTCCAAGATTTTGAAGATCAAACAACTTACAGAAAGTTGTTAAGTCCAAAAGGATTTCCTTTCCTTGGACCTTAGTTTTTATAGACACTATTGCAGTGCCTTCAGAAACACATGATATAATCCTGGAGTTATTGTAGAATTTCAACACATCCAGTGAAGAAACTCCACTGGGAAGAGCAGATAGAAAACCCTTGATTTGTGCTTTTTCAAGCATGTCAAGAATCAGTTTCCTATCGGCTTGGTTTTCAACAGCAGCTGTGAGGTACTCCTCAATCATGGCACCACTCCAAATCATCCTGTGATTTGAAGTCCAATGATCGGGATTAAAGTCTCCTACCAATCGATTGTTCACTATAACCAACTCTGGTGCTTGCTTTTCTGCAGTACCAGTGGTAGAAGATTGGGATTTCTGGGTAGACAAACGTTTAGGAGCCATCTCTTTATATAGTGCCAGTGTTTGAAAGTCTGAAAGAGATTTGGGTGAGAGATTAGTGATTCTTTGCAGAAAAACTAACAGAGATTTGCAGAGGTTGAAGAATGGTTTTTGCTATTCTTGTGCAAGGCAAAATGTCGGATTAGGCGAAAGTGATTTCTTTTGCCAAAATCCTATACATATAGCAATGTAATTCTAACAAACATATACATACAAATTGGTTTTGTATGTACGTATCTGTGAATTGCAGTAAGGCATGGGTAAAAGTTTGTTTGATATTAAATGCTTAGTGGGCCACGTCTGAGTTTTTACAGTCCACTATTTACAGAGAATTAATCTCCGCCATTCAGATCAATCGCCCATTTCATCAAGGGTCACCATTGCTTCTTCAGCAATGATCACAATCAACAATTGTAATTGTGCCCATTTAATGAATTTTAGCTATTAGCTATCTGAATCACGTTTTTGTGTGAATGAGAACACTGTTTGTATCTGAGTCTATCTTATACTTGTTGTCTTTTCAAAGTTTTACACAAAGATAGAAATAATACAAATTTCAAGATAGTAGTTGACTGTAGACAGTTGTACTATTCTCTTTTGTGTTCCCCTTACTGAGTGATCTAGATATCTGAGTACCCGTCTCAGAAATCTTCAAATAGCCATTTTACCCTTTAGCCTTTGGTTTATGGATACCCGTTCCAGATTCCTCTTCTCTGGATACCTGTTCCAGATTCCTCTTCTCTGGATACCCGTTCCAGATTCCTCTTTTCTCTCCTTTGATATCTTCTTCAGATATCTGAACTTTTTCAGTTCTTTGGTAGCTCCATTAGTCCAAGACTATGTCTTAAGGCTAAGAATCTACTTTCTTGTAGTGGCTTAGTGAAGATATCTGCAAGTTGATCTTCAGTGCCAATCTTGAGTATCTCTATATTGCCTTTTTCAACATGGTCTATGATGAAGTGGTGTCTAACATCAATGTGCTTTGTTCTTGCATGAAACTTAGGATTCTGAGTTATGGCAATAGCACTTGTGTTGTCACAGAAAATGGGAGTTTTCTCTTCATTGAGTCCATAGTCTCTGAGTTGTTGTTGTATCCACAATATCTCAGAAGCACAAAGAACAATATATTCAGCCTCTGTGGTAGATGTGGCAATTGAATTTTGTTTCTTCCTGAACCAAGATATCAATCTAGCACCAAGAAATTGACAAGTTCCTGAGGTGCTTTTTCTATCAAGCAATGATCCAGCATAGTCGGCATCTGAATAGCCAACCAAACTCAATCCACTATCTTTTGGATACCAAAATCCAACTTCTACAGTACCTTTTACATACCTCAATATTTTCATAGCAATGTTGTAGTGTGATTGCATCGATTTGTCCAAATCTAGCACACACTCCAACTGCATATTGAATATCTGGTCTACTTGTAGTGAGGTACAGTAGAGACCCAATCAATTTCCTATACTTGTGTTCTTCAACACTCTTGTCAGATTCAGTACAGGACATTTTGGTTCCAATGTTCATAGGTATCTTAGCATTCTTTTCAGAAGGCTTTAGATTGAACTTGTTGAGCATGTCTTTTGCATACTTTGTTTGACTAATGAATATTCCATCATTGAGTTGCTTGACTTGCAGCCCAAGGAAGTAATTCAATTCTCCCATCATGCTCATCTCAAATTTACATTTCATGAGTTCAGCAAAGTCTTCACAAAGTTGCTTGTCTTTAGATCCAAATATAATGTCATCAACATAGACTTGAACTAAAAGTAGTTTCCCATCATGGTTCAATGTGAAGAGTGTTTTATCAACATCTCCTTTCTTGAAACCACTTTCTAGTAGGTATCTGGCCAATGTATCATACCATGCTCAGCCCATACAGAGCTTTCTGAAGCTTATAGACCATCCTACTTTCTGAGGAAACTTCAAAACCTGGTGGTTGCTCAACATAGACTTCCTCAGCAAGTTCACCATTTAGGAATGCGCTCTTGACATCCATTTGATAAACTGTAAAGACATTATGAGCTGCAAAGGCTAGAAAGAGTCTTATTGCATCCAATCTTGCAACTGGTGCATAAGATTCATCAAAATCTAGTCCTTCAGTCTGGGTGAATCCCCTGGCAACCAACCTAGCTTTGTTTCTGGTTATTTCACCAGACTCATTCATTTTTGTTTATGAAACATCCATAGAGACAATTTGCATTTTCAGCGATTGCTCTTCTAGTTCTAACTCCTTGGTCTATGGGACCAATCACATCCTTTGCAGGATGATTTCTTACCCATTTCATAATGGGTTTTGAACTAGTAGGATCAATATCATTTTGATTTGAATGTGAATCAATATGATCTTGATGGGATACTTGTGCAGTATCTGAGATATCTGACACATGGGAAATGCCATGGATATCTAACACTCTTTCAGTGTTAGAGATATCTGGAACTTGCATTTCAGCAATCTCATTTTCAGATACCTCTTCATGATGAAGGTTCTCAGTAACCTGTTCCATTTCTGGAATTCTCATAGGAGATTCTTCATCATGTCTTAGAGTCATCTAGTTGTTACTAAGCATAGGTTGCTTTTCATCGTTAGACTCATCCTCTAATTGAATGATAGAATTGTTTCCTTTCGAGGATCCTTTTTCAGAATCTTTAATCATTAGTTCTTTGAACCTATCTGAGAGATCATCATTCAAGAGTACTTTCTTGTTTCCTTGATAGAATACTACATGAACAGATTCCTCAATCTTTTGCGTTCTTTTGTTATAGATTCTATAGGCTTTGCTATTCAGAGAATAACCAAGAAATACTCCGTCATCTGCCTTTGGTTGAAATGTTCTCAAGTATTCTTTTCCATTGTTAAGAACGAAACATCTGCAACCAAACACCCTTAGATGTTTGATACTAGGGGGTCTACCAATGAAAAGCTCATAAGGAGTTTTGTCATGGTGTTTGTTAATCAAACATCTATTTTGAGTGTAGCATGCAGTGTTTACAGCTTCAACCCAATAGATTTCACTTATTTCAGTGTCAGCAAGCATTGTTCTTGCCGCTTCTTTCAGGGTCCTATTCTTTCTCTCAGCAACACCATTTTGTTGTGGTGTCCTTACAGAAGATAGTTGATGTTGTATATCTTTGCAGGTACAAAACTCTTTTATGTACTGGTTCACAAACTCAGTACCATGGTCTGTTCTGATTACAGATACCTTGTCATTTTTCATGACTTCGAGCTTATTCAGCAAGTTGGGTATCTCAACCCTTGCATCAGATTTGTGTTTGAGAAAGACAACCCAAGTGAATCTTGAGTAATCATCAACAACAACCAGACCATACTTCTTTCCTGCATAACTAGTTACAGAGGATTCAAAAAGATCCATATGTAACATTTGCAGTGGCCTTTCACTGAAATGTCTAGTTTTAGACTTGAAAGATGTTTTGGATTGTTTTCCCATTTGGCAAGCTGAGCATATACCATCTTTTCTATGTGCCATTTTGGGTAAACCAACTCTTTCTTGGCTAACTTGTTTAGAGTTTTGAAATTCAAGTGACTCATTCTTTTATGCCATAGCCAATTTTCTTCAGTGTGGCCAGATTGACTAACCATGAGACATTCTTCAGTTGTGGCGGATGCCCAATCAACAACATAAAGATTTTCTTTTCGCCTAGCAACCAAGACTGTCTGCTTTGACTAACTGTCAATCACTTTACATAGTTTTGACTTGATCTTGACAGTGTACCCTTTGTCTACTAATTGACTCATGCTTAGGAGATTATATTTCAATCCCTTTACATGTAGTACTTCAGAGATTGTAAGGGCTCCAAACTTCAGATTGCCAAATCCTATGGTTGGATTTTCATCTCCTCCAACAAACTTGATCATTGGTCCATCATTGCATTTTTTGTAGTCAATCAGCTTTGCTTTGTCTCCTGTCATGTGCTTCCCACATCCACTATCAAAATGCCACTTTGGATTAGTCTTTAGAGTGTTCTGCACAAAACAGGAAATAGGAGATTAGGTTCTCATACCAACAATGGAACCATCTGGACTAAAGAATCTTCCAGTAGGAATCCATTTATGAATGAATTTCTTAGGAACATTCTTTTGTCTAACAGGAACATACGGAGGAATTCTAGTTAAATGATTAGTATCATTGTTGAAAGTGCAGTATGCACTTGTGTTTTGATAATCTTGTCTTTCATTAATCAGTTCCAAGTTTGTGTTTGTTGTTGTTGTTTGTGAAGCTGCAGGACTACCAATGTTGTATAACATTGTGATAGGATAGAATTCAGTGCTGGCATAACATTGAGGATATAACATTGCAGTCAACATCAAGAACAAAGCACATTGGACAGGAAACTTGGACTGGAAGTATTTACAAATCGAACAAGAGACGATTTAAGGAAAATGAACAACTTTTGGTGAAAGCAAGAAGGAATATATTTTATGCAGAATCAAAATATGGAAAGTTCCTTCTATGCGTATATTGAAGAAAACAAGAAAAAGGAAATTGTCTTGGCTGAGATCCTATTGCCTTTCGACTTGGATGGAAGCTGTCGATATCTCAAGTATATATACAAGGATTCAGCCGAGCAATCATAACGCCTTTCATTGTGATCAATCAAGATTTTATTAAAGAGTTTAGGCTTCTTGTTTTCTGCTAGCTTTAGAGTTTGTCTAAGAGTATTCATTATTGGAATAACTCTTTCAAACATCGACCTAGAATAGCTTTTACTGTTAGTTCTTCTAGGGCTAGTTTTGGTTGTTTAATCAATCATCTGTGATTGTATTAAACCTAGTTGCTTAGATCTACTTTTCCTGTCAGTAGATATTTTGCCTAAAGGCGCGACCAACATATTTATATATGTTGGCTTGGTAATAGAAGTTTCATTCATATTCATCCGCTGCCTTTTGTTTACTGTGTTGAAGACATTGTTGAACAACATTGTTGGCAACATTGTCGATTGATCTTGTTCCAAGTACCAATCCGGGATCCTACGTTCTAAAAAGTGGCATCAGAGCCAGCCACCTAACTACTGGTGTCTGGATTTTGTACTACTACAATGGATGTTGCAAACTCAAGTGTCTACATGCCACCTATGCTTGATGGATCGAACTACCACTACTGGAAAATCAGGATGAGGACATACATCAAGTCCATTGAAGGTCGAGCTTGGAGATCTGTTCTTGAAGGATTTTTCTGGCCTACTGAAGGACCTGATGCTGATGGAGATATTGTTCCCATACCTGAAGAACGCTTCACTGCAGGTGACTTTCTTTTAAGCTCTTACAATGAAAAAGCTTTAAATGCCATTTTTGGACATGTTGATGCTCATATGTTTAAAATCACTCAAAATTGCACTACTGCTAAACAAGCTTGGGACTTACTTCAGAATCATTGTGAAGGTGATAATAGTGTCAAACAAACTAAACTTCGAATGCTTTGGTCAAAATTTGAAAATCTAAGAATGGAAGAAGCTGAAACCATTAATTTTTATTTTGAAAAGCTTTTGACTTTGTCTAATGATGTTCAACTTCTTGGTGATGCTATTTCCAACAAGCAACTGATTTCTAAAGCCATTCGTTCTCTCTCTTCAAAATTTGACACTAAAGTTACTATTTTGGAAGACACTCACAATCTGGCTACTATGGATTTTCATACCTTGATGAACAATTTGAATTTTTTTGAGATAATTGATAACGAAAGAAAAGGTACGAAAATCCTTAGTATGTCCCTTCACTCTAAATCTAAAGCTAAAGTTACTGAGCCTGAAAGCAGTAGTGATGATTCTGATGACATGACTGAAGAAGCCTACAATGACTTGGTTAGGAAAATTGAGAAACTTAGATTCAGGAAGAATTCTAATAGAGGCTCTTCGAGCAACTCAAAAGGAACTAGAAATTTCAAAAAGAAAACTGGTGTGTCTAACTCTAGCCCTAGTCTTAGTAAACTTAGTAAAGTTAGATGTTTTGAATGTCAAGGATGGGGGCATTATCAGAATGAATGTGCTAACACTCTTCGAAAGGAGAAAAAGACTATGCTTGCTTGTCTCAGTGATGTTTCAGATGACGAACAGGAAGATGATGATCCAGAAGTTCATGCCAAAGCCCTATCTGCTGTTCTGAACAATGTTGAGAAACAATGTTGGTCCAACATTGACAAAAGAAGTCTTTTTCGACTATGATGATTCTCAAAACTGTGAAACACTTTTCTGGACTAACCCTGAGGAATCAGTTTCTACTGATGTTTTGTGTCTACATGGTTCAGTTGATCTATCTGCAGATTATCACTGGGAAGAGTCAAATCGATGAATGAAAACAATGTTGAGTCAACATTGACACCAACATTGTCTGTTTTCGAAACTGTCTCTTCTGATGTCTCTGTCCAGAATGGCACTGTACCCAAGAATAAACAAAGTTGTTGCGTAGTCTTGAACATGTTACTACACTACCCCGAAAAACGACATCGAACACGAAAAGGTGTCTAAACCAAGAACTCCAGCTGGTGTACAAGGAGAAATTGTCAATGCTGACAGCAATGATGACATAACATTGAGCTCAACATCACAGGCAGAAATTCCATCTGACGGTACCCATGAGATGAGCATGATAGGCGAACCCAGCACTCCTATGGCTAATGGTCTTATGCTCAGCAGAATCGATGTTGGAGATGATGTTGACCCAACATTGTACAGAACAATGACTCACAGCCTTCTATATCTATCAACCAAAGACACCGACATCATGTTTTATGTGTGTGTTTGTGCCAGGTATCAGTCTAACCCTAAAATCCCACACCTGATTGTTCTTAAAAGATTTTTCATATATATATCAAGAACTGTTAATCTTAGATTATGGTATGCATGTGATACAAACACTAATCTAGTGGGATTTAGTGATTCTGATTGGGCTGGTGATCTAGATGATAGAAAATACACTAATGGAGGTTGCTTTTATCTTGATTCTTATTTAATGTCATGGTACTGCAAGAAACAGAACAAAGTGTCACTCTCATATGTTGAATCTGAACATGTAACATCAGGGAGTTCTGTTACTCAATTGATATGGGTGAAAAATATGCTGCATGACTTTGGTCTTCAATGTGATACCTTGTTGATGTTCTGTGGTGACCTTAGTGCCATAAATAATTTTAAGAAGCCAGTTTTGCACTCACGCACAAAACACATAGACATTAGGCATCATTTTCTTAAGGATATGGTCTATCTGCAAGTAATAGACATACAACACATAGATACAACCAATCAACTTGCAGATATTTTTACCAAGCCTTTAGATTGTGAGAGATTCTTCAGTCTTAGGAGATCTCTTGATTTCTGCTCTTTGTGATCTTCGATGTTGAAACCAGTGTTGACTCAACATCACAGTCAACACTGGCAACAGAAAAGTGATGTGTTTTTTGTTGCCTTTTTTATTTTTTTATTTTTTTTTGTGTGTGTCTATGTGCTTTCTGTGCTCCTGTACTGTCTCTGGTTGCTCTCAGTTTGGAAACTCATGGTGGTGATGCTGAGGATCTGAAAGTCTACTCTATAACCAAAGTCGAAGGGATTTGAGTTCTTTTTGATGTTTGATTCATGTAAAACCCACTGATGCTGTTTTATGGCCTTTTGACTCCTCATACCTTGATATACACTTGATGTTGCCTCCTGCTTTGGTCAATCAAATTGTATAAATTCTTAAGTAAAAAGGGCTCGAAGTGTTTCCATCGAGGATCGTGTTGGGCAGGACCAAATACTATCCACATACCGGTGTGGCCAATGTGTCATATGTCCGTGAGGTTTGATGGCATGTACTTTAAACTGACACGCACAAAAGTGCCGATCTTCGTAATGCTGCTGGATCACTTGCAAAATTGAGTACCATGCTTGCCATCTTTGGCTCAAAGAGTATTTTTTATGCCTTGAGACGTGTGTTTATCTTCCGCATAGGCTACTTACTTGTGGTTTGGAATGGTTTCATACGTGTTCCAATTATTTGACATGGTTCACAGTCTCTTGGTCACCCCCACTCTTCTTTGAAAATGGCTCCATTAATTTTGAGGCAATATTTAGTATTTCATGTGTATCCCTTTCTCATTCTATCTTGCCTCCAGTATTAGTGGTGTTAATCGAATCTGCATTACTTGGGACTTGAAAACTGGCTGATTTACATAAAAGAGTGGTCTGATTTTCCGATGTTGTCATCATTGTTGTGTCAACATGCTGGTCAACATTGGCTGTCCTTGGAGTACTTTGTGACTTATATTTGCTCTTTTTTATATGTGCTTCTCTATCTGACCTTTCTGTGTGTTTTTGGGTTTGAGGGGGGAGTAGGTCTGAGGTGTTTCAGGTCTAAGGTGTTTCATTGGGGTTTGGGGTTTTTGCTTTCCTGTTCTTGCATTTCAAGTCATTATTTAAGAACAAGATTTTTGGTCAACCTCCCTAGGGTTTATCTGTTTATCTGATTACTATGACTTGACGGATAACTGTTTTACTTGAAACTTTAATCTTTTATTAACAGTTATGCACAGTTTCTGTAGCATTGATATATATTTTCAGGATCTTTTAAGGCAAACCAAACAACACCCATCACGACCATCCACTCTTATCCTAACACTGCCTTCCAGCTAATCCAACCTCTATTCCTGATTATTGCCCTCCAGCCGATCCAAACTCTTTTCCTGCTTTTGCTATCACCTTGGCTGCCAGTGTTGAACTCAATGTTTTCAACATCATTCTCCAACATTGCACAGCTCTTATTGTAGGTCCTATAGTCCACAACTCAGTATTGCACTCATTGCATGTCTTCTTATCTCCTTCTGTGAACTTGGTTGAATAATCTGAGAGATATCTTTTCTTTCCTCACAAAAAGGGGGAGAATAGATACTTGAAACTTTTAAAGTACTGAACAATTTCTATTCATTTTTGGGTCTGTAATATTTTAAATACTCTAGAACATATCTTAGCTGTCTGATTAAGGGGGAGATTATCTTAGCTGTCTGATTAAGGGGGAGATTAGCTCCTAAGTTGTTCTTAGTCATGTTTCTACTAACCTCTTGTTTTGTTTTGTGATGAAAGACTAAGATTAAGGGGGAGATTGAAAGTGCAGTATGCACTTGTGTTTTGATAATCTTGTCTTTCATTAATCAGTTCCAAGTTTGTGTTTGTTGTTGTTGTTTGTGAAGCTGCAAGACTACCAATGTTGTATAACATTGTGACAGGATAGAATTCAGTGATGGCATAACATTGAAGATATAATATTGCAGTCAACATCAAGAACAAAGCACATTGGACAGGAAACTTGGATTGGAAGTATTTACAAATCGAACAAGAGACGATTTAAGGAAAAAGAACAACTTGTGGTGAAAGCAAGAAGGAATATATTTTATGAAGAATCAAAATATGGAAAATTCCTTCTATGCGTATATTGAAGAAAACAAGAAAAAGGAAATTGCCTTTGCTGAGATCCTATTGCCTTTCGACTTGGATGGAAGCTGTCGATATCTCAAGTATATATACAAGGATTCAGCCGAGCAATCATAACGCCTTTCTTTGTGATCAATCAAGATTTTATTAAAGAGTTTAGGCTTCTTGTTTTTCGCTAGCTTTAGAGGTTGTCTAAGAGTATTCATTATTGGAATAACTCTTTCAAACATCGACCTAGAATAGCTTTTACTGTTAGTTCTTCTAGGGCTAGTTTTGGTTGTTTAATCAATCATCTGTGATTGTATTAAACCTAGTTGATTAGATCTACTTTTCCTGTCAGTAGATATTTTGCCTAAATGCGCGACCAACATATTTATATATGTTGGCTTGGTAATAGAAGTTTCATTCATATTCATCCGCTGCCTTTTGTTTACTGTGTTGAAGACATTGTTGAATAACATTGTTGGCAACATTGTCTATTGATCTTGTTCCAATTACCAATCTGGGATCCTACGTTCTAACAATTGTTATCAAGAACTATTTTTTTCCTTGGTGTGTTCCTAGGTGCTCCATTTGGTGCTTTCAGATACCTGTCAGGTTTCTGAGTCTGCTTCCCAGCAAACTTAGCTTTCCTTGCCAGATTTCTTCTAGACCTGGCATTCAGATTTTCAGTGGCTTGACTCATCTTCCACTTCTGATAATTGCTGTGAGCAATTCTAGCCATTAACCATCGTTCTTGCCCTTGAGCAAGCTGTTTCCCGATGGCTTTATAGCCAATACCATTCCGTGCACCTGGTGCTATCTAAGATCTTTCCTCAGCAGCTTTGCTAGTCTCTGGGTAATCTATTTTCTTTCCAGAAAATGTGACATAGGAGAATTTTCCAGCTCCTGCAATTCTTCCTTTATGAGAGACATAGCACTGTGGGTGATTACACTTTTCAGAAACATTCCCAACAGATTTCCTTGGGACTTGTTTTTCCCACAAAGGTTTGGTCGCAACTGCCTTTCCTTTGTCAACAACCTTAGTTTTCTGACCAATGCTATAGGTTGTTTGGGAACCACCTTGCTGAGCACTGACAAATGTTCTTCTTTCATTGCTCTTATTCAGAGTGGTAGAACTATCTATTTGTGTGTTCAGCCCAAGTCCTTTCTTTTATGAAGGATCTCTTAAATAAGATTGTATTTCAGTAAGAGTGTCACTGGCTTTGGCATAAGATTGAAAAGATAGTTCTTTCTTTTTGAGTTCTTCATTCTCAGAAAGAAGATCTTCACATTTCTTTTGGAATTTGGCCAATGCTTCTTTATGTGACTTTTCTGTCTCAGATATCTGAGCTTTGAGAAATGCAATTTCAGCATCCTTTTCCTCAGATATCTTGAGTAATTTTGAATTTTCCTTTTCAAGAGAATTCTTTTCTTCTTCAAAGATTTCGGCTCTAGCTCGGACCATTAGAAATTCTCTTTCGTAGAGATCAAGTTCTCTTCTGAGATGTTCCAGATCTTTGGTTCCTTCCTCATCACTTTCATAAGTATAACAAGAGGTTTGTGTTACCTCATCAGCCATTAGACAAGGTTCAATGTTGGAGATATCTGGGAAGATTTCTTCAGCCATTCCACATACTTCTTTCTTCTTTTGACCAAAGTCAATCACTTCATGAGAAATACCACACATTTCTGGAGAAGCCAGTGTGGAATCATCTGAGTCCCCATCCTCAGAATCAGACTCAATGTCTAAAGCATCCAGTTGGAGTTGTATCCTTTTCCGTTCTTCAGTGAGCAGAGCTCTATGGCTTCTCTTGAAGTTTCTCCTATCTTTCTTGTCACTTGTCTTTAGCTTGTTGAAGGCAGGGCAATCCTTCTTGAAATGACCAGGTTTCTGACAATAGAAACAGATATCGTTTCCGATTTCTGCTTCCTCAGTACTTGATGCTTTCTGAGCCGGCTTGTTCAGCGAGCTTTGCATATTTTTGTACTGGTGATAGTTTAAGCCTAGATGCTTTTTCAGCTTCTCTTTGGCTTTTCTTCTCTCTATTTCCCGACTGACATATTTTCTCATTTGCTTTACAGCAAGAGCATCCTCAGTCATCTCCTTGCCTTCCTTCTTTTCAGAAGTTCCTTGAGCAACTAGAGCAACATTCTGCAACTTTTCAGTTGTTTGTTCTCTTAGAGTTGTCTCATAGTCAACAGTGGCAAGGTGAGAGAAAAGTTCCACTGGAGTGATATCTGGCATTCCTTGGTTAAAGTAGAAAAACTTTGTGTGCTCCCAGTTATGATTTAGACTTCTCACAATAGTCTTAATCTTTTCTGACTGGGTATATCTATTACTTTCACCAAGTGCAGCCATGTCACTCATAAGTGTTGTAAACCGGAAATCTAGTTCTTCAAGAGTCTTTGTGGGACCTTGTTTAAAGTTTTGGAATTTGAGCTTCAAAACTTCGAACTTATTTTCCTTCGTTTTCTTAGTGCCGGCACAGATTTCTTCAATCAGTTGCCAGGCCACTTTCACCGTTTTTGCACCCCACAGTTTACACTGTATGTGCTCTGGAGTAGAACGTATGATGATATTACGAGCCTGACCATCCAGTCGATTTCTCTTGGCATCTTCTGATGTCCAGAGCTCTCTGGGCTTTGGTTCGTAAATAACTTGACTGGCAGGTCTCCCACGTTGACGATCCGTCTGCGGAAGACCCATCGCTTTGTTCTCTGTCTCTAACATTAGAAACCTCCATGACCTGCTTGAGTTGTTGAATGACTATTGGGTCATTCTTTATCACGTCGATCATTTCGTCACTGATGGCTTCTAGGTGGAGCATCATGTTGTTCTTCCATTTCTCATAATTCTCTGGCTTGAGAATTGGGGCGTCACTTAAAGACATCCTGCAGCAAACACACTAAACAAACAAATCAAGTGTAGGTGAAAAGCAGTTAGTGGGCACTTATCTGGGACCTAGGTTCAGTGCAGAAGGCTTGGGAACCTCCTGCTCTGATACCACTTGTTGGTCCAGATAACGGAAAAGTAAAAGACTAGAGGGGGGGGGGGGGTGAATAATCTTTTAAAACTTTTGTCGATAAACACAGTTTCTCAGATATCTGTGAAGATATCTGATACTTAATTTCAGAGAGCGGAAGACTTTTCTGTGATAAGTGCACGTGCTCAGCAAGATAGGTGTAAATACTTTGAAAGGTAAATAAAGCAAGTAATAAAATGCAGAAAGTAAATAACATAAGTCTTTTTAAAGTGGTATCTGAAGGTGGCGTAATCCTTCAACTAATCCACTTCGGCCTTTCTCAGACCTAGAATCCACTAAGACAGATAATTGATGTAACCTTATAAATATCTTCTCTTGATTCCTAAATACACTAGGTTCCCAACCAAGTGTTCCCCCTGAGTTATTCCCCAGCTTTCTCAGCCAAGTACTTCCTGTACTCAGAAACCTCTTTCCTGGAGTTGTTCCTTAGTTTCCCGAACTAAGTACTTCCAGTACTCCACGCCAATTAAGGTGTTGGTTAAGGTAGTTTGTCAGGTGAGCTTCTTTAATAACTTGTTCAATTATGCAGATAGCTCTGAGAATCAAGTATACTTAATACACTTTGAAATGTATGGTATCTTGTTCTTTACTAACCCAAGTCTATGATAAGTGTTCAATAGAATGAATCTCAGATATGAAATCTTAATTCAACTCCTTCACAAATAACAATGCTTGTTAAGGATCAGGACACTTAGAACTTTTGTGCTACTTAGAATCAAGAGCTTTGGTCGCAACAGAAAGCTTGAAGGCAAGTAGTGTGCTTGAGAGAGCTTGTGTGAGAGTATTCAATTCAAGTTCAAGATGTGTTCAGTGTTCTAAGGTGTGTTCTCAAGCAGTCAAGCAGTCTAAGTGTTGATATTTATAGATGAATTTGAGTGCCGTTTGAATAGTATCCGTTAGGCTTAAATCAAATTCAAACTATTGATATCTGAGTATAGTACTGTAGTACGTTTGTCTTCTTCTTCTGAAGCTACCGTTTTTGTTCAGACATTTCTGTCCACGCATTCAATGCATTGTACTATACTTTGTCCTGTAGTGGCAATGTAATCCATTGTATCGACGTAGATCTTATACTATCAGAGTTCTCTGAAGCTTTGCACGTCCTTTTTCAGAGATTATCACAACTCCAGATACCACTTGTTGAAACAACTTGTTATAATATATTTCTTTTCAGAAACATAGTTTATGTCCAAGGTATCTGAGTCTGTGGGCACTTTCCTCATTTCAGAAACCTTTTATTTCTCAGATATCTTTTGCAACACTGTTTATTTAAAAATGCTTGTGTCTTCAAGATATCTGGTCATAGGTATCTGAAAACCCTTGTCTTCAAAGAATCTTGTGCGCCTTCAAATCTTCAAATCCGTTGAACTTTTCCTGCTGGATGCCTTCTTCTTGGTCTTCTTTAGAGGAATAAAAATTACATTCAGAGACCTAACATCCTATACAAGATTTGCTAGACTATCATACTTAGTGAGTTTCCTCTTTTACAGTGTTCAAGTGAACCAAGAGTACTAACCACCTTTCTGAGCAAAGATAAGTCATTAGGTTGCTGATCAAAATCTAAACATATATTCCTAAGAAATTTCCCCATTTTGATCAGTCAACGATGACTATCTGACCTATTACAAATCTGGATGAGGAAACAATCCACCACTTAATCATTTCTTATGATCTTTCAATTCATATAATTAAGTGCAGAAAGTAAACATCAACCAAATCACAAGGTGTGATCTTTGCTGACAAGTTATCTTTTATAGATTGATATCTGAGAGTAGGTTCATCAGATATGTTACAATGAAAGTTCAGATAACTTTTACAAGATAAAACAACAATAAGGTACAGTCAACAAGATACAAAAAAATTACATAGTAAATTAGGACAACAGGAGTAACCAAGCTCCAAGTGAACATCCTAACAAACTAGTCTTCAAGTCTTCAAAATCTTCAAATCTTCAAAACAGTTCCATGGATCAATCTGCAAATTTCCTATCACCAAACCTTCTTATATCATCATAGTAGTCATAGAGAAGAGTTCTAACAATCATTTATGTGTCTCTGGCAAATCCACAGACTTCTTTGTAGGTTTTGGTAGGATTTTTCTTGACAAAATGCTTGACCCACAGATACTTTCCCCATATCCAGGCATGCACAATCTTGATATCTGATAGCTTGAAATAATCATATATGATCCTCAGATATTTGATGTCACCCTTGTATTGTTCTTCATCCATGTAGAAGGACTCATAGGGTTCCACAAAAAGTCTTGGCCTTGTGTCTGTTCCAATCAGATTAGGAATTTTGTGCACATCATCTGGCTTTCCATAAGGACATTCTTCAGAGAGGTCCTTCTTCATGGCTTTTATCCTGTTGATAACTTCAAAATCCAACCAGTTTTTTATGTGGCTGGTGTTAATCAAGAATGGTTTGCCTTTTCTCCATGCCATGAGTTGTTTATGGATTGGTTCTGGAAACCTTGAATTTAGCAGTAAATGCTTGAGTTCCAGAATCCAGTAGCCATTTTTCTGATTTATGCACCTGTAGACAGAGGAGTTGTTGTCAGTCTTCACATACTCAATTTTAGCTTCTTCTGGCCTGAGTGGAAGTTGACTTTTTCTCTTTTCAGCTCTTATCATGTTCCTCCTCTGTCTAGAATTTTCCTTTGGGGGATTGCTTGAAGAACCACCCTGGATAGACTTGGTATTTCCAGAGGGTTTTTTAGATGCTAAAGGCTTTGCAGCTATGGGCTCAGTTAGGCTATCAACCCTTTTTCTTATTCTGTGAAGAGGAGCTTCATCTTCATCAGTCTCTTCATCATCATCATCAAGATTAATTCTTGTGAAAGTTTTGCAGCCTTCTTCATTGCCCTGGGATTTGATTTGGCCTTCTTCTCCTTCTTCTTCAGAAGACTCATCAATCCCTATTACTTCTCTTTTCCTTGGAGCCTTGGTACTCCTTCGAGGTTTCTGTGCCATGGCCCTTGTTACCAATGAAGTTCCTTCAGTTGGTTTCTGGGAAGTAGCTACTATTTGCAAAGCAGCTTGACTTGAGGAGGGCTCATTGATCCTGAGTGGTGGCTGGGAAGTTTTCTTGTTTCCTCTTCCTCTCTGAGCAGCACCAGCTCCAGATTTCTTCTTATATCCTTCTCCTTCTTCCCATTCCCCCTGACTTTGAGGTCCAGATTTGTACAATCCTTCCCCCCCTTAGTCATTGTTGGCTGACTAAGTCTCATAAAGGATTCTGAGAGAGACTCAAAATGTCCTTGTAAGTAGTTATAGGCAGTGACCAACTTCTGAAGTTCAGCTTGGAGCTCCTGATTTTGTTTGATAAGTCCATTCTCCTTATCAGTGAGCTCTGCCAGTGGGCCTTGAATAGCATCTGCTTTTCCAGCAGCATAGCTAGCCTCTTCAAAGGCTTTTGCAGCCAAGTTTTGGTCATCATCCCTAACCATGCCTAGGTCTTTCTGAGCAATGACCAGACTGGTTGTTCTCTGAGTGATGAGCTCAGTGAATGTCTTCATTTCTGCAGGGACTGATGCAATGGCGGCTTTATCTTGAGAAAACAACTCCTTTTTCAATTTAGCCAGTACTTGATATCTGTTCAAGTATTCATTGGAGTTGACATTTGGCAGCTTTGCTGAATATTTCAGGAGCAATCAGCTTCCTTTTCAAATGAGAAACCGCTAAGTGTTTATTGCGGTGTTCTGCCAATTTCTTCTCTTCTTCATCATCTGAGTCATCAGCCTAGTGATCTTCATCCTCTTGGACATTTTCAAGATTTTCTAGTCCAGCAACCATGTCAGAGATGGGCTTCTTTCCTTTCAGAGAGGAGGATGGTATATCTTTTGATGGTGATGCAGCCTTAGCATCATGCTTTTCTTCTGATACTTCTTCAATATCTAGATCCTTAGCAATGGCATTTACATCATCCTGGAGCTCTTTGACCTCAGAGTAAGCTACCATTTCTTTCAAGTATTGATCTTGAAGCTTATTAAGCTTATCTCTGTATTTAACTAGCTCTTCTTCCAGTTGAAGATGTAGTTGTTGTTCTTCTTCCAACAGTTGTTTGAGTTGAGCAGCTCTGGTTTGTGTATTCAATATCTTCTGAGTTGTTTCCTCAGAGTGCTCAACTACTTGTTCAGTAGTGTCCTTTTGTTGTTGGGAAGATGGATGGGTAGATTTCTGAGGAGATGGAGGAGGGGATTGTTGTGATGTCCTCTCAGTGTGCTCTTCTTCTTCTTCTTCTTCTTCTTCTTCTTCTTCTTCTTCTTCTTCTTCTTCTTCTTCTTCTTCTTCTTCTTCTTCTTGCCTTTAGGTACTATGAGTAGCTACTTTCTCTTGTAAAGGCGAACCACCGTAACTCACTTCTTTATATACCGTGATATATTAATGGAATAGTTATTAGACGTAAATCTTGGTTATACAACTCTGTACATCCTTCGTGGTGTGATGTTCTGCTGAGTGACACTAGCAAAGGAATAAGATGTGTTTTTTTTTTTGTTTTAAATCAAACCATGTTATTTGATGATTGACTCTGAGACATTAGAAGTTCGGATTATTAAATTCTACCTTGTTACACTTATTATAATCTTTAAGCTATATATGCAATTTGCGAACTTCTTGCGCACGAACATATTAATTTACTTCAATTTGTTTGATAGATACACATACAAAGTTTGAGTGTCATATTGAACTGATGGTAAAATTCATTAAAGGAATCTGTTAATACTCGTACACAAAATTTGGTACAATGAAATATCGATGTCGCTAAGCACTTTGGAATTACTCCTTTATGCAATAAATATGTTAGCTATTTTATGGCATTGTACGCATTTTTCTTTGACAATGTGCAATTTAGTTATCCTTTTAGTGTATTTGTCTTTGCGTAAATTTGAAATTCGACCCTCAAATGAGCAAGAAAGTATAGAAATGAAAGAGGGAAAAAGTGTAATGTCATAGTCCAAATCGGTAGGTTGAAATGTGGAGAAGAATCCAAATCTATGCGAGTTCCAATTCTAATACTTCACAACAAAAATAACAGTCACGTTGAAACGTAGTATATCTTGAGAACTTGTCCAAATAGAAATAACATCCATAACATGGAAACATCGATAATGGCTTGGGATTCCACCCCACCTAGGACTCATACCACACTCATATTTATGATAGTTCTATAATTTAACAAACCTTCCAAAAGTTTCACATTTTCTTACATTGTTAATTTCAATTGAAAATGGTCTGGGTTGTGAATGTGTAATTTGGGAAGTATAACTTTGATATGACTTCGTTTACACTGGGTATCGAATAATGGGAATTATGCGATGATTCACGGAATCAAGAAATCGGGCCGCTGCATATGGTTTTAGAAAGTTCGTTAGGCCTGTCGGAAGTGGCCCATGTGTCAACTGGAATGAGAAACTCGAAATAATCTCTTGCGCCAAATCTTACTATTTGATTTCAATGTGTAGTATATTCTACTTAGTACTAACTAGCATATAATGTTAATGATTCTATTATGCAATTAAGTGTGGTATATGAACGTAAACATGCTTCATTAGACCTCAACTAATTTATCTGGTCTTATTCGTTAATAGCTCGCTAATCAACTGTTAGTTAGTTTCGCTAAAAATAATTTAAATTGCCAACTTACGTCTTTTAGTTTAATGAGTTTTATAGTCAAACCAGTTTATTTCAATCAAATAAGGTGAAACCACCCGATATGTTGACCCATCATGTCGCTCCAAATGTTTATTTAACTCAATTTATTTCATGAAGTAGCATTATTAAACAACTGAAAGGTTACGATCACGTCGCGTCAAACACATACTTATCTCATTCATTTGAAGAATTAACACCATGTAAAAAATTGCACATTTTATGACCACGTCGCACCAAAATCATACTTGACTCATTCATTTGATGGGTTAACATTATTTAAAAAAATTGCATGATTTTCATAAAATGCAAATCTAATTTATACCAAATATCAAGAATGTAATCTGACAATAACAAATGCAGCTAGTTTTGTTCTTCCCAATACATTCCCAATCTTCCAACACCTAAAAACACAACAAGAATAAAAAGATCTTCCCAATACATTCTCACTCCCCCGACACTCAGAACCACGACAAGAACAAGAACAAAACTCAAAATGAGTGTCAGATTTGATAATGCTATCACTGGACGTTGTGTAGAGTGCACACAACACCAAATGGTATGCGATAATAATTGTTTGTTGGAAAGATATCACCCTGCAAGTAGAGAAGCAACACTCAACAATATTCGCAAGTTGTTTGGTCCTAGGAATCCTGAGAAGATGATCAATTTTGTTGATGAGGGGAACAGGGCTACGACTGCAAGCACGTTAATCATAGAGGCGAACATGAGGAAGGAGACCTTGTTCATGGTCTTGTCACATTGGTCAGGGAACTTCAGGCAAAGATAGAAGAGATGAAGAAGGAGCTTGATTTTGTTAATCAACAGATCAAGTCATTCAAGGAAAAATAAAGCCTTTATGGTTTGTTAGCAAATGAATAAGATGTATTTTTTTTTTAAATCAAGCCTTGTTATTTTATGATTGTCTCTGAGACGTTATGAAGTTGGGAACATTACATTATACCTTGTTGCACTTATTAATTTGATCTATAAATGAAATTTGCGAACTTCTTGCGCAGGAACATATTATTTTACTTCAATTTGTTTTATAGATATACGTACAGTTTGAGTGTCATATTGAATTGATGGTTAAATCTATTAATGGAATCTGCTAACATGGTCCACACAAGCCATAAATACTCGTACACGTAATTTGGACATTTCCCGGGCCATGTATTTGGTACAATGAAATATCGATGTCGCTAAGCACTTTGGAATTACTCCTTTATGCAATAAATATGTTAGCTATTTTATGGCATTCTATGCATTTTTCTTTGACAATGTGCCATTTAGTTATTCTTTTAGTGTATTTCTCTTTGCGAAAATTTGAAATTCGACCCTCAAATGAGCAAGAAAGTATAGAAATGAAAGAGGGAAAAACTGTAATGTCATAGTCCAAATCGGTAGGTTGAAATGTGGAGAAGAAGCCAAATCTATGCGAGTTCCAATTCTAACACTTGACAACAAAAATAACAGTCACGTTGAAACTTAGTATTTCTTGAAAACTTGTCCAAGTAGTAATAACATCCATAACATGGAAACATCAATAATGGCTCGGGATCCCACCCCACCTCGGTCTCATACCACACTCATATTTATGATAGTTCTATAATAGGGAATTATGCGATGATTGAAGGAAGTATGAAATCGGGCCGTTGCATATGGTGTTAGAAAGTTCGTTGGGCCTCTCGGAAGTGGCCCATGTGTCAAGTGGAATGAGAAACTCAAAATAACCTCTTGCACCAAATCTTACTATTTGGTTTTAAGATGTAGTAGATTCTACTTAGTACTAAATGGCATATAAGGTTAATGATTCTATTCTTTAATTAAGTGTGGTATATGAACGTAAACATGCCTCATTAGACCTCAACTAATTTATATGGTCTTATTCGTTATCAACTCACAAATCCACTGTTAGTTAGTTTTGCTAAACATAGTTTAAAGAGCCAACTTACATCTTTAAGTATAATGTATTTTATAGTCAAACCAGTTTATTTCTATCAAATAAGGTGAAACCACCCAATATATTGACTCATCATGCCGTGCCAAATGCATATTTAACTCAACTCATTTCGTGAATTACTATTATTTCAAAAATAATTGAATGGTTTTTTATCACGTTGTGTCAACCACATACTTATCTCATTTATTTGATGAAGCAACACCATGTAAAAAAATTGCACATTTTATGACCACGTCGCGCCAAACACATACTTGACTCATTGTTTTTGATTGAGTAACATTATTTAAAAATATTGCATGTTTTTCATACAATGCAAATCCAATTTATACATAATATCAAGAATGTAATTTGGCAATAACAAATACAGCTAGGTGAGTTCTTCCATATATATTCTCAATCCTCAAACTCCCAAAAACAAGAATAAAATATCTTCCCTATATATTCCCAATCCTCCGACACTCATAACCACAACAAGAATAAAAACAAAACTCAAAATGAGTGGCAGATTTGACAATGTTATCACTGGACCATGTGTAGAGTGCACAGAGCAACAAAATTTATTCGAGCATAATTGTTTGTTGGAAAAATATCACCCAACAAGCATACACGATGCACTCAGCAACGTTCGCAAGTTGTTTGGTCCAAGTAAAATTAACAAGATTATCAATTCTGTTGATGCGGAGGACAGGGATAGGGCTGGAAGGACGTTGATCATAGAGGCGAACATGAGGAAGGCAGACCGTGTTCATGGTCCCGTCACATTGGTCAGGGAACTTCAGGCAAAGATAGAAGAGACGAAGAAAGAGCTTGATTTAGTTAACCAACAGATCAAGTCCTTCAAGGAAAATTAAATCCTTTATGGTTTGTTAGTAAAGCAATAAGATATGGTTTTTTTTTTTTTTTTTTCAAGCAAACCATGTTTTTTGATGATTGTCTCTGAGATGTTATGAAGTTAGGAATATTACATTCTACCTTGTTGAACTTATTACAATCTTTAAGATATATATGAAATTTGTGAACTTCTTGCGCACGGACATATTATTTTACTTCAATTTGTTTGATGGATACACATACAGTTTGAGTGCCATATTGAACTTATGGCTAAATCCATTAATGGAATCTGTTAACATGGTCCAGACAAGCCATAAATACTCGTACACGTAATTTGGACATTTCTCGGGCCTTGTATTTTGTACAATGGATTATCGATGTTGCTAAGCACTTAGGAATTACTCCCTTATGCAATAAATATGTTAGCTATTTTATGGCATTCTACGCATTTTTTCTTTGACAATGTGCAATTTAGTTATCGTTTTAGTGTATTTCTCTTTTCATAAATTTGAAATTTAACCCTCAAATGAGCAAGAAAGTATATAAATGAAAGAGGGAAAGTGTAATGTCATAGTCCAAATCGGTAGGTTGAAATGTGGAGAAGAAGCCAAATCTATGCGAGTTCCAATTCTAACACTTCACACCAAAAATATGAGTCACGTTGAAATGTTAGTATATCTTGAAAACTTGTCCAAGTAGTAATAACAACCATAACATGGAAACATCGATAATTGCTCGGAATCCCACCCACCTGGGTCTCATACCGCACTCATATTTATGATAGTTCAATAATTTATGAAATCTTTCAAAAGTTTCACATTTTCTTACATTGTTAATTTCAATTGCAAATAGGCTGGGCTTTGAATGTGTACTTGGGGAAGAATAAACGTGACGGTTGCAAAACTTTGATATGACTTCATTTACAGTGGGTATCGAATAAAGGGAATTATGCAAAGATTGACGGAAGAAAGAAATCGGGACGCTGCATATGGAGTTTGAAAGTTCGTTAGGCCTGTCGGAAGTGGCCCATGTGTCAAGTGGAATGAGAAACTTGAAATAATCTCTTTTGCCAAATCTTACTATTTGGTTTCAATATGTAGCAGATTCTACTTAGTACTAACTAGCATATAAGGTTAATGATTCTCTTCTTCAATTAAGTGTGGTATATGAACGCAAACATGCCTAATTAGACCTCAACTAATTTTTCTGGTCTTATCAGTTACCAGGTTGCTAATCAACTGTTAGTTAGTTTCACCAAACATAGTTTAAATAGTCTACCTACATCTATTGGTACAATGAGTTTTATTCTCAAACCTGTTTATTTCAATCAAATAAGGTGAAACCACCCGATATATTGACCCACAATGCCGTGTCAGGCGCATATTCAACTCAATTCATTTCATGAAGTAGCATTATTTCGAAAAGAAATGAATGGTTTACGATCACGTTGCACCAAACACATTCTTATCTCATTCATTTGATGAAGCAACACCATGTAAAAAAATTGCTCATTTCATAGCCACGTCGCGCGAAACGCATACTTGACTCATTGTGTTAATGGAGTAACATTATTTAAAACAATTGCATGTTTTTCATACAATGCAAATCCAATTTATACCTAATATCAAGAATGTAATCTGGCAATAACAAATGCAGCTAGGTGAGTTCTTCTCTATATATTCTCAATCCTCCAACACAAAAAAACACAACAAGAATAAAGAGCTCTTCCCCTATATATTCTCAATCCTCCGACACTCATAACCATCACAAGAATAAAAACAAAACTCAAAATGAGTGGCAGATTTGATAATGTTATCACTGGACCTTGTGTAGAGTGCACAGAGCACCAAAATGTATGCGAGCATAAATGTTTGTTGGAAAAATATCACCCGACAATCATACATGAAGCACTCACCAATGTTCGCAAGTTGTTTGGTCCGAGTAAAATTAACAAGATTATCAATTCTGTTGATGCGGACGACAAGGACACGGCTGCAAGGGCGTTGATCATAGAGGCGAACATGAGGAAGGCAGACCGTGTTCATGGTCCTGTCACATTGGTCAGGGAACTTCAGGCAAAGATAGAAGAGACGAAGAAGGAGCTTGATTTTGTTAACCAACAGATCAAGTCCTTCAAGGAAAAATAATGCCTTTATGGTTTCTTAGCAAAGGAAAAAGATGTGATTTTTTTTCTTCTGTTTTAAATCAAACCATGTGATTTGATGATTGTCTCTGAGACGTTAGAAGTTGGGATTATTACATTCTACCTTGTTGCACTTATTATAATCTTTAAGCTATATATGAAATTTGAGAACTTCTTGCGCACGAACATATTATTTTACTTCAATTTGTTTGATAGATACGCGTACATAGTTTGAGTGTCATATTGAACTGATGGTAAAATATATTAAAGGAATCTGTTAACATGGTCCAGACAAGCCATAAATACTCGCACACCTTATTTTGGACATTCCCCGGGCCTGCCATGCATTTTGTACAAAGGATTATCGATGCCGCTAAGCACTTTGGAATTACTGCTTTATGCAATAAATATGTTAGCTATTTTATGGCACTCTATGCATTTTTCTTTGACAAAGTGCAATTTAGTTATCCTTTTAGTGTATTTCTCTTTGCGTAAATTTGAAATTTGATCCTCAAATGAGCAAGAAAGTATAGAAATGAAAGAGGGAAAAGTGTAATGTCATAGTCCTGATCGGTAGGTTGAAATGTGGAGAAGAAGCCAAATCTATGCGAGTTCCAATTCTAATACTTCACAACAAAAATAACAGTCACGTTGAAATGTAGTATATCTTGAAAGCTTGTCCATGTAGTAATAACATCCACAACATGGAAACATCGATAATGGCTCGGGATCCCACCCCACCTAGGACTCATACTGCACTCATATTTAGATTAGTTCTATAATTTATCAAACCTTCCAAAAGTTTCACATTTTCGTACATTGTTAATTTCAATTGCAAATGGTCTGGGCTGTGAATGTGTATTTGGGGAAGTATAAACATGACGGTTGCAAAACTTTGATATGACTTCGTTTACAGTGGGTGTCGAATAAAGGGAATTATGCGATGATTGACGGAAGCAAGAAATCGGGCCGATGCATATGGTGTTAGAAAGTTCGTTAGGCCATGTGTCAAGTGGAATGAGAAACTCGAAATAACCTCATGCGCCAAATCTTACTATTTGGTTTCAATGTAGTAGATTTAACTTAGTACTAACTAACATAATAATGTTAATTATTCTATTCTTCAATTAAGTGTGGTATATGAACGTAAACATGCCTCATTAGACCTCAACTAATTTATATGGTTTTATTCGTTATTAGCTCGCTAATCAACTGTTAGTTAGTTGGGATTTTCTACGGTGAGATATAAGTCGTACATAGTTAAAATAAGATAGTAGTTGTACACTAAAGTGTTTGTCAAATATACCCTTAAGTTATTATAATTACAAGTTAGTATATAACCAAAGTCCAAAAACTTGGCGCGTGCTATAATTGACTGAGATTCTCTTTCTTCTTTGTTTTTGATCAAACAAACTCGTTAATCCTTAATCTCTACAGTCTTCTAATTAATTTATACCAGAATATGGCGCTCGACAATCTAACCTTAAGTTGCAGAGCTTCATTGCTTTAATCCGCCATTAAATGGCAGCAACTCAAGCTTTTTTTAGGAGGTTTCAGAGAGGATACCCAGCAGATTTTATATGTGAGAATGATAATGTTCGGATGGAATGATAGAGATCAAAGGTTAAAATATTGTGATTGAGTATTATGATTCTTGAATGGGGGAATTAGGGTTCTTAAATTGAGTTGGGGATTTAATACTGATAATAGAGACGTTTGAAGAGTTGGGAATAGATAATTGATGTTTGATGGGTACTGTCGTACTGATGATGAATACGGAAGAGTCAGGAAGAAACATCAAATTGATGTTTGGCTAGTGGGTTTGTTTTCAAAATTTATATTAAGGTTAATTTTTTTACTTTCAATTTTTGTATATTTTTATATATCAAATTGAATTGAAGTATGTATTAAAACAAAATTCAAATGGGTAGGTTGGTAAATTAGCTAGTACGATTACTTTTGAGTTGTGTACATAATAGAAGTAGTCGTACATAAAATCAACGGTTAAGATTAGATCTTAACGGTAGTACGACTACTATCTCATTTTAAAAAGTAGTACGACTACTATCTCACCGTAGAAACTCCCTAGTTCGTTTAGCTAAACATAATTTAATTTGCCAACTTACATCTTTTAGTTTAATAAATTTTATAGTCAAACCAGTTTATTTCAATCAAATAGGGTGAAACCACCCGATATATTGACCCATCACGTCGCTCCAAATGTTTATTTAATTCAATTTATTTCATGAAGTAGCATTATTAAACAAGTGAATGGTTACGATCACGTCGCGTCAAACACATACTTATCTCATTCATTTGAAGAATTAACACCATGTAAAAAAATTGCACATTTTATGACCACGTCGCACCAAAATCATACTTGACTCATTCATTTGATGGGGTAACATTATTTAAAAAAATTGCATGTTTTTCATCAAATGCAAATCCAATTTATACCAAATATCAAGAATGTAATCTGACAATAACAAATGCAGCTAGGTTTGTTCTTCCCTATATATTCCCAATCTTCCAACACCTAAAAACATAACAAGAATAAGAAGATCTTCCCAATACAATCTCACTCACGCGACACTCAAAACCACAACAAGAAGAAAAACAAAACTCAAAATGAGTGGCAGATTTGATAATGCTATCACTGGACGTTGTGTAGAGTGCACACAACACCAAAAGGTATGCGAGCATAATTGTTTGTTGGAAAAATATCACCCTGCAAGTCGAGAAGAAGCACTCAACAATGTTCGCAAGTTGTTTGGTCAGAGGAATCTTGAGAAGATGATCAATTCTGTTGATGAGGAGAACAGGGCTACGACTGCAAGGACGTTGATTATAGAGGCGAACATGAGGAAGGAAGACCCTGTTCATGGTCCTATCACATTGGTCAGGGAACTTCAGGCAAAGATAGAAGAGACGAAGAAGGAGCTTGATTTTGTTAACCAACAAATCAAGTCCTTCAAGGAAAAATAAAGCCTTTATGGTTTGTTATCAAAGGAATAAGATGTGTTTTTTTTTTTTTAAATCAAACCATGTTATTTTATGATTGTCTCTGAGACGTTATGAAGTTGGGAATATTACATTCTACCTTGTTACACTTATTATAATCTTTTAGCTATAAATGAAATTTGCGAACTTCTTGCGCAGGAACATATTATTTTACTTCAATTTTGTTTTGATAGATACACGTACAGTTTGAGTGTCATATTGAACTGATGGCTAAATCCATTAATGGAATCTGTTAACATGGTCCATACAAGCCATAAATAATCGTACATGTAATTTGGACATTTCCCAGGCCATGTATTTGGTACAATGAATTATTGATGTCGCTAAGCACTTAGGAATTACTCCTTTATGCATTAAATATGTTAGCTATTTTATGGCATTCTACGCATTTTTCTTTGACAATGTGCAATTTAGTTATTCTTTTAGTGTATATCTCTTTGCGTAAATTTGAAATTCAACCCTCAAATGAGCAAGAAAGTATAGAAATGAAGGGGGAAAAAGTGTAATGTCATAGTCCAAATCAGTAGGTTGAAATGTGGAGAAGAAGCCAAATCTATGCGAGTTCCAATTCTATCACTTCACACCAAAAATACGAGTCATGTTGAAACGTAGTATATCATGAAAACTTGTCCAAGTAGTAATAACATCCATAACATGGAAACATCGATAATGGCTCGGGATCCCACCACACCTTGGTCTCATACCGCACTCATATCAAACCTTCCAAAAGTTTCACATTTTCTTACATTGTTAATTTCAATTGCAAATAGGCTGGACTCTTAATGTGTACTTGGGGAAGAATAAACATGACGGTTGCAAAACTTTGAATGACTTCATTTACAGTGGGTATCAAATAAAGGGAATTATGCGAATATTGACGGAAGAAAGAAATCGGGCCGCTGCATATGGAGTTAGAAAGTTTGTTAGGCCTGTCGGAAGTGGCGCATGTGTCAAGTGGAATTAGAAACTTGAAATAATCTGTTTTGCCCAATCTTACTCTTTGGTTTCAATATGTAGTAGATTCTACTTAGTACTAACTGGCATATAAGTTTAATGATTCTATTCTTCAATTAAGTGTGGTATATGAACGTAAACATGCATCATTAGACCTCAACTAATTTTTCTGGTCTTATTAGTTACCTGCTTGCTAATCAGCTGTTAGTTAGTCACGCCAAACATAGTTTAAATAGTCAACTACATTTATTAATATAATGAGTTTTATTATCAAACCAGTTTATTTCAATCAAATAAGGTGAAACCACCCGATATATTGACCCACAATGCCGTGTCAAGCGCATATTCAACTCAAACATATTGAAGTAGCATTATTTCGAAAAGAAATGAATGGTTTACGATCACGTTGCGCCAAACATATTCTTGTCTCATTCATTTGATGAAGCAACATCATGTAAAAAAATTGCTCATTTTATAGCCACGTCGCGCGAAATGCATACTTGACTCATTGTTTTAATGGAGTAACATTATTTAGAACAATTGCATGTTTTTCATACAATGCAAATCCAATTTATACCTAATATCAAGAATGTAATCTGGCAATAACAAATGAAGCTAGGTGAGTTCTTCTCTATATATTCTAAATCCTCCAACACAAAAAAACACAACAAGAATAAAAATCTCTTCCCTATATATTCTCAATCCTCCGACACTCATAACCATCACAAGAATAAAAACAAAACTCAAAATGAGTGGCAGATTTGATAATGTTATCACTGGTCCTTGTGTAGAGTGTACAGAGCACCAAAATGTATGCGAGCATAATTGTTTGTTGGAAAAATATCACCCGATAAGCATACATGAAGCACTCACCAATGTTCGCAAGTTGTTTGGTCCGAGTAAAATTAACAAGATTATCAATTCTGTTAATGCGGAGGACAAGGACACGGCTGCAAGGACGTTGATCATAGAGGCGAACATGAGGAAGGCAGACCGTGTTCATGGTCCTGTCACATTGGTCAGGGAACTTTAGGCAAAGATAGAAGAGACGAAGAAGGAGCTTGATTTTGTTAACCAACAGATCAAGTCCTTCAAGGAAAAATAAAGCCTTTATGGTTTCTTAGCAAAGGAAAAAGATGTGATTTTTTTTTCTTATGTTTTAAATCAAACCATGTTATTTGATGATTGTCTCTGAGACGTTAGAAGTTGGGATTATTACATTCTACCTTGTTGCACTTATTATAATCTTTAAGCTATATATGAAATTTGAGAACTTCTTGCACACGAACATATTATTTTACTTCAATTTGTTTGATAGATACGCGCACATAGTTTGAGTGTCATATTGAACTGATGGTAAAATTCATTAAAGGAATCTATTAACATGGTCTAGACAAGCCATAAATACTCGTACACCTTATTTTGGACATTTCCCGGGCCTGCCATGTATTTGGTACTGTTGATACGGATATATGTCCAATCCGTTAAGGGTCCCATAGAGCGTGTCCTAGAGCGCATCAAGGCTAAAATAGCCAATTCAGTACTTATCCGATCTTGGCTAGTCCGCCTTAAGGAAAGCCTTCCGGGTCAATCAGTACGCGCAAGTCAATACACCTATTTAGCTGGTCCGACGTAGCTAGGTGCACGACTTCTGAACCTGACAAGAGGTCACATGGTCTCACCAAGTACCACACACTGTCAGTCCTTGGATGCCAAACGGACCGGACGAGATAAACTCGGACGGCACCTTGACAATAAGACCAAACATATACACTGGAACCTCCAAGATACTTCCGAGCAGCTAGTATCTCGGACCGTCACTGAGCTACCTAGGAACAGATCAACTCAACAGAGCTCGGATCATTCTAAAAGGTCTCACACGAACCCATCAGCGGGAAAGTACTCTGAGGGGTAAAAGGACCAATCTACCCACCCAGGCCCATCTAATAGTGTTGGACCCTCACATACTATTGGGTCATGGGCCAAGGGAGCATTGTTGTCCAAATCCTGAACATACATTTGGCGTCATCTTATGAACCTCTTCATAAGTACATGATAACTATAAATATAGCACAAGGTCCAAGACCTTAAAGTAAGTTTTTTTTGACATAATAACTTTCCTCATAACTACTACATTGAGAGCCTTCCTCTATCTCTTGAGTAAAGTCTCTTCCCGGTTTGACATCTAGCAAACCGGGTTGCCTATCTAACCCCTCCCACTTAGTCTTTTCAGGTGTTCCGGCTCGGACCAAGTCACCAGATCGGACTTCTAGTTGGAGGCGGACCTTAGATTAGGGACTTGTAGTAGTTTAGTTAGTGTTTGAGGCTCAACCCCTCAACATTTGGCGTCGTCTGTTGAAACGAACAAAAGGGTCCGTGTTTAAGCTGAGCCGATGGTGAGAACAAGACGGACAACACGAACCAGTGCCGCTGGTATCGAAACTCCACCTCCACGCCCGCGCGGACGTCCACCCAACAGAGGACGGAGGGCCACTGTATCAGAAAGGAACGCTGAGGGAAGGAGATACCCGAGCGACAGACACACAGCAAGCCCATCCTCTGATGAGGGAAGAGACGTTCCGTCTAGGGGAATCCGTAATGTCCCTGAGAATGTTGGGTCTGAAAATCACGGAGAAGGGGCCACTCAAGTTCCTCCGACAGGGACACAAGGTCCTCCGCCAGGTCAGCACTTTACCATGCCATATGGTCGTATAGTCCGCACTAGTGACTTCGGATTAAGTGAGAATCAATTTGGTCGACTGCTCACGATAATCCAGGGTTGTCTGGGGTCTAACAATGCCGAACCCCAGCAAGCCACTCCGCCAGTGGCTAATCCAAGGCAAGCTGAGCCCGCTCTATCAAGGAACGAGCAACGTCCGATCCAGCAGAGGTTGGGGAATCAGCTACCACAAGAGGATTTGCAGAACCTCCTAGACAGGAGAGCCTCTGCTTCCCAGGCTCGATGAGAAGGAAGCCCAAATGGGAAGAGAGCATATCAAGAAAACGGAAATAGGCAACCTAGAGCCACACAACAGATACCTCCACGGGCTAGGGATCACGTGGCGGAAACCATTCCACTGGTCCACTCGGATGAACTTCCCGCGGATGTAGCAATTCATCCTAGAACGGGAGAGATAATGACTGCGGAAGAAATCTATGCTCAACAGAAAGCCTTGGAAGCCCAGATTCTCAATCTCGGACGCTTGGTAAAGGATCATGAGTAGATAGCTACTAGTGTGCCAAACCCATTGTGTGACGATATCATGAAAGAAAAGGAAAGAAACAAGAACTTGTATCAAGTGATTCTGAACTCGGAATACTATTACGGAGATACTTGTCCTGTGGGCCACTTGACAAGGTGCAATAGTAAGATAGATTCCAAAGGGATGAGTGATAATACAAAAGCTCTCACTTTCTCATCCACTCTCTTCAGAATAGCCATGGATTGGTACACTGCATTGCCAAACAAGTCAGTGAGATCATATGCGGACCTCTCGTCCATGTTCCTGGGACGATTTGGAAAATCGAAAAGGAGGAAACGAACTGTAGAGCACCTGGCAGAAGTTATACAAATAGAACAGGAGGATCTTAGGACTTTCCTAGATCGCTTCAACGCGGAGGTCTTCCGAGTTAAACCTCACAGTATTAAGGAACGGGTCCGTCACCTGTATGCTAATACTTACAATGTAGAACTCCGCAGGAAACTTTCTAGCCAGGAAGTAAGAAGTGAAAAGCATTTGGATGACATTTGTGAAGAGGTAATGTACGGAGAGGAGTACTGAAGGAATGTCCCAGTGAGAGCTGGTTCCTAGAGAGGAAAAGAGCCCATGGAGCAAGAACAAAACCATGGGAAGTTTGATCTGAAGAGGGATTATAGAGATAAAGGTTTCAATAGGGAAAGAAGTCCACCAAGAAGATATGTGGATTATACCCGTCTTCATAGACCAAGATCCAACATCTTGGCAACCATTATTGAGAAAAAGTTGGATATTCAATATCCAAAGCCATCTCACAATACTCGGAAGAACAAGAGTGCGAAAGGGTATTGCAAGTTTCACAAGAGCCGTGGCCATGAGACGGACGATTGCATTCAAGTGAAGACTGAGGTTGAGCACCTAATAAGAGGGGGAAAGTTGAAGGAGCACGTCTATACGGACGAGCCTTCTAGGGATGATAGGACGGAACGGAGAAGGGAAGATAGAACCACAGAACCGCAACCATATCCGCTATCCTTGCCAACTCCGCCAACCAATCATCCACCTCGGACAGATAATCACCAGTACATATATGATGATGATGTTGAAATGGAGAATCTTCCATATAGTGGAGTGATCAACACATAGCAGGAGGACCGACTGGAGGCGATAGCAGGAACGCAAGAGAACGGACAGCTCAGAATCTACAGAACAATGACAGATCCTATGCTGCTCTGGCAATCCGAGGAACCAACACTATATCCTTTGATGACAGTGAGATTCCCCCTCCTACGTCAGGAGGTGAGGACATAGATGATTCGGATGTTCCACTGGTGGTCTCTTTAACCATAGCAACTTATCAGGTGAACAAGATCCTGGTAGATACAGGGAGTTCCTCGAACATCATTGCCAAAAGAATAATAGATCAGATGAACCTGGGAAGAATTCGATATGAGAGAGTTAATACATACATACTAGGATTTGGAGGAGGAACTGTCCGCCCTCTAGGAAGCATCATGCTTCATGTATCATTGGGAACATATCCCGCGAGAGTGACACAGCTAGTCCGTTTTGTAGTGGTGGATCGAACTTTTGACTACAATGCCATCTTCGGTCGTCTGGGGCTCAATCAATTCTGAGCTATACCTTCCACTCTCCATAATAGAATGAAGTTTCCGACCCCCTGCGGGATTGGAGAAGAAGTAGGAACCATCCGAGAAGCTTGGGAATGTTACATCATGTCTACCAGGAGAGCATACGCTCCCGTGTTGGCAGTCTCTCTGACTTCTGATCCGCAAATTATTCTCCCACCAAAAAAGGAGAATTCCAACATTGGAATAGGGAGCTAGAAGGACAAGTTTCCCAAAACTGCACGGATCGAACCTGATGAGACTCTCAAGGATGTTGAACTTGTTGTTAAAAGCCCGGACAAGAAGACTAGAATCGGAACAGAGATGAATGCGGAAGTGGAGATTAAGCTCATATCTTGTCTCCGAGACAACATCGATGTCTTTGCTTGGAGTACTGACGACCTCAAAGGGATAGATTCGAGGGTCGCTGTTCACCGTCTAAACATGGACCCCTTGATTAAATATATCTGCCAGAAGAGAAAAGATTTTGGTCCAATCAAGGATGCCATCATATCCGTGGAAGTTGACCAGCTCATGAAGGCCGGACACATCGAAGAGGTCCGTTATTCCGATTGGGTTTGCAACGTTGTCCTAGTTGAAAAATCACCGGGCAAATGACGGATGTGCAATGATTTCACCAGGCTAAATAAGTTTTGCCCAAAGGATCCATACCCTTTGCCACAGATTGACCAATTGGTTGATTCCACGGCCGGATGCACATTACTGAGTTTCATGGACGCGTATCAAGGCTTTTACCAGATTCGGATGGCCAAGGAGGATATTAAGAAAATAGCTTTCTTTGCTGCGGGAGGGGTGTATTGCTTTAAAGTGATGCCCTTCGGATTGAAAAACGCGGGAGCTACTTACCAACGGCTGGTAAATCAAATGTTCAAGGAAGAAATCAGCAAGACCATGGAGGTGTACGTGGATGACATGCTCGTTAAAAGCAAAATCAAGGAACAACATATAGAGCACTTAAACAAATGCTTTGTTATCCTTATGAAATACGCAATGAAACTCAATCATGAAAAGTGCACGTTCGGAGTAAAGGGCGGAAAGTTCCTAGGCTACATGGTCACAGAAAGGGGAATAAGTGCAAATCCTGAGAAGATAAAAGCCATCCTAGACCTGCCTCATCCGAAGAACCTCAATGAGGTATAACAGCTTATCGGACGCCTCATGTCCTTAAGTTGTTTTATTTCGCGGTCCGCAGAGAAGAATCTTCCATTCTTCAAAATCCTCTGGAAAGGAGAGAATTTTGAGTGGACTGCGGAATGTTCCTAGGCTTTTGAAAACTTGAAAAAGTACCTCCATTCCCCTCCATTGCTCTCCAAACCCGTAGAACGAGAACCACTCTACCTCTACCTAGCAATAACGGAAGAGGCAATGAGTTCTGTATTAGTACGGATCCAAGTTAATGATCACATGCGAATCTACTATCTTAGTAAAGCCCTTGCTGGGGCAGAGACAAGATACGTAAAGATTGAGAATTTGCATATTCTTTGGTTTACACTGCAAGACGGTTAAAGCCCTATTTCCAATCTCATAAGATAGTAGTCCTAACTATGAAACCTTTGAAACAGGTCCTGGGAAAGCCCGACCAATCCGGACGACTCTCTAAGTGGGCAATTGAGCTGAGCGAATACGACATTAGCTATCAGGCTCCGACAGCCAGGAAAGCTCAAGTTATTGCTGACTTCCTAGCGGAGTACCCAGAAGCAGAGTCAGAGAAAGTCTCGGATAAACAGGCATTTGAGTGCCTGATTACCAAACAGATCAAATGAAAGTCAGTTCCGCCAAAGATCAACCCAGATAACCCTGAAGATGCTCAGTTCATCAATCAATCTTGGACTATGTCATGGGAAGAAACTCAGGTCAACCAGATGTTCCTCCTTGATGATATCACAAGAGAATCAAATACTGATAACTCCGATCAGGATGCTCAGAAGGAGGAGGGACCAGGGTAAAAAATTCAGGAGCTTATAGAAGATCCCCAAACCAAGGAACAACCCACCGATATTTGGACATTGGAAGTGGATGGTTCATCCACCGGAAGAGTGGGAGGCATTGGAATCTATCTTAAAAGCCTTGATGGCGCGGAACTCGACTATGTGATATCCTTGGACTTCAAGGTTACAAACAATGAAGCTGAATATGAAGCACTGTTGGTCGGACTACGTATAGCCAAGTCCCTACAAGTCCAGAAACTCAAAGCTTACACGGATTCACAGTTGGTTGAAGCCCAGTTTTCTGGTGCTTTTGCCACAAAAGGCCCCTCAATGATCAAGTATCTTGAACTACTGAAGCAACAAGTGAGTCTCTTCGATGAGTTTACCCTGGAAAAATTTGATAGGGAATGGAATGAAAGAGCGGATACTCTGGCAAAGTATGCGTCCGCAACAGCTGCTTTAGATACAAGGAGAGTCATTCTGCTCACAATTACGAACTCATCCGTCATGAGTCCTACTCCGACCATTTTGATCATTGAAACAGGAAGAAATTGGATGACTGACATCTTTAGTTACCTCAAGGACGGATCATTACCTACTGATCCGAAGGAGTCGAGGAGTGTGCAGCGCCGAGCGAACATGTATTTCATACTTTGGGAAGATTTGTATAAGAAATCCTTTGTGGGGACACACATGAGATGTTTAGATCCACAAGAAGTGAGGACAGTGCTTGAGGAAATTCACAGTGGAAGTTGCGGAAGTCATTCCGGTGGGCGGACTCGCGCTCAAAAAATCATTCGACAAGGTTACTACTGGCCTACCATTGATAAGGATTTCGCGAGCTTCGCCCGAAATTGCCCTGATTGTCAGTATTATGCAAATGTCCCACATTGTCCGACACACCCTATGATTCCGTCAGTCATAACATGTCCGTTTGATCAATGGGGCATTGATATTGTCGGACCTTTCCCAAGAAGCACTCAACAGAAGAAATTCTTAATTGTAGCTATGGAATATTTCACCAAATGGGTGGAAGCGGAAGCAGTGGCCAATATCACGGAAAGCCGTGTACGGATCTTTATTTGGAAAAACATCATTTGTCGCTTTGGCTTACCGAGAGTTCTTGTCTCGGATAATGGTGCTCAATTTTCAGGCAACAAACTCAACGAATGGTTGGCCTCTTTCAAGATTGAGCAATGCTTTACATCTGTCGGATATCCACAGGCTAATGGACAAGCTGAATCCACGAACAAAACAATCGTCAAGCTCCTGGAGAAGCTATTGAGGACCTCTCAGGATAGTTGAGTGGATGACCTGGACGGTGTACTCTGGGCCCACCGCACCACAGCACGGACTGCAACTAGGGAGACCCCATTTACTCTGGTTTATGGCACGGAAGCAGTCATACCAGCATAAATTGCAGTCGAAACAATGAGGGTCCAAGAATTCCATGATTCCACCGATCTGGAAGCTCGGACCTATGACCTAGGTATGCTGGAACAGAAGAGGACCGAGGCATTGGCTAATATCCACAAATACCAAGCAACTGCAGCCCGGGCCTACAACAAAAATATTCAAGCTAAAGATTTACAAGTCGGAGACCTGGTGCTCCGCAGAGCTGATATCTTGAGCAATGTTGGGAAGCTCAAGCCTAAGTGGGAAGGACCCTACAAGATTGTTGGTGCAAGAGTGAATGGAAGTTATGAGCTGGAGGACGAGCACGGACACCCACTCAGGCGTACTTGGAATTCCAAGAACCTTCAAAAGTTCTATGCTTAGAGATTGTTACACGGAACTCCGTCAGTTGTTTTAATATTCTAGGCTTAAACCGTGTGTTACACAGAACTCCGTCAGTTCTGTTTTTGTTAACTCTTTTGTCTTTGGCCATACAGCCCACAAGTTGTAATTGAATTTCCGTCAAATCTATACAACTTCTATCTTTCAATTGGTAAATCTAAAATTTAGTGTTCAGGTGACAAAGAAGTGAGCAATGAATTTTATTCATATACGAAACAGAGTATACATAATACTGTCTTTGCAGCCTACAACCTCGGATCTTTATTCGGATCTACAACTACAATACATAAACTATACAGAAAGTCTCCGGAGATACGTCATCTTCCGTCGAGATTATCCCACCATTAGGAAAGTATTCCCCATGGTCATCACTTCCGGGAACACCAAGAGTCTGATGTACCTGCACAATATAAAATGGTTCAGTATGGTGGAATTTCTTACAGTATCACCATACCTTTGAGTCCTTGTACGGATCCCTTGCATAGTGTGTACAGACACCAATTCTCCGATGGTCCTTGGAAGTCGAAACGACCAGATCTCAGCCTATCCATCTTTAGAGGCTCAAACCCTCTTAAAAGTCAAGGGTTTTCCACCGATTCAAGAGAGATTTGAGCCACTAAAGGAGGATTGACAGAAAAGGCTCTTGAGTATTTTCTCAACCAACCTGCCTTTAGGAACCCAAGCACGTTGTTTTTTATTTCAGCCGGTTGCCTTGGCGGTTTCTTTTGAGCAGCCTATCCTTCAATTACAACACCTTTCCTACATTTAGGGTTTGCACCAAACTAGGAAAGGATGGGAGTATTGAAAGGCGGGCCAGTCAAAATGACAAAATAGAAGAAGGAAAAGAAGCAGAAGAAGAATCTGAGATCATTTTAGTACAATTCATGTACTTCGATCGTGGCTTTTTTATAGAAAACTCTGACAATTAGCGTCTGCCACGTAATAAGGTCGGTGTTGACGTTGGGCCTGGGCCATCCGTTTGGGCCAGATAGTGTTGGATCACTTTGGTTTACCCATTTTTGATCATGCTAAGCCCATGGATGAACACTTTACAAATAACAGAAAAGATCGTCCGAGTAGATCCCTCAATGGATAAACTTAACCAGTGATCGTTGGCCCAGTCCGAGCCACCACAAGTCGATAATCTATCATTGCCAGTCTATGAAAGACTACTCAGAATCTCACACTCATGAGTAGACGCAACGGACATATCTAATGCATCCGAAATCCTACCAGTTCTAATCAATCATCATTGGTTTACACTTATCAAGAGAAGCAAGCAAGGCTACTCAGGATTTGTCCATACATCCGAGCTAAGATAAGTTTATGGTTCCTCATTATTGAATTGTACGAATTATTGCGGATATTTGACTTACTACTACGGATGTCAATCCTACGGATTTGAGATAAGTCCGAGTAGTCAACTGTTGGATAATTCAGGCAAGATTATCAATTAAAGATAAAGGGAAAATGACAGAACTATTTTAAACATAACAGATAATTGTGTGGAAAAATATAATTAGTATACTTGGCAATGTTCCATGCCATTAGAAGATCAAAATTCAGCGGTTACATCATTTCAACGGGGCATACCCCGGATTCATCAGTTGCAGGCGGATTGGTGGAGGACGGATTGGCATTCGAGGCGCCCGCGCGTGATTCAGCAACGGCATCAAAGGAAGCTTTGATGTTCTCGAACAAGTTGAAGTCCGCGTCATGGCCGAGGATCCGAGAAGGCATGAAGTACCAATCCTTCAGATAATTCATGTTTTCATGGAAAGGCGTGAAGCATACCTTCCCTATAGCTCTCGGGATACATTTGGGAAGAAAAGGTCCGCCATTGGTGATTTCAATTTCACCTTCCTCGGTGACCACCTCCGCGAACTCGCACGCCGCTAACCTTTCATCCGGGACGATTTCCACCGGGATTTCAACTCCACCAGCGTCCCCGGAAGGATTCAATCCTTCCGCCATCCAGTCAAAGTTTGGAGGCACCAATCCCTTTGCTTGTAATTGGCCAATGGCGGAAGAGAATCCCTCCAGGCGGAGAGCGTCGGCCTTGTCCGCCATAAGAACTTGAAGGAGTCCGACTTCATGAAGTCCTTCACACCTTCGAGCTGGGCAAACTGGAGATCTTCGAGGAGAACGTCCTTGGACTCCAGGAACGCCTTCATCGACTTATCGATAAAGTTCTCCTGCCATTCCACGTCCGACTTTGCCTCCTGCCAGCTAGCCTTCAACTTGGCAATGAGCGTATCCTTCTTCTTCAATTGGGCCTCCGCCCGTTTGACTTTCTCCGCCTCCTCCGCGGATGCAGCCAAAGCCTTATGCAAGTCTTCCTCAATAGTGGCCCGCTCACTGGCCTTCCACTGCATGGCCTTGATCATGCATCCGAGCTACAAGAAATCCGTAATGTCAGAAGTTATATTTCTAACACAAAAGCTGAAACCAAAGAAGGAAAACAGGCGGAAGTTACTTATCCTTTGATGGAGTTCGTGGATTTCTCCAACCCTCTCAACCTCAGGGAGTGCGCGACTCCGTTCATACTCCGCATCAAGGGCTGCCTGGTCGGATAATGGCAGAACCACGGAGAAAAGCTGCCTCTTCGATGCAGGAGAAGCATCCGAGGTCGCGCCCCTTTTCTTGCCAGAGACGATGGCACCCCGCATCAACACATCCCCCAGAGGCGCGGACGCAGAGGAACCACCGGGACCAGATGTCCTCGGAGCACCTGCGGTTGGTGGCTTCGACGCAGTAGTACTGCGGGTCGCAGGACCTTTGCCCTTGTCGGGCACCTCCAAGACATGCGGATCCTCACCCGCCTTCTTCCGCCTATCCTCCTCAGTAGAAAATAGAGCCACATTTTTGGGGTCCGCCATAGGCAAACCCGCGGACGTGTTAATGCTCCTGGCCCTCTGACCAGTGGCAAGCTCGGGAGCTTGCTGCTCCCTCTGTTGTTTCTTCTTCTCTCGGAGGGTCGACATTATGTACTCGAACCTGTAAGCTGCGGAAGGAACAAACGATGTCAGATACGGATCCGTAACACCATGAACAACGGACAACTATGGGACAATCATGCATGACATTCAAAAAAAAAAAGAGAGAGAGAGAGGAGGAAACACAAATCCTAAGTTAAGGATCCTTACAGAAGTCGGTCTTCCCTCCGACCTCGACGACGTCAGTCAGTCCGCACAAGTAAGGCAGCGGCTGACAGATCAATCCGTGGAACGGATACGTTGGTGGGTTATTTTTCTTGTGGATCTCCGCCACCCACGGAGCCACATTCTTGGGGAGAGGGCGCCAGTCCGGGATACTCTCCCTTAGAAACTTATTGGGCAACCCCCACTGTTCTCGTCTCCTCGCGGGCTCCCCAGGCTTTAAAGCCATCCGCACGAAGATGTATTTCTCCCACCACTTTGATCCGAGTGAGGAGATGGGATCAGAGATGAAGTTGTACGATTTTCTATTTACAAAAGTGTAGAAGAGGGGATTCCCCGGACTAAAAGTTACATTAAATAACTGCCGGAAATTCTCAAAATTTACCGGTTGCCCCTTCTTCGCACAGAAAACCGCAAAACAAATAAGGTTCCGCAAGGATTTGGGGATAACCTGGCTCGGAACTATCCCGATGTGATTCAAGATGTGCTTGAACTCGGAGGCAATGGGGATCTTCCATCCGCAGGAGAATGCTGCTTCGTGCACACACATGTATCCAACGGGCGGATTGTAAAAGGCATGCCCAGGCTCTGGAACCATGATTTTGACGGACTCAGGGATTTCCCACTTCCGCCTCCACTCCGGAATGTCCTCAGGCTTCACCTTGGACGGACATGTGGGAAGCAGACCGTCCACATTGAGCTCACCGTATGGATCAGCTATTACAACGGTGGACGAGGGAATTTAGTCCGTGCCGCCTGAGCTCCACGACCAGCAGCAAGGGGCAGATTAGGATGCGCGGGCACTTTAGGATGAAGAAAAATCTGGCGATTGTTCTGCCCGGAACGTCCCCGCAGACGAGCGGTTTGAGAGGATTCCTCCTCTTCTTCCTCATCATCCTCATCTTCCTCTCCTTCTTCCTCCTCCTCTTCATCAACTTCGGGTCTCCCAGACGTACCTGGGTTGGTCGGACCTATTTCTGCCACAACACGATCCTCCTCACCGGCCTCAAACATCTCTACATCGTCTACCTCTCGACCAGTGTCGCCCTCCTGCTCCATCCGAGGCGCACTTCCACCAGCCGATATACCACCACTACCGATGGTCCGAGATTGGACTCGCACCCTTGTTCTCACAACATTTCCTTGGCTATTCACCACATCATTCTGAGCAGCAACAGTACCATGGACCCCTTGCCAAGCATCTGAATCACCGGACGAGACAACCTCCACAACGTCCGCCTTGTTTACTTCCACATGAAATCTGTTCTGCGGAATCTCCAACTGCAGTTCGTCTGACGCGGACGAGGTTACCGTAACAGACTCGGAACATTGGATTATTCCATCATCGTAATCCTGAACTTCGTGTTGGTTTTGACTATCACTCCCGAACATCCTAGGGCACAAGGAAACATATCAGAAAATGATGTTGTGATCGTCCGAGAGTTCGTTTATGTATCTTATTAGGTCCCATGGTCCGAAAAAACCCTACTTCACGGTGCGTTTTCTATGGGTCACCGAATCTACCTATTGGCACCTACCTTGGCACGCAAGGTCACGCCACAGGGGAGTTCTATGTGCCAATTGGCACTATTATCTACCATACAAGGCGCCATAACAGAAAGTTCAACAAGTCTACTTGCACTATTATCTACCATACATGACATGTTTACAAGGCAAATATACGCGTCATATCTACAAATTGATACCACAAGTTCAAATACGGAACACATGGAATATTAGAGTAACCAAAACTCAACATACGACACATCACTTGGCAAAAAATACCGTATCTCTATAGCATACGAGCACGGAAATCCCACAAAACATACATGCATCCGTGATAGAAGAAACAATACTCCAAATTTAGAAAAAGAAAGATTTACTTACTTGACAAGGTAATTGGAGAAGAGTGGACGTACGACGAAGTTTTGCTTGCTCTCCGAAGGTGACTGCCCGGAACTTTGGATTGCTCACTAGAAAGTTTTATTCGCTCGGAATTTGGTTATTTGCCCGGATTGCTCTGAATTCAATTTGGCTAAAGTGTGACAATGATAGATCTGGCAACTATTTATAGAGAGATAGTTGGGGAAGATGAAGCGTCGCATCACTTGGATTTCAACCCCAGCCGTTGACCATTTCAATCCAACGGTTGCATCGGTTCACATTTGGCGAAATTACATAACGCCCCATTAAATTTATTTTGGAAATTCTCCACTATCTCGGGATTCTCACTCATGGGCTGGACGGACGACTTATTGGGCCTCTTGGATCACTATTCATCAGCTCAGGTGAACCATTTCACATATCCAGCCCAACGGATTACTTCCTACACACTCCTCCACAAGAGACCTCTTCAAATCATAAAACCGTACTCGGATCTCGATATATCTCGGATACAAATACCTTTTCCTTCTACAGTCCGAGATTTTTCCTAACTCGGACTGTAGAACGAAAGGGGGGGGGGGAGAGAGATATAATAATTTCCTGAAACACGGATACGGATTTTTAGCATGAAAATAAGGGATTTTCTCCCTCACATTTAACGATTCGGACGCACTCCTAAACACACTTGTTCCTTCACTCATAGTTCCACAACTATCTTCTACTAAGATACTTGGAAACTAGGGGGACATATGTTGATACAGATATATGTCCAATCCGTTAAGGGCGCCATAGAGCGTGTCCTAGAGCGAATCAAAGCTAAAATAGCCAATTCAGTACTTATTCGATCTTGGCTAGTCCGGCTTAAGGAAAGCCTTCCGGGTCAATCAGTACGCTCAAGTCAATACACCTCTTCAGTTGGTCCGACCTAGCTAGGTGCACGACTTCCGAACCTGACAAGAGATCACATGGTCTCACCAAGTACCACACACTGTCAGTCCTAGGATGCCAAACGGACCGGACGAGATAAACTCGGATTCTACCTTGACAATAAAACCAAACGTATACACTGGAACCTCCAAGATACTTCCGAGCAGCTAGTATCTCGGACCATCACTGAGCTACCTAGGAATAGATCAACTCAACAGAGATCGGATCATTCTAAAAGGTCTCACACGGACCCATCAGCGGGAAAAGTACTCTGACGGGTAAAAGGACCAATCTACCCTCCCAGGCCCATCTAATAGTGTTGGACCGTCACATACTATTGGGCCATGGGCTAAGGGAGCATTGTTGTCCAAATCCTGAACATACATTTGGCATCATCTTATGAACCTCTTCATAAGTACATGATAACTATAAATATTGCACAAGGTCCAAGACCTTAAAGTAAGTTTTTTTTTACATAATAACCTTCCTCATAACTACTACATTGAGAGCCTTCCTCTCTCTCTTTTAGTGTATTTCTCTTTGCGTAAATTTGAAATTCAACCCTCAAATGAGCAAGAAAGTATAGAAATGAAAGAGGGAAAAGTGTAATGTCATAGTCCAAATCGGTTGGTTGAAATGTGGAGAAGAAGCCAAATCTATGCGAGTTCCAATTCTAACACTTCACAACAAAAATAACAGTCACGTTGAAATGTAGTATATCTTGAAAACTTGTCCAAGTAGTAATAACATCCATAACATGGAAACATCGATAATGGCTCGGGATCCCACCCCACCTAGGACTCATACTGCACTCATATTTATGATACTTCTATAATTTATCAAACCTTCCAAAAGTATCACATTTTCTTACATTATTAATTTCAATTGCAAATGGTCTGGGCTGTGAATGTGTATTTGGGGAAGTATAAACATGACGGTTGCAAAACTTTGATATGACTTCGTTTACAGTGGGTATCGAATAAAGGGAATTATGCGATGATTGACAGAAGCAAGAAATCGGGCCGCTACATATGGTGTTAGAAAGTTCGTTAGGCCATGTGTCAAGTGGAATGAGAAACTCGAATTAACCTCTTGCGCCAAATCTTACGATTTGGTTTCAATATGTAGTAGATTTTACTTAGTACTAACTAGCATATAATGTTAATGATTCTATTCTTCAAGTAAGTGTGGTATATATGAACGTAAACATTCCTCATTAGACCTCAACTAATTTATATGGTTTTATTCATTATTAGCTTGCTAATCAACTGTTAGTTAGTTTAGCTAAACATAATTTAATTTGCCAACTTACATCTTTTAGTTTAATGAGTTTTATAGTCAAACCAGTTTATTTCAATCAAATAAGGTGAAACCACCCGATATATTGACCCATCACGTCGCTCCAAATGTTTATTTAACTCAATTTATTTCATGAAGTAGCATTATTAAACAAGTGAATGGTTACGATCACGTCGTGTCAAACACATACTTGACTCATTCATTTGATGGGGTAACATTATTTAAAAAAATTGCATGTTTTTCATAAAATGCAAATCCAATTTATACCAAATATCAAGAATGTAATCTGACAATAACAAATGCAGCTAGGTTTGTTCTTCCCTATATATTTCCAATCTTCCAACACCTAAAACCACAACAAGAATAAGAAGATCTTCCCAATACATTCTCACTCACCCGACACGCAAAACCACAACAAGAAGAAAAACAAGACTCAAAATGAGTGGCAGATTTGATAATGCTGTCACTGGACGTTGTATACAGTGCACACAACACCAAAAGGTATGCGAGCATAATTGTTTGTTGGAAAATTATCACCCTGCTAGTCGAGAAGAAGCACTCAACAATGTTCGCAAGTTTTTTGGTCAGAGGAATCTTGAGAAGATGATCAATTCTGTTGATGAGGAGAACAGGGCTACGACTGCAAGGACGTTGATTATAGAGGCGAACATGAGGAAGGAAGATAGAAGAGACGAAGAAGGAGCTTGATTTTGTTAACCAACAGATCAAGTCCTTCAAGGAAAAATAAAGACTTTATGGTTTGTTATCAAAGGAATAAGATGTGTTTTTTTTTTTTTAAAATCAAACCATGTTATTTTATGATTGTCTTTGAGACGTTATGAAGTTGGGAATATTACATTCTACCTTGTTACACTTATTATAATCTTTAAGATATAAATGAAATTTGCGAACTTCTTGCGCAGGAACATATTATTTTACTTCAATTTGTTTTGATAGATACACGTACAGTTCGAGTGTCATATTGAACTGATGGCTAAATCCATTAATGGAATCTGTTAACATGGTCCAGACAAGCCATAAATACTCGTACACGTAATTTGGACATTTCCCGGGCCATGTATTTGGTACAATGAATTATTGATGCCGCTAAGCACTTAAGAATTACTCCTTTATGCAATAAATATGTTAGCTATTTTATGGCATTCTGCGCATTTTGCTTTGACAATGTGCAATTTTATTCTTTTAGTGTATTTCTCTTTGCGTAAATTTGAAATTCAACCCTCAAATGAGCAAGAAAGCATAGAAATGAAGGGGGAAAAAAGTGTAATGTCATAGTCCAAATCGGTAGGTTGAAATGTGGAGAAGAAGCCAAATCTATGTGAGTTCCAATTCTAACACTTCACACCAACCATAAGAGTCACGTTGAAACGTAGTATATCTTGAAAACTTGTCCAAGTAGTAATAACATCCATAACATGGAAACATCGATAATGGCTCGGGATCCCACCCCACCTCGGTCTCATACCGCACTCATATCAAACCTTCCAAAAGTTTCACATTTTATTACATTGTTAATTTCAATTGCAAATAGGCTGGGCTCTGAATGTGTACTTGGGGAAGAATAAACATGACGGTTGCAAAACTTTGATATGACTTCATTTACAGTGGGTATCGAATAAAGGGAATTATGCGAATATTGACGGAAGAAAGAAATTGGGGCGCTGCATATGGAGTTAGAAAGTTCGTTAGGCCTGTCGGAAGTGGCCCATATGTCAAGTGGAATTAGAAACTTGAAATAATCTCTTTTGCCAAATCTTACAATTTGGTTTCAATATGTAAAAGATTCTACTTAGTAATAACTGGCATATAAGTTTAATGATTCTATTCTTCAATTAAGTGTGGTATATGAACGTAAATCTGCCTCATTAGACCTCAACTAATTTTTCTGGTCATATTAGTTACAAGCTTGCTAATCAACTGTTAGTTAGTTTCGCCAAACATAGTTTAAATAGTCAAGTACATCTATTAGTATAATGAGTTTTATTGTCGAACCAGTTTATTTCAATCAAATAAGGTGAAACCATCCGATATATTGACCCACAATGCCGTGTCAAGCGCATATTCAACTCAATTTATTTCATGAAGTAGCATTGTTTCGAAAATAAATGAATGGTTTACGATCACGTTGTGCCAAAGACATTCTTATCTCATTCATTTAATGATGCAACACCATGTAAAAAAATTGCTCATTTTATAGCCACGTCGCGCAAAACGCATACTGGACTCATTGTTTTAATGGAGTAACATTATTTAAAACAATTGCATGTTTTTCATACAATGCAAATCCAATTTATACCTAATATCATGAATGTAATTTGGCAATAAAAAATGTAGCTAAGTGAGTTCTTTATATATTCTCAATCCTCCAACAACAAAAAACACAACAAGAATAAAAAGCTCTTCCCTATATATTCTCAATCCTCCGACACTCATAACCACAACAAGAATAAAAACAAAACTCAAAATGAGTGGCAGATTTGATAATGTTATCACTGGACCTTGTGTAGAATGCATAGAGCACCAAAATGCATGCGAGCATAATTGTTTGTTGGAAAAATATCACCCGACAAGCATACATGAAGCACTCACCAATGTTCGCAAGTTGTTTGGTCCGAGTAAAATTAACAAGATTATCAATTCTATTGATGCGGAGGACAAGGACACAGCTGCAAGGACGTTGATCATAGAGTCGAACATGAGGAAGGCAGACCGTGTTCATGGTCCCGTCACATTGGTCAGGGAACTTCAGGCAAAGATAGAAGAGACGAAGAAGGAGCATGATTTTGTTAACCAACAGATCAAGTCCTTCAAGGAAAAATAAAGCCTTTATGGTTTGCTTGCAAAGGAAAAAGATGTGATTTTTTTTTTCTGTTTTAAATCAAACCATGTTATTTGATGATTGTCTCTGCGACGTTAGAAGTTGGGATTATTACATTCTAACTTGTTGCACTTATTATAACCTTTAAGCTATATATGAAATTTGAGAACTTCTTGCGCACGAACATATTATTTTACTTCAATTTGTTTGGTAGATACGTGTACATAGTTTGAGTGTCATATTGAACTGATGGTAAAATTCATTAAAGGAATCTGTTAACATGGTCGAGACAAGCCATAAATACTCGTACACCTTATTTTGGACATTTCCCGGGCCTGCAAGTATTTGGTACAGTGGATTATCGATGCCGCTAAGCACTTTAGAATTACTGCTTTATGCAATAACTATGTTAGCTATTTTATGGCACTCTAGGAAATTTTCTTTGACAATGTGCAATTTAGTTATCCTTTTAGTGTATTTCTCTCTGCGTAAATTTGAAATTCGATCCTCAAATGAGCAAGAAAGTATAGAAATGAAAGAGGGAAAAGTGTAATGTCATAGTCTAAATCGGTAGGTTAAAATGTGGAGAAGAAGACAAATCTATGCGAGTTCCAATTCTAATACTTCACAACCAAAATAACAGTCACGTTGAAATGTAGTATATCTTGAAAACTTGTCCAAGTACTAATAACATTCATCACATGGAAACATCAATAATGGCTCGGGATCCCACCCCACCTAGGACTCATACCGCACTCATATTTATGATAGTTCTATAATTTATCAAACCTTCCAAAAGTTTCACATTTTCTTACATTGTTAACTTCAATTGCATAAGGTCTGGGCTGTGAATGTGTATTTGGGGAAGTATAAACATGACGGTTGCAAAACTTTGATATGACTTTGTTTACAGTGGGTATCGAATAAAGGGAATTATGCGAAGATTCAAGGAAGCAAGAAATCGTGCCGCTGCATTTGGTGTTAGAAAGTTCGTTAGGCCCGTCGGAAGTGGCCCATGTGTCAAGTGGAATGAGAAACTCGAAATAACCTCTTGCGCCAAATCTTACTATTTGGTTTCAATATGTAGTAGATTGTACTTAGTACTATCTAGCATATAATGTCAATGATTCTATTCTTCAATTAAGTGTGGTATATGAACGTAAACATGCCTCATTAGACCTCAACTAATTTATATGGTTTTATTCGTTATTAGCTTGCTAATCAACTGTTAGTTAGTTTAGCTAAACATAATTTAATTAGCCAACTTACATCTTTTAGTTTAATGAGTTTTATAGTCAAACCAGTTTATTTCAATCAAATAAGGTGAAACCACCCGATATATTGAACCATCACGTCGCTCCAAAGGTTTATTTAACTCAATTTATTTCATGAAGTAGCATTATTAAACAAGTGAATGGTTACGATCACGTCGCGTCAAACACATACTTATCTCATTCATTTGAAGAATTAACACCATGTAAAAAAATTGCACATTTTATGACCACGTGGCACCAAAATCATACTTGACTCGTTCATTTGATGGGGTAACATTATTTAAAAAAATTGCATGTTTTTCATAAAATGCAAATCCAATTTATACCAAATATCAAGAATGTAATCTGACAATAACAAATGCAGGTAGGTTTGTTCTTCCCTATATATTCCCAATCTTCCAACACCTAAAAACACAACAAGAATAAATAGAACTTTCCAATACAATCTCACTCACCCGACACTCAAAACCACAACAAGAAGAAAAACAAAACTCAAAATGAGTGGCAGATTTGATAATGCTATCACTAGACGTTGTGTAGAGTGCACACAACACCAAAAGGTATGGGAGCATAATTGTTTGTCGGAAAAATATCACCTTGCAAGTCGAGAAGAAGAACCGAACAATGTTCGCAAGTTGTTTGGTCCGAGGAATCTTGAGAAGATGATCAATTCTATTGATGAGGAGAACAAGGCTACGACTGTAAGGACATGGATTATAGAGGCGAACATGAGGAAGGATGACCGTGTTCATGGTCCTGTCACATTGGTCAGGGAACTTCAGGCAAAGATAGAAGAGACGAAGAAGGAGCTTGATTTTGTTAACCAACATATCAAGTCCTTCAAGGAAAAATAAAGCCTTTATGGTTTGTTATCAAAGGAATAAGATGTGTTTTTATTTTTAAAATCAAACCATGTTATTTTATGATTGTCTCTGAGACGTTATGAAGTTGGGAATATTACATTCTACCTTGTTGCACTAATTATAATCTTTAAGCTATAAATAAAATTTGCGAACTTCTTGCGCAATATTATTTTACTTCAATTTTTTTTATAGATACAGGTACAGTTTGAGTGTCATATTGAACTGATGGCTAAATCCATTAATGGAATTTGTTAACATGGTCCAGACAAGCCATAAATACTCATACACGTAATTTGGACATTTCTCGGGCCATGTATTTGGTACAGTGAATTATCGATGTCGCTAAGCACTTAGGAATTACTCCTTTATGCAATAAATATGTTAGCTATTTTATGGCATTTTGCGCATTTTTCTTTGATAATGTGCAATTTAGTTATTCTTTTAGTGTATTTCTCTTGAAATTCAACCCTCAAATGAGCAAGAAAGTATAGAAATGAAGTGGGGAAAAAGTGTAATGTCATAGTCCAAATCGGTTGGTTGAAATGTGGAGAAGAAGCCAAATCTATGCAAGTTCCAATTCTAACACTTCACACCAAAAATAAGAGTAACGTTGATACGTAGTATATCTTGAAAACTTGTCCAAGTAGTAATAATATCCATAACTTGGAAACATCGATAATAGCTCGGGATCCCACCCCACCCCGGTCACATACCGCACTCATATCAAACATTCCAAAAGTTTCACATTTTCTTACATTGTTAATTTCAATTGCAAATAGGCTAGGCTCTGAATGTGTACTTGGGGAAGAATAAACATGATGGTTGCAAAACTATGATACGACTTCATTTACAGTGGGTATCGAACAAAGGGAATTATGCGAAGATTGATGGAAGAAAGAAATCAGGCCGCTGCATATGTACTTAGAAAGTTCGTTAGGCCTGTCGCAAGTGGCCCATGTGTGAAGTGGAATTAGAAACTTGAAATAATCTCTTTTGCCAAATCTTACTATTTGGTTTCAATACGTAGTAGATTCCACATAGTACTAACTAGCATATAAGTTTAATGATTCTATTCTTCAATTAAGTGTGGTATATGAACGTAAACATGCCTCATTAGACCTCAACTAATTTTTCTGGTCTTATTAGTTACCAGCTTGCTAATCAACTGTTAGTTAGTTTCGCCAAACATAGTTTAAATAGTCAACTCCATCTATTAGTGTAATGAGTTTTATTGTCAAACTAGTTTATTTCAATCAAATAAGGTGAAACCACCCGATATATTGACCCACAATGCCGTGTCAAGCACATATTCAACTCAATTTATTTCATGAAGTACCATTATTTCGTAAAGAAATGAATTGTTTACGATCACGTTGCACCAAACACGTTCCTATCTCATTCATTTAATGATGCAACACCATGTAAAAAAATTGCTCATTTTATAGCCACGTCGCGCGAAACGAATACTTGACTCATTATTTTAATGGAGTAACATTATTTAAAACAATTGCATGTTTTTCATACAATGCAAATCCAATTTATACCTAATATCAAGAATGTAATTTGGCAATAACAAATGCAGCTAGGTGAGTTCTTTATATATTCTCAATCCTCCAACACCAAAAAACACAACAAGAATAAAAACTCTTCCCTATATATTCTCAATCCTCCGACACTCATAACCATAACAAAAATAAAAATAAAACTCAAAATGAGTGGCAGATTTGATAATGTTATTGCTGGACCTTGTGTAGAGTGCATAGAGCACCAAATTGTATGCGAGCATAATTGTTTATTGGAAAAATATCACCCGACAAGCATACATGAAGCACTCACCAATGTTCGCAAGTTGTTTGGTCCGAGTAAAATTAACAAGATTATCAATTCTGTTGATGCGGAGGACAAGGACACGGCTGCAAGGACGTTGATCATAGAGTCGAACATGAGGAAGGCAGACCGTGTTCATGGTCCCGTGACATTGATCAAGGAACTTCAGGCAAAGATAGAAGAGACGAAGAAGGAGCTTGATTTTGTTAACCAACAGATCAAGTCCTTCAAGGAAAAATAAAGCCTTTATGGTTTGCTAGCAAAGGAAAAGGATGTGATTTTTTTTTTTTTTAAATCAAACCATGTTATTTGATGATTGTCTCTGCGACGTTAGATGTTGGAATTATTACATTCTACCTTGTTCACTTATTATAACCTTTAAGCTACATATGAAATTTGAGAGCTTCTTGCACACGAACATATTATTTTACTTCAATTTGTTTGATAGATACGCGTACATAGTTTGCGTGTCATATTGAACTGATGGTAAAATTCATTAAAGGAATCTGTTAACATGGTCCAGACAATCCATAAATACTCGTACACCTTATTTTAGACATTTCGCGGGCTGCCAAGTATTTGGTACAATGGATTATCGATGCCGCTAAGCACTTTGGAATTACTGCGTTATGCAATAAATTTGTTAGCTATTTTATGGCACTCTAGGCAATTTTCTTTGACAATGTGCAATTAAGTTATCCTTTTAGTGTATTTTTCTTTGCGTAAATTTGAAATTCGATCCTCAAATGAGCAAGAAAGTATAGAAATGAAAGAGGGAAAAGTGTAATGTCATAGTCCAAATCGGTAGGTTGAAATGTGGAGAAGAAGACAAATCTATGCGAGTTCCAATTCTAATACTTCACAGGAAAAATAACAGTCACATTGAAATGTAGTATATCTTGAAAACTTGTCCAAGTAGTAATAACATCCATAACATGGAAACATCGGTAATGGCTCGGGATCCCACCCCACGTAGGACTCATACCGCACTCATATTTATGATAGTTCTATAATTTATCAAATCTTCCAAAAGATTCACATTTTCTTACATTGTTAATTTCAATTGCAAAAGGTCTGGGCTGTGAATGTGTATTTGGGGAAGTATAAACATGACGGTTGCAAAACTTTGATATGACTTCGTTTACAGTGGGTATCGAGCAAAGAGAATTATGCGATGATTGACGGAAGCAAGAAATCGTGCCGCTGCATTTGGTGTTAGAAAGTTCGTTAGGCCTGTCGGAAGTGGCCCATGTGTGAAGTGGAATGAGAAACTCGAAATAACCTCTTGCGCCAAATCTTACTATTTGGTTTCAATATGTAGCAGATTGTACTTAGTACTAACTAGCATATAATGTTAATGATTCTATTCTTCAATTAAGTGTGGTATATGAACGTAAACATGCCTCATTAGACCTCAACAAATTTATCTGGTTTTATTTGTTATTAGCTTGCTAATCAATTGTTAGTTAGAATAGCTAAACATAATTTAATTAGCCAACTTACATCTTTTAGTTTAATGAGTTTTATAGTCAAACCAGTTTATTTCAATCAAATAAGGTGACACGACCCGATATATTGAACCATCACGTCGCTCCAAATCTTTATTTAACTCAATTTATTTCATGAAGTAGAATTATTAAACAAGTGAATGGTTACGATCACGTCGCGTCAAACACATACTTATCTCATTCATTTGAAGAATTAACACCATGTAAAAAAATTGCACATTTTATGACCACGTGGCACCAAAATCATACTTGACTCATTCATTTGATGGGGTAACATTATTTAAAAAATTTCATGTTTTTCATAAAATGCAAATCCAATTTATACCAAATATCAAGAATGGAATCTGACAATAACAAATGTAGCTAGGTTTGTTCTTCCCTATAAATTCCCAATCTTCCAACAACTAAAAACACAACAGGAATAAATAGAACTTTCCAATACATTCTCACTCACCCGACACTCAAAACCACAACAAGAAGAAAAACAAAACTCAAAATGAGTGGCGGATTTGATAATGCTATCACTGGACGTTGTGTAGAGTGCACACAACACCAAAAGGTATGCGAGCATACTTGTTTGATGGAAAAATATCACCTTGCATGTCGAGAAGAAGCACTCAACAATGTTCGCAAGTTGTTTGGTCCGAGGAATCTTGAGAAGATGATCAATTCTGTTTATGAGGAGAACAGGGCTACGACTGTAAGGACATGGATTATAGAGGCGAACATGAGGAAGGATGACCGTGTTCCTGGTCCTATTACATTGGTCAGGGAACTTCAGGCAAAGATAGAAGAGACGAAGAAGGAGCTTGATTTTGTTAACCAATAGATCAAGTCCTTCAAGGAAAAATAAAGCCTTTATGGTTTGTTAACAAAGGAATAAGATGGGTTTTTTTTTTTTTTTTTAAATCAAACCATGTTATTTTATGATTGTCTCTGAGACGTAATGAAGTTCGGAATATTACATTCTACCTTGTTGCACTAATTATAATCTTTAAGCTATAAATGAAATTTGGGAACTTCTTGCGCAGGAACATATTATTTTACTTCCATTTGTTTTATAGATACACGTACAGTTTGAGTGTCTTATTGAACTTATGGCTAAATCCATTAATGGAATTTGTTAACATGGTCTAGACAAGCCATAAATACTCGTACACGTAATTTGGACATTTCCCGGGCCATGTATTGGTACAGTGAATTATCGATGTCGCTAAGCACTTAGGAATTACTCCTTTATGCAATAAATATGTTAGCTATTTTATGGCAATCTGCGCATTTTTCTTTGACAATTTGCAATTTAGTTATTCTTTTAGTGTAATTCTCTTTGTGTAAATTTGAAACTCAACCCTCAAATGAGCAAGAAAGTATAGAAATGAAGTGGGGAAAAAGTATAATGTCATAGTCCAAATCGGTTGGTTGAAATGTGGAGAAGAAGCCAAATCAATGCGAGTTCCAATTCTAACACTTCACACCAAAAATAAGAGTCACGTTGATACGTAGTATATCTTGAAAACTTTTCCAAGTAGTAATAATATCCATAAGATGGAAACATCGATAATGGCTCGGGATCCCACCCCACCCCGGTCTCATACCGCACTCATATCAAACATTCCAAAAGTTTCACATTTTCTTACACTGTTAATTTCAATTGCAAATAGGCTGGGCTCTGAATTTGTACTTGGGGAAGAATAAACATGATAGTTACATAACTATGATATGACTTCATTTACAATGGGTATCGAATAAAGGGAATTATGTGAATATTGACGGAAGAAAGAAATCGGGCCGCTACATATGTACTTAGAAAGTTCGTTAGGCCTGTCGCAAGTGGCCCATGTGTGAAGTGGAATTAGAAACTTGAAATAATCTCTTTTGCCAAATCTTACTATTTGGTTTCAATATGTAGTAGATTCTACTTAGTACTAACTGGCATATAAATTTAATGATTCTATTCTTCAATTACGTGTGGTATATGAACGTAAACATGCCTCATTAGACCTCAACTAATTTTTCTGGTCTTATAAGTTACCAGCTTGCTAATAAACTGTTAGTTAGTTAGTTTCGCCGAACATAGTTTAAATAGTCAAGTACATCTATTAGTATAATGAGTTTTATTGTCAAACCAGTTTATTTCAGTCAAATAAGGTGAAACCACCCGATATATTGACCCACAATGCCGTGTCAAGCGCATATTCAACTCAATTTATTCCATGAAGTAGCATTATTTCGAAAAGAAATGAATTGTTTACAACCACGTTGCGCCAAACACATTCCTATCTCATTCATTTAATGATGCAACACCATGGAAAAAAATTGCTCATTTTATAGCCACGTCGCACGAAACGCATACTTGACTCATTGTTTTAATGGAGTAACATTATTTAAAACAATTGCATGTTTTTCATACTATGCAAATCCAATTTATACCTAATATTAAGAATGTAATATGGCAATAACAAATGCAGCTAGGTGAGTTCTTTATATATTCTCAATCCTCCAACACCAAAAAACACAACAAGAATAAAAAGCTCTTCCCTATATATTCTCAATCCCCCGACACTCATAACCATAACAAGAATAAAAAAAAAAACTCAAAATGAGTGGCAGATTTGATAATGTTATCACTGGACCTTGTGTAGAGTGCACAGAGCACCAAATTGTATGCGAGCAAAATTGTTTGTTGGAAAAATATCACCCGACAAGCATACATGAAGCACTCACCAATGTTCGCAAGTTGTTTGATCCGAGTAAAATTAACAAGATTATCAATTCTGTTGATGCGGAGGACGAGGACACGACTGCAAGGACGTTGATCATAGAGTCGAACATGAGGAAGGCAGACCGTGTTCATGGTCCCGTCACATTGGTCAGGGAACTTCAGGCAAAGATAGAAGAGACGAAGAAGGAGCTTGATTTTGTTAACCAACAGATCAAGTCCTTCAAGGAAAAATAAAGCCTTTATGGTTTTCTAGCAAAGCAAAAAGATGTGATTTTTTTTTCTGTTTTAAATCAAACCATGTTATTTGATGATTGTCTCTGAGATGTTAGAAGTTGGGATTATTACATTCTACCTTGTTGCACTTATTATAATCTTTAAGCTATATATGAAATTTGAGAACTTCTTGCGCATGAACATATTATTTTACTTCAATTTGTTTGATAGATATGCGTACATAGTTTGAGTGTCATATTGAACTGATGGTAAAATTCATTAAAAGAATCTGTTAACATGGTCCAGACAAGCCATAAATACTCGTACACCTTATTTTGGACATGTCCCGGGCCTGCCATGTATTTGGTACAATGGATTATCGATGCCGCTAAGCACTTTGGAATTACTGCCTTATGCAATAAATATGTTAGCTATTTTATGGCACTCTATGTAATATCCCGAAAATTTTTGGACCGTCTATTTGAATTTAATTTGGAGAAAAGAAATTATTTGGAACTGAGTTGCTATATGGGATTTTATAAGTCATTATTTTTATGGATCTATAAATAGAGACTGGCTATGATAATTATATTGGACTGGGTTTGGATCGAAATAAATGCCCAAAGTAATTTACTAAATTGTTATTGGATAAGGGCTTGGGCCATCTATTGAAATTTCGGTTTATATACACTAGAGCAGTTTAGTTGAAGCAATCAGGTTATTTTTCCATGAATCATCAATTGCCGATCATGGATTTGGAGGACCTGTAGTGTATATATTGAAACCTGAGCATCATGATTAATGGACTTGTGAACATGGCAGTCCTTATAGTTAAGGTACGGATTAAAGTTGTTATTTTCTTGGTAATTAGCATCAATTAGGTTGGTTACAATTATTATATCAGTCTCTTATTTGATATTTGTCGAGGATGATTCACGGATTTGGAGTGAAGTATTCAAGGCAGACCTCTTGGCTAAGGACGGTTGTGTTTTACGCAATGGACCAACATGTAATCTTGGTAAATAGCGAATTTAAGGATTTCGAATGTAAGGTGGTTTCTTTGACACTTTTTCTTATATTTTATTGTTATAGTATATATGTATCGTTTTATGATTTGACAAACTACATATGGTTATTATATCAAGGAATGAGACTTGGTATAATAGTCTATTCGAAAAGGATCAAGTATGTGTACACATAAATGTTTTATCGTGATTGTGATGTGTAAAAATTGATTTGTTCAAAAGCATGGATTGAAAATATGTTTTATGCTCATCGATATGCCTATGAATTGTTTGGCCCTTTCGAGGGAATGACGTGCTTTTGGAGATCTCCTACTGTTATGTTTTTCCCTTTGGTAGGGCATTGTTATTGTTATGTAAAAGCCGACCTATGTGCCACCACGGTTCGTGTGGCCATAGTGTATTGTCTGATTGAGCTAAAAGATATGAATTGTATTGTTTGGTAAAGTGTTCCATGCAAACTATTTTGGATATGTAAAAGTATTGATATATATGTATACTTTGAAACTCTGCTTGATCTGGTAAAAGTGTCAATGAGGCTCACCCTTACACTCCCTTTCACATATTTAGTAAGTGATTGGACGAAGATACTTTGGAGTTGAGACAGTAGTTAGATGATGGATATGTGAAGGCTGTTTAGTAGTTGTTGAGACTCTGAGATGATTTGTATTGTTGGGATTGAGGATTTGTAATTGATGTAATTACTATGTAATGTGTTGGTCTAGATAATGGCAAAGTAAAAGACTGGAGGGGGGGGGGGGTGAATAGTCTTTTAAAACTTTTGTCGATAAACATAGTTTCTCAGATATCTGTGAAGATATATGATACTTAATTTCAGAGAGCGGAAGACTTTTCTGTGATAAGTGCACGTGCTCAGCAAGATAGGTGTAAATACTTTGCAAGGTAAATAAAGCAAGTAATAAAATGCAGAAAGTAAATAACACAAGTCTTTTTATAGTGGTATCTGAAGGTGGCATAATCCTTCAACTAATCCACTTCGGCCTTTCTCAGACCTAGAATCCACTAAGACAGATAATTGATGTAACCTTACAAATATCTTCTCTCGATTCCTAATTACACTAGGTTCCCAACCAAGTGTTCCCCCTGAGTTATTCCCCGGCTTTCACAGCCAAGTACTTCCTGTACTCAGAAACCTCTTTCCTGGAGTTGTTCCTTAGTTTCACAAACTAAGTACTTCCTATACTCCACGCCTTTTGGTGTATAGTTTAGGTTTGTTTGTCAGGTGAGCTTCTTTAATAACTTATTCAGTTATGCAGATAGCTCTGAGAATCAAGTATACTTAATACACTTTACAATGTATGGTATCTTGTTCTTTACTGACCCAAGTCTATGATAAATGTTCAAGAGAATGAATCTCAGATATCAAATCTTAATTCAACTCTTTCACAAATAGCAATTCTTGTTAAGGATCAGGACACTTAGAACTTTTGTGCTACTTAGAATCAAGAGCTTTGGTCGCAACAGAAAGCTTGAAGGTAAGTAGTGTGCTTGAGAGAGCTTGTGTGAGAGTATTCAATGCAAGTTCAAGCTGTGTTCAGTGTTCTAAGGTGTGTTCTCAAGCAGTCTAAGTGTTGATATTTATAGATGAATTTGAGTGTCGTTTGAATAGTATCCATTAGGCTTAAATCAAATTCAAACTATTGATATCTGAGTATAGTACTATAGTACGTTTGTCTTCTTCTTCAGAAGCTACCGTTTTTGTTCAGACATTTCTGTCCGCGCATTCAATGCATTGTACTATACTTTGTCATGTAGTGCCAACGGAACTATGCATTGTATCAGAGATCTTATACTATTAGAGTTCTTTGAAGCTTTGCACGTCCTTTTCCAAAGATTATCACAACTCCAGATACCACTTGTTGAAACAACTTGTTATAATATATTTCTTTTCAGAAACATGTTTATGTCCAAGGTATCTGAGTGTAGATATCTGTGGGCACTTTCCTCGTTTCATAAACCTTTTATTTCTCATATATCTTTTGCAACACTGTTTATTTAAAAACGCTTGTGTCTTCAAGATATCTGGTCATAGGTATCTGAAAACCCTTGTCTTCAACAATCTTGTGCAATCTTCAAATCTTCAAATCCGTTGAACTTTTCCTGCTGGATGCCTTCTTCTTGGTCTTCTTTAAAGGAATAAAAATTACATTCAGAGACCTAACATCATATACAAGATTTGCTAGACTATCATACTTAGTGAGTTTCCTCTTTTACAGTGTTCAAGTGAACCAAGAGTACTAACCACCTTTCTGAGCTAAGATGAGTCATTAGGTTGCTGATCAAAATCTAAACAAATATTCCTAACAAATTTCCCCCATTTTGATCAGTCAACGATGACTATCTGACCTATTACAAATCTGGATGAGGAAACAATCCACCACTTAATCATTTCTTATGATCTTTCAATTCATATAATTAAGTGCAGAAAGTAAACATCAACAAAATCACAAGGTGTGATCTTTGCTGACAAGTTATCTTTTATAGATTGATATCTGAGAGTAGGTTCATCAGATATGTTACAATGAAAGTTCTGATAACTTTTACAAGATAAAACAACAATAAGGTACAGTCAGCAAGATACAAAAAAATTACATAGTAAATTAGGACAACAGGAGTAACCAAGCTCCAAGTAGACATCCTAATAAACTAGTCTTCAAGTCTTCAAAATCTTGAAGTCTTCAAAACAGTTCCATGGATCAATCTGCAAATTTCCTATCACCAAACCTTCTTATATCATCAGAGTAGTCATAGAGAAGAGTTCTGATAATCATCTCTGTGTCTCTGGCAAATCCACAAACTTCTTTGTAGGTTTTGGTAGGATTTTTCTTGACAAAATGCTTGACCCACAGATACTTTCCCCATATCCAGGCATGCACAATCTTGATATCTGATAGTTTGAAATAATCATATATGATCCTCAGATATTTGATGTCACCCTTGTATTGTTCTTCATCCATGTAGAAGGACTCATAGGGTTCCACAAAAAGTTTTGGCCTTGTGCCTGTTCCAATCAGATTAGGAATTTTGTGCACATCATCTGGCTTTCCATAAGGACATTCATGAGAGAGGTCCTTCTTCATGGCTTTTCTCCATGCCATGAGTTGTTTATGGATTGGTTCTGGAAACCTTGAATTTAGCAGTAAATGCTTGAGTTCCAGAATCCAGTAGCCATTTTTCTGATTTATGCACCTGTAGACAGAGGAGTTGTTGTCAGTCTTCACATACTCAATTTTGGCTTCTTCTGGCCTGAGTGGAAGTTGACTTTTTATCTTTTCAGCTCTTATCTTGTTCCTCCTTTGTCTATAATTTTCCTTTGGGGGATTTCTTGAAGAACCACCCTGGATAGACTTGGTATTTCCAGAGGGTGTTTTAGTTGCCAAAGGCTTTGCAGCTATGGGCTCAGATAGGCTATCGACCCTTTTTCTTTTCTTGTGAAGAGGAACTTCATCTTCATCAGTCTCTTCATCATCATCAAGATCAATTCTTGTGAGAATTTTGCAGCCTTCTTCATTGCCCTGGGATTTGATTTGGCCTTCTTCTTCTTCTTCTTCTTCTTCTTCTTCTTCAAAAGACTCATCAATCCCTCTTACTTGTCTTCTACTTAGAGCCTTGGTACTCCTTGGAGGTTTCTCTGCCATGGCCCTTGTTACCATTGAAGTTCCTTTAGTTGGTTTCTGGGAAGTAGCTACTATTTGCAAAGCAGCTTGACTTGAGGAGGGCTCATTGATTCTGAGTGGTGGCTGGGAAGTTTTCTTATTTCCTCTTCCTCTCTGAGCAGCACCAGCTCCAGATTTCTTCTTATATCCTTCTCCTTCTTCACATTCCCCCTGACGTTGAGGTCCAGATTTGTACAATCCTTCCCCCTTAGTCATTGTTGGCTGACTAAGTCTCATAAAGGATTCTGAGAGAGATCAAAATTTCCTTGTAAGTAGTTATATGCAGTGACCAACTTCTGAAGTTCAGCTTGGAGCTCCTGATTTTGTTTGATAAGTCCATTCTCCTTATCAGTGAACTCTGCCAGTGGGCCTTGAATAGCATCTGCTTTTCCAGCAGCATAGCTAACCTCTTCAAAGGCTTTTGCAGCCAAGTTTTGGTCATCATCCCTAACCATGCCTAGGTCTTTCTGAGCAATGACCAGACTGGTTGTTCTCTGAGTGATGAGCTCAGTGAATGTCTTCATTTCTACAGGGACTGATGCAATGGCGGCTTTATCTTGAGAAAACAACTCCTTTTTCAATTTAGCCAGTACTTGATATCTGTTCAAGTATTCATTGGAGTTGACATTTGGCAGCTTGCTGAATATTTCAGGAGCAATCAGCTTCCTTTTCAAATGAGAAACTGCTAAGTGTTCATTGCGGTGTTCTGCCAATTTCTTCTCTTCTTCATCATCTGAGTCATCAGCCCAGTGATCTTCATCCTCTTGGACATTTTCAAGATTTTCTAGTCCAGCAACCATCTCAGAGATGGGCTTCTTTCCTTTCAGAGAGGAGGATGGAATATCTTTTGATGGTGATGCAGCCTTAGCATCATGCTTTTTCTTCAGATACTTCTTTAGTATCTAGCTCCTTAGAAATGGCATTTACAACATCCTGGAGCTCTTTGACCTCCGAGTAAGCTACCATTTCTTTCAAGTATTGATCTTGAAGCTTATTAAGCTTATCTCTGGATTTAACTAGCTCTTCTTCCAGTTGAAGATGGAGCTGTTGTTCTTCTTCCAACAGTTGTTTGAGTTGACCAGCTCTGGTTTGTGTATTCAATATCTTCTGAGTTGTTTCCTCAGAGTGCTCAACTACTTGTTCAGTAGTGTCCTTTTGTTGTTGGGAAGAGGGATGGGTAGATTTCTGAGGAGATGGAGGAGGCGATTTTTGTGATGTCCTCTCAGTGTGCTTTTCAGCAACTGAGGCATTGTTTCCTTGTGCAATCCCTCCTGTCCGTGGTGTAGGGGCATCATCATCATCCTTCTTATCATCCTCATCCTTGTGATGGTCAGAAGGAGAATCTTCATAGTCATTCTCATCAGTCTCCTTCTCTTCTTCATCTTGAGAGACCAGATTGATCACTTCTAGAATAGTGATCATTTGCCCATTTACCTCCTCTTGTTCAGAGGGTATGCATTGTAAGGTCTGGGGCAAAGTAGGCTTGAATGCCATCTGTATTCTGGTCTGACCATCTGCCTTCTCAAAAGCTTCTATGAGCTTGTGTGCAGCTTCTTTGATAGAGTCCTTATGCATTAGAGTAGCAAAAGAGTACTGCTCTGTTGGGAACATAGCATGGACATAATTCTCCAAGTCAAAAGCTCTGACTCTTCTCAATTGGTGATCAGTGACCTTTGTTAATTCAGTCAGATCTGAGCTTTTGACTTTTGCCACATTCTAAAACACTTGAGATGTTTCTTGAGTGTGTGGTTCTTGAAGAATGTAAGCAGGTATTCTGTTGAGAATGCAGAAACCTTTGGCACACTTGTTTGAGCCATAATGAATGCACCAGGCTCAGAGACTTGTACTACTGAGGTAGGGGGTTCCTCAGATATCTTGTTGTGAGGTGGGGACTTGGAAGTCTGGTCCTAATCAACCTTTCTTTCTGTTTGAACCTGAGATTATAAACATAACACTTAGGAAATTTTATCAAGAAAAATTTTATTGACAAATCAGATATCTGAGAGGTCAATTACCTCTGTTGGAGGCTCAGATACTTATCTCTCAGAGACTTGTGCAGTCTCTGGAATCTTTTCTTGTGATGAAGGCCTTGATGCCTCATCAATTTCCATATGTTGTGAGGATTGAGTGGGCAACTCCTCAACAACTTCTACTTCTTTTTGAACCTGTTAAGTAGAATGTGTTAGTTTGAGAAAAATGATCAGAGATTTGTTCTTTGAAGAATATAGATATCTGAATGAAATACCTTCTCTACAGAAGGTTCAGATACTCGTTCTTCAGAGACCTTGGAAATCTCTGGATTCCTCTCTGAAGAGATAGACTTTTCAGTCTCTTCATTTTTCTTCTCAGTTGGAGCCTATTAGAAACAAACACTTATTAGTCAAGTGTATAAAGCACATATCTGAGTTATATCTTAAGGAACTATTCTCTACCTGTAATACAGGCTTCTGTTCCTTAAGTGGTGAGGCTATGGAAGCCTCCTTCTCAGATTCTGAGGTAAGCTTTGCAGCTTCCTCTTATTGTTGTGTTTCTAAATCAGCCTGTAACAAAGAAATTTCATTAAATAACAAGATTTATCAGACACAAAAATATCACAAGTAAAGAGTTAAACCATTAAGCTACCTGAGCAATGTCAGGCTGATTGGTCTCTGGAACTTGTGACCCTTCCATGTGTTGGTCTTGTTGTTCCATTTCAGCTTCTTTGTTTGAAGTTTCAGCTACTTCAGACCTTTCCTGAGTATGCAACTCAGTTGCCTCCCCTGGTTGATCATTCTGAGTAGATTTTTCAGTTTGATCCCTCAATTGAGTTGGGGAACCTGCTCTTTTGCAGGATTTTCTTCAGCAAGGAAAGATGCTGGTATCTGTAACTCAAGTACCATTTCAGCAGTATCCACATCTGGCTATTGTGGTTGTTGTGCTTGAGACAGACTTTTGAGTGTTGAGGCAATGACAGTATCCTCCAACACTAGAGTATCACTCATCAGAGCATCTTCAATATGCTTCTATCTTTCCTTCTCTGATGGTGTAATTTGTCCAGTGACCTTGGACAAAGTTGCTTCTTCAGCAACCTTTGAAACAGGTGCTTGTTCAGCAACCTGTGGTGTAAGTTCTTGTTCAGATACCTCTACACTAGTTACTTTTTCAGTAACCTTAGCTCTTTTGGATTTTCCTTGGACTTGAGAGATAACTAAATCATCATCTTCATCGTCAGAGCTCTCATCAGCATTAGGAACTGATTGGTCCATAATCCCTGCGGTTTTTGTAGATAGGGCTTGGTACCTACCACTACTTTCTTTAGCAGCATTGATGAGTTCATCAGCAAGGCTCTCCTTAGCAGCATTGATGAGTTCATCAGCAGTTCTATCTTTTGCAGCATTGATGAGTTCATCTGCAGTGACGGCAGATATCTGAGAGTCGATAACCACAATTGGTGTGTCTTCTGATTTGCCAGCAGACTTCTTTCGTGAAGTTCTGGGCTTTTTGGTCGCAACTTTTCCCTGAGATACCTCTTCAGATTTTCGCTTCTTGGAACCTTTCTGAGATCCAGTAACCTTTTTCATCAAATTCGTATACTCATATTTGTAGAGTAGGTTACTGTTGGCTATGTCAGCCTTCTCTCTGAGCTCAATGCCAAGCTTCTCCAGCAAGTAGCATATCTTTAGACCATAGCTCACTGTGGCCTTTGGCTCAGCAAGTCCCTTAGCGATTTTAGGCTCAAAGCCTTGAATCTTCTTCACAAACTTCATAAAGGCGTACTTGGCGCAATTGAAAGGGTTTTCCATCCTTTTGTCTTGTTGTTGCAACAAGGACATCATCATCCAGCGTTCTTGGCTTATCTGGTCAGCACCTCCTTGTAGACCATCAAAGCATCTGTGAAGAATGCATGCCAACACATCCCAGTGAACTAACAGATGTCTGGTTCTGATGTCAGCAAGCTTGAAATCAGTGGGTGTATCTTGTTTATCAGTGTCACACACACCACTGTACAGCTGTTTTACACCTTCAAGGAGATCTTCATCCTTGGTGTCTATTTCAAAATCCTTTCCAAGATTTAGAAGATCAAACAACTTACAGAAGGTTGTTAAGTCCAAAAGGATTTCCTTTCCTTGGACCTTAGTTTTTATAGACACTATTGCAGTGCCTTCAGAAACACAGGATATAATCCTGGAGTTATTGTAGAATTCTAACACATCCAGTGAAGAAACTCCACTGGGAAGAGCAGATAGAAAACCCTTGATTTGTGCCTTTTCAAGCATGTCAAGAATCAGTTTCCTATCGGCTTGGTTTTCAACAGCAGCCGTGAGGTACTCCTCAATCATGGCACCACCCCAAATCATCCTGTGATTTGAAGTCCAATGATCGGGATTAAAGTCTCCTACCAATTGATTGTTCACTATAACCAACTCTGGTGCTTGCTTTTCAAAGCATTGGTAGAAGATTGGGATTTCTGGGTAGACGAACGTTTAGGAGCCATCTCTTTATATAGTGCAAGTGTTTGAAAGTCTAAAAGAGATTTGGGTGAGAGATTAGTGATTCTTTGCAGAAAAACTAACAGAGATTTGCAGAGGTTGAAGAATGGTTTTTGCTATTCTTGTGCAAGGCAAAATGTCGGATTAGGTGAAAGTGATTTCTTTTGCCAAAATCCTATATATATAGCAACGTAATTCTAACAAACATATACATACAAATTGGTTTTGTATGTACATATCTGTGAATTGCAGTAAGGCGTGGGTAAAAGTTTGTTCGACATTAAATGCATAGTGGGCCACGTCTGAATTTCTACAGTCCACTATTTATAGAGAATTAATCTCCGCCGTTAAGATCAATCGCCCATTTCATCAAGGGTCACCATTGCTTCTTCAGCAATGATCACAATCAACAATTGTAATTGTGCCCATTTAATGAATTTTGGCTATTAGCTATCTAAATCACGTTTCTGTGTGAATGAGAACACTATTTGTATTTGAGTCTATCTTATACTTGTTGTCTTTTCAAAGTTTTACACAAAGATAGAAATAATACAAATTTCAAGATAGTAGTTGACTGTAGACAGTTGTACTATTCTCTTTTGTGTTCCCCCTCACTGAGTGATCTAGATATCTGAGTATCCGTCTCAGAAATCTTCAAATAGCCATTTTACCCTTTAGCCTTTGGTTTCTGGATACCCGTTCTAGATTCCTCTTCTCTGGATACCCGTTCCAGATTCCTCTTTTCTCTCCTTTGATAACTTCTTCAGATATCTGAACTTTTTCAGTTCTTTGGTAGCTCCATTAGTCCAAGACTATGTCTTAAGGCTAAGAATCTACTTTCTTGTAGTGGCTTAGTGAAGATATCTGCAAGTTGGTCTTTAGTGCCAATCTTGAGTATCTCTATATTGCCTTTTTCAACATGGTCTCTGATGAAGTGGTGTCTAACATCAATGTGCTTTGTTCTTGCATGAAACTTAGGATTATGAGTTATGGCAATAGCACTTGTGTTGTCACAGAAAATCGGAGTTTTTTCTTCATTGAGTCCATAGTCTCTGAGTTGTTGTTGTATCCACAATATCTGTGAAGCACAACACCCAGCAACAATATATTCAGCCTCTATGGTAGATGTAGCAATTGAGTTTTGTTTCTTGCTGAACCATGATATCAATCTGGCACCAAGAAATTGACAAGTTCCTGAGGTGCTTTTTCTATCAAGCAATGATCCAGCATAGTCAACATCAGAATAGCTAACTAAACTCAATCCACTGTCTTTTGGATACCACAATCCAACTTCTACAGTACCCTTTACATACCTTAATATTTTTATAGTAATGTTGTAGTGTGATTGCATTGGATTTGTCTAAAATCTGGCACACACTCCAACTGCATATTGAATATCAGGTCTACTTGCAGTGAGGTACAGTAGAGACCCAATCAATTTCCTATACATGTGTTCTTCAACACTCTTATCAGATTCAATATAGGTCATTTTGGTTCCAATGCTCATAGGTATCTTAGCATTCTTTTCAGAAGGCTTTAGATTAAACTTGTTGAGCATGTCCTTTGCATACTTTGTTTGACTAATGAATATTCCATCATTGAGTTGCTTGACTTGCAGCCCTAGGAATTAATTTAATTCTCCCATCATGCTCATCTCAAATTTACATTTCATGAGTTCAGCAAAGTCTTCACAAAGTTGCTTGTCTTTAGATCCAAATATAATGTCATCAACATATATTTGAACTAAAAGTAGTTTCCCATCATGGTTCAATGTGAAGAGTGTTTTATCAACATCTCTTTTCTTGAAACCACTTTCTAGTAAGTATCTGGCCAATGTATCATACCATGCTCTTGGAGCTTGTTTCAGTCCATACAGAGCTTTCTGAAGCTTATAGACGATCCTACTTTCTGAGGAAACCTGGTGGTTGCTCAACGTAGACTTCCTCAACAAGTTCACCATTTAGGAATGCACTCTAGACATCCATTTGATAAACTGTAAAGTCATTATGAGTTGCAAAGGCTAGAAAGAGTCTTATTACATCCAATCTTGCAACTGGTGCATAAGATTCATCACAATCTAGTCCTTCAGTCTGGGTGAATCCCTTGGCAACTAACCTAGCTTTGTTTCTGGTTATTTCACCAGACTCATTCATTTTGTTTCTGAAAACCCACTTGGTTCTGATTACAGATATTCCGTCAACAAATGGAACCAGTTTCCAGACTTTGTTTCTCTCAAATTGATCTAACACTTCTTGCGCTGCAGAGATCCAATCTTGATCCTTTAATGCTTCTTCTACAGTTTTAGGTTCAATATTTGATATGAAATATTCATAGAGACAATTTGCATTTTCAGGGATTGCTCTTCTAGTTGTAACTCCTTGGTCTATGGGACCAGTCACATCCTTTGCAAGATGATTTCTTATCCATTTCATAATGGGTTTTGAACTAGTAGGATCAATATCATTTTGATTTGAATGTGAATCAATATGATCTTGATGGGATACTTGTGCAGTATCTGAGATATCGGACACATGGGAAATTCCATGGATATCTGACATTCTTTCAGTTTTAGAGATATCTGGAACTTGCATTTCAGCAATCTCATTCTCAGATACCTCTTCATGATGAAGGTTCTCAGTAACCTGTTCCATTTCTGGATTTCTCATAGGAAATTCTTCATCATGTCTTAGAGTCATCTGGTTGTTACTAAGCATAGGTTGCTTTTCATCGTCAGACTCATCCTCTAATTGAATGATAGAATTGTTTTCTTTTGAGGATCCTTTTTCAGAATCTTTAATCATCAGTTCTTTGAACCTATCTGAGAGATCATCATTCAACAATATTTTCTTGTTTTCTTCATAGAATACTACATGAACAGATTCCTCAATCTTTTGTGTTCTTTTGTTGTAGATTCTATAGGCTTTACTATTTAGAGAATAACCACGAAATACTCCTTCATCTGCCTTTGGTTGAAATGTTCTCAAGTATTCTTGTACATTGTTAAGAATGAAACATCTGCAACCAAACACCCTTAGATGTTTGATACTAGGGGGTCTTCCAATGAAAAGCTCATAAGGAGTTTTGTCATGGTGTTTGTTAATCAAACATCTATTTTGAGTGTAGAATGCTGTGTTTACAGCTTCAACCCAATAGATTTCACTTATTTCAGTGTCAGCAAGCATTGTTCTTGCCGCTTCTTTCAGGGTCCTATTCTTTCTCTCAGCAACACCATTTTGTTGTGGTGTCCTTACAGAAGATAGTTGATGTTGTATACCTTTGCAGGTACAAAAATCTTTTATGTACTGGTTCACAAACTCAGTACCATGGTGCATTACGATTCTGGATACCTTGTCATTTTTCATGACTTCGAGCTTATTCAGCAAGTTGGGTATCTCAACCCTTGCATCAGATTTGTGTTTAAGAAAGACAACCCAAGTGAATCTTGAGTAATCATCAACAACAACCAGACCATACTTCTTTCTTGCATAACTAGTTACAGAGGATTCAAAACGATCCATATGTAACATTTGCAGTGGCCTTTCACTGGAATGTCTAGTTTTTGACTTGAAAGATGTTTTGGATTGTTTTCCCATTTGTCAAGCTGAGCATACACCTACTTTTCTATATGCCATTTTGGGTAAACCAACCACCAACTCTTTCTTGGCTAGCTTGTACAGAGTTTTGAAATTCAAGTGACTCATTCTTTTATGCCACAGCCAATTTTCTTCAGTGTGGCCAGATTGACTCACCATGAGACATTCTTCGGCGCATGCCCAATCAGCAACATAAAGATTTCCTTTACGCGTTGCAACCAAGACTGTCTGCTTTGACTCATTGTCAATCACTTTACATAGTTTTGACTTGATCTTGACAGTGTACCCTTTGTCTACTAATTGACTCATGCTTAGGAGATTATATTTCAATCCCTTTACATGTAGTACTTCATAGATTATAAGGGCTCAAAACTTCAGATTGCCAAATCCTATGGTTGAATTTTCATCTCCTCCAGCAAACCTGATAATTGGTCCATCATTGCACTTTCTGTAGTCAATCAGATTTGCTTTGTCTTCTGTCATGTGCTTCCCACATCCACTATCAAAATGCCACTTTGGATTAGTCTTTAGAGTGTTCTGCACAAAATAGAAAATAAGAGATTAGGTTCTCATACCAACAATGGAACCATCTGGACTAAAGAATCTTCCAGTAGGAATCCATTTTTGAATGAATTTCTTAGGAACATTCTTTTGTCTAACAGGATCATAAGGAGGAATTCTAATTAAATGATTAGTATCATTGTTATCAAGAACTATTTTCTTCCTTGGTGTGTTCCTAGGTGCTCCATTTGGTGCTTTCAGATACCTGTCAGGTTTCTGAGTCTGCTTCTCAGCAAACTTAGCTTTCCTTGCCAGATTTCTTCTAGCCCTGGCATTCAGATTTTCAGTGGCTTGACTTATCTTCCACTTCTAATAATTGTTGTGAGCAATTCTAGCCTTTAACCATCATTCTTGCTCTTTTTTGTACTCACGAGCAAGTTGTTTCTCGATGGCTTTATAGCCAATACCATTCCGAGCACCTGGTGTTATCTGAGATATTTCCTCAACAGCTTTGCTAGTCTCTGGGTAATCTATTTTCTTTCCAGAAAATGTGACATAGGAGAATTTGTCAGCTCCTGCAATTCTTCCTTTCTGAGAGACATAGCACTGTGGGTGATTACACTTTTCAGTGTTATGTTTCTTTTTAGAAACATTCCCAACAGATTTCTTTTGGACTTGTTTTTCCCACAAAGATTTGGTCGCAACTGCTTTTCCTTTGTCAATAACCTTAGCTTTCTGACCGATACTGTAGGTTGTTTGGGAACCACCTTGCTGAGCACTGACAAATGTTCTTCTTTCATCACTCTTATTCAGAGTGGTAGAACTATATGTTTGTGTGTCCAGCCCAAGTCCTCTCTTTTCTGAAGGATCTCTTGAATAAGATTGTACTTCAGTAAGAGTGTCACTAGCTTTGGCATAAGATTGAAAAGATAGTTCTTTCTTTTTGAGTTCTTCATTCTCAGAAAGAAGATCTTCACATTTCTTTTGAAGATTGGCCAATGCTTCTTCATATGACTTTTCAGTCTCAGATATCTGAGCTTTGAGAGATGCAATTTCGGCATCCTTTTCCTCAGATATCTTTAGTAATTTTGAATTTTCCTTTTCAAGAGAATTCTTTTCTTCTTCAAAGATTTTGGCTCTAGCTCGGACCATTAGAAATTCTCTTTCGTAGAGATCAAGTTCTCTTCTAAGATGTTCCAGATCTTTGATTCCTTCCTCATCACTTTCATAAGTATAACAAGAGGTTTGTGTTACCTCATCAGCCATTAGATAAGGTTCAATGTTGGAGATATATGGGAAGATTTCTTCAGCCATTCCACATACTTCTTTCTTCTTTTGACCAAAGTCAATCACTTCATGAGAAACACCGCACATTTCTGGAGAAGGCAGTGTGGAATCATCTGAGTCCTCATCCTCAGAATCAGACTCAATGTCTAGAGCATCTAGTTGGAGTTGTATCTTTTTCCGTTTTTCAGTGAGCAGAGCTCTATGGCTTCTCTTGAAGTTTCTCCTATCTTTCTTGTCACCTATCTTTAGCTTGTTGAAGGCAGGGCAATCCTTCTTGAAATGACCAGGTTTCTGACAATAGAAACATATATCGTTTCCGATTTTCGCTTCCTCAGTACTGGATGCTTTCTGAGCCAGCTTGTTCAGCGAGCTTTGCATATTTTTGTACTGGTGATAGTTTGAGCCTAGATGCTTTTTCAGCTTCTCTTTGGCTTTTCTTCTCTGTATTTCCCGACTGACATATTTTCTCATTTGCTTTACAGCAAGAGAATCCTCAGTCACCTCCTTTCCTTCCTTCTTTTCAGAAGTTCCTTGAGCAACTAGAGCAACATTCTGCAACTTTTCAGTTGTTTGTTCTTTTTGAGTTGTGTCATAGTCAACAGTGGCAAGGTGAGAGAAAAGTTCCACTGGAGTGATATCTGGCATTCCTTGGTTAAAGTAGAAAAACTTTATGTGCTACCAGTTTTGATTTAGACTTCTCACAATTGTCTTAATCTTTTCTGACTGGGTATATCTATTACTTTCACCAAGTGCAGCCATGTCACTCATAAGTGTTGTAAACCAGAAATCTAGTTCTTCAAGAGTCTCTGTGGGACCTTGTTTAAAGTTTTGGAATTTGAGCTTCAAAACTTCGAACTTATTTTCCTTCATTTTCTCAGTGCCGGCACAGATTTCTTCAATCAGTTGCCAGGCCACTTTCGCCGTTTTTGCACCCTACAGTTTACACTATATGTGCTCTGGAGTAGAACGTATGATGATATTACGAGCCTGACCATCCAGTCGATTTCTCTTGGCATCTTCCGATGTCCAGAGTTCTCTGGGCTTTGGTTCGTAAATAACTTAAAGCGTGTCTCCCACGTTGGCGACATCATGCATGAAGACCCATCGCTTTGTTCTCTGTCTTTACCATTGGAAACCTCCATAACCTTCTTGAGTTGTTGAATGACTATTGGGCCATTCTTTATCACGTCGATCATTTCGTCACTGATGGCTTCTAGGTGGAGCATCATGTTGTTCTTCCATTTCTCATAATTCTATGGCTTGAGAATTGGGGCGTCACTTAAAGACATCCTGCAACAAACACACTAAACAAACAAATCAAGTGTAGGTGAAGAGTAGTTAGTGGGCACTTATCTGGGATCTAGGTTCAGTGTAGAAGGCTTGGGAACCTCCTGCTCTGATACCACTTATTGGTCCAGATAACGGCAAAGTAAAAGACTGGAGGGGGGGGGTTAAAAATCTTTTAAAACTTTTATCGATAAACACAGTTTCTCAGATATCTGTGAAGATATCTTATACTTAATTTCAGAGAGCGGAAGACTTTTCTGTGATAAGTGCACGTGCTCAGCAAGATAGGTGTAAATACTTTGCAAGGTAAATAAAGCAAGTAATAAAATGCAGAAAGTATATAACACAAGTCTTGTTATAGTGGTATCTGAAGCTGGCGTAATCCTTCAACTAATCCACTTCGGCCTTTCTCAGACATAGAATCCACTAAGACAGATAATTGATGTAACCTTACAAATATCTTCTCTCGATTCCTAATTACACTAGGTTCCCAACCAAGTGTTCCCCCTGAGTTATTCCCCAACTTTCACAGCCAAGTACTTCCTGTACTCAGAAACCTCTTTCCTAGAGTTGTTCCTTAGTTTCCCAAACTAAGTACTTCCTATACTCCACGCCTTTTGGTGTATAGTTTAGGTTTGTTTGTCAGGTGAGCTTCTTTAATAACTTATTCAGTTATGCAGATAGCTCCAAGAATCAAGTATACTTAATACACTTTACAATGTATGGTATCTTGTTCTTTACTAACCCAAGTCTATGATAAATGTTCAAGAGAATGAATCTCATATATCAAATCTTAATTCAACTCTTTCACAAATAGCAATGCTTGTTAAGGATCAGGACACTTAGAACTTTTGTGCTACTTAGAATCAAAGAGCTTTGGTCGCAACAGAAAGCTTGAAGGTAAGTAGTTTGCTGGAGAGAGCTTGTGTGAGAGTATTCAATGCAAGTTCAAGGTGTGTTCAGTGTTCTAAGGTGTGTTCTCAAGCAGTCTAAGTGTTGATTACATGAATTTGAGTGCCGTTTGAATAGTATCCGTTAGGCTTAAATCAAATTCAAACTATTGATATCTGAGTATAGTACTGTAGTACGTTTGCTTCTTCTTCAGAAGCTACCGTTTTTGTTCAGATATTTCTGTCCGCGCATTCAATGTATTGTACTATACTTTGTCCTGTAGTGCCAACGGAACTATGCATTGTATCAGAGATCTTATACTATCAGAGTTCTCTGAAGCTTTGCACGTCCTTTTCCAAAGATTATCACAACTCCAGATACCACTTCTTGAAACAACTTGTTATAATATATTTCTTTTCAGAAATATAGTTTATGTCCAAGGTATCTGAGTGTAGATATCTGTGGGCACTTTTCTCGTTTCAGAAACCTTTTATTTCTCAGATATCTTTTGCAACACTGTTTATTTAAAAACGCTTGTGTCTTCAAGATATCTGGTCATAGGTATCTGAAAACCCTTGTCTTCAGCAATCTTGTGCAGTCTTCAAATCTTCAAATCTGTTGAACTTTTCCTGCTAGATGCCTTCTTCTTGGTCTTCTTTAGAGGAATAAAAATTACATTCAGAGACCTAACATCCTATACAAGATTTGCTAGACTATCATACTTAGTGAGTTTCCTCTTTTACAGTGTTCAAGTGAACCAAGAGTACTAACCACCTTTCTGAGCTAAGATAAGTCATTAGGTTGCTGATCAAAATCTAAACAGATATTCCTAACATAATGGATTTTAGATGCTCTGTTGTACCACTCTGAGATAACTGATTTATTTTGAGGTTAAAGGTAGGCTTCGTCTTGGCGTGAGCCCATCTCACGATAGACGGCCGGTCGCGTCAAAGTATTTTGGTTTTGGGGCGTGACACTCTATGCAATTTTCTTTGACAATGTGCAATTTAGTTATCCTTTTAGTGTATTTCTCTTTGCGTAAATTGGAAATTCGATCCTCAAATGAGCAAGAAACTATAGTAATGAAAGAGGGAAAAGTGTAATGTCATAGTCCAAATCGGTAGGTTGAAATGTGGAGAAGAAGACAAATCTATGCGAGTTCCAATTCTAATACTTCACAACAAAAATAACAGTCACGTTGAAATGTAGTGTTGAGGGGTTGAGCCTGGAACACTAACTAAACTACTACAAGTTCCTAATCTAAGGTCGCCTCCAACTTGAAGTCCGACCTGATGACTTGGTCCGAGCCGGTGCACCTGAAAAGACTGTGGGGGGGGGGGGGGGGGTAGATAGGTAACCCGGTTTGCTAGATGTCAAACCGAAAAGAGACTTTACTCAAGAGAGAGAGGAAGGCTCTCAATGTAGTAGTTATGAGGGAAGTTATTATGTCCAAAGAAAACACCTCTTACCTTCAGGTTGCTATATTTATAGTTAACATGTACTTATGAAGTGGTTCATAAGATGATGCCAAGTGTATGTTCAGGATTTGGACAACAATGCCCCCTTGGCCCAAGGCCCAATAGTATGTGAAATTCCAACACCATTAGATGGGCCTGGGAGGGTAGATTGGTCTTTTACCCATTAGAGTACTATTCCCGCTGATGGGTCCGTGTGAGACCATTTAGAATGATCCGAGCTCTGTTGAGTTGGTCTGTTCCTAGGTAGCTCAGTGACGGTCCGAGACACTAACTGCTCGGAAGTATCTTGGAGGTTCCAGTGTATACGTTTGGTCTTATTGTTAAGGTGGCGTCCGAGTTTATCTCGTCCGGTCCGTTTGGCATCCTAGGACTGACAGTGTGTGGTACTTGCTGAGACCATGTGACCTCTTGTCAGGTTTGGAAGTCGTGAATCTAGCTAGTCGGACCAGCTGAAAAGGTGTATTTACTTGAGCGTTCTGATTGACCCGGAAGGTTTTTCTTAAGGCGGACTAGCCAAGGTCGAATAAGTACTGAATTGGCAATTTTAGCCTTGATGCGCTCTAGGACACGCTGTATGGCGCCCTTAATGGATTGGATATATATCCGTATCAACATATGCCCCCTTGTTTCCAAGTATCTTAGTAGAAGATAGTTGTGGAACTATGAGTAAAGGAACAAGTGTGTTTAGGAGCGTGTCCGAATCGTTAAATGTGAGGGAGAAAATCCCTTCTTTTCATGCTAAAAATCCGTATCCGTGTTTCAGGAAATTAATATATCTCTCTCCCCCCCCCCCCCACCTTTTCATTCTACAGTCTGGGATACGAAAAATCTCTGACTGTAGAAGGAAAAGGTATTTGTATCCGAGATATATCGAGATCCGAGTACGGTTTTAGAATTTGAAGAAGTCTCTTGTGGAAGAGTGTGTAGGAAGTAATCCGTTGGGCTGAATATGTGAAATGGTTCAACTGGGCCGATGGATAGTGATCCAAGAGGCCCAATAAGTCGTCCATCCAGCCCATGAGTGAGGATCCCGAGATAGTGGAAAGTTTCCAAAATAAATTTAATGGGGCGTGATATAATTTAGCTAAATGTGAACCGATGCAACCGTTGGATAGAAATGATCAACGGCTGGGGTTGAAATCCAAGTGATGCGACGCTTCATCTTCCCCAACTATACCTCTATAAATAGTTTCCAGATCTGTCATTGTCACACTTTAGCCAAATTGAATCCAGAGCAATCCGAGCAAATAACAAAATTCCGAGCGAACACAACTTTTCAGTGAGCAATCCAAAATTCCGGGCAAGTTACTTTCGGAGAGCAAGCAAAGCTTCGTCGTCCGTCCATCTTTCTCCAGTTACTTTGTCAAGTAAGTAAATCTCGTCTTCTTTAAGTTCGGACTGAATGTTTTTCTGCTTCAGATGTACGTATGCTTTGCTGAATTTCCATGCTCATATGCTGTATAGATAGGATGTTTTTTGGCCAAGTAATGTTCCGTATGTTGAATGTTAGAGATTTTAGTATTGCATGCTTTCCGTAGTTGAAGTATGGTGCCAGTTTGTAGATATGACTTGTAAACTGCCCTGTCAATGTGTCATATATGGTAGATTATAGTGCCAGTAGGCTTCTTGAGATCCTTGTTACTGTGCCTTGTGGGGTAGATATAAGTGCCAATTGGCACGTAGAATTGCCTTGTGGCACGACCTTGTGTGCCAAGCTAGGTGCCAATAGGTAAAGACAAAGCCCTATAGGAACACCTAATAAAGTAGGGTTACTTCGGAAAATGGGACTTAATAAGATACATAAACGGACTCTCGGATGACCACAACATCATTTTCTGATCCGTTTCCTTGTGCCCTAGGATGTCTGAGAGCGATATTCAGAACCAACACGAAGTTCAAGACTATGAGGATGGAATAATCCAAGGTTCTGTGTCTGTTATGGTAACCTTGTCTGCGTTAGACCACCCGAAGTTGGGGATTTCGCAGAACAGACTTCCTGCGGAAGTACATAATGCGGACATTGTGGAGGTCGTCTCGTTCGAAGATTCAGATGTTGGGCATGGGGTCCATGGCACTGCCAATGCTCGGGATGATGCGGTGAGTAGCCAAGGAAATATTGCGAGAACAAGGGTAGGAGTCTAATCTCGGACCATCGGCAGTGGTGGCTTGCCTGCTATTGGAAGTGTACCTCGGATAGAACAGGAAGGCAACAGTGGTCGTGAAGCGGATGATATAGAGATGTTCGAGGATGGGGAGGAGGACCGTGTTTTGATGGAAACAGGTCCGACCAATCTAAGTACATCTGGGAGACACGAAGTTGAAGAAGAGGAGGAGGAAGAAGGAGAGGAAGAGGAAGAAGAGGAGGAAGCCTCTCAAACTGCTCGTCCACGGGGATGCTCTGGGCGGAGCAATCGTCCGATTGTCCTGCACCCTAGTGTGCCCGCACATCCTAATCCGCCACTAGCTGTGGGTCGTGGAGCTCAGGCGGCACGGACTAAATTCCCTCGTCCTACGTCCGCCGTTGTAATAGCGGATCCATATGGTGAGCTCAATGTGGATGGTTTGCTTCCCACCTGTCCGTCTAAGGTGAAGCCTGAGGATATTCTGGAGTGGAGGTGGAAGTGGGAAATTCCTGAGTCCGTCGAAATCATGATTTCGGATCCGGGGCATGCCTTCTACAATCCACCTGCTGGATATATATGCGTGCATGAAGCGGCCTTCTCCTGTGGATGGAAGGTTCCCATCGCGTCCGAACTGAAGCACATTCTGAATCACATCGGTATCGGTCGGAGTCAGGTTATCCCCAAATCTTTGGGAAACCATAGCTGTTTCGCAGTCTTCTATGCGAAGAAGGGGCAGTCGGTAAATTTTGAGAACTTCCGGCAGTTATTCAGCGTAACCTTTATTCTGGGGAATCCCCTTTTCTATACGTTTGTAAATAGGAAATCGTACAATTTCATTTCCGATCCCATTTCCTCGCTCAGATCGAAATGGTGGGAAAAGTACATCTTCATGCAGATGGCTCTGAAGCCTGGGGAGTCCGCGAGGAGACGAGAGTAGTGGGGGTTTCCGACAAAGTTTCTAAGGGAAATTATCCCGGACTGGCACCCTCTTCCCAAGAATGTGGCTCCATGGGTGGCGGAGATCCACAAGAAAAATAATCCACCAACGTATCCGTTCCACGGACTAATTTGTCAGCCGCTGCCTTATTTGTGCGGACTGACTGATGTCGTTGAGGTCGAAGGGAAGACCGACTTCTGTAAGGATTCTTTAGGAATCGTGTTTTCTTTTTGTCTTTTAAGTATCGTATATGATTGTCATATAAGACTGCTATTCGTAGTGTTATAGGTCCGTTTCTGACATCATTTGTTCCTTCCGCAGCTTACTGGTTCGAGTATATAATGTCGACCCTCCGCAAAAAGAAGAAGCAGCAAGCCCTCAAGCTTGCCACTGGCCAGAGGGCCAAGATTATTAAAACTTCTGCGGGTCTGCCTATGGCGGACCCTAAAAATGCAGCCCTGTTTGCTGCTGAAGAGGAGAGGCGGAAGAAGGTGGGTGAAGATCCACAGATCTTGGAGGTTCCGGATAAGGGCAAAGGTCCTGCTACCCGCAGTGCTGCTGCTTCGAAGCCACCATCCTCTGGTGCTCCGAGGATCTCTAGGCCTGGTGGTTCTGCTGCATACGCGCCTCCGCGGGACGTGCTTATGCGGGATGCCATCATTTCAGGCAAGAAAAGGAACGCGACCTCGGATGCTTCTCCTGCATCGAAGAGGCAGATGTTCTCTGCTCTTCTGCCGTTATCCAACCAAGCGGCCCTTGACGCGGAGTATGAATGGAGTCGCGGACTTCCGGAAGTTGAGAGGGTCGGAGAGATCCACGAACTTCACCAAAGGGTAAGTGACTTCCGTGGTTTTTCTTTCTTTGGTTTCAGCTTTTGTTTTAGAAATATAACTTCTGATTGTTCGAACTTCTTGTAGCTCGGATGCATGATCAAGACTATGTAGTGGAAGGCCAGTGAGCGGGACACTATTGAAGAGGATCTGCATAAGGCCTGGGCTGCATCGCGGAGGAGGTGGAGAAGGTCAAGCGGGTGGAGGCCCAATTGAAGAAGAATGACACGCTCATCGCCTAGCTAAAGGCTAGCTGGGAGCAGGCAAAGTCCGACGTGGAGTGGCAGGAACACTTCATTGATGGGTCAATGAAGTCGTTCTTGGAGTCTAAGGATGCGCTCCTCAAAGATCTCCAGTTCGCTCGGCTCGAAGCTGTTAATGACTTTATGAAGTCGGATTCCTTCAAGTTCTTCATGGCGGATAAAGCCGATGCTCTCCGCCTGGAGGGATTCTCATTCGCCATCAGCCAATTGCAAGCAAAGGGGTTGGTGCCTCCGAACTTTGATTGGAAGAGGGAAGGATTGGATCCGTCCGCGGACACTAGTGGAGTGGAGATTCCAGTGGAAATCGTCCCGGATGAGCGGTTGGCGGCATGTGAGTTCGCGGAGGTGGTCACCGAGGAAGGTGAAATTGAGATTAACAACGGCGGACGTTTTCTTCCTAAATGTGTCCCGGAGGCTCTAGGGAAGGTCCACTTCATGCCTTTCCAGAACAACATAAACTACTTGAAGAATTGGTACTTCATGCCTTCTCGGATCGTTGCCCGTGACGCAGACTATAACCTGTTCGAGAGCATAAAGGCTTCCTTTGATGCTGTTACTGAGTCACGCGCTGGCGCCTCAACTGCCAATCCGTCCTCCACCAATCCACCTAGAACTAATGAAGCCAACCCAAGCCAGCCCCCTCCTCAATGAGAAGTCCGGGGTATGCCCCGTAGAAATGCTGTAACATTTGAATATTGATTTTTGATGGCACGGATGCCAAGTACATTGATTCTCCTTTTGGCCTGTAAAAGTATTGTTAGCACAATATCCTTCTTTCGACATATCAATGGTTTCTGTTTCTATGCTTCCTTGATCCGTCATGATATGCGTAGTCTTAGTATTCTGCATAAATACACAACTCTTGCAATCTCGGATCACTTTGAGCAATATTTGGTTTGAGACAACAAATTATTAGCTTGCCACTCTTCGGACTACTTGATAGGCTTCACCTTCGGGTGTTCCCGCAAATGAAGTTCGTCGGACTTGTCGATGAGTGAATACTCAGATACTTTTATAGGACAGTTAAAAGCATGGGCTCAATATGATCAGATGGGGTAAGCCCAAATGATCCAATACTGTTTAGCCCTTACGGATGGCCCAAGCCCATCGTCGACGTCAATCTTCTTACGTGGCGGACGCTGATTGGTTCGTCCTATCTATAAATACCTTAGTTCCCCACTGCATTGATCGCAAAAGTCTAATTCTAATCTCCATTATGTTGAAAATTTCTTTCTTCTTTCCCAAGCTTGGACTCATTTGGAAGTTTGAGCCTAGTGGTCTCAATAGGAAGACGATTTCTTGACCAGTCTCTCCATCGAGACTCCCATCCACTCTCAAATCGACACGTATTGTTTTGAGTTTGAGAGTGACGTTGGTCTAGAGGGATGGGTTGCTCAAGATCTGTTATATGGAAACGTAGATCTTGGAAAATTTTCCTATCTGAGTACGCCGACGGGCGATCCCATCGGTCGTATGTGTGATCCACCCGGTAGGAGCTTGTCCTATCCGAGGAGCTGCTGGCAGGTGGGTCATGATACGATTAATGTGTTAGATCCGTTCTGAGAAGTGAATTGACGGACAATCCCATCGGTTGTACGCGCGATCCACCCAGTAGAAGCTTTTCCTATCCGAGAAGGTGCTGGCGGTTGGGTCGTAGTACGATCAATACGTCAGATCCGTGTTTTGGATTCGAACGAATGGATGTTTTGAAGAATCTTAATGTCCGTAGACTGATTCTTGATTTCTCTGTGTTACAGGTACATCCTCCTGCTCGTTGTTTATGGAAGGATTGATACTGTTGGTGTGCCGAGGGACCCCTTGCTTGAGAGATCCTTTGGTGAAGTTATGACATATCTCGGAGAATAAGATAGGCTTTTTCGTTGTAGTGTAGATATTGTATGGATCTGTATAGATATATCGAATCGTAGCACGTACAAAGGAGATTGTGTGTTCCTTTGTTTATTTGTACAAACAAGATTGTTGTTAGAATCTCTTTGCCATGTAAAATTTTGTTCTGAATCGAAAGATGAAAGTTGTATTGATTTGCCTTAAATTCAATTACAACTTGTGGGTCGTATGGCCAATGACAAAAGAGTAACAAAAACAGAACTGACGGAGTTCCGCGTAACAAACGGTTTAAACCTAGAATGTCAAAACAACTGACGGAGTTCCGTATGACAAACCTTAAGCATAGAACTTTTGAAGGTTCTTGGCATTCCAAATACGCTTGAGTGGGTGTCCGTGCTCGTCCTCCAGTTCATAACTTCAATTCACTCTTGCACCAACGATCTTGTAAGGCCCTTCCCACTTAGTCGTGAGCTTCCCAACATTGCTCAAGATATCAGCTCTGCGGAGCACTAGGTCTCCGACCTGTAAATCTTTAGCTTGAATATTCTTATTGTAGGCCCGGGCTACAGTTTCTTGATATCTATGGATATTAGCCAATGCCTCGGTCCTCTTATGTTCTAGCATATCTAGGTTATAGATCCGAGATTCCTGATTAGCGGAATCATGGAATTCTTGGATCCTCATTGTTTCGACTGCAATCTCCGCTGGTATGACTGCTTCCGTGCGATAAACTAGAGAAAATGGGGTCTCCCTAGTTGCAGTCCATGCTGTGGTGCGGTGAGCCCAGAGTACACCGTCTAGGTCATCCGCCCAACTATCCTGAGAGGTCCTCAGTCGCTTCTCCAGGATCTTAACAATTGTCTTGTTCGTGGATTCAGCTTGTCCATTAGCCTGTGGATATCCGACAGATGTGAAGCGTTGCTCAATCTTGAAAGAGGCCAACCATTCGTTGAGTCTATTGCCCGAAAATTGAGCACCATTATCCCAGACAAGAATTCTCGGTAAGCCAAAGCGACAAATGATGTTCTTGCAAATGAAGGTCCGCACACGGCTTTCCGTGATAGTGGCCACTGCTTCCGCTTCTACCCATTTGGTGAAATATTCCACAGCTACAATTAAGAATTTCTTTTGTTGAGTGCTTCTTGGGAAAGGCCCGACAATATCAATGTCCCATTGATCAAACGGGCATGCTATGACTGACGGAATCATAGGGTTTGTCGGACGATGGGGGGCGTTGGCATAGTACTGACAATCACGACAATTCCGGGCGAAGCTCGCGGAATGCTTGTCAATGGTAGGCCAATAGTAACTTTGTCGGATGATCTTTTGAGCGAGAGTCCGCCCATCAGCTGGTAGAGATCCGTCCTTGAGATATTTCAAGATGTCAGTCATCCAATTTCTGCCTGTGTCAGTTATCATGACATCTGAATTGAGGCTCATGACGGATGAGTCAGTAACAATGAGTAGGATTACACTCCTTGTGTCCAGAGACGCTGTTGCAGATGCGTATTTTACCAGAGCGTCTGCTCTTTCATTCCAGGCTCTGTCAAACTTTTCCAGGGTAAATTCCTCAAAGTGACTGGCTTCCTGCTTGAGTAGCTCAAGATACGTGATCATCGAAGGACCTTTTGTGGCAAAAGTTCCTGAAAATTGAGCTTCAACGAGCTGTGAGTCCGTGTAAGCTTTGAGCTTCCGAACTTGCAAGGATTTGGCAAGACGTAGCCCGACTAACAATGCTTCATACTCAGCCTCATTATTGGTAACCTTGAATTCCAGGGATATAGCGTAGTCGAGTTCCGCGCCATCAGGGCTCTTAAGAAAGATTCCTACCCCTCCCACTCTTCCAGTGGAGGAACCATCCACTTCGAATGTCCAGACATCGGAAGGATGTTTTTCGGCTTGGAGATCTTCTGCAAGCTCCCGAGGTCCCAACCTTTGTTCCTCTTTTTCTTTGATTTCGGGTCCGGAGTTGTTAATACCGGATCCGCTTGCAATATCGTCAAGAAGGAACATTTGGTTGACCCGAGTTTCCTCATAAGATGCAGGTAGAGACTGATTGATGAATTGAGCATCCTCGAGGTTTGCTGGGTTGAACTTCAGCGGAACTGGCTTCCAGATAATCTGCTTGGTGATTAAGCACTCAAATGCCTATTTGTCAGGGACTTTCTCTGAATCCGCCTCAGGATATTCCGCTAAGAAATCGGCGAGGACTTGAGCTTTATTGGCTGACGGAGCCTGATAGCAAATGTCATATTCGCTCAGCTCGATCGCCCACTTAGAGAGTCGTCCAGATTGATCGAGCTTCCCCAGGACCTGTTTCAAAGTTTTCGCAGTTAGTACCACTATTTTATGAGACTTGAAGTATGGTTTTAACCGCCTTGCGGTGTAAACCAAAGCATACGCAAGTTTCTCAATCTTCACGTATCTTGTCTCCACCCCAGCAAGGGCTTTGCTAAGATAGTAGACTGGCAAGTGATCATTAGCCTGAATCCGTACTAATACGGAACTCATTGCCTCTTCTGTGATTGCTAGGTAGAGGTAGAGTGGTTCTCCTTCGACGGGTTTGGAGAGCAGTGGAGGGGAATGGAGGTACTTTTTCAATTTCTCGAAAGCCTCAGAACATTACACGGTCCACTCAAAACTCTCTCCTTTCCGGAGGATTTTGAAGAACGAAAGGTTTTTCTCGCCAGAACGTGAAATAAAACGACTCAAGGACATGAGACGTCCTATGAGTTGCTGTACCTCATTGAGGGTTTTCGGGTGCGGCAGACCTAGGATTGCCTTGATCTTCTCAGGGTTTGCGCTTATTCCCCTCTCCGTGACCATGTATCCGAGGAACTTCCCTCCTTTTACTCCGAACGTGCACTTTTCTGGATTCAATTTCATTCCGTACTTCCTAAGGATAGCGAAGCACTTGTTCAGATAATGCACATGTTGCTCTTCAGTTTTGCTCTTGACGAGCATGTCGTCCACGTACACTTCCATGGTTTTCCCAATCTCTTCCTTGAACATCTGATTCACCAGTCGTTGGTAAGTGGCTCCCGCATTGATCAATCCGAAGGGCATCACCTTAAAGCAGTACACTCCCCCTGAAGCGAAGAAAGTTATTTTCTTGATGTCCTCCTTGGCCATCCAAATTTGGTAAAAACCTTGGTATGCGTCCATGAAACTCAGCAACGCACATCCGGACGTGGAGTCAACCAACTGATCTATTCGTGGCAAAGGGTACGGATCCTTTAGGCAGAACTTGTTCAATCTAGTGAAGTCATTGCACATCCGCCATTTGCCTGGTGATTTCTCTACCAGAACCACGTTGCACACCCAGTCAGAGTAACGGACTTCTTCAATATGCCCTGCTTTCAGAAGTCGCTCAACTTCAGCGGATATGATGGCATCCTTGACCAGACCGAAGTCTTTCCTTTTTTGTCGGATGTATTTGATCGAGGGATCCATGTTCAGACGGTGAACAGTGATCCTGGGGTCGATTCCCTTTCAGTCATCGGTGCTCCAAGCAAACACATCACTGTTGTCTCGGAGATAAGCATGAGCTTCATTTCTACCTCCGCGTTCATCTCTGTTCCGATTCTTGTTTTCTTGTCCGGGTTTCTAACAACAATCCCAACTTCCTTGAAAGTTGCATGAGGCTCGATTCGCATTGTCCTAGGAAACTTCTCCTTTTGGCTCCCCACTCCAATCTGCGGATTCTCCTTTTTGGTCGGAAGAACAACTGGTGGGTCGGAGGTCAAAGTAATCGTCAGCACGGGGGCAGACGCTCTTCTTGTGGACATAATGTAACATTCCCAGGCTTCACGGACGTTTCCCACCTCTTCTCCAACTCCGAAGGGAGTTGGAAACTTCATTCTGTTATGGAGAGTGGAGGAAATAGCCTAGAATTAATTGAGCCCCGGACGCCCAAAGATGGCATTGTAGTCGAAACTCCGGTCCACCACTACAAATCGGACCAACTGAGTAACTCTTGCCGGGAAAGTCCCGAGTGAGACGTGCAACATAACACTCCCTAAGGGTCGAACAGTTCCCCCACCAAACCCTAATATAGAGGTGTGGACCCTCTCATATCGGATTCTCCCCAGCTCCATCTGGTCTAGTGTCCTTTTCGAAATGATATTCAAGGAACTCCGAGTGTCCACCAAAATTTTGTTCACTCGATAAGTCGCGATGGTTAACGAAACCACCAGCGGAACATCTGGACTATCAATGTCTTCTCCTCCTCCCGTAGGAGGAGGAATCTCGCTATCATCGAAGGATATAGCGTTTGTGCCTCGAATTGCTGGAGCAGCGTACGCTCTATCATTGTTCCGAAGATTTTGAGTAGTCCGCTCTCTCGCGTTCCTACTATCACCTCCAGATGGTCCGCCTGCGATGGTGTTGATCACTCCGCTGTACGCAGGGTTATCCATATCAATGTCATCGCTATATCTGTACGGATATTCACCCGTGCGAGGTGGATAGCGAGCAGGCGGAGGTGGCAATGACAGTGGACGGGGTGATGGTTCTGTAACATTATCCTCCCTCCTTTGCTCCGTTCTATCATGCCTGGAGGGTTCATCCGCATAGATGTGCTCCTTTAGCTTGCCCTCTCTTACCAGGTGTTCGACCTCCATTTTTAGTTGGATACAGTCATCAGTCTCGTGACCACGGCACTTGTGGAACTTGCAGTACCCCTTTGCATTCTTATTCTTTCGGTTGTTGTGAGAGGGCTTGGGCCATTGGACATCCAGCTTTTTCTCGATGACAGTGGCCAAGATGTCGGATCTTGGTCTGTTGAGACGGGTATAATCCACATATCTTCTTGGCAGACTTCTCTCCCTGTGGAAGCCCTTATCTCTGTGATCCTTCTTTGAGTCAAACTTCCCCTGGCGTTGCTCTTGCTTCACCGAATCCTTTCCTTTCTTGGAACCAGCTCTTACCGGAACATTCCTTCGGTACTCCTCTCCGTACATCACTTCTTCACAGATGTCATCTAAATGATTTTCACTCCTCACCTCCTGACTAGATAGTTTTCTGCGGAGCTCTGAGTTGAAAGTATTAGCATACGGTGTGGACCGTTCCTTAATACTGTGTGACTCAACTCGAAGAACTTCCGCGTGAAAGCGATCTAAGAAGGTCCTTAAATCCTCTTTCTCCCGCTGTATAACTTCTGCCAGGTGCTCTACGGTACGCTTTCTCCTTTTTGCCTTTCCAAATCGTGCCAAGAACTTTGAAGAAAGGTCTGCATATGACTTTATCGACTTGTTCGGCAAAACGGTGTACCAATCCATAGCCGTTCCGAAGAGAGTGGATGAGAACGTAAGAGCCTTTGTATTGTCACTCATCCCCTTGGAATCCATCTTGCTGTTGTACCTTGTCAGGTGACCAACGGGACAAGCATCCCCATAATAGTATTCCAAGCTGGGGATTACTCGATCCGAGTTTCTGTTTCTTTCCTTTTCTCTCATGATGTCATCGCACAAGGGATTTGGTGCGCTAGTTGTTATCTACTCATGGTCCTTTACCAGGTGTCCGAGATTCAAAATCTGGGCCACCAAAGCCTTCTGTTGAGCGTAGATTTCGTCAGCAGTCATGATCTCTCCTGTCCTTGGATGAACAGCTACATCCACGGGGAGTTCTTCTATCCGGACCACTGGAACAGTTTCTGCCACTTGATCTCTGTCTCTCAGAGGTGCTTGTCGCGGAACACCTGGATGCCTATCATCCCCTTCTTGATACTCTCTCCTTCTGTTTGGGCTTCCTTCACCCGAGCTTGAGAGGCAGACGCCCGCCGGTCCAGAAGGTTTTGCAAATCCTCTTGAGGTGGCTGATTCCCTAACCTCTGTTGGATCGGACGTTGCCTGTTTCTTAATAATGCAGGCTCTGCCTGAGGAGGAGTAACCACTGGCGGAGTGGCTTGCTGAGGATGGGCATTGTTAGATCCCAGGAACCCTTGGATAATTGTGAGCAATCTATCGAACTGAGTCTCACTTAGTCCGAGATCACTAGTGCGGACAGTGCGACCATCGGGCATAGTGATCTGCTGACCTGTAGCAGGGCCTTGAGCTTCTGCCGGAGAAGCTCGTACGACCCCTTCTCCATGGCTCACAGGTACAGCATTCTCAGGGACACTCCGGACTCCCCTGTGCAGAGCGTCTCTCCCTTCATCTGAGGATGGGCTGGCTGTGCGCCCATCGCTCGGATATCTCCTTCCAGCGTTCCCTCCAGCCACAGTGGCTCTTCGTCCTCGGGTGGGCGGACGTCCTATTGGGGGTTTCTCCTTCCATCGCTCGGATATCTCCTTCCATCGCTCTTCGTCCAGCGCTGTCCGTCTTGTTCTTGCCATCAACTCATCTCAAACACGAAAACTTTTTGTAAAGATTCCCACAGACGGCGCTAAAATGTTGAGGGGTAAAACCTCGAATACTAACTAACTAAACTATTACAAGCAACCTAGTCTAAGGCCCGCCTCTGACTTGAAGCCCGAAGTAGTACCGGTCTGAGCTTGAGTACCTGAAAGGGCTAAGTGGGTGGGGGGGGGGGGGGTTAGAATGGGTTACCCGGATTGCCTATGTCAATCCGGTAAGAGACTTTACTCAAGAGAGAGTTGGAAGCTCTCAATGTAATAGTTATGAGGAATTATGACTTAGGGATTATCACATACCTTAAGGTCTTGGACCTTGTGCTATATTTATAGTTATGATGTAGTTGTGAAGAGGTTCATAAGATGATGCCAAGTGTATGATTCAGATTTGGACACCAATGCTACCTTTGGCCCATAGCCCAATAGTGAACAGTAGTCCAATACCGATTAGTTTGGACCTTTTCCCTCTGAGAGTACTGTTCCGCCTATTGGGTCCGTGTTAGTCCCTCGGACAGATCTGTCTGCTTGGTTGATCTGCCCTTGGGTAACTCTGGATGTCCGAGCCAAGAGTCTCACGGAAGTATCTCAGTGGTTCTGTTATATACGTTTGGTCTTAATGTGATGGTGGCGTCCGAGATTCTCTCGTCCGGTCCATTTGGCATCCTATGATTGACAGTTTGTGGCACTTTGAAGGACCATGTGACCTTTTGTCAGGTTCGGAAGTCATACACCTAGCTTGGTCGGACTTAGCTGAGAAGGTGTGTTGACTTATAAGTACTAGTTGACCTGGAATGGTTTCCGTTAGGTCGGACCGTTTGAAGGTCGGACTAGCAATGAATTGGCTATCTCAGCCTTGATGCGCTCTAGGACATGCTCTATGGCGCCCTTAACGGTCCGTATCAACACCTCCCATGATGCAGTCCGAGACTGATTAATGAACTGAGCATCCTCGAGGTTTTCCGGGTTGATCGTTGGCCGAACTAGCTTTCGGATGATCTTCTTGGCGATTAAGCATTCAAATGCCTGTTGGTCCGGGACTTTCTCTGAATCCGCTTCAGGGTACTCCGCTAGGAAGTCAGCAACAACTTGAGCTTTCTTGGCTGTCGGAGCCTGGTAGCTAATGTCGTATTCGCTCAGATCAATTGCCCATTTAGAGAGTCGTCCGGATTGGTCGGGCTTTCCCAGGACCTGTTTCAAAGGTTCCGTAGTTAGTACCACAACTTTATGAGACTTTAAATATGGCTTTAACTGCCTTGCGGTGTAAACCAAAGCATATGAAAATTTCTCAATCTTCACATATCTTGTCTCGGCCCCCAGCAAGGGCTTTACTAAGATAGTAGATTGGCAAGTGATCATTGGCTTGAATCCGTACTAATACGGAACTCATTGCCTCTTCCGTTATTGCTAGGTAGAGGTAGAGTGGCTCTCCTTCCACGGGTTTGGAGAGCAGCGGAGGGGAATGGAGGTACTTTTTCAAATTTTCAAAAGCCTCAGAACATTCCGCGGTCCACTTAAAGCTCTCTCCTTTCCGGAGGATTTTGAAGAACGGAAGGTTCTTCTCTGCGGATCACAAAATAAAGCGACTTAAGTACATAAGACGTCCAATCAGCTGTTGTACCTCATTGAGGTTCTTCGGATGATCTATCCGTGGCAAAGTGTATGGAGTCAACCAATTGATCTATCCGTGGCAAAGTGTATGGATCCTTCGGGCAGAACTTGTTTAGCCTGCTGAAATCATTGCACATCCGCCATTCACCTGGCGATTTTTCTACCAGAACCACGTTGCAAACCCAATAGAAATAACGGACTTCCTCGATGTGCCCTGCCTTCAGGAGTCGATCAACTTCGGCAGATATAATGGTATCCTTGATCGGACCAAAATCTTTTCTTTTTTGACGGATATACTTGATCGAGGGATCCATGTTCAGACGGTGAACAGAAATCCTCAGATCTACCCCCTTTAGGTCTACAGTACTCCAAGCATATACATCAACGTTATCTCGGAGACAAGCAATAAGCTTCATTTCTACTTCCGCATTCATCTCTGTTCCGATTCTAGTCTTCTTATCCGGGCTTCCAACGACGAGCTCAACTTCCTTGAGGGTTTCATGAGGCTCGATCCGTGCAGTTTTAGGAAACTTGTCCTTCTGGCTCCCTACTCCAATGTGTGGATTCTCTTTCTTCGATGGAAGAACAACTGGCGGATCAGGGGTCACCATGACTGCCAACACAGGCGCAGAGGGTCGGGAATTTCATCCTATTATGGAGAGTGGAAGGTATAGCTCGGAATTGATTGAGTCCCGGACGACCAAAGATAGCATTGTAGTCAAAAGTTCGGTCCACCACTACAAAATGGATTTGCTGTGTCACTCTTGCGGGATGTGTCCCAAGTGAAACGTGAAGCATGACACTTCCTAGAGGACGGACAGTACCTCCTCCGAACCCTAGTATGGAGGTGTTGACTCTCTCATATTGGATTCCTCCCAGATTCATCTGATCTATTGCCGATTTGGAGATGATGTTCGAGGAACTCCTAGTGTCTACCAGGATCTTGTTTACCCAATAAGTTGCGATGGTTAAAGAAACCACCAGCGAAACATCTGGATCATCTATATCTTCGCCTCCTACCGTAGGAGGAGGGATTTCACTATCATCAAAGTATATAGCATTTGTCCCTTGAATTGCTGGAGCAACATACGATCCGTCATTGTTCCGGAGATTCTGAGCTGTCCGTTCTCTCGCGTTCCTACTATCGCCCCCAGTTGGTCCGCCAGCGATGGTGTTGATCACTCCGCTGTATGGAGGGTTCTCCATTTCAACGTCATCATCGTACCTATATGGGTGTCGGCCCGTGCGAGATAGATGGTTGGGTGGAGGAGGTGGCAAGGATAGAGGACGAGGTGGCGGCTCTGTAGCTCTATCATGCCTTTTTCGTTCCGTCTTATCATGTCTAGAAGGCTCATCCGTATACATGTTCTCTTCCAGTTTTTCCTCTCTTATCAAATGTTCAACCTCCATTTTCAGTTGAATGCAATCGTCCGTCTCGTGACCACGGCACTTGTGGAACTTACAGTACCCCTTTGCATTCTTATTCTTCCGGTTGTTGTGAGAGGGCTTTGGCCATTGAACATCCAGCTTCTTCTCAATGATAGTTGCCAAGATGTCGGATCTCGGTCTATTGAGATGGGTATAATCTGCGTATCTCCTTGGCGGGCTCCTTTCTCTGTGGAAGCCCTTATCTCTGCGATCTTTCCTCGGGTCAAACTTATTAGGGCAGTGCTCTTGTTTTACTGGCTCCTTTCCCTTCTTGGATCCTGCTCTCACCGGAACGTTCCGTCGGTACTCCTCTCCATACATCACTTCTTCACATATGTCATCCAAATACTTTTCACTCCTCACTTCCTGACTAGAGAGTTTTATGTGGAGCTCTGAGTTGAAAGTATTAGCATACAGGTGACGGACCCGTTCCTTAATACTGTATGGCTGAACTCGAAGAACTTCCACGTGAGAGCGATCTAGGAAGGTCCTTAGATCCTCTTGCTCCCTCTGTATAACTTTTTCCAGGTGCTCGACGGTACGCTTTCTTCTTTTCGACTTTCCAAATCGTCCCAGAAACTTGGAGGAGAGGTCCGCATACGACCTTATCGACTTGTTTGGTAAAGCAGTGTACCAATCCATGGCCGTTCCAAAGAGAGTAGATGAGAACGTGAGAGCTTTCGTATTATCACTCATCCCTTTGGAATCCATCTTACTGTTGTACCTTGTCAGGTGACCAACGGGACAGGTATCCCCGTAATAGTATTCCAAGCTTGGAATCACTTGATCCGAGTTCCTGTTCCTTTCCTTTTCTCTCATGATTTCATCACACAAAGGGTTTGGCGCACTAGTAGCTATCTGCTCATGATCCTTTACCAGGCGTCCGAGATTTAGAATCTGGGCCTCCAAAGCTTTTTGTTGAGCATAGATTTCTTCCGCAGTAATTATCTTCCCCGTCCTTAGATGAACTGCTACATCCGTGGGGAGTTCATCTAGGCGGACCACTCGAATGGTTTCCGCTACGTTATCCCTGGCTCTCGGAGGTGCTTGTTGCGGAGCTCTAGGCTGCCTGTTATCATCATCCTGATGGTCTCTCCTTTCATTCAGACTTCCTTCACCCTGAATTTGGGAAGCGGATGCTCTCCGATCTAGAAGGTTCCGCAGATCTTCTTGGAGTAGCTGATTCCCCAACCTCTGCTGAATCGGACGTTGCCTGTTTCTTGATAGGGCAGGCTCTTCTTGAGCTGGAGTAGCAACTGGCGGAGTGGCTTGCTGAGGATGGGCATTGTTAGACCTTAGAAAACCTTGGATTATCATGAGAAATCTATCGAACTGAGTCTCACTTAATCCGAGGTCACTAGTCCGGACTGCACGACCATCAGGCATAGTAAACTGTTGACCTGTAATGGGGCCTTGAGCATCTGCCGGAGAAACTCGTATGGTCCCCTCTCCATGGTCCGCAGGTACAACGTTCTCAGGAACATTTCGGACCCCCCTGAGCGGAACGTCTATTCCTTCATCTGAGGATGGGCTGGCTGTGCGACCGTCGCTCGGATATCCCCTTCCGACGTTCCTTTCAGCCACAGTGGCCCTTCGGCCCCCGGTGGGCAGACGTTCATGTGGACGTGGTGGTGGAGTCCCTACGCCTGCAGCACTAGTCCGTGCTGTCCGTCTTGTTCTTGCCATCAACCTAACTCAGTTGCAAAACTTTTTGTAAAGTCTCCCACAGACGGCGCCAAAATGTTGAGGGGTGAAACCTCGAACACTAACTAACTAAACTATTACAAGTAACCTAGTCTAGGACCTGCCTCCCACTTGAACTCCGAAGCGGTACCTGCCCGAGCTGGAGTACCTGAAAGGACTAGGTGGGGGGTTAGAAAGGGTTACCCGGATTGCGTATGTCAATCCGGTAAGAGACTTTACTCAAGAGAGAGTTGGTAGCTCTCAATGTAATAGTTATGAGGAAGGTTATGATATCAATCAGACTTAGGGATTGTTTCTTACCTTAAGGTCTTGGACCTTGTGCTATATTTATAGAGACCATATACTTATGATGAGGTTCATAAGATGATGCCAAGTGTATGATTCAGATTTGGACACCAATGCTACCTTTGGCCCATGGCCCAATAGTGAACAGTAATCCAGTACTAATTAATGGGCCAGGGAGGGTAGTTTGGACCTTTCCCTCTGAGAGTACTGTTCCGCACGTTGGGTCCGTGTAACTCCTTCGGACAGATCCTTCTGCTTGGTTGATCTGCCCTTAGGTAACTCAAGGCGTCCGAGCCTAGAGTTCCACATAAGTATCTCAGTGGTTCTGTTATATAAATTTGGTCTTAATGCGATGGTGGCGTTCGAGATTATCTCGTCCGGTCCATTTAGCATCCTAGGACTGACAGTTTGTGGTACTTGGAAGGACCATGTGACCTTTTGTCAGGTTCGAAAGTCATTCACCTAGCCTGGTCGGACTTAGCTGAGGTGGTATGTTGACTTGTAAATACTAGTTGACCTGAGATGGTTTCCCTTAGGTCAGACCATTTGAAGGTCGGACTAGCACTGGATTGGCTATCTTAGCCTTGATGCGCTCTAGGACACGCTCTACGGCGCCCTTAACTGATTGGACACATCCGTATCAACACCTATATATTCCCAATTTTCCAACACATAAAAACACAACAAGAATAAAAAGATCTTCCCAATACATTCTCACTCACCCGACACTCAAAACAGCAACAAGAAGAAAAACAAAACTCAAAATGAGTGGCAGATTTGATATTGCTATCACTAGATGTTGTGTAGAGTGAACACAACACCAAAAGGTATGTGAGCATAATTGTTTGTTGGAAAAATATCACCCTACAAGTCGAGAAGAAGCACTCAACAATGTTCGCAAGTTGTTTGGTCCGCGGAATCTTGAGAAGATGATCAATACTGTTGATGACGAGAACAGGGCTACGACTGCAAGGACGTTGATCATAGAGGCAAACATGAGGAAGGAAGACCGTGTTCATGATCCTGTCACGTTGGTCAGGGAACTTTAGGCAAAGATAGAAGAGACGAAGAAGGAGCTTGATTTTGTTAAGCAACAGATCAAGTCCTTCAAGGAAAAATAAAGACTTTATGGTTTGTTATCAAAGAAATAAGATGTTTTTTTTTTTTTTTTTTGTAAATCAAACCATGTTATTTTATGATTGTCTCTGAGACGTTATGAAGTTGGGAATATTACATTCTACCTTGTTGCACTTATTATAATCTTTAAGCTATAAATGAAATTTGCGAACTTCTTGCGCAGGAACATATTATTTTACTTCAATTTGTTTGATAGATACACGTACAGTTTGAGTGTCATATTGAATGGATGGCTAAATCCATTAATGGAATCTGTTAACATGGTCAAGACAAGCCATAAATACTCCTACACGTAATTTGGACATTTCCCGGGCCATGTATTTGGTACAATGAATTATCGATGTCGCTGGGCACTTAGGAATTACTCCTTTTTGCAATAAATATGTTAGCTATTTTATGGCATTCTATGCATTTTCCTTTGACAATGTGCAATTTAGTTATTCTTTTAGTGTATTTCTCTTTGCGTAATTTTGAAATTCAACCCTCGAATGAGCAAGAAAGTATAGAAATGAAAGGGGGAAAAAGTGTAATGTCATAGTCCAAATCGGTAAGTTGAAATGTGAAGAATAAGCCAAATCTATGCGAGTTCCAATTCTAACACTTCACCACAAAAATAAGAGTCACATTAAAAAGTAGTATATCTTCAAAACTTGTCCAAGTAGTAATAACATCCATAACATGGAAACATCGATAATGGCTCGGGATCCCACCCCACCTCGGTCTCATACCGCAGTCATATCAAACCTTCCAAAAGTTTCACATTTTCTTACATTGTTAATTTCAATTGCGAATGGTCTGGGCTGTGAATGTGTAATTGGGGAAGTATAAACATGACGGTTGCAAAACTTTAATATGACTTCGTTTACAGTGGGTATCGAATAAAGGGAATTATGCGATGATTAACGGAAGCAAGAAATCGGTCCGCTGCATATGGTTTTAGAAAGTTTGTTATGCCTGTCGGAAGTGGCCCATGTGTCAAGTGGAATGAGAAACTCGAAATAACCTCTTGCGCCAAATCTTACTATTTGGTTTCAATATGTAGTCGATTCTACTTAGTACAAACTAGCATATAAGGTTAATGATTCTATTCTTTAATTAAGTGTGGTATATGAACGTAAACATGCCTCATTAGACCTTAACTAATTTATCTGGTCTTATTCGTTATCAGCTCGCTAATCCACTGTTAGTTAGTTTCGCTAAACATAGTTTAAAGAGCCAGCTTACTTCTTTTAGTATAATGTATTTTATAGTCAAACCAGTTTATTTCTATCAAATAAGGTGAAACCACCCGATATATTGACTCATCACGCAGCGCCAAATGCATATTTAACTCAACTCATTTCGTGAATTAGTATTATTTCAAAAATAAATGAATGGTTTATGATCACGTCGCATCAACCACATACTTATCTAATTTATTTGATGAAGTAACACCATGTAAAAAAATTGCACATTTTATGACCACGTCGCGCCTAACGCATACTTGACTCATTTTTTTAATGGAGTAACATTATTTTAAAATATTGCATGTTTTTCATACAATGCAAATCCAATTTATACATAATATCAAGAACGTGATTTGGCAATAACAAATGCTGCTAGGTGAGTTCATCCATATATATTCTCAATCCTCCAACACCCAAAAATACAACAAAATTAAAAATCTCTTCCCTATATATTCTCAATCCTCCGACACTCAGAACCACAACAAGAATAAAAACAAAACTCAAAATGAGTGGCAGTTTTGACAATGTTATCACTGGACCTTGTGTAGAGTGCACAGAGCAACAAAATGTATTCGAGCATAATTGTTTCTTGGAAAAATATCACCCAAGAAGCATACATGAAGCACTCAGCAACGTTCGCAAGTTGTTTGGTCCGAGTAAAATTAACAAGATTATCAATTCTGTTGATGCGAAGGACAGGGATACGGTTGCAAGGACGTTGATCATAGAGGCGAACATGAGGAAGGCAGACCGTGTTCATGGTCCTGTCACATTGGTCAGGGACCTTCAGGAAAAGATAGAAGAGACAAAGAAAGAGCTTGATTTAGTTAACAAACAGATCAAGTCCTTCAAGGAAAATTAAAGCCTTTATGGTTTGTTAGTGAAGGAATAAGATCTGTTTTTTTTTTTAATCAAACCATGTTTTTTGATGATTGTCTCTAAGACGTTATGAAGTTGGGAATATTACATTCTACCTTGTTGAACTTATTATAATCTTTAATCTATATATGAAATTTGCGAACCTCTTGCGCACTGACATATTATTTTACTTCAATTTGTTTGATAGATACGCATACAGTTTTAGTGTCATATTGAACTGTTGGCTAAATCCATTAATGGAATATGTTAACATGGTCTAGACAAGCCATAAATACTCGTACACGTAATTTGGACGTTTCCCCGGCCTTATATTTTGTACAATGGATTATCGTTGTCGCTAAGCACTTACGAATTACTCCTTTATGCAATAAATATGTTAGCTATTTTATGGCATTCTGCGCGTTTTTTCTTTGACAATGTGCAATTTAGTTCTCGTTTTAGTGTATTTCTCTTTGCGAAAATTTGAAATTCAACCCTCAAATGAGCAAGAATGTATATAAATGAAAGACGGAAATATGTAATGTCATAGTCCAAATCGGTAGGTTGAAATGTGGAGAAGAAGCCAAATCTATGGGACTTCCAATTCTAACACTTCACAACAAAAATAAGAGTCACGTTGAAACGCAGTATATCTTCATAACTTTTCCATGTAGTAATAACAACCATAACTTGGAAACATTGATAATTGCTCGGAATCCCACCCACCTGGGTCTCATACCGCATTCATATTTATGATAGTTCTATAATTTATGAAACCTTCCAAAAGTTTCACAGTTTCTTACATTGTTAATTTCAATTGCAAATAGTCCGGGCTCTGAATGTGTACTTGGGGAAGAATAAACATGATGGTTACAAAACTTTGATATGACTTCATTTACAGTGGGTATCGAATAAAGGGAATTATGCGAAGATTGACGGAAGAAAGAAATCTGGCCACTGCATATGGAGTTTGAAAGTTCGTTAGGCCTGTCGGAAGTGGCCCATGTGTGAAGTGGAATGAGAAACTTGAAATAATCTCTTTTGTAAAATCTTACTATTTGGTTTCTATATGTAGTAGATTCTACTTGGTACTAACTGGCATATAAGGTTAATGATTGTCACGCCCCAAAACCAAATTACTTTGGCGCGACCGGCCATCTATCGTGAGATTGGCTCACGCTAAGACGAAGCCTTCCTTTAATCCTCAAATACATCAATTATCTCAGAGTGGTACAAAAAGAGCATCTAAAATCCCATAAACTAATTACAACGATTACAAATCCTCAAACGATTACAACGATTCCAATACTACAAGTCATCCTATACAATGCAAATCATCTTATACAATAGAAATCTCAGAGTCGCAGCAACTACTAAACAGCCTTCACATATCCATCATCTGACTACCGTCTCAACTCCAAAGTATCTTCGTCCAATCACTTACTAAATATCTGAAACGGGGTGTAAGGGTGAGCTCCTGGCACTTTTACCCGGATCAAGTACATATAGAAAAGTATACATACATATACACTCCATTTTTATATCGAACATAGTCGAAAATCATTTGCATGGACACATGTCACAATATACTATCCACATTTAGCTCGAATCAAATATACACTATGGCCACACAAACCGTGGTGGCACACAGGTTGGCTTTCACATAACATATCTCCTAACACAATAGGGTCACACACATAACACTGGGAGTACTCCAAAGCACGACATTCCCCCCGAAAGGGTCACACACTTCATAGGCATATTGATGAGCATAAACGTACACATAATCCGTGCTTTTTCAATTCACTTTAACAAATCACATACACAAGGAAAACATTTTATGGAATACACATACTTGATCCTTTTTACGAATATACTGTTATATCAAGTCCCACAACATGATATAATAACTATAAGTTATTTGTCAAACTTTAAAACAATACATATATATACTATAACAATAAAATAAAGCAAAAGTGTCAAGAGTTCCCCTTACCTCGAAGGCAACACGAAACAGAGCATAACCTAGCTAAACAACAAACGCTCCTCTAACTTGCACCTCAAATTCTCTGAAAAACGACACTACAATGTAAGAACCCAAATGAGACGGTATAAAACCGACTCATCAACCTTGTGTAGAGTGCACAGAGCACCAAAATGTATGCGAGCATAATTGTTTGTTGGAAAAATATCACCCGACAAGCATACATGAAGCACTCACCAACATTCGTAAGTTGTTTAGTCCGAGTAAAATTAACAAGATTATCAATTCTGTTGATGCGGAGGACAAGGACACGGCTGCAAGGACGTTGATCATAGAGGCAAACATGAGGAAGGCAGACCGTGTTCATGGTCCCGTCACATTGGTCAGGGAACTTCAGGCAAAGATAGAAGAGACAAAGAAGGAACTTGATTTTGTTAACCAACAGATGAAGTCCTTCAGGGAAAAATAATGCCTTTATGGTTTTCTAGCAAAGGAATAAGATGTGTTTTTCTTTTTTTTTTTTTTTTTAATCAAAACATGTTATTTGATGATTGTCTCTGAGATGTTAGAAGTTGGGATTATTACATTCTACTGATGGGCTCAAAATTAATACTTGTAAAATAACACAAGTAGTAAAGCGGTTGTCATAGTACAACAAGGCTTAAACCACAGGGTCGTTCTCTCGAGGAATTGATTAAGCTAGTTTTAAGGTATAGGCTCAAGGTGTGAGTTGTAAACATATAGTGTGGGTAAAGTGATACTTTAAAACCCTACAACAAACCGCAATTATAAGACAAGGTAATACCTAGATCATGCAATTTCTGCAATTAAAACGAAGCAAGCGATCTTTCAAAAGTGCTGACGCGATATAGCTAATGGTATACTGCCTGCGAATGCAACAACTTTGCTATTGCAAAATCAAACCAGATACAGATTATAAGTACGTATGAGTTATGGCAAAAAGCTTGTCACTAGCTATGCACTCATCCGGATATATACTAATTAGAGGTAAAGACAGATGCAAGTTCACAACGATACAAGCATGCGTTCAACGATCAGATAACAATATGTCACAATACAAGTTATTAAAAGCAACCGCCTAACTCGTACTATTGAATACCTGGGCGCCTAATGGTCCCTGCGATCGTCAGAAAGATCAATGAAAGCTTGTTCGAATTAAAAGAGAGATTGAAATCTCTAAGAGTTTACAATGCTTGGAATTGAAAGTGTGAAAGTAGGAGAATGTAAAGATATCCTAAAGACTGATACAAGGGGTCCTATTTATAGACCTAGGAAGATGAAATTTGAAATCATGGGAAGAAATTTCCAGGTTTGATTCTGTCAAATAGAGCTCACCGCGGTGAGGGAACTTTGCCTTTTCCAGCTCACCGCGGTCTACCCTTTCTGCCTTCTTTTCTACTTAGTTGTACCGCGGTGAGGCTCCTTGTTGCAGGAGCTCACCGCGGTGAGCCATGTGCCCGAGAAAATTAGCTTTTTCCCACTTTCTCCTATTTTCTCTCCCTTTTCCAACCTCCATGTCACCTCTCTTGGAGTAGTGGCCCACTAACTTGGCCTCATGGTGCTTCTAGAAACTTTCCCCAAGTCTTCTTGCACCTTGGTCCTCCATTTTCCTTGCCAATTTCAATAAAGTACCTAAAAAAGCACAAAAACACACAAAAAACCCAAACGTGACACGGAACAAAAAATACTAAATAAAGGCTAAAATACGCAACAAAACACGGAAAAAGGCAGTAAATGAGTCGTTAAAATGTCGACTCATCACTACCTTGTTGCACTTATTATAATCTTTAAGCTATATATGAAATTGGCAAACTTCTTGCGCACGAACATATTATTTTACTTCAATTTGTTTGATAGATACTCGTACATAGTTTGAGTGTCATATTGAACTGATGGTAAAATTTATTAAAGGAATCTATTAACATGGTGCAGACAAGCCATAAATACTCGTACACCTTATTTTGGACGTTTCCCTGGCCTACCTTGTATTTGGTACAATGGATTATTAATGCCGCTAAGCACTTTGGAATTACTTCTTTTTGCAATAAATATGTTAGCTATTTTATGGCACTCTATGCATTTTTCTTTGACAATGTGCAATTTAGTTATCCTTTTAGTGTATTTCTCTTTGCGTAAATTTGAAATTCGACCCTCAAATGAGCAAGAAAGTATAGAAATGAAAGAGGAAAAAGTGTAATGTCGTAGTCCAAATTGATAGGTTGAAATGTGGAGAAGAAGCCAAATCTATGCGAGTTCCAATTTTAATACTTCACAACAAAAATAACAGTCACGTTGAAATGTAGTATATCTTGAAAACTTGTCCAAGTAGTAATAACATCCATAACATGGAAACATCGATAATGGCTCGGGATCCCACCCCACCTCAGTCTCATACCACACTCATATCAAACCTTCCAAAGGTTTCACATTTTCTTACATTGTTAATTTCAATTGCAAATGGTCTGGGCTGTGAATGTGTAATTGGGGAAGTATAAATATGACGGTTGCAAAACTTTGATATGACTTCATTTACAGTGGGTATCGAATAAAGGGAATTATGCGATGATTGATGGAATCAAGAAATAGGGCCACTGCATATGGTGTTAGAAAGTTTGTTGGGCCTCTAGAAAGTGGCCCACGTGTCAAGTGGAATGAGAAACTCGAAATAACCTCTTGCACCAAATCTTACTATTTGGTTTCGATATGTAGTGGATTCTACTTAGTACTAACTGGTATATAAGGTTAATGATTCTATTCTTCAATAAGTGTGGTATATGAAGGTAAACATGCCTCATTAGACCTCAACTATTTTTTCTGGTCTTATCAGTTACCAGCTTGCTAATCAACTATAAGTTAGTTTCACCAAACATAGTTTAAATAGTCAACTTACATCTGTTAGTATAATGAGTTTTATAGTCAAACGAGTTTATTTCAATCAAATAAGGTGAAACCACCCGATATATTGACCCACAACGTCGTGTCAAGCACATATTCAACTCAATTCATTTCATTAAGTAGCATTATTTCTAAAAGAAATGAATGGTTTACGATCACGTTGCGCCAAACACATTCTTATCTCATTCATTTAATGAAGCAACACCATGTAAAAAAAAATTGCTCATTTTATAGCCACGTTGCACGAAACACATACTTGACTCATTGTTTTAATGGAGTAACATTATTTAAAACAATGGCATATTTTTCATACAATGCAAATCCAATTTATACCTTATATCAATAATGTAATCTGGCAATAACAAATGCAGCTAGGTGAGTTCTTCTCTAAATATTCTCAATCCTCCAACAACGAAAAACACAACAAGAATAAAAATCTCTTCCCTACATATTCTCAATCCTTTGACACTCATAACCATAACAAGAATAAAAACAACTAAAAATGAGTGGTAGATTTGATAATGTTATCACTGGACCTTTGATGTGTCAAAATCAAGGTTTTAATATTTGTTTAAGAGCCAAGAGTTAATCCTCAACACTACGAAAACTTGCAGTGTAGTGGAGTTTACCCCGAGGTCTGTCTCGAAGGACTTAACTAGGCTGAGTTTTGTTTACGAATAAAAGTAACAATATGAAAAGCAGTAAAAGTTGGTTTTCCTGGGCGGCGAGATAATAAACTAAAGTAAATAACTACTCGCAACTACTAGAAACCGGTTTGATAGTAATGAGATTAAAATATGAATGGGGAAAATTATGGAGTGGTGATGTCAACAAGCTAGCTAGCAGGATATACGTGATTCACGGGATTGATTACACAAGTTGTCACAGACTTGAGTTCAAAAATGAATAGCACTAGTGGAGGCGTCAATTCCACTAGGCTACAATTAATCTAGCTAATCCTACTATTACTGTTTCAACAAACTGTTAGATTGAAGCAAGATGGAAAACATTTGGGCGTATCGATTAAATGCTTAATCTAACAGTGATATTGACGTATTGCACATCAAACGTAATAGCAAGATATGCGATTAATCAAAATGGCACAAGTAATCGAATCCCGACGCACTTCGAATCACATAAACCCTAGCTAGCATGCATTGAATCAGTCACCACCCCATAATAGGGGTCTTTAGCTACTGATGACAAGCGAAAGCACAATCATATTAGCAATAAACATAATCTCAAGCACAACACAAAGATTCGAAAGGATTGATACAATTTTACCCTTCGTTGTCACAAACCCTAGGTAGAAATTGAAGAACGAAACGAATCGATGCAAAAGGCTGTGTAGATAATCTCCCAATCAACTTCAATCTTCGAATTACAAGGGAAAACGGTTCAATTACCTCGAAATCGGGTAATTGCCTTCAAAACTAGGTCTAGCTCTAGAGCAAGGTATTGTTCTTCACAATAGAGTTGATATGAAAAGATATATCTCGATGTTTACTAATACAAGGGATAAAAAACGAAGTCTGAAATGAATTAGGAAACAAAATCACAATGGGACGGAAATGAAACAACTGGCGTCGCCAGTTTCTCTTGGATTGACTATTTTGCCCTCGACACTTTTCTGACTCCAATGCTCGATATTTTGGCCTTCCCGCTCCACGTCTAGCATCCATACGAGGCATTGGAACTCCATAACTTGTAGATGCATATAAAATACACCATTTTGCCTTCCATTAGCGCGGTTTATCCAAATATCTACAAAACACAAAAAGAACAAAACAAGTAAAAATACTCTATGAAAACTAAATAAAACTATACTCAAAGATGACAAAAAGACGGTAAAAAAGACTAAATGAGACGGTATAAAACCGACTCATCAACCTTGTGTAGAGTGCACAGAGCACCAAAACGTATGCGAGCATAATTGTTTGTTGGAAAAATATCACCCGACAAGCATACATGAAGCACTCACCAACATTCGCAAGTTGTTTGGTTCGAGTAAAATTAACAAGATTATCAATTATGTTGATGCGGAGGACAAGGACACGGCTGCAAGGACGTTGATCATAGAGGCAAACATGAGGAAGGCAGACCGTGTTCATGGTCCCGTCACATTGGTCAGGGAACTTCAGGCAAAGATAGCAGAGACAAAGAAGGAGCTTGATTTTGTAAACCAACAGATGAAGTCCTTCAAGGAAAAATAATGCCTTTATGGTTTGTTAGCAAAGGAATGAGATGTGCTTTTTTTGAAATCAAACCATGTTATTTGATGATTGTCTCTGAGACGTTAGAAGTTGGGATTATTACATTCTACCTTGTTGCACTTATTATAATCTTTAAGCTATATATGAAATTTGCGAACTTCTTGCCCACGAACATATTATTTTACTTCAATTTGTTTGATAGATACGCGTACATAGTTTGAGTGTCATATTGAACTGATGGTAAAATTCATTAAAGGAATCTATTAACATGGTGCAGAGAAGCCATAAATACTCGTACACATTATTTTGGACATTTCCCGGGCCTGCCTTGTATTTGGTACAATGGATTATCGATGCCGCTAAGCACTTTGGAATTAGTGCTTTATGCAATAAATATGTTAGCTATTTTATGGCACTCTATGCATTTTTCTTTGACAATGTGCAATTTAGTTATCCTTTTAGTGTATTTCTCTTTGCGTAACTTTGAAATTCGACCCTCAGATGAGCAAGAAAGTATAGAAATGAAAGAGGGAAAAGCGTAATGTCGTAGTCCAAATCGATAGGTTGAAATGTGGAGAAGAAGCCAAATCTATGCGAGTTCCAATTCTAATACTCCACAACAAAAATAATAGTCACGTTGAAATGTAGTTGTTGATACGGATATATGTCCAATCTGTTAAGGGCGCCATAGAGCGTGTCCTAGAGCGCATCAAGGCTAAAATAGCCAATTCAGTACTTGTCCGACCTTGGGTAGTCCGCCTTAAGGAAATCCTTCCGGGTCAACCAGTACACTCAGGTTAATACACCTTTTCAGCTAGTCCGACCTAGCTGGGGGCACGACCTCCGAACTCGACAAAGGATCACATATCCGACATTGTCAGGATGCCAAATGGACCAGACGAGAGCTCGGACTCCACCTAAACGATAAGACCAAACGTCTATACTGGAACCTCAAAGATACTATCGAGTAACTTGAGTCTCGGACCGTCACTGATTCACCTTAGGAACGGACCAGCCTTGATAACTTGAAAGGGCTCGGATCATCCTCATGGCCTCACACGGACCCTACAACAGGATATGTCCTCTGAGAGATAAAAGGACCAATCTACTCTCCCAGGCCCATCTAATGGTATTGGATTAACACACACACTATTGGGCCATGGGCCAAGGGAGCATTGGTGGCAAAATCCTAAACATACACTTGGCATCATCTTATGAACCACCTCATAAGCATATGATAACTATAAATCTAGCACAAGAGCCCATACATTAAGGTAAGTCAACTCATATCATAACTTCCCTCATAATTACTACATTGAGAGTTTTCTTCTCTCTCTTGACTAAAGTCTCTTCCGATTTGACACTAGCAAACCGGGTTACCCTTCTACCCCCCACACTTAGTCCTTTCAGGTGCTCTGGCTCGGACAAAGCTCTCAGGACGGACATCAAGTTGGAGGCGGATCTTAGAATTGGGACTTGTAGTAGTTTAGTTAGTGTTTGAGGCTCAACCCATCAACATTTGGCGCCGTCTGTGGGAATCCTTACAAAAAGTTCCGTGTTTCAGTTGAGCTAATGGCAAGAACAAGAAGGACAGCACGGACCAGTACTGCTGGCATCAGAACTCCACCTCTCCGTCCTCGCGGACGTCCACCCAACAGAGGACGGAAGGTCACTGCAGCTGGAAGGAACAATGAGGTAAGGAGATACCCGAGCGATGGTCACACAACAAGCCCATCCTCCGATGAAGGAAGAGACGTTCTGTCCAGGAGAGTCTGTAATGTTCCTGAGAATGCTGTACCCAAGAATCATGGAGAAGAGGCCGCTCAAGTTCCTCCGGCAGGAACACAAGGTCCTCCTCCAGGTCAGCATTTTACCATGCCTGATGGTCGTATAGTCCGCACTAGTGATTTTGGATTAAACGAGAATCAATTTGGTAGATTGCTTACAATAATCCAAGGCTGTCTTGGGTCTAACAATGTCCAACCCCAATAAGTCACTCCGCCAGTAGTTAATCCGGGGCAAGCTGAGCCCGCTCTATCAAGGAGTGAACAGCGCCCGATCTAGCAGAGGATGGGGAATCAACCACCACAAGAGGACTTGCGGAATCTCCTAGACAGAAGAGCCTCTACTTCCTAGGCTCGACGTGAAGGAAGTCCGAATGGACAGAGAGCATATCCGGAAGACAGAAACAGGCAACCTAGAGCTCCGCAACAGGTACCTCCGCGGGCCAGAGATCATGTAGCAGAAACCATTCCTGTGGTCCACTTAGATGAACTCCCTGTGGATGTAGCAGTTCATCCAAGGATGGGAGAGATGATGAATGCAGAAGAAATCTATGCTCAACAAAAGGTTTTGGAAGCTCAGATTCTCAATCTCGGACGCTTGGTGAAAGATCATGAGCAGGTAACCACTAGTGCACCAAATCCTTTATGTGATGATATCATGAAGGAAAAGGAAAGAAACAAGAACTCGGATCAAGTGATTCCAAACTTGGAGTACTACTACGGAGATACTTGTCCTCTGGGCCACTTGACAAGGTACAACAACAAGATGGATTCCAAAGGGATGAGTGATAACACAAAAGCTCTCACTTTCTCATCAACTCTCTTTGGAATAGCCATGGATTGGTACACTACACTGCCCAACAAATCAGTAAAATCCTATGCGGAACTCTCTTCCAAGTTCCTGAGAAGATTTGGAAAGTCGAAAAGAAAGAAACGGACCGTGGAGCACCTGGCGGAAGTCATATAGAGAGAACAAGAAGATCTTAGAACTTTCCTAGATCGCTTCAATGCGGAGGTTCTCCGAGTTGTGTCTCACAGTATCAAGAAACGGGTCTGTCACCTGTATGCTAATACTTACAACGAAGAACTCTGAAGGAAACTCTCTAGCCAGGAAGTGAGAAGTGAAAAGCATTTGGATGATATTTGTGCGGAGGTAATGTACGGAGAAGAGTATAGAAGAAACGTTCCGGTGAGAGCTGGATCCAAGAAAGGAAAGGAGCCAATGAAGCAAGAGCAACACCACGGAAAGTTTGATCCGAAGAAGGAATACAAAGATACAGGTTTCAACATGGAAAGGAATCTGCCAAGAAGGTATGCGGATTATACCCGTCTCAATAGACCGAGATCCGATATCTTGGCCACCATTATTGTGAAAAAGTTGGATGTTCAATGGCCAAAGCCATCTCACAATAATCGGAAGAACAAGAATGCAAAAGGGTAATGCAAGTTTCATAAGAACCGTGGTCATGAGACGGACGATTGCATTCAACTAAAACCCGAGGTTGAGCATTTAATAAGAGAAGGAAATTTGAAGGAGCACGTCTATACGGACAAACCTTCTAGACATGATAGGACGGAACATAGAAGGGAAGACAGAACAGCGGAGCCGCAACTACGTCTGCTATCACTGCCCCCTCCGCCAGTCAAACATCCGCCTCGGACAGATCATCACAATTACGAGTATGATGATGATATTGAAATTGAAAATCATCCATACAGTGGAGTGATCAACACCATAGCAGGAGGTCCGGCCGGTGGCGATAGCAGGAACACAAGGGAACGCACAGCTCAGAATTTGCGGAACAACGATAGATCCTACGCTGCTCCGGTGATCCGTGGAACTAACACTATCTCCTTCAATGATAGTGAGATTCCCCCTCCTACGGTAGGAGGCGAGGACATGGATGACCCGGATGTTCCACTGGTGGTTTCCTTAACCATAGCAACCTATCGAGTAAACAAGATCTTGGTAGACACAGGGAGTACCTCGAACATTATTGCCAAAAGAACAATCAATCAGATGAATTTGGGAAGAATTCAATATGAGAGAGTTAATACCTCCACAAGAGTGACATAGATAGTCCATCCTTTAGGAAGCATCATGCTTCATGTATCATTGGGTACACATCCCGCAAGAGTGACATAGATAGTCCGTTTCATAGTGGTAAATCTAAAGTTCGATTATAATGCCATCTTTGGTCGTCCGGGGCTCAATCAGTTCCGAGCTATAACTTCTACCCTCCATAATAGAATGAAGTTTCCAACTCCCTACGGAGTTGGAGAAGAAGTAGGAAACATCCGAGAGGCTTGGGAGTGCTACATCATGTCTACTAGGAGAGCATCCGCTCCGGTATTAGCAGTCTCTATAACTTCAGATCCGTAGGTTATTCTTCCTCCAAAAAAGGAGAATCCCAACATTGGAATAGGGAGTCAGAAAGACAAGTTCCCCAAATCCGCCCGGATCGAACCTCACGAAACTCTCAAAGATGTTGAACTTGTCGCTGGAAGCCCGGACAAGAAGATTAGAATCGGAACAGAGATGAATGCAGAAGTGGAGATGAAGCTCATTGCTTGTCTCCGAGATAATAGAGATGTCTTCGCTTGGAGTACGGATGATCTCAAGGGAATAGATCTGAGGGTCACTGTTCATCGTCTGAACATGGACCCGTCGATTAAGTATATCTGCCAGAAAAGAAGAGATTTTGGTCCAATTGAAGATGCCATCATAGCCGCAGAAGTCGACCGGCTTATGAAGGCTGGACATATTGAAGAAGTCTGTTATTCCGATTGGGTTCGCAATGTTGTCCTAGTTGAGAAATCACCGGGTAAATGGCGGATGTGCAACGATTTCACAAGGCTGAATAAGTTTTGCCAAAGGATCCATACATGTTGCCACGGATTGACCAATTGGTTGACTCCGCACTCCGATGTGCATTGCTAAGTTATATGGATGCGTATCAGGGCTTGTACCAAATTCGGATGGCCCAGGATGATATCAAGAAAACAGCTTTCTTTGCTACGGGAGGGGTCTATTGTTTTAAAGTGATGCCCTTCGGACTGAAAAATGCAGGTGCCACTTACCAACGTTTGGTGAATCATAGGTTCAAGGAAGAAATTGGCAAAACCATGGAGGTGTACGTGGACGATATGCTTGTTAAAAGCAAAACCGAGGAACAACATATAGAGCACTTGAACAAATGTTTTGCTATCCTCAGAAAGTACGAAATGAAACTCAATCCGGAAAAGTGCACCTTCGGAGTAAAGGGCGGAAAGTTCTTAGGCTACATGGTCACGGAAAGAGGGATAAATGCTAATCCTGATAAGATAAAAGCCATCCTAGACCTGCCCCAACCAAAGAACATCAATGAGGTACAATAGTTTATCGGACGTCTCATGTCCTTAAGTCGTTATATATCATGATCCGCGGAGAAGAACCTTCCATTCTTCAAAATCCTCCGGAAAGGAGAGAACTTTGAGTGGACTGCAGAATGTTCCAAGGTTTTTGAAAACTTGAAAAAGTACCTCCATTCCCCTCCACTGCTCTCCAAACCCATAGAAGGAGAACCACTCTACTTTACCTAGCCGTTACGGAAGAGGCAATGAGTTCCGTGTTGGTAAGGATCCAAGCAAATGATCACATGCCAATTTACTATCTTAGTAAAGGCCTTGCTGGGGCGGAGACAAGATATGTAAATATTGAGAAACTTGCATATGCTTTGCTTTACACTGCAAGGCGGTTGAAACCCTATTTCAAATCTCATAAGATAGTGGTCCTAACTACGGAACCTTTGAAGCAGGTCTTTGGAAAGCCCGATCAATCCGGGAGACTCTCCAAGTGGGCAATTGAGATGAGCGAATACGACATTAGCTACCAGGATCCGACAGCCAAGAAAGCTCAAGGTGTTGCTGACTTCTTGGTGGAATATCCAGATACGGATTCCGGTTTGACCACGGATAATCAGGCATTCGAGTGTTTGATTTCCAAGCAAATCAAACATAAGTCGGTTCCACCGAAGATCAACCTGGATCACTTTGAAGACGCTCAATTTATCAATCAATCTCGAACTCCATCATAGGAGGAAACTCGGGTCAACCACATGTTCCTCCTTGATAATATCTCAAACGAATCAAAAACTGATAACTCCGACCAGGATACTCAGAAAGAGGAGGAACAAAGGTTAAAAGTTCAGGAGCCCATAAAAGATCCCAAAGCCAAGGAACAGCCCACCAATGTTTGGACTTTGGAATGGATAGTTCATCCACCGGAAGAGTGGGAGGCATTGGAATCTACCTTAAAAGTCTTGATGGAGCGGAACTCGACTATGCAATATCTTTGGACTTCAAAGTTACTAACAATGAAGCTGAGTACGAAGCACTCTTAGTAGGATTACGTCTAGCCAAATCCCTACAGTTCCGGAAGCTTAAAGCTTACACGGACTCACAGTTGGTTGAAGCCCAGTTTTCTGGTGCTTTTGCCACAAAAGGCCCTTCAATGATCAAGTATCTTGAGCTACTAAAACAGGAAGTGAGCCTCTTTGAAGAATTTACTCCTGAAATGTTTGATAGGGAATGGAATGAAAGAGTGGACACTTTGGCAAAGTATGCATCCGCGACAGCTGCTTTAGACACAAGAAGAGTCATTCTACTCACAATTAGGAACTCATCCGTCATGAGTCCTACTCCAACCATTATGGTCATTGGAACAAGAAGAAACTGGATGACTGATATCTTTAATTACCTCAAGGACAGATCACTACCTACTGATCCGAAGGAGTCAAGGAGTGTACAGTGCCGAGCAAACAGGTATTTCATACTTGGAGAAGATTTGTATAAGAAATCCTTCACTGGAACCCATATGAGATGTTTGGATCCACAAGAAGCAAGGACAGTGCTCGAGGAGATTCACAGTGGAAGCTGCGGAAGTCATTCTGGTGGGCAGACTCTTGCTCAAAAGATCATCCGACAAGGTTACTATTGGCCTACCATTGACAAGGACTCCACAGGCTTCGCCCGGAACTGTCCTGATTGTCAGTATTATGCAAACATCCCCCATTGTCCGACACACCCAATGATTCCGTCAGTAACAACATGTCTGTTTGATCAATGGGGCATTGATATTGTTGGACCTTTCCTGGGAGGCACTCAACAGAAGAAATTCTTAATTGTAGCTGTGGAATATTTCACCAAATGGATAGACGTAGAGGCCGTTGCCACTATCACGGAAAGCCGTGTGCGGACCTTCATTTGGAAGAACATCATATGTCGCTTTGGCTTACTAAGAATTCTTGTCTCGGATAATGGTGCTCAATTTTCGGGTAACAGACTTAAGGAATGGTTGGCTTCCTTCAAAATTGAGAAACGTTTCACATCTATCGGATATCCATAGGCTAACGGACAAGCTGAGTCCACAAACAAGACCATTGTTAAGATCTTGGAGAAGCGACTAAGGACTTCTCAAGATAGCTGGGTAGATGACCTAGATGGTGTACTTTGGGCTCATCGCACCACAGCACGGACTACAACTAGAGAGACTCCATTTGCCCTGGTTTATGGCACGGAAGCAGTCATACCAGCAAAGATTGCAGTTGAAACAATGAGGATCCAATAATTCCAGGATTCCGCCAATCAGGAAGCTCGGATCTACGACCTAGACATGCTAGATCAGAAGAGGACCAAGGCATTGGCTAATATCCATAGATATCAAGCAACTGCAGTCGGGCCTATAACAAGAATATTCAAACTAAAGATTTACAGGTCGGAGAACTAGTGCTCCGCAGAGTTGATATCTTGAGCAATGTTGGGAAATTCAAACCCAAATGGGAGGGACCTTACAAGATCATTGGAGCTAGAGTGAATGGAAGTTATGAGTTGGAGGACGAGCACGGACCCTCACTCAAGCGTACTTGGAATGCTAAGAACCTTCAAAAGTTCTATGCTTAGGGTTTGTTACATGGAACTCCCTCAGATTTTTTAACATTCTGAACTTAACCATTTGTTACGTGGAACTCCGTCATTTATGTTTTTTGTTAATCTTTTATCATTGGCCAAGAGGCCCAAAAGTTGTAATTGAGTTTACGGCAAATCAATACAACTTCTATCTTTTCAATTCAAAAAAGAGATTTGATTATTTACATGACAAAGGGATTCTTACAACAATCCATTACAAGGAATCAGCGAAAATATATAGAATTCCCTATATGTATACTATAGTCCGAATTATTGTCTCGGATCTGAACAAGCACCTATAATGCATTAAAAACATCCGTTGCATTCTCTGAGTTACACTACGCTCCAATGCGCCGATGTCTCAGCCAAACGAGTCCTCGATACGCCCATGTCATCGATCCGTCCACTACTCTCAAGTCAGATTGCGATCACTCACAAAGAGTGGATGGATGGACCGGTGACACAGAAGAGTCGAGCATTATCTATAAAATGTCCGAGCATAAACTCATTGATCAATCCGTGCAACCCATTTTATGGAAATTTCCCAGTGTTTATCTACCGAGTAGTCATAGAAATAGCAAGTTGATAATTTTTTACCTAACATGCAAGTCAAGGGAAGTGATCCGAGTTTGCAAGAGTTGTATACTCATGCAATCTATGAAAACTATGCATATTTCAATGGATCAAGGAAGTACGCAAAACAAAAGCATCATTATACTGACAGAAGGATATTGTACTTAGAAAAATATTACAGGCCGAAGGAAAAAAATAGTGTACTTGGCAACAGATCTGTGCCATCAAAAGATCAATATCTGATTGTTACAAATTTTCCACGGAGCATACCCCGGGCTTCTCACTGAGGGGGAGGCTGGCTCGGACCGACTTCATTGGTCCCAGACAGATTGACGACGGATTGGCAGTTGACGTCCCGGCATTAGTGGCATCCACAACAGTGGCGTTTGAGGCATTCGCACGGGACTTGTCAATGGCATCGAAGGATGCCTTTATTCTCTCGAACATGTTGTAGTCCGCGTCATAGCCAAGGATCCGGGAGGGCATATGGTACCAGTTCTTCATGAAATTCAAGTAATTCTTGAAAGGCACGAAGCAGACTTTCTCCAGAGCCTTCGGAACAAAGTCAGGAAGAAAAAGTCCGCCGTTGTTGATCTCAATGTCACCTTCATCGGTGACCACCTCCGCAAACTCACATGCGGCCAACCGCTCATCCGGAACGACCTCCACTGGAATTTCCACCCCTTTATCATCCGCAGACGGATTCAATCCTTCCTTTTTCCAGTCATAGTTAGAAGGCACCAACTCCTTCGCTTGCAACTGGCCAATGGCGGATGAGAAACCCTCCAAACAGAGCGCATCAGCTTTGTCCGCCATGATGAACTTGAATGAGTCGGACCGCATAAAGTACTTCACAGCCTGGATCCGAGCGAATTGGAGATCATCAAGGAGGGCATCCTTGGACTCTAGGAACATCTTCAGGGCCCCATCCATGAAGTGATCCTGCCACTCCAGGTCCGCCTTAGCCTCGTCCCAGTTAGCCTTCATCTTGTTGATAACCACATCCTTTTTCTTGGACTTCGCCTCGACCTGTTTGACCTTATCCGCCTCCTCCGCCGCAGTAGCCACTGCCTTATGCAGATCCTCTTCAATGATAGCGCGTTCACTGGCCTTCCACTGCATTGCTCTGATCATGCATCCGAGCTACAAGAGATCTGAATAATCAAAAGTTATATTTTCAAACATTAATAGAAACTACAAATCCACGGAAGTCACTTACCCTTTGGTGCAAATTGTGGATCTCTCTGACCCTCTCGACCTCGGGGAGTCCACGACTTCGTTCATACTCCACATCAAGGGCCACTTGATCGGATAACGGCAGAATGGAGGAGAATAGCTACCTCTTCGCCGCAGGAGAGACATCCGAGATTGCATTTCTTTTCTTGCCAGAAACGATGGCATCCCGCATCAGCATGTCCCAAGGAGGTGCGGATACAGTAGAACCACCAGGCCCAGAGGTCCTCGGAGTAGCAGAAGTTGGAGGCTTCGGAGCAGTAGCACTCTGGGTAACGGGAGCTTTGCCTTTGTCAGGAACTTCCAAGGTTGCGGATCCTCGCCCGCCTTCTTCCGCCTATCCTCTTCCGCAGCAAACTGTGCTGCATTCTTAGGGTCTGGCATAGGGAGACCCGCGGATGTGTTGATGATTCTGGCCCTCAAGAGCTTGTTGTTCCCTTTGCTGCTCCTTTTTCTCACGGAGAGTCGACATGATGTAGTCGAACCAGTAAGCCGCGGAACTAACAAACAATGTCAAATACGGATGCGTAAAAGTACGAATAGCGGACAACTGTCAAACAATCATGCATGACATTCAAAAGAAGAGAAAACACAAGTTATAATATAGAATATTTACTGAAGTCAATCTTCCCTCCGACCTCCACAACATCAGTCAGTCCGCACAAATAAGGCAACGGCTGACAAATCAATCCGTGAAACGGATACGTAGGTGGCTTGTTTTTCTTATGGATTTCTGCCACCCACGGAGCCACATTCTTAGGGAGAGGGCATCAGTCTGGGATACTTTCCCTTGAAAACTTCTTGGGCAACCCCCACTGCTCCCGTCTCCCTGCGGACTCTCCAGGCTTCAAAGCCATCCGCACGAAGATGTATTTCTCCCACCATTTTGATCCGAGCGAGGAAACGGGATCCGAAATGAAATTATATGACCTCCTATTTACAAAAGTATAAAAGAGGGGATTCCCCGGACTGAAAGTCACATTGAACAATTGACGAAAGTTCTCAAAATTTACAATCTGCCCCTTCTTCGCACAGAAGACCGCAAAAACAAGTAAGGTTTCCCAAAGATTTGGGGATAACCTGGCTCGGACCGATACCGATGTGATTAAGGATGTCCTTAAATTCGGACACGATAGGAACCTTCCATCCACATGAGAAGGCCGCTTCATGCACGCACATATATCCAGCGGGCGGATTGTAGAAAGCGTGCCCCGGCCCTGGAACCATGATTTCAATGGACTCTGGAATTTTCCACTTCCGCCTCCACTCCGGAATATCTTCGGGCTTAACCTTTGACGGACAGGTGGGAAGCAAGCCATCCGCATTAAGCTCTCTGTAAGGGTCTGCAATTACGACAGCGGACGCAGGACGAGGAAATTTAGTCCGCGCTGACTGAGCTCCGCGACTCGCGGCTAATGGAAGATTAGGTTATGCGGGCACTTTAGGGTGCAGGACAATCTGGTGATTGTTCCGCCCAGATCGTCCCCGCGGACAGAAAGCTTGAGAGGCTTCCTCCTCTTCCTCCTCATCTTCATCCTCCTCCTCTTCCTCTACTTCTTCCTCCTCTTCTTCCCCAACTTCTTTTCTCCCGGATGTACTCAGATTGGTCGGACCTGTTTCCATCACAACACGGTCCTCCTCTCCAGCCCCGAACATCTCCACATCATCGCCTGTCTTTATGTTCTATCCGAGGCCCATTCCTCTATGTATCCTCTTCTTCCTGAGGCATACCACCACTGCCTATGGTCCGGGATTGGACTCGTGCCCTTGTTCTCGCAACATTTGACCGGCTTATCATGGCCTCACTCCGAGTAGTGATAGTATCACGGACCCCATGCCCAGCGTCTGAGTCCTCAAAAGACACGAGCTCCACAACGTCCGCGTTGCGTACCTCCGGGATCACTTGCTCAATAACCACATTCCCCGCAAGTACTCTGTTCTGCGGAATCTCCAACTCCAGGTGGTCTGACACGGACGAGCTTACCGCAATAGACTCGGACCCTTGGTTTACTCCGTCATCATAGTCCTGAACTTCGCGTTGGTTCTGACTATCGCTCCCGGACATCCTAGGGCACAAGGAAACGGATCAGAAAATGATGTTGTGGTCGTCCGAGAGTTCGTTTATGTATCTTATTAAGTCTCATTGTCCAGAGAAACCCTACTTTATTGGGCATTCCTATGGGTCATTATTTCCTAACTACTGGCACCAAACTCGGCACGCAAGGCCGTGCCATAAAGGAGTTCTACATGCCTGTTGGCACCATTATTTACCTTATATGGCACATACGCAGGAACAATCTACAAACCATGTCTACAGTCCTTATACGAGTATCTAGCACTTATAGCACACAAGATTGGAATTTGAACGACAACATGCAATTTGGCCAAAAATGCTCCAACAAATTACCCTATGAGATTCTATCACACACAGCATACGAGCCAGGAATTTACAAAACAGAGAGCATACATCCGAGCAAGGAGAAACTATTAAATCACATGCATTGAGAAAGAACAGATATCCGAAAGGGATAAAACTACTTACTTGAGTAAAAGCTGTTTAAAGAAGACTGACGAAAGACGAAGCCTTGCTTGCTCTCCGAAATTGACTTGTACGGAGATCTGATTGCACACTGAAAGCTTTGATTACGCGGAAACTTGCTACTTGCTCGGATCGCTTAAAGGGTTCTCTGAATTTTAGTTTTCCAAAGTGTGAAAGTGATGGATCTCGGCAACTATTTATAGAGGGATATTTGGGGAAGTTGAAATGTCGCATCACTTGGGTTTTAATCCCAGTCGTTGATCATTTCAATCCAACAGTCGCATCGGTTCACAGGTGGTGAAATTACATCGCACCCAATAAATTTATTTTGGAAATTCTCCACTTTCTCGGGATCCTCACTCGTGGGCCGGACGGACGACTTATTGGGCCTCTTGGATCACTATTCATCGACCCAGTTAGCCCATTTTCACAAATCCAGCTCAACGGATTAGCTTCATACACACTCTTCCACAAGAGACTTTGAATCCTGATATTGTACTCGGATCTCGATATATTTCAGATACAAATACCTTTTCCTTCTACAGTCCGAGATATTTCCTTACTCGGATTGTAGAAAGAAAATGGGGGGGGGGGGGAGAGATATATTGAGTTTCTGAAGACATGGAAAACGTATTTTTAACAAAGAAAACAGGATCTTTTTTCTTCATAGTTAACAATTCGGACACGCTCCTAAAACACACTTGTTCTTCTACTTATAGTTCCACAACTATCTTCTACTAAGATACTTGGAAACTAGGGGGACATATGTTGATATGGCCATATGTCCAATCCATTAAAGGCGCTATAGAGCGTGTGTCCTAGAGCGCATCAAGGCTAAAATAGTCAATTCAGTACTTGTCCGACCTTGGGTAGTCTGCCTTAAGGAAATCCTTCTGGGTCAACCAGTACACTCAGGTCAATACACCTTTTCAGCTAGTCCGACCTAGCTGGGGGCACGACCTCCGAACTAGACAAAGGATCACATATCCGACATTGTCAGGATGCCAAACAGACCGGACGAGATAAACTTAGACGACAACTAAACGATAAGACCAAACGTATATACTGGAACCTCAAAGATACTTCCGAGCAACTTGAGTCTCGGACCGTCACTGAGTCACCTTAGGAACGGACCAGCCTTGATAACTTGAAAGGGCTTGGATCATCCTCATGGCCTAACACGGACCCTACAACAGGATATGTACTCTGAGAAATAAAAGGACCAATCTACCCTCCCAGGCCCATCTAATGGTATTGGATTAACACACACTATTGGGCCATGGGCCAAGGGAGCATTGGTGGCAAAATCCTAAACATACACTTGGCATCATCTTATGAACCACCTCATAAGCATATGATAACTATAAATCTAGAACAAGATCCCATACATTAAGGTAAGCAACTCATATCATAACTTCCCTCGTAATTACTACATTGAGAGCTTTCTTCTCTCTCTTGAGTAAAGTCTCTTCCCGGTTTGACACTAGCAAACCGGGTTACACTTCTAACCCCCCACACTTAGTCCTTTCAGGTGCTCTGGCTCGGACAAAGCTCTCAGGACAGACATCAAGTTGGAGGCGGATCTTAGAATTGGGACTTGTAGTAGTTTAGTTTGTGTTTTTGAGGCTCAACCCCTCAACAGTAGTATATCTTGAAAACTTGTCCAAGTAGTAATAACATCCATAACATGGAAACATCGATAATGGCTCGGGATCCCACCCAACCTCGATCTCATACCGCACTCATATCAAACCTTCCAAACGTTTCACATTTTCTTACATTTTTAATTTCAATTGCAAATGGTCTAGGCTGTGAATGTGTAATTGGGGAAGTATAAATATGACGGTTGCAAAACTTTGATATGACTTCGTTTACAGTGGGTATCAAATAAAGGGAATTATGCGATGATTGATGGAATCAAGAAATCGGGCCACTGCATATGGTGTTAGAAAGTTCGTTGGGCCTCTCGGATGTGGCCCATGTGTCAAGTGGAATGAGAAACTCGAAATAACCTCTTGCGCCAAATCTTACTATTTGGTTTCAATATGTAGTAGATTCTACTTAGTAATAACTGGCATATAAGGTTAATGATTATATTCTTCAATTAAGTGTGGTATATGAACGTAAACATGCCTCATTAGACCTCAACTAATTTTTTTGGTCTTATCAGTTACCAGCTTGCTAATCAACTGTTAGTTAGTTTCGCCAAACATAGTTTAAATAGTCAACTTACATCTTTTAGTATAATGAGTTTTATAGTCAAACCAGTTTATTTCAATCAAATAAGGTGAAACCACCCGATATATTGACCCACAACGCCGTGTCAAGCGCATATTCAACTCAATTCATTTCATTAAGTAGCATTATTTCAAAACGAAATGAATGGCTTACGATCACGTTGCTCATTTTATAGACACGTCGCGCGAAACGCATACTTGACTCATTGTTTTAATGGAGTAACATTATTTAAAACAATTGCATATTTTTCATACAATGCAAATCCAATTTATACCTAATATCAAGAATGTAATCTGGCAATAACAAATGCAGCTAGGTGAGTTCTTCTCTAAATATTCTCAAACCTCCAACAACAAAAAACACAACAAGAATAAAAATCTCTTCCCTATATATTCTCAATCCTTCGACACTCATAACCGTAACAAGAATAAAAACAACTAAAAATGAGTGGCAGATTTGATAATGTTATCACTGGACCTTGTGTAGAGTGCACAAAGCACCAAAATGTATGCGAGCATAATTGTTTGTTGGAAAAATATCTCCCGACAAGCATACATGAAGCACTCACCAACATTCGCAAGTTGATTAGTCCGAGTAAAATTAACAAGATTATCAATTATGTTGATGCGGAGGACAAGGACACGGCTGCAAGGACGTTGATCATAGAGGCGAACATGAGGAAGGCAGACCGTGTTCGTGGTCCCGTCACATTGGTCAGGGAACTTCAGGCAAAGATAGAAGAGACGAAAAAGGAGCTTGATTTTGTTAACCAACAGATTAAGTCCTTCAAGGGAAAATAATGCCTTTATGGTTTGCTAGCAAAGGAATAAGATTTTTTTTTTTTTTAAATCAAACCATGTTATTTGATGATTGTCTCTGAGACGTTAGAAGCTGGGATTATTGCATTCTACCTTGTTGCACTTATTATAATCTTTATGCTATATATGAAATTTTCAAACTTCTTGCGCACGAACATATTATTTTACTTCAATTTGTTTGATAGATACGCGTACATAGTTTGAGTGCATATTGAACTGATGGTAAAATTCATTAAAGGAATCTGTTAACATGGTGTAGACAAGCCATAAATACTCGTACACCTTATTTTGGACATTTCGCGGGCCTACCTTGTATTTGGTACAATGGATTATCGATGCCGCTAAGAACTTTGGTATTACTGCTTTATGCAATAAATATGTTAGCTATTTTATGGCACTCTATGCATTTTTCTTTGACAATGTATAATTTAGTTATCCTTTTGGTGTATTTCTCTTTGTGTAAATTTGAAATTCGACCCTCAAATGAGTAAGAAAATATAGAAATAAAAGAGGGAAAAGTGTAATGTCATAGTCCAAATTGGTAGGTTGAAATGTGGAGAAGAAGCCAAATCTATGCGAGTTCCAATTCTAATACTTCACAACAAAAATAAAAGTCACGTTGAAATGTAGTATATCTTGAAAACTTGTCCAAGTAGTAATAACATCCATAACATGGAAACATCGATAATGGCTTGGGATCCCACCCCACCTAGGACTCATACCGCACTCATATTTATGATAGTTCTATAATTTATCAAACCTTCCAAAAGTTTCACATTTTCTTACATTGTTAATTTCAATTGCAAATGGTCTGGGCTGTGAATGTGTATTTGGGGAAGTATAAACATGACGGTTGCAAAACTTTGATATAACTTCGTTTACAGTGGGTATCGAATAAAGGGAATTATGCGATGATTGACGGAATCAAGAAATTGGGTCACTGCATATGGTGTTAGAAAGTTCGTTACGGTCAAACCGGACAAAGACTTTAGTTGAGAGAGATTGAGTGCATGTCTACTCTGTATAAGTGTGATTATGGGGAATAGTGACTACTGTAGCATGGGAATATGTTCCATATTTATAGGTATGTGTCTTCAAATGGAGGAACTCACAAGATTATGCCAAGTATAGGCTTCTCAATGTGCCACCAATGCCTTATTGGGCTCAAAGCCCATAAGATAGGTTTAACCCAAAGTCTAATTGGGCCATGTGAGGGCATAACTGGTATTTTAGCATCGCGATCGGACTTCTGACAGGCTTTATGGTCCGGATTGGACTAAGCTATCTGATTCAGCTCAGTACACTTGGTCTTTAGGTAATAAGACATCCGACCCTTAGGTCATACGATCCGAAGCTAGTCTTTTCCCTACTATTAATTTCACTAAGAGCGGTACAAGTGGTGAGGTAGGTCGGATAGTGCATCCGGACCTATTCCTGCTTAGAACCAAAGTCCGAATACTCTTTGTGAAGGTCGAACCAATGGTGTCGGACCAACTGGTCGAGCTTCTCAGTGAGTGTAGACTAATTCACCTTAGGATTCGTCTTAGAACGTCTTAAACGGATTGGACATTGTTCTGTATCAACATATGTCACCCTAGTTTCCAAGTATCTTTGTTGAAGATAGTTGTGGAACTATAATTTGGAGTGTGGGAGAGCTCTTCTGTTGTTGGTCCAATCCGTTTCTTAGAAAAGAAAAATTCTTGTGGTCCGTGCCCTTGATGGGAAAATACTTGATGCTTTTCCCATATCTCCCCCCCCCCCCTTTCTTTCATTCCGAGACAGAGGGTCTCAGACTGTTGGAAAAAAGGTATTTGTAAACGAGACTGGGTTTTGGCATTAAGTTGATTTTTTGCTGATCCGGTACTGTCGTAGTACAATGATCCGTATGTTGTATACTGTCGTAGTATGGGTATCCGAAGAGCATATGGGTTGCGGATGGTTTGGCCTAGAGTGAAGCCGTTGGGCCTCAAATTGTGTGATGGATGGGCCATGAACGTCCCGTCGGCCCACGGGATGGAAAAAAATGTCTCCTGAAGAGTTTTTTACTCAACAAAATTGGGGTAAGACGTCTTTTCACCAAGTGGTTCAAATCTAACCATTGGATTAATCGCGATGAATGAGCGAGATTGAATCCTGATCGACGTGATGGTTCGGCTTCTCAATTTAGCCTCCCTATATATAGAAAATTTTACCGTCATTTGCACATCGCTTAGAGAGAGAATTTTCGCAATCTAACTGAATCCGAAGTATTGCAAGTGAGTCCGAGTGCTGTGTCTGTCGCTGTCAATCGCTTTCAACCCGTCCGAGCTTCTTATCAAGTAAGTTTTCTTTTCCAGATCTATTTTTATGTACGTGTCTTCCTTTCTGGCTTTGGCCTTGTTTATTGTTCGTCGCATGCTGCTTTTTACTCTTTTCGGACCTGTTACATCTGCCCTTTGATAAGTAGTTGGACTCGGATAATTATTTGACCCGTGGCTCGGACTGTAGATGAAATAAGTAGTCGGACTACAACAAATCATAACGATACGGAATAATCATGAATCTGTAGCCTTAAAAGTAGACTGTGCGTATGGATCCGTTGGTCCGGACCATATGTCCATGTAGGTAGGAAGATGCCTTCTTGTGTTCACATCGCTTGCTACTCGGTCCCATTGAGCCGGACTGCGTCCTGTATGATTTTTGTTGCCCTAATAAGATACATAAATTAACTCTCGGACAATCAACAATCCCGAGTCTAAGTTGCTTCCTTTTCTGTTACCCTAGGATGTCCAAGAGCGATAGTCAGAATCGTCGTGCAAGTAGAGATTATGAGTCCGGGTCGAGTGTTGTGTCAGAATCGACGAGTTCCGTACGTAGCTCATCGTCGTTAGGTCTGTCCAACATGAATTCAGTCATAATGTACGATGTCAACGATTTCGTGGATCTATCGGACCCATACGTCAGGAATATGTTTGAGTCGCCGATGTCCTCTCCCTCGGAATTGGTTATTCCGGGGTCGAATTTTCCCGAGCGGCAACCGCGTGTCCGTGTCGAAACGCGCGTAATCGGGACAACTTCCTCTCCCAAAACTCCGGTACTTTATTGACTCCTTGACTTTTGAGACTATAGTAGCGACAATTTTGTGGGCTAATCCGCTATGTTTCGATTTCTCAGGACTTTATGTCGGAAGGAATATCCAATACTAGCGGAGGACAATTGTATTTGTCCATTTTCGAGCCTGGAGTGGAAGACAGCGTAAGGACTGTCGTACCGTTGAGGTCCAATACTTCATCGTCTATGCGTTTGCGCTCCGCAACCTTGGTGACCATTGATAGTGATGATGAAGAGGACGAGGAGGAACACCCTCTCTTATTTTCGCGGCGTGCTATCGGGACGGTAGGAGGACGGAGTAGTCTCCGACCGAGCGGATCTTCTAGTGTTCCCATGGGTGGGGATACTAAGAAAAGAGGCGATAAGGCGATGAAGATCAAATTCCCACATCCTGCATCCACTGTAGTATGTCCGGACTCCTTTGGTGAATTAAATAGGGATGGACGGTTGCCTACATGTGGGTCGAAGTTGGTTACCGCGGATATTCCTGAATTGCGGTGGAAATAGGAAATTCCGGAGTCCGTGGAGATCATGATCCCGGCTACGGAGCACATGTTCTATAGCCCTCTGGAGGGATATATATATATATGCGTTCATGAAGTGGCTCTTCAGTGTGGTTGGCGTCTTCCGATCGCCCCGGAGCTGAAGGAAATACTCAACTACCTCGGAATCGGTCCTAGCCAAGTGATTCCCAATTCACTTGGCAATTTAATATGTTTCGTAATGATCTGTAAATTGCATTGTGCGGACGTAAGCGTGGATAATTTCCGCCACCTATTCCGGATTGGCTCGAGCCGTGGAAACCCTTATTTCTATTCACTGGTCGCGAGGCAGGTGTATACTTTTATGCAGCATCCAATATCCTCTTTTGGGGTGAAGTGGTGGGAGAAATTTGTCTTCATCCGGCTGGCCTTGAGACCTGGTTAGTCCAAAGATGAGCGGGAGGAATGGGGCCTTCCCGTGAGATTTCATCGTGAGAAGATTCCGACTCTTACTACTCCACCTGGCCCGTACCGGCTTGGATAGCTTCCATGCATAGGGAAAATAATCCTCCCTGTTACCCCTTTTATGGATTAATTTTCCAGCCCTTGCCTTACATGGCCGGGCTAACTGGTGTGGTTCTGTATGGGGACCAACACGATTTTTGTAAGCATGACAATTTTCTAGAATATGCCACGTTTGTCCTCCGTTTCTGCTGATAATTGCGGATCTCTTTATATGATCCGAACTTCATTGTATACTAATGACCTTGTCCGCTTTATTTGCAGCTTACTCGTTCAAATACATAATGTCGACTCTCCGCCTGAAGAGGCAACAGCAGCGGGAGGAGCAAGAAGTGCAGCGGATAGTTGGGCTTCGTGATAAAATCATGAACATACCTGTGGTTCTTCGTATGGATAATCCGAAGAATGCCGCCTTTGTTCAAGGTTGATGAGGAACGGAGGATCGCTGCTGGTGAGCCACTTCCGAAGCTTACCGTACGTGACAAAGGTATGGCTGCGGGTGCTACTCCGGCTGGGACAAGGAGTGCTCATATCCTTGACAGAAGCGTCTTGGATAGTGACGTCCGAAGGGAAATTCACTTGGGAAAGAGGCCAGCTAACTCGGACCCCGGTCATGAGGCGAAGAGATTAAGGGATGAAAATCCGATAATGGGAGAGGCTGTTGTGTCCACTGAAGTCAGAAGGTACGTGGACCTTCCTAAGATTGAGCGGGTGGGTGAGCTATCTGAGCTTCATCAAAAGGTTAGTTTTGATTTTATGTCATTCTTTATGCGAATTGTCCGTAATTCGGAATTGTGATCTCCTCATGTAATATAACTCTTTTTCTTATTGTGACATCTCGAATACATGCTTCAAGCTATGAAGGTGAAGGCCACTGAGAGGGCGACCGTGGACACGGATATGTATCTGGCCGAGGTAGGGCATGCGGAGGAGGCCGAGCAGGTTAAGCAGCTGAGGCGAAGCTAAAAGCTTTGGAAGAAGAAAAGGCCAAACTGGCTATGGAACTTGCCGAGTCGAAGGCGGACTACAAGGACCAAAATGACTTTGTGAATCAAGTTTTTGAAATGTTCATGAATTTCAAAAACAAGTTGTTGTCTAAACTCCAGAAGACCCGACTCGAGGCTGCTGAGGCTTACGCTAACTCTGTTTCCGACCAGTTTTCCAAGGAGTGTTTCTTCGATGCCATCCGATCCGATGGGTTTGCCTCTGCGATCGGGCGTTTGATGGTGAAAAATATCTTGCCTGCGGACTTCGACCCGAAAGCAGCCGATTTGTCTTCTAGACTTTACGCGGATGGAACTGCCTTGCCAAATGCCGGCGTGACTGATTCGGAGCTTGGGGGCTGCGAGTTTGCCTCCATTGTTGTTAAAGGGGAGAAGGTAGCCATCAATAATGGTGGTCTGTATCTTTCGGCCTTTGTTCCGGATGTACTGGCGGAGGTTTGTCTGACGCCGTTTGATGACTTTCCGGAGCTACACCACCACTGGTTTGGCTTGCCGGGACGTGTGGTCGGACGTCCTGCAAACTTCAACTTTCATCAACATATCCGAGAAGTAAGGCTGAGACCTGAAGCTTTAGAAGCAGTGGAGGCGCACGGATTTGCCTTGGGCGAAAGTGCAGAAGTGTCCGGAAGTCAGAGCCATAGCGAACAAGCTTAGATTCAAGTGCTTATTTTAAAGTCCGGGGTATGCCTCGTTGAGCTTTGTATTATTTAAGACCTATTTTTCTTTGATAGTTTGTAATTGCTTTAACAATTTCCTTTACCGCAACTTGATGACTTTGTTGTGCTTGCTCTATTTTGTAGATGCGAAGCTTGTTGTTTTATCTTTCTGAAAAACAAACAAGTATTGCTATAGAGGCAATCCACTGATAGTTTATATCTGACGTAGGATCGGATCGTGCATGATATAGATTGGAGTGTCGGACTACTGTAATACTATATTGATTACACAGAAAACTCAAGCTTCTCATCTGGATTAATAGGTCAGATACTTGAGTGTTTTTCGTGGAAGTTGATAGTGTCGGACTAGTCAACGTATCCGCCTCAACAAGAAGTAGTCCATCCTTCCCTGGAAATTTTTGCTTGGTTTTGATAGATCGTTAGATCCGAAGTAAGTTTCCAAAATGGTTTCTACTTCACACCTTTAACTCGCCGTGAGAAAGGGATTTTGTGTAATCACGTCCGAATTGGACGATTTTTCAGGGTGTTGACATTGTTGGGCCTTTATCTTTTGGCGAAATGGGTTTCTGGCCCAATAACAGCCCAGGTCCACTGTAACCGTTGATATTTGCCACGTGTTGATGTGTAATTGTCTATAAATAGGTATAATTGTACATTCACCAACGTCATTATCCCTCTTCCACTTTTAGCTAAAAGCCAAAGTTTCCTTGAAGTATAGTCCGAAGTCCTTCCTTCGGAGACTTATAGTGTCTGTCTGAGGGTGATCCATGATCTTAGGAGCTTTGACCTTCATGGGTTGTTTTAGTAGGTTGCCTGGATGCCGGATCACCTTTTGGATAAACACTTAAGGAGTATCTCCGAAGGTGATCTTGGATCCGAACAGCTTCTTAGAGATTCTGGATCTCCTTTGAGATATACCCCATAGGGATATCTCCGAAGGATCTTTTGCTCTTCTGCTCCTGGGGTGTTGGATCCCCTTTCGGATAGACACTAAAAGAGTGTCTCCGACACAATTCTTTGCATTGCTTCGGAGCAAGGGTGCCTGTTGCCGAAATGCAATGCGATCGGACTTAGCCTCTTGCTAGTCCTTATCTCGCATTTGGTTACAGGCACGCATGCTTCTAAGTAAACTTTTCCCATAAAATAATATAGAAGTGTATCCAAAAAAAGGTGTCGTACCCTTTCCAATGTTGCTGCGAAGCAAGGGTGACGGTTGCCTAAATGCGATGTGATTGTACTTAGCCTCGGGCTAATCCTTATCTCGCATTTGGTTGCCGTCACGCATGCTCTCAAGCAAATCTTCCAAGATTTAAACCTTATCCGAGATGTCGTACTCGGAACTTCACTTCGTATACCCAAAGGTGATCCGATGGCTTGGAAACATCTAAGCGTAAAAGCTTTGAGTAATGCTGCTTACCTCTCGGGTCGCCTTTTGGGTGGACAGATCAGATGTGTCCGATCCTTCCAACTAGTGCACGTTTGATCATTGGTCTGGATTGTCTATCTCGGTCATGTGTGCCCATTTATTAGGCTACTCCCTTTATGAATGGGCTCAGGTGGTTGAGATCGTGATTCTGAGGCTATCCTTTCGCCCTTAAGCAGCTGCTAGCAATGCCTCGGATAAGTCTCTTTTATATTTGGCTCTTCCGTCCCCAGCACGTGCTGTCATTGACTTGAGTTTATGCAAAGGCTCGTGAATGACCACAGGTGCAGGGGGTTGAAGGTCCGGGAAGCTTTATTGCATGAATCCGAGGAGCTCTATGTCCGGATGATCTGATATCCACCATTCTCATGATCATTGCTTAATTATTGATCCTTGTGTCAAAGGTCGGAGTGATATGCATCTTCGGACTCAGGCAAGGTTTCAAGGTGATAAGCTCAAATTATACTCTATAAAACTTAAGAGAATAAGCTGTAGTTGTAGACTATGTTTAACTCGGTATCGTTCTCTAGGGAATTAATTAAGCTACCACAACGAAATAGAGCAGAACGTTGTTTGTGAGTAACAAGTTGGTTTTGAGTGATTTCACTTCTAAAACACGAATTAATACTAAAGCAAATAAATGGTTTTGATCAATAAGAGAAAGCGAACACGGTAGTGATGATCCGGTTATGCTAATTCAATGCTAAGGTAATCGTTCATATTTGTCACACGGTTGGTGTACAGAAAACAATCAACCCAATTCAACCAAGTCATTTTTCGAAGATTTGAAACTAGAGAAATCGTCAGGTTTGTCAGACCGACGATTCTTAACCAAAATGAATTAGAATATTTCAAACTAGCGTATTGGATTGAAGGTTTATACGAAAATCTCAAACTAGACGAACCTATATAAACGAATGTAAACCCTAGATTCGAATCTGCATAACTGTTGGTCCAGATAACGGCAAAGAAAAACACTGGGGGGGTGAATAGTCTTTTACAACTTTTGTCGATAAACACAAATTCTCAGATATCTGTGTAGATATCTGATACTTAATTTCAGAGAGCGGAAGACTTTTCTGTGATAAGTGCACGTTTCAAGAAGATGTGTAAATACTCAGCAAGGTAAATAAAGCAAGTAATAAGTTGCAGAAAGTAAATAACACTGATCTTTATAGTGGTATTTGAAGGTGGCGTAATCCTTCAACTAATCCACTTCGGACTTTCTCAGACCTAGAATCCACTAAGACAGATAATTGAGTTCACCTTACAAATATCTTCTCTCGATCCCTAAATACACTAGGTTCCCAACCAAGTGTTCCCCCTGAGTTATTCCCCGGCTCCCAGCCAAGTACTTCCTATACTCAGTAACCTTGGAGTTATTCCTTAGTTTCCCATACTAAGTACTTCCTATACTACACGTCGTTTAAGGTGTTGGTTAAAGTAGTTTGTCAGGTGAGTAGTCTTAATAACTTTCTCAGTTATGTAGGAATACTCTATAGAACAAGAATCACTTAACACACTTCACAATGTGTGGTGATATGTTATTTACAGACCCAAGTCTATGTTAAATGTTCTGGAGAATGAAACTCAGATACTTGATCTTTTGATTCAACTCCTTCACAGATAGCAATGCTTGTTAAGGATCAGGACACTTAGAACTTTCGTGCTACTTAGGATTCAAAAGCTTACTCGCAACTGTAAGCTAAAGAGTAAGTAGGTTGAAGGCTTGTATGATTGAAAGAAATAAGTTCGTTCTGTAAGTTCAAGGTGTTCAGTGTGTGTCTTTCAAGCATTCTAAGTGATGATATTTATAGTTGAAAATCATGCTGTTTGAATAGTATCCGTTAGGCTTAATGAAATTCAAACTATTGATATTTGAAAATAGTACTGCAGAAGACGTTGTCTCTTTCCAGAGATTTCATGTTTTGTTCAGATGTCTCTGTCTGCGCATTTATTGCATTGTACTATTTTTGTCCTGGAGTGCCAACGGAACTATACATGCTTTCTGAAGCATTGCATGTCCCTTTCCAGAGACCTTCTCATCTCCAAATACTTGTTGAAACATTGTTTCCTAGAGACATAGTTTTTATCCAGGGTATCTGAGTGTAGATATCTATGGGCACTTTTCCTCGTTCAGAAACCTTGTGTTCTCAGATATCTTTTTACAAAACTTGTTTATTGAAAAACACTTGTTTATTCAAGATATCTGGACATAGGTATCTGATGACCTTCGTCTTCAGCAATCTTGTGCAGTCTTCAAAACTTCAAAAATGGTTGAACTCTTCTGTTGGATGCCTTCTCTTTGGTCTTCTTCGAAGATATAAAAATTACATTCAGGGACCTAACATCCTATACAAGATTTGCTAGACTAACATACTTAGTGATTTTCCTCTTTTACAGTGTTCAAGTGAACCAAGAGTACTAACCATCTTTCTGAGCTAAGATAAGTCATTAGTTTGTGATCAAAATCTAAATAGATATTCCTAACAAATTTCCCCCTTTTTGATCAGTCAACGATGACTATCTTTAAAACCTATTACAACTTGAAAGAGGGAACAATCTAACACTTAATCATTTCTTATGATCTTTTCTATTTATTTTAATTAAGTGCAGAAAGTAAACATTAACCAAATCACAAGGTGTGATCTTTGCTGACAAGTTATCTTTTTATAGATTGATATCTTAGAGTAGGTTCATCAGATATGTTACAAGTAAAGTTTACAGATAACTTTTACAATGATAAAACAGTAAAGCACAATCAGCAAGATACAAAATACATAGTTAACTAGGACAACAGGAGTAACCAAGCTCAAAGTAGACATCCTAATAAACTAGTCTTCAAGTCTTCAAAACTTCAAGTCTTCAATCAGCAGATCTATGGATCAATATGCAAATTCCCTATCCCCAAACCTTTTGATATCATCTGAGTAGTCAAAGAGCAAAGTCCTGACTATCATCTCAGTGTTTCTGGCAAATCCACAAACTTCCTTGTAGGTTTTGGTGGGATTCTTCTTGGCAAATTGTTTGACCCACATATACTTTCCCCATTTCCAGGCATGCTCAATTCTGATATCTGATAGCTTGAAGTATTCATATATGATCTTCAGATATCTGATGTCACCCTTGTATTGATCTTCAGTCATGTAGAAAGACTCATAGGGTTCCATAACAAGTCTTGCTCTTGTGCCTATTCCAGTGATGTTAGGAATTCTGTGCACATCATCTGGCTTTCCATAAGGACAATCATCAGAGAGGTCCTTTTTCATGGCTTCTATTCTCTTGATTACTTCAAAATCCAACCAGGCTTTGATGTGGTTGGTATTAATCAAGACTGGCCTGTCTTTTCTCCATGCCATGAGCTGTTTATGGATTGGTTTTGGAAATTTTTCATTTACCTGTAAGTGCTTGAGTTCCAAAATCCAGTAGCCATTCTTCTGATTAATGCATCTGTAGATAGAGGAGTCATTGTTGGTCTTCACATACTCAATTCTGGCTTCTTCTGGCTTGCGTGGAAGTTGACCTCTTCTTCTTTCAGCTCTCAATCTATTCCTCCTTTGCCTTGAATTCTCCCTTGGGGGATTGCTTGAAGAACTACCCTGGATTGACTTGGTATTTTCAGAGGGTGTTTTAGCTGCCAAAGGATTTGTAACTATGGGCTCAGATAGGCTATCAACCTTTCTTCTTTTTCTGTGAAGAGGAGATTCATCTTCATCCTCATCTTCATCATCATCTTCCAGATTTCTCTTGTTAGGTGATTTGCAGCCTTCTTCATTGCCCTGGGATTTAATTTGGCCTTCTTCTTCTTCTTCAGAAGACTCATCAATCCCTATCACTTGTCTTCTCCTTGGAGCCTTGGTACCCCTTGGAGGTTTCTGTGTCCTGGCCCTTGTGGTCATTCCTTTTTCAGGAAGTTGCAGAGTGGTGGCCACTATCTGTAGATCAGTCTGACTGGAGGATGGCTCATTTATTTTGAGAGGTGGTTGTTGTGGTTGTTCAGTTTTTCTTTTGTTTCCTCTTCCTCTTCCTCTACGAGCACCCTGAAATCCTCCCCCCATAGTCATTGTTGACTGACTAAGAATCACAAAAGATTCTGCAAGGGAGTCAAAGTTGCCTTGCAGATAGTTGTAAGCAGCAACCAACTTTTCCAGATTGGCCTTGAGCTCTTGATTTTGTTTGATAATACCTATTTCCTTATTAGTGAGCTCTACTAGTGGGCCTTGAATAGCATATGCTTTTCCAGCAGCATAGCTAGCCTCTTCAAAGGCTTTTGCAGCTAAGTTTTGGTCATCATCCCTAACCACGCCTAGGTCTTTCTGAGCAACGACTAAACTGGTTGTTCTCTGAGTGATGAGCTCAGTGAGTGTCTTCATTTCTGCAGGGACTGATGCAATGGCGGCTTTATCTTGAGAAGACAACTCCTTTTTCAATTTAGCCAGTACTTGATATCTGTTCAAGTATTCATTGGAGTTGACATTTGGCAGCTTGCTGAAGATTTCAGAAGCAATCAGCTTCCTTTCAAATGAGAAACCGCTAAGTGTTCATTGTGGTGTTTAGCCAATGCCTTGTCTTCTTCATCACCTGAGTCATCTGCCCAGTGATCTTCATCTGCTTGGACATTTTCATCAATGTTCTCTAGTCCAGCAACCATCTCAGAGATGGGCTTCTTTCCTTTCAGTGAGGAGGATGGTACATCTTTTGGTAATTCAGCCTTAGCATCATGTTTGTCTTCAGATACTTGCTGAGTATCTAATTCCTTAGCAATTGCCTGAGCAGCAAGCTGGAGTTCTTTCATTTCAGCAAAAGCTTCCATTTCCTTGATTGCTTGATCTTCAATCTTTTGGTAATGCAGCCTTAGCATCATGCTTGTCTTCAGATACTTGCTCAGTATCTAATTCCTTAGCAATTGCTTGAGCAGCAAGCTGGAGTTCTGTCATTTCAGCAAAAGCTTCCATTTCTTTGATTGCTTGATCTTCAATGTTTTGGAGCTTTGCTTTAGATTCAGCTATCTTTTTTTCCAGTTGAAGATTTCGCTGTTGTTCCCCGGCTTTCACAGCCAAGTACTTCCTGTACTCAGAAACCTTTTGAGCTATTCCTTAGTTTCCCAAACTAAGTACTTCCTATGCTCAGTAACCTTGGAGTTATTCCTTAGTTTCCCAAACTAAGTACTTCCTGTACTCCACACCGATTTAGGTGTTGGTTAAGGTAGTTTGTCAGGTGAGCTTCTTTAATAACTTGTTCAGTTATTCAGATAGCTCTATGAATCAAGTATACTTAATACACTTTGCAATGTATGGTATCTTGTTCTTTACTGACCCAAGTCTATGATAAGTGTTCAGGAGAATGAATCTCAGATATGAAATCTTAGTTCAACTCTTTCACAAATAACAAAGCTTGTTAAGGATCAGGACACTTAGAACTTTTGTGCTACTTAGAATCAAGAGCTTTGGTCGCAACAGAAAGCTTGAAGGTAAGTAGTGTGCTTGAGAGAGCTTGTGAGAGTATTCAATGTAAGTTCTGTGTGTAAGTTCAAGGTGTGTTCTCAAGCATTCTAAGTGTTGATATTTATAGATGAATTTGAGTGCCGTTTGAATAGTATCCGTTAGGCTTAACTCAATTTCAAACTATTGATATCTGAGTATAGTAGTGTAGTAGGTTTGTCTTCTTCTTCGGTTACCGCTTGTGTTCAGACATTTCTGTCCGCGCATTTAATGCACTGTACTATACTTTGTCCTGTAGTGCCAATGGAACTATGCATGCTTTCTGAAGCCTTGCACGTCCTTTTCCAGAGACTATCACAACTCCAGATATCACTTGTTAAAAATATATTGTTTCCCGGAAACATAATCTTTATCCAAGGTATCTGAGTGTAGATATCTGTGGGCACTTTTCCTCGTTTCAGAAACCTTTTATTTCTCAGATATCTTTTGCAACACCATTTATTTAAAAATGCTTGTGTCTTCAAGATATCTGGTCATAGGTATCTGAAAAACCTGTATCTTCAGCAATCTTGTGCAGTCTTCAGATCTTCAAAATTTGTTGAACGTTTCCTGTTGGATGCCTTCTTCTTGGTCTTCTTCAGAGAATAAAAATTACATTCAGAGACCTAACATCCTATACAAGATTGGCTAGACTATCATACTTAGTGAGTTTCCTCTTTTACAGTGTTCAAGTGAACCAAGAGTACTAACCACCTTTCTGAGCTAAGATAAGTCATTAGGTTGCCTTGAAACACTTTAGATGTTTTGGCAGAGTATGAGCCTTGAAGAATTGAAGTAGGTCCTTGTTCAAATCTCCAGGCACCACTAAGGCACTTGCTTGAGCCTGAAAGAGATAGTTTTGAGTTAGTTTCAAAACTTTTAGTAGATATCTGGGTTTTAGAGTAGTCAAGTATCTGTGTTACCTGTGCAACAGCAACAGGCTCAGAAGGTTGGACTATTGAGGTTCCAGGTGCCTCAGATATCTTGGTGTGAGGAGGAGACTTGGAAGTCTGATCCTCAGCATCCTCTCTTTCTATTTGAACCTAAGATTAAAAACAACGTAACACTTAGAAATTTATCTGGAGAGAAACACTTAGACAATTTGATATCTGAGATGTCAATTACCTCCACAGTAGGAGGCTCAGATACTCGTCTCTCAGAAACTTGTACAGTTTCTGGTATTCTCTCTAGTGATGAAGGTTTGGTGGCCTCATCAATTTCCATTGGTTGAGGGGATTGAGTGGGCAATTCCCTAGCAACTTCTACTTCTGTTTGAGCCTATGAGTAGAAAGTGTTAAGTATTTAGAAAAATGAACAGAGTAATATTGTGAAGAATATAGATATCTGAGATATATACCTTCTCAATAGAAGGCTCAGATACTTGTTCCTCAGAGACTTTGTGAGTCTCTGGTTGATTCTCTGATGAGTTAGGCTTCTCAGCCTCATCATTTTTCTTCTCAGTTGGAGCCTGTTAGAAACAAAGAGTTAGTCAAGTGTATATAAAAGATATCTGAAAAGTTATGTCAAAAGAAACTATTTTCCACCTGTAATACAGGCTCAGGTTCCTTAAGTGGTGAGGCTATGGGGCCTCCTTCTCAGTTTCTAAGGCAAGCTTTGCAGCTTCCTCTTGTTCTTTTGTTTCTAATTCAGCCTGTAACAAAGAATTTTTTTTTATAAGTAACAAGATTTAGAAACATAAAATTTCACAAGTGGAGAGTTAAACCATTCAGCTACCTGAGCAGTGTCAGGCTGATTGGTCTCTGGAACATGTAACCCTTCTATGCTTTGGTGTTGTTGTTCCATTTCAGCTTCTTTGTTTGAAGTTTCAGGTACTTCAGAACTTTCCTGAGTGACTAACTCAGTTGCCTCCCCTGTTTGATCATTCTGAGCAGGTGTCTCAGTTTGATCGCTCTCTAGGAGTTGGGGAACCTGCTCATTTGCAGGATTTTCTTCAACATATTGCATTGTTGGCATGTCGAAATGGAGTTCATTGACCATTTCATCAACCACTTGTGGCTGTTGTGGTTGTGGTTGTTGTGGTTGTCTGGAAGCAGAAGTTTGAGTATTTGAGAGCTCTTCCAGATTTTTAAGTGTGGTGTTGACATCAGCGTCTACCAACACTAAGTCACCACTCATCAGGGCTTCTTGAAGTTGTTTATACGTGACTTTCCCTGATGGTGTGTTGGCACCAACAACCTTTGCTATAGGTGCTTGCTCAGCAATCTTTGAGCTAGTTGCTTTCTCAGCAACCTTGGACCTTTTGGTCCTTTTTCCCTTGGCCTTGGTTCATTTTTCAGTAACCTTGGGGGCTGGGATCTCCTCCTCCTTGTCCGATTCGTCATCAAAATCTGGAACGGAGTTATCAACAATCCCTGCTGCTTCTGCAGAGAGTATTTGAAGTTTCTCACTGCTATTATCAGCATTGATGGGTTCATCAGCAGTGGCGGCAGGTATCTGAGAGTCGACATCCATAATGGGTATGCCTTCTGATTTGCCAGCAGACTTCTTTTGTGAAGTTCTGTGCCTTTTGGTCACAACGGAACCGTCAGATACCTCATAAGTCTTTCATTTCTTGGAACCTTTCTCAGATGCAGTAACTTTTTCATCATGTTTGTATACTCATATTTGTAGAGTAGGTTACTATTGGCAATGTCTGCCGTCTCTCTGAGCTCAATGCCAAGGCACTCCAGTAAGTAGCATATCTTCAGTCCATAGCTTACTGTAGCTTTTGGCTCAACAAGGCCCTTAACGATTTTAGGCTCAAAGCCTTGTATCTTCTTCACAAATTTCATGAAGGCGTACTTCCCCCAATCAAAAGGGTTTTCCAGCCTTTTGTTTTGTTGATTCAACAAGAACATCATCATCCAGCGTTCTTGGCTTATCTGGTCAGCTCCTCCTTGTAGACCATCAAAGCATCTGTGAAGAGTACATGCCAATACATCCCAGTGAACCAACAGATGTCTGGTTCTGATGTCAGCAAGTTTGAAGTCGATGGGTGTGTCTGGCTTGTCAAGATCACACACATCACTATATAGTTGCATCACACCTTCAAGGAGATCTTCATCCTTGGTGTCAATTTCAAAATCCTTTCCAAGATTTTGAAGTTCAAACAGCTCACAGAAAGCTGTTTCGTCCAACAGGATTTCTTGTCCTTGGACTTTAGTCTTGATAGACACTGTCTCAGTGCCTTCAGAGACTTTGGAAATAATTGTGGAGTTGTTGTAAAACTCCAGGACATCCAGTGAAGAAACTCACTGGGAAGAGCAGATAGAAAGCCCTTGATTTGTGCCTTTTCAAGCATATCAAGTACCAACTTTCTGTCACCGTTTTTTATTGCGATTAGGTATTCCTCAATCATGGCACCACCCCAAATCATCCTGTGATTTGAAGTCCAATGATCAGGATTGAATTCTCCAATCAACCGATTGTTTGTTATAACCAGCACTGGTGCTTGCTTTTCAGCAGTACCAGATGTAGTAGCTTGGGATTTCTGGGTAAGAGCACGCTTTGGAGCCATCTCTTTAAATAGTGAAGTTTTTGAAAATCGAGAAGAGATTAAGGTCGGAGATTAGTGATTCTTTGCAGAAAAACTAAGAGGGAATCAGTAGTTGCAGAGAAAATGGCAGGGAGATTTGAGAGTATTTTACAGTTTTGTGCAAGAGCAAATGTGGGATTAGGCGAAAGTGATTCCCTTTGACAAAATCCTATATATATATATATATATATATATATATATATATATATATATATATATATATATATATATATATATATATATATATATATATATATATATATATATATATATAATTCAATGTGCAAAAATACACAAATTAATTTTGTGCATTTGTATCTGTGTACGTGCAGTAAGGCGTGGGTAAAATTCGGTTTGCATTAAATTCTTAGTGGGCCACGTCTTAGTTTTTACAGTCCACTATTTTACAGAGAATTAATCTCAGCCTTTAAAATGGAACGCCCATTTAATCAATGGTTAGCATTGCTTTTCCAGCAACGATCACAACCAACCCATTTGATTGTGCCCAATTAATGAATTTTGGCGATTAGCTATCTGAATCACATCTCTTCTGTGTGACTAAGGGACAATTTTGTATCTGAGTCTATCTCACACACAGTATTTGTTCATGTTTTACACAAAAATAGAAATAATACAAATTTCAAGAGAGTAGTTGATTGTAGACAGTTGTACTATTCTCTTTTGTTTTCCCCCTCACTGAGTGATCTAGATATCCGAGTACCTGTCTCAGAAATCTTCAAATAGCCATTTTACCCTTTAACCTTTGATATCTGAGTACCCGTCTCAGATACTTGTTTCACCTTTTGCCTTTGATATTCTGGATTCCTGTTCCAGATATCATATCTCTTCTTTTTCCCTTCTTAATCATACTGAGTTTCTATCTCACTCACATTTTTAGCTTCTTTTAGTATATGAGTTCCTGTCTCAGATACCTTTTTGCCTTGAATATCTAGATGCCCGTTCCAGATATCTTTCTCCTTTCTGAATTTCTGTCTCAGAGATTAGAACTTTTCAGTTCATTTGGTAGCTCCATTAACCCAAGACTATGTCTCAAGGTTAAGAACCTGCTTTCTTGCAAAGGCTTTGTAAAGATATCTGCAAGTTGGTCTTCAGTTCCAATCTTGAGTATCTCTATATTGCCTTTTGTCAACATGGTCTCTAATGAAGTGGTGTCTAACATCAATGTGCTTTGTTCTTGCATGAAATTTAGGATTCTCTGAGTTATGGCAATAGCACTTGTGTTGTCAAAGAAAATCGGAGTTTTCTCTTCATTGACCTCATAGTCTCTGAGTTGTTGTTGTATCCACAATATCTGTGAAGCACAACACACAGCAGTAATATATTCAGCCTCTGTGGTAGATGTGGCAATTGAGTTTTTTTTCTTGCTGAACCATGATATTAATCTGGCACCAAGAAATTGACAAGTTCTTGAGGTGGTTTTTCTATCAAGCAATGATCCAGCATAGTCGGCATCAGAATAGACAACCAAACTCAATCCACTGTCTTTTGGATACCACAATCCAACTTCTACAGTACCCTTTACATACCTTAATATTTTCATAGCAATGTTGTAGTGTAATTGCATTGGATTTGTCAGAAATCTAGCACACACTCCAACTGCATATTGAATATCAGGTCTACTTGTAGTGAGGTAAAGTAGAGGCCCAATCAATTTCCTATACTTGTGTTCTTCAACACTCTTGTCAGATTCAGTATAGGTCATTTTGGTTCCAATGCTCATAGGTATCTTAGCATTCTTTTCAGAAGACTTTAGATTAAACTTGTTGAGCATATCCTTTGCATACTTTGTTTGGCTAATGAATATTTCATCATTAAGTTGCTTGACTTGCAATCCTAAGAAATAGTTTAATTCTCCCATCATGCTCATCTCAAATTTACTTTTCATGAGCTCAGCAAAGTCTTCACAAAGTTGCTTGTCTTTAGATCCAAATATAATGTCATCAACATATACTTGAACTAGAAGTAGTTTCCCTTTATGTTTCATAGTAAAGAGTGTTTTATCAACATCTCCTTTCTTGAAGCCACTTTCCAGCTAGTATTTGGCTAAAGTATCATACCATGCTCTCGGAGCCTGTTTCAGTCCATACAGAGCTTTCTGAAGCTTATAAACCATTCTACTTTTTGTGGAAACCTCAAAGCCTGGTGGTTGTTTAACATAGACTTCTTCAGCAAGTTCACCATTTAGGAATGCACTTTTAACATCCATCTGATAAACTTTAAAGTCATTATGAGCTGCAAAGGCTAGAAATAGTCTAATTTCATCCAATCTTGCAATTGGAGCATATGACTCATCAAAATCTAGTCCTTCTGTCTAGGTGAATCCCTTGGCAACCAACCTTGCTTTGTTTCTGGATATTTCACCAGACTCATTCATTTTATTTCTGAAAACCCACTTGGTTTCAATTACAGATATTCCGTCAACAAATGGAACTAGTTTCCAGACTTTGTTTCTCTCAAATTGATCCAACTCTTCTTGCATTGCAGAGATCCAATCTTGATCCTTTAATACTTCTTCTATAGTTTTAGGTTCAATATTTGAGATGAAACATCCATAAAGAGAGTCAGCAATTGCTCTCCTAGTTCTAACTCCTTGGTCTAAAGGACCAATCACATCCTTGGCAGGATGATTTCTTATCCATTTCATAAAGGGTTTTGAACTAGTAGGATCAATATCATTTTGATCTGAATGTGAATCAATATGATCTTGATAGGATACTTGTGTAGTATCTGAGATATCTGGCACATGGGAAATGCCATGGATATCTAACACTTTTTCAGTGTTAGAGATATCTGGAATTTGTTTTTCAGCAATCTCATTCTCAGAAACCTCTTCATGATGAAGGTTCTCAGTAACCTGTTCCATTTCTAGAATTATCATAGGAAATTCTTCATCATGTCTTAGAGTCATCTGGTTGTTACTAAGCAATGGTTGCTTTCCATCGTCAGATTCATCCTCTAAGTGAATGATAGAGTTTTCTTTTGAGGATTCTTCTTCAGAATCTTTAATCATCAGTTCTTTGAACCTATCTGAGAGTTCTTCATTCAAGGGTACTTTCTTGTTTCCTTCGTAGAAGACTACATGAACAGATTCATCAATCTTTTGCGTTCTTTTGTTGTAGATTCTGTAGGCTTTGCTATTCAGAGAATAATCAAGAAATACTCCTTCATCTTCTTTTGGTTGAAATGTTCTAAAGTATTCCTTTCCATTGTTAAGAACAAAACATCTGCAACCAAACACCCGTAGATGTGTGATACTAGGGGGTCTACCAATCAAAAGTTCATAAGGAGTTTTGTCATGGTGTTTGTTAATCAAACATCTATTTTGAGTGTAGCAGGCTGTGTTAACAGCTTCAACCCAATAGATTTCACTAATTTCAGTGTCAGTAAGCATTGTTCTTGCTGCTTCTTTTAGGGTCCTATTCTTCCTTTCAGCAACACCATTTTGTTGTGGTGTCCTTACTAAAGATAGTTGATGTTGTATACCTTTGCAGGTACAAAACTCTTTCATGTACTGGCTCACAAACTCAGTACCATGGTATGTTCTGATTACAAATACCTTGTCATTTTTCATGACTTCATCTTATTCAGCAAGTTGGGTATCTCAACCCTTGCATCAGATTTTTGTTTGAGAAATACAACCCAAGTGAATCTTGAGTAATCATCAACAACAACCAGACCATAGTTCTTTCCTGCATAGCTAGTTACAAAGGATTCAAAAAGATCCATATGTAACATTTGCAGTGGCCTTTCACTGGAGTGTGTAGTTTTAGACTTGAAAGATGTTTTGGATTGTTTTCCCATTTGGCAAGCTGAGCATATACCATCTTTTCTATATACCATTTTGGGTAAACCAACCACCAATTCTTTCTTGGCTAGCTTGTTCAGAGTTTTGAAGTTCAAGTGACTCATTCTTTTATGCCATAGCCAGTTTTCTTCAGTGTGGCCAGATTGACTCACCATGAGACATTCTTCAGTTGTGGCAGATGCCCAGTCAGCAACATAAAGATTTCCTTTTCGCCTAGCAACCAAGACTGTCTACTTTGACTCATTGTCAATTACTTTGCATAATTTTGACTTGATCTTGACAGTGTACCCTTTGTCTATCAATTGACTCATGCTTAGGAGATTATATTTCAATCCCTTTACATGTAGTACTTCAGAGATTGTAAGAGCTCCAACCTTCAGATTTCCAAAACCTATGGTTGGATTTTCATCTCCTCCAGCAAATATAATAATTGGTCCTTTATCGCATTTTCTGTAGTTAATCAGATTTGCTTTGTCTCCTGTCATGTGCTTCCCACATCCACTATCAAAATGCCACTTTGGGTTCTTCCTCAGAGTGTTCTGCACAAAACAGGAAACAAGGAGTTAGGCTCTCATTCCAACAATGGAACCTCTGGACTAAAGAATCTCCCTGTATGAATCCATTTCTGAATGAACTTCCTTGGGATATTCTTTTGTCTTGTTGGAACATAAGGAGGAATTTTAGGTAAATGATTGGTGTCATTATCATTTAAAGCTATTTTCCTTCTTGGTGTGTTCCTTGGTGCTCCTCGTGGTGCTTTCAGATACTTGTCAGATTGCTGAGTCTGCTTTTTTGCAAACTTAGCTTTCCTTGAAAGATTTCTTCTAGCCCTGGTATTCAGAGTGGTCGTAACTTGTTCTTTCTTCCACTTCTGATGATTGCAATGCACAATCCTGGCTTTCATCCATCGTTCTTGCTCTTGTTTATACTCACGAGCGAGTTGTTTCCCGATGGGTTTATAGCCAATGCCATTTCGAGCACCTGGTGTTGTCTGAGTTCTCTTCTCAGCAGCTTTGCTAGTCTCTGGAACGTCTTTCTTTCCATAAAATGTGATGTTGGAAAATTTGCTTGCTCCTGCAATTTTTCCTTTCTGAGAGACATAGCACTGTAGGTGATTACACTTTTCAGCGTTATGTTTCTTTACAGAAACATTCCCAACAGTTTTCTTTTGGACTTGTTTTTCCCACAAAGGTTTGGTTGCGACTGCCTATCCTTTGTCAACAACCTTAGCTTTCTGACCAATGCTGTAGGTTATTTGAGAACCATTTTACTGAGCACTAACGAACGTTATTCTTTCGTCATTCTTATTCAGAGTAGTAGAGCTATTTGTTTGTGTGTCCAGCCCAAGTCCTCCCTTTTCTGAAGGATCTCTTAAATAAGAGTGTACTTCAGTAAGAGTGTCACAAGCTTTGGCATAGGATTGAAAAGATAGTCCTTTCTTCTTGAGTTCCTCATTTTCAGAAAGAAGATCTTTATTTTCCTTTTGGAGTATATCCATTGCCGTTCTGTGTAACTTCTCCATTTCAGATATATGTGCTTTGAGAAATGCATTTTTAGCATCCTTTTTCTCCGATATCTTGAGTAATTGTGAATTTTCCTTCTAAAGAGAATTCGTTTCTTCTTCAAGAATGTCGGTTCTAGCTCGGATCATTTGAAATTCTCTTTTGTAGAAATCAAGTTCTCTTCTGAAATATTCTAAATCTCTGATTTCTTCCTCATCACACTCATAATTTATGAATTGAGGAATGTTGGTTACCTCGTCAGCCATTAGACAAGTCTCAATGTTGGAGCAATCTAGATAGATCTCCTTAGCAACCCCACATATTTCCCTTCTCTTTTGACCAAAGTCAACTAATTCATGAGTGATGCCACATGATTCTGGAGAAGGTAGTTTGGTATCATCTGAGTCTTCTTCCTCAGATTCTGAATCAATATCAAGATCATCTAGTTGGATTTGAATCTTTTTCCTTTCTTCAGTGAGCATAGCTCTCTGACCTCTTTTGAAGTTTCTTTTATCTTTCTTGTCACCTGTCTTTAGCTTATTGAAAACAGGGCATTCTCTTTTAAAATGACCAGGTTTCGACAATGTAAAATGAGATATCGCTTCCGATTTCGCTTCCTCAAGATTAGATGCTTGTCGAGCTTGTTCAAATGAGCTTGAGAGCTGCATATTTTTGTACTGGTGATAGTTTGAGCCTAGATGCTTTTTCAGCTTTTCTTTGGCTTTTCTTCTCTCAATCTCACGACTAACGTATTTTCTCATTTGATTTACAGCAAGAGCATCTTCCTCAATCATTTCTTTGGAATCCTTCTTTTCAGAAGTGCCTTGTGTTACTAAAGCAACATTGTGAACTTTCTCAGCAATTATGTCAAAAATAATTGCCAGAGAGAACAAATAATTGCGAAGTGGGAAAAGAGTTCTACTAGAGTGATATTTGGCATTCCTTGGTTGAAATAAAAATACTGAGTATGTTACCAGTTTTGATTCAAGCTTCTCACGATAGTCTTAACTTTTTCAGAGTTAGAGTATCTCTCGCTTTCACCAAGTGCAGCCATTTCACTCATCAATGTTGTGAACCGGAAATCTAGTTCTTCAAGAGTCTCTGTGGGACCTTGTTTAAAGTTTTGGAATTTGAGCTTCAAACCTTCGAACTTATTTTCCTTTGTTTTCTCAGTGCCGGCAGAGATTTCCTCAATCAGTTGCTAGGCCACTTTCGCCGTTTTTGCACCCCACAGTTTATACTGTATGGGCTCTGGAGTGGAACGTATGATGATATTGCGAGCCTGACCATCCAGTCGATTTCTCTTGGCATCTTCCGATGTCCAGAGCTCTATGGGCTTTGGCTCATAAACAACTTGACTAGTAGGTCTTCCACTGGTTGAAGCACCTGTTTGTGAGGAACCACCACTTGGTTCTTCATCAGTGGGAACTCTGTCTCTACCATTAGAAACCTCCATGACCTGCTTGAGTTGTTGAATGACTATGGGGCCATTCTTTATTACTTCAATCATTTCATCACTGATGGCTTCTAGGTGGAGCATCATGTTGTTCTTCCATTTCTCATAATTCTCTGGCTTGAGAATTGGAGCATCACTTAAAGACATCCTGCAGCAAACACACTAAACAGAAAAATCAAGTGTAGGTGAAAAGCAGTTAGTGGGCACTTATCTGGGATCTAGGTTCAGTTCAGAAGGCTTGGGAACCTCCTGGTCTGGTACCACTTGTTGGTCCAGATAACGGCAAAGAAAAAGACTAGAGGAGGGGGGTGAATAGTCTTTTACGACTTTTGTAGATAAACACAAATTTTCAGATATCTGTGTAGATATCTGATTCTTAATTTCAGAGAGCGGAAGACTTTTCTGTGTAAAGTGCACGTGCTCAGCAAGATGTGTGTAAATACTCAGCAAGGTAAATAAAGCAAGTAATAAGTTGCAGGAAGTAAATAACACTGATCTTTATAGTGGTATCTGAAGGTGGCATAATCCTCCAATTAATCCATATCGGCCTTTCTCAGACCTAGAATCCACTAAGACAGATAATTGAGTTCACCTTACAAATATCTTCTCTCGATTCCTAAATACACTAGGTTCCTAACCAAGTGTTCCCCCTGAGTTATTCCCCGGCTCCCAGCCAAGTACTTCCTATACTCAGTAACCTTGGAGTTATTCCTTAGTTTCCCAAACTACGTACTTCCTGTACTCCACGCCGTTTAAGGTGTTGGTTAAAGTAGTTTGTCAGGTGAGTAGTCTTAATAACTTTCTCAGTTATGTAGGAATACTCTATAGAACAAGAATCACTTAACACACTTCACAATGTGTGGTGATATGTTCTTTACTGACCCAAGTCTATGTTAAATGTTATGGAGAATGAAACTCAGATACTTGTTCTTTTGATTCAACTCCTTCACAAATAGCAATGCTTGTTAAGGATCAGGACACTTAGAAATTTCGTGCTACTTAGGATTCAAAATTTTGGTCGCAACTGTAAGCTAAAGAGTAAGTAGGTTGAAGGCTTGTATGCTTGAAAGAAATAAGTTCGTTCTGTAAGTTCAAGGTGTTCAGTGTCTTTCAAGCATTCTAAGTGATGATATTTATAGTTGAAAATCATGCCATTTTAATAGTATCCTTTAAGCTTAATGAAATTCAAAATATTGATATATGAAAATAGTACTGCAGAAGACGTCGTCTCTTTTCAGAGATTTCCTCTTTTGTTCAGATGTCTCTGTCTGCGCATTTATTGCATTGTACTATTTTTGTCCTGCAGTGCCAACGGAACTATGCATGCTTTCTGAAGCATTGCATGTCCCTTTCCAGAGACCTTCTCATCTCCAGATACTTGTTGAAACATTGTTTCCTAGAGACATAGTTTTTATCCAGGGTATCTGAGTGTAGATATCTGTGGGCACTTTTCCTCCTTCAAAAACCTTGTTTTCTCAGATATCTTTTTGCAAAACTTGTTTATTGAAAAACACTTGTTTATTCAAGATATCTAGACATAGGTATCTGATGACCTTTGTCTTCAGCAATCTTGTGCAGTCTTCAAAACTTCAGAAATGGTTGAACTTGCCTGCTGGATGCCTTCTCCTTGGTCTTCTTCGAAGATATAAAAATTACATTCAGGGACCTAACATCCTATACAAGATTTGCTAGACTAACATACTTAGTGATTTTCCTCTTTTACAGTGTTCAAGTGAACCAAGAGTACTAACCACCTTTCTGAGCTAAGATAAGTCATTAGGTTGCTGATCAAAATCTAAACAGATATTTCTAACAATAACCATCACATAACTATTGAGTTCTGGAGAGGTTTAGCTACTCATACTTGAAGCAAAGACGAAAGAATTCATAATCTTGGATACCCAAAGCATAAACATAATGATAATCGCAAGCAAGAGCATACAATTTGACAAATCAATCAAGTACAATTGTATGGAAGCAATAGAGAATTATAACTTACTAAGAATTTGATGTCGATGGTTCGTTACAAGAGAAAATTGAGCTCCAAGATCAATCAATGTCAAAAACTAGGTCTAGGAGCTTTTTTCTAGGTAAAATTCGAGTAGAAGAAGTTCTCCCAAAATTTGCCTAAGTCTAACATAACATGGAAAAGAAATTATGTCAAAAATCCCATCTCGCCGCGGGAAGAATTCCAGATTGTCTCAGTGCCTTTTCTTGCGTCTTCTCGCCGCGGCGAGAATACCCCTTCGCCACAGCGAGCCCTTGATTCCACAATCCCTCAAATTACTGGAATTTTCACCGCGGCGAGAATATTTACTCGCCGCGGCGAGCTTCAATCATCGAGGCATCGCCACTTCGTGGAAATCTCACCGCGGCGAGAATATTTCTTCGCCGCAGCGAGCCTCGTTCTTCTTCGATTCTGCTCATCTCAACAAGCATTTCTCCGCAACACAAAATCCTACAAAAGAAAACCAAGGTACCATAGCATAAAAATGTACAAAAACACTACAAAATGCTAATAAAGACTAACCAAAAGACGGTAAAAAAGACAAGACGAGACTCTAAATTATCGTCTCATCACAAGGCCAAGAAGCTAACTTTGGAATAGGCGGATCAAAGGGTTTGTTGTATGTAGTCGTAGCGTTGTATCATAGTTAGGATACGACTTCGGGCAAAAATTACTTTGGATGTAATAAGTGCTTCGGATGTATATTGTACTTGTATTGTAATTGGAATGATTATGTTTAATAAAAAGATAGAAGTTGCATTGATTTGACGTAAATCCAATTACAACTGTGGGCTTCAAGGCTGGATTAAGAAAAAGACAACTCTCGGAGTTACTTATATCTTAAATCCTAAGTGTAAAACTTTTGGAGGTTCTTGGCATTCCAAGTCCTCTTCAATGCCCGGCCTTGATCATCTTCATGCTCATAACTTCCATTAATTCTCGCACCAATGATCTTGTACGAACCTTCCCACTTGGGTTTGAGCTTTCCAACATGTCCTAGGATATCAGCTCTCCTAAGGACCAAATCTCCAACTTGAAGATCTTTGTTGCTGATGTTCTTGTTGTAAGCCCGTGCCACGGTTGCTTGGTATCGATGGATACTTGCAAGGGCTGCACTTCTCTTATCTTCTAGCATGTTCAAATCATAGATACGGGCCACGTGATTATCAGCATGTTGGTAACCCTAGATCCGAAGCGAAGAGTTTCAACCTCCACCTCGGCTGGGATGACTGCTTCTGTTCCGTAAACTACTGCAAATGGAGTTTCTCTAGTTGCAGCTCTAGCAGTTACCCGATGTGCCCAAAGGACTCCATCGAGATCGTCCGCCCAGTTTCTTTGAGAGGTTCGGAGCCTCTTTTCCAAAATTTTGACAATGGTTTTGTTAGTATATTCTACTTGACCATTTGCTTGTTGGTGCCCGACAGAAGTAAATCGTTGCTCGATCTTCATGGAGTTACACCACTCCTTCAGCTTGTGTCAGGAGAACTGAGCTCCGTTATCAGACACCAAGACTCTGGGCAATCCGAATCGGCAAATGATGTTTCTCCAGGTGAAGGTTCGGAACCAGCTTTCAGTTATTGTGGCCACTGACTCGGCTTCTACCCACTTGGTAAAGTATTCCATGGCAACTATGAGGAACTTCTTTTGGTGCGTTCCTCTATGGAAGGGACCAACAATATCAATCCCCCACTGATCAAATGGGCAAGCTATAATCGCCGGGATCATCGGATTGGTTGGACGATGCAGAATGTTGGCGTAATACAAGCAATCACTGCAACCCTTGGAGAAATCCACCGCATCCTTATCCACAGTTGGCCAATAATATCCTTGTCGGATAATCTTTTGTGCCATTGTCCTTCCTCCGGAATGACTCCCACAACTGCCTGAATGAATTTCTTCCAAAACTATTCTGGCTTCTTGTGGATTAGGCATCTTAAATGGGTGCCATCGAAGGATCGTTTATAGAGATCCTCTCCCAGAATAAAGTATCTGTTACCTCTTGATTGTATCCTTCTTGCCTATTTTGGATCCATAGGAAGGGTTCCTTCCTTGAGATAAGCGAAGATATCTAACATCCAATTGGATTTAGCTGTGCGAACCATTATGTCCTGTGTCGGACTCATAACGGATGAGGTCCGAACTGTCAGAAGAATGATCCCTCTAGTGTCTAAGGCTCTAGACGCCGAGGTATATTTGGCTAATGCGTCTGCTCTTTCATTCCTTTCTCGAGAGAATTTCTCCAAGGAAAACTCCTCAAAACCTTCTACTTCCCTTTTTAACAAAGCCAAATACTTGATCATGGACGGTACTTTGGTGGAAAAGGCTCCGGAGAAATGTGCTTCAACCAGCTGAGAATTCGTATAGGCTTTGAACTTTTTCGCCATCAGAGATTTCGCCATCTTCAATCCGATGAGGAGAGCTTCATATTCTGCCTCATTGTTGGTTACTTTGAAATCCAAAGTAACAGCATAATCTAGTTCCGCTCCTTGGGGAATCTTGAGGTAAATACCTATTCCGCCTAGCCTTCCGGATGAGGATCCATCCACTTGTAGTGTCCACACATCTCTATGTGGAACGAGGGTTGGAGAGGCATTGGCGAGCATCCCCTTTTTTGGTTCTTCCTCTTTAGGAGTTATTTCCACTTCTTTTTCAGCCACTGGTGCGGATGGCATATCAATCAGGAACATGTGTTGCGCTCGGATCAAATCAGAGTATGTTGCTTCTTGTACGTATTAGCTCCGGACGTTGTCAAGGAGTCTTGGATCAATTTCCTTACACTGATCCGTAGGCACACCTTCTGTTGTAGACTGTGGCTCTTCCACTTGAGTAATCATCATGGTCATACAATCGGGCTCTTTATCCTTTGTTTCACTTTCTCGAAGCCCTTTTGCTGTGTAATCAGCTAGGACTTGAGCTTTTTTGGCTGACGGAGCCTGAAAGCTTATGCCATGCTCACTTAACTCAATTGCCCATTTGGATAAGCGTCCTGACTGTTCTGGTTTCCCCAAGACTTGCTTTAGTGGCTCCATGGTGAGGACCAATACCTTGTCAGAGTTGAAGTATGGCTTCAATCGTCTCGCAGTGTGCACTAAGGCATAAGCCAATTTCTCAATCTTCAGATATCTCATTTCTGCCCCTGCCAATGCTTTACTCAAGTAATAGATTGGCAAATGATCGTTACCTTGAATTCGGACCAATACTGAGCTCATGGCCTCATCCGTGACCGCCAAGTACAAGTACAAAGTCTCCTCTTCGATTGGTTTTGACAATAGTGGAGGGGATAGGAGATAGCTCTTTAAATTTTCAAAAGCTTCCTCGCATTCCTTAGTCCATTCAAACTGGTCTCCTTTCCTCAGGATTTTGAAGAAAGGTAGGTTTTTCTCTGCGGATCTGGAAATAAAACGGCTTAGAGACATCAATCTTCCAAGAAGCTGCTGAACTTCGTTGATTGTCTTTGGTTGCGGCAAATCCAAGATTGCCTTGATTTTCTCCGGATTAGCACTGATGCCCCTCTCTGTAACCATGTATCCGAAGAACTTTCCGCCTTCGACTACGAATGTGCACTTTTCCGTATTCAATTTCATTCCGTACTTCCTAAGGATGGAGAAGCACTTGTTTAGATGCTCGACGTGTTGATCTTCGGTCTTGCTCTTAACCAGCATATCATCCACGTATACTTCCATAGTCTTGCCTATTTCTTCTTTGAACATTTTGTTTACCATTCGTTGGTAAGTGGCACCAGCATTCTTTAAGTCCGAAAGGTATGACCTTGAAACAGTAGACTCCGCCCGCTTCAAAGAAAGCCGTTTTCTTTATATCTTCTTGGGACATGCGGATTTGATAGAAGCCCTGATAAGCGTCCATAAAACTTAGAAGTGCACAACACGCCGTCGAATCTACGAGCTGGTCAATCTGTGGCAGTGGATAGGGATCCTTCGGACATAACTTGTTGAGCATTGTAAAATCATTGTACATTCTCCATTTGCCGGGAGCTTTTTCGACGAGGACTACGTTGCAGACCCAGTCGGAGTATCGGACATCTTCAATGTGACCTGCTTTCATTAGCTTGTCTACTTCTGCAGATATGATGGCATCCTCCACAGGTCCGAAATCCTTCCGTTTCTGCCTGATGTACTTAACCGTCGGATCCATGTTCAGATGGTGAACAACGATCCTAGTGTCAATCCCCATTAAGTCATCCGTGCTCCATGCAAAAACATCTACATTAGCTCTGAGACATGCTATCAACTTTATTTCTACTTTGGAGTTCATCTCAGTTCCGATCCTTGTTTTCTTACAGTCATCCCCTTTAATGAGGACGACGTCTCTCAACGCCTCGTGAGCTTTAATCTTCTGCCTTTCAGAAACTTTTCCCTCTTGTTTTCTATCATCGGACCTTCTCTTTAGGGCTTCGGATAATCTGTGGCATCCGTATGTGGCTGGGGGTTAAAGCTTAAAACAGGAGCTGACGCATCGTGGGCGGATAGACTATAACATTCCCACGCTTCTCTAACATTTCCAATCTCTTGTCCGATCCCATGGGGTGTCGGAAATTTCACTTTATTGTGTAAAGGAGATGACACAGACCTAAAGACATTGAGCCCCGGACTCCTAAAATCACATTGTAATTAAAAGGATCGTCCACCACTATGAATAAGATGTAGTTGGTGACCCGATTCGAAGGTTTCCCATGGATACTGGGAGTCGGAGACTCCCCCTAGGATGCACGACATTTCCTCTGAATCCTAGTAAAGAAGTTGCGAATCTCTTTAACTCGATCTTCCCGATGTTCATTCTAGTGAGAGTCCGAGCAGATATTATGTTGGATGAACTTCCAGTATCAACTAGAACTTTCGCTACTTTAAAAGTTGCAATATCTAGAGAAATTACTAGGGGAACATTCGGACTTTCTAAATCTCCTCCTCCGGAACATGGGGGTGGTATTCACTTTCATAATAAGTAATAGCGTTCATACCAATAAGAACAAGAGGGGCATAGGTTCGATCGTTGTTTCGTAAATGTTGAGCATGTCGTTCCCTAGCATTCCTGCTATCTCCTCCATCTAGTCCTCACGCAATTGTGTTAATGATTCCGCTGTATGGCATGTTTTCCATATGCGGATCTTCCTCATAATCATGGTATTGGTCATGGGATCGACTCGGGCCGCCCTTTGGGGGTGGGGGCAACTGATGAGGATGAACTTCTTGCTCCTTTCCTTCTCTTCTCCTCTCTGTTCTTTCATGTCGGGAGGGTTCCTCATTGTGCACATATTCCTTGAGCTTTCCGCTCCTCACTAGATGTTCCACTTCAATTTTGAGTTGTATGCAATCTTCAGTCGAATGGCCCCTGCTCTAGTGGAACTTGTCGTACTCCTTGGAGTCTCTGTTTCTCCTGTTGTTGTCGATTGGCTTTGGCCATTGCACATCTAACTTATTTTCCTCAATACATGCTAAGATGTCGGATCTTGATATGTTGAGATTGGTATATTCTCCATATCTTTTGGGTGGGGTTTTATCTTTACGATATTCCCTCTTGGTGTCGTACTCTCTTCTTTGGTTGGACTTCTTTTGCTTCTGGAACGTATCTGATTTCATTGGTTCCTTTCCCTTCTTAAGAACTTATCACAGAGGGCTTCCAGAGCCTTTTCATTAGGAATTTCCTTTTGGAGAGCTTCTTTCTGAACTGGAAATTCAGAGTATTAGCATACAGGTGCCGGACCCGCTCTTTTATGCTATGTGACTACAGTTGAGACTTCCTTATTGAAGCGTTCCAAGAATTTCCTTTTATCCTCTCCTTCTTCTTGCACAACGCCAGCAAGATGCTCTATGGATCTCTTCTTTTTCTTGGATCTTGCAAACTCTTTAGTGAAAGCTGCCTTGATGTCGGACCAAGATTTCATGATTCCACTCGGCAATGCTACCCAACAATCCATAGCTTCTCCGAACAAAGTGTTCGTGAAATTCAAAGCCTTCATCTTGTCATTGTGACCATTAACATCCATCCTAGTCTCATATCAGGTCAGATTCCCCAGTGGACAAGTCTGTCTGTAGTAATGCTCTAGGATAGGCATACTTGAGTCTGGCTTTTTGACTTCTCTTCTTTTCTCTTCTGTGAGTGGACTTGGATTGGGCTCATTCACCTTCTCATGTGCTTTAACTATCTTACTCAGAGTGGCTATTTGAGTTTCCAGAGCTTTCTGTTGAACATAGATCTCCTCCAGAGTAAGGTACTCTCCAGTTCTTGGGTGAACCGCCACTGTTGGTGCTTGATTTCCCGGGTTAATTGCTGGAACACTTTCTGCCATATGGTCTGTCCGGACTCCTTTCCCTATGTCCGTGAGACGCAACTGCTCTCCTATTAAGAAGGTGTCGGGGATCCTCAGGTTGCTCCAGATTTCCAATCCTTTCCTGAATAGGACATTGCTCATTTCTTGATGGTGCTGGCTCAGCTTGCCTCGGAACCAAAGTTGGAGGAGTGACTTGAGGAGGTTGGCGTTGTTGGATCCGAAACATCCTTGGATAGTAGTGAGCAGTAAACCAAACTGATTCCCATTCATTCCAAAATCTTCCAGTCGGATAATCTGGCCATTTCGGAGAGTAAAATTCTGGCCTGGGGGCGGACCATGTGTTCCTGTCGGAGGAATCTGATTCACATCCCTCGGACCAGCTATTGAGAGACCTTGGCCTCTTTCCGTAGGAGCCAAGTTGCCCCATCCTTGAGGATCAACCCTAGTTGCTTGTATCTGATCCTCTCTTCTTCCTCCGAATGATGCGCTGGCAGTGTGTCCTTCACTCACGTAGTGTTCCTCACTTCTGGATTCATGCCTTCCTTCATGCCCTCTTGTCCGAGGTGCATTTCTTCCTCTGGTCGGAGGTCGACCTCGAGGCCTTACAACTGGAGTTTCTATTCTTGTTGCAGTTGTTCGGGCTGTTCTCCGTGTTCTTGCTATGGTTCGGATGAGCTGGGACTTTTTGTAAGATTCCCACAGATGACGCCAAAATGTCGGGGAGTAAATCCGCAACACCTACTAAGTGATTACTAAGTCTTCTTCCTAACCCTAAAAGCTAGCCCAAGTTCGCCTGGTGAACCTCCAGTGGGTTGGATCACGCTATGGACCTGCACAAAGACTAGTGGGGGGGGGGGGGTTAGAAAGGTAGGTCCGGTTTGCTTAGGGTCAAACCGGACAAAGACTTATTGTGCTCAAAGCCCATAAGATAGGTTTAACCCAAAGTCTCGCTGGGCTGCGTGAGGGCATAACTGGTATTTCAGCGTCGCGATCGGACCTCCTGACAGGCTTTATGGTCCGGATCGAACTAAGCTATCTGTTTCAGCTCAGTACACTTGGTCTTTAGCTAATAAGACGTTCGACCCTTAGGTCATACGATCCGAAGCTAGTCTTTTCCATGGTATTAATTGCACAGAGAGCGGTACAAGTGGTGAGGTAGGTTGGATAGTGCATCCAGGCCTATTCCTGCTTAGAACTAAAGTCCGGATACTCTTTGTGAGGGTCAGACCAATGGTGTCGGACCAACTGGTCGAGCTTCTCAGTGAGTGTAGACTTATTCGCCTTAGGATTCGTCTTAAACGGATTGGACATTGTTCCGTATCAACAAAGTGTAATGTCATAGTCCAAATCGGTAAGTTGAAATGTGGAGAAGAAGCCAAATCTATGCAATCCAATTCTAACACTTCACAAAAAAAATAAGAGTCACATTGAAACGTAGTATATTTTGAAAACTTGTCCAAGTAGTAATAACATCCATAACATGGAAACATCGATAATGGCTCGGAATCCCACCCCACCTGGGTTTCATACCGCACTCATATTTATGATAGTTCTATAATTTATGAAACCTTCCAAAAGTTTCATATTTTCCTACATTGTTAATTTCAATTGCAAATAGTCTGGGCTCTGAATGTGTACTTGGCGAAGAATAAACATGACGGTTGCAAAACTTTGATATGACTTCATTTACAGTGGGTATCGAATAAAGGGAATCATGCGAAGATTGACAGAACAAAGAAATCGGGCCGCTGAATATGGAGTTAGAAAGTTCGTTGGTCCTGTCGGAAGTGGCCCATGTGTCAAGTGGAATGAGAAACTTGAAATAATCTCTTGTGCCAAATCTTACTATTTGGTTTCAATATTGTTGAGGGTGAAGTCCCCTAAACACATGTTGAGTTCTTCCTAAATCGCCTATGTCCAAATCACTGCTAATTGTCCCAAGTCAAGGTCCAAAGCTAGGGTCCAAAACACTCCAAGGTCCATAGCTCTAAAGGGTAAGAACCTGCACAAGTAACTTTGGAGGGGGGGGGGGGGTTAGGACCGTAGACCCGGTTTGCTAAGTGTCAAACCGGTCCGAGACTTTACTCAAGAGAGACTGAAGATCTACTCTGTATAATAGTCGGGAAGGTTAGAGTCCAGGATAAAGGCTTACCTTGCGTTATGAGGATATGTCCCATATTTATATGTTTCCCTTGAGAAATGGAGGACTCACAAGATCGCGCCAAGTGTGCGTCCCAGATTGTGCCACCCATGCCTTCATAGGCCCATGGCCCAATGCCTTGATAGGCCTATGGCCCAATAGGTTGGTTGGGGTTAGGACGTCCCCCTTAGGACTGTAGTATGAGAGAGTGGTTAGGATGCCTTGGACATATTTCTGTATCAACATATGTCCACCTAGTTTCCAAGTATCTTTGTAGAAGATACTTGAGGAATTATAGTGTTTGGGGAGCTTAGAATGCCTTTGACGCCTTGGACATATTTCTGTATCAACATATGTCCCCCTAGTTTCCAAGTATCTTTGTAGAAGATAGTTGTGGAACTATAGTGTTTGGGGAGCCTAGAATGCCTTTGATGCCTTGGACATATTTTTGTATTAACATATGTCCCCCTAGTTTCCAAGTATCTTTGTAGAAGATAGTTGATGAACTATAGTATCCGGGAAGTTTCTTTGTGCGATCGATGTTGTGAGCTTTGAAAATTTTCCTTATTCCGTGTCCTCTCTTGTCTTTCCTCTATCTCCCCCCCCCCCCCTCTTTTCTTACCGTCCGAGATGAAATGTCTCGGACTATAGGAAAAGAGGTATTTATAAGCGAGATAAGGGTCAAACATGGAGGCTTAGGATCAGGTTAGATTTTGTCTCTTGGGTGTCGGATCCGAACTTCGAAAAAATATATAACTTCTTCCATTTGTCACACTCCTTAGAGAGAATAATTTTCTAAGTAGATAGTTGAAGCAACTTGGGTCCGAGCCTTGGCGTATGCGTTTGGTCTTTGTCGACCCGAAATTAAGTCTTAATCTACTATTCTTGAAAAGTTAACCAATCCACCATACTGTTCACGCCATTCACAGCTTTACTGTTGGTCCACTAGGCCTTCTTTTCTTACTTTTAGTTCACATACGTGTACCATGGTCCACTCCCACCATAGTCCACTCCACATCTCCATCTTCATTTGTTCATTCATTGTGCCAGTCCGAAGCCCGCTGCTTATTCGGACCCATCTCCTCTCCGTCCTGGTCCGAATCTGGCGGTCGGAAGCTCGTGATTCTACATGGTCCAAGGCTACTGTTGCTCAGTCCAAATCTGTAAGTCCGGAAGTGGTTGTTATGTTCGGAATGCTCTAGCTCTGTCCGAATCTTGTCTTTCTCCTCACTCCGGAAGTTGTGCTCCTAACCTGATCCGATTTATGCTTCGAAACGGATCTGAATCTCGGTTCTGTTCAAAGTTTCGAGATCTCTGTGTTGTTTGAGGTTGATTCAGTTTCGTTGTGTTGTTCAAATCGCATATCTGGTCCGGATCTGGTTGTGGTTTCGGGTTTCGAGTTTGATCTGGTCCAAAGTTGCTTTTATTTTGTTCAAAAAATCCGCTCAGATCTCATTCCGAGTCTGCTTCCCCATCCAGATTTGGGTTTTGAGTCCGTCAGTTCAGCTCCACTCCAGATCCGTCCGAAGCTCAGATCCTGATCAGTCCGTTACCACGTAGTCCGAAGCTCCATTGTTGTGTCGAGTTTTCAAAATTCTCTGTTTCAGTCCAGATCGTTGCTGTGCAATCCGAGCCTAGCCTTCGTCCGAGGCGCGTGCTTGTTCTGAAGACTTTAACTCTGTCCGAAGCCCATCTGCCCCGTCCGAAGCTCCTAGTTTTCGTCCGCCGCTCCGTTCCGTTGTGCTCTTGTTCCGGTCCGGCTTGTTCGTTTGCTTGTCTTAATCTAGATCCGTACTCTGATAGTCCGAAGTTGTTACAGTTCGGATTTCTGTGCTTGTTCTCCAGTTCCGGATCTGCTGTTCCGAAATAGTGTTGTGCCGTATCCGTTCAGTCCGAAAGCTATAGTTCAGTTGCTTCTTATCTCGCTTTTCTAGATCCGCTACTTCGGATCTATTTTGTTTGCTATACTTCGGACCTTCTGCTTCTACGGGTTGCTACTTCAGATTGCTACAGTAAGTCCGCATCTTCAGTAAATTATTATTATTATTATTATTATTATTATTATTATTATTTAGTTGGATCTTGATGTTTTTGTGGTTGAACTTGTAGGTCTTGTCGGAAGCTTACAAGTCTGAATCTTTGTTTCTGGCCCGCTAGACCCCTTGCTTTAGCATGAATGCATAAACTTTTGGCTTGTTGTGTCTCTCGGTGTCGGACCGATGTTGAATCTTAGTTGATTTGGCCATAGGAAAATACTAGACAAATAACTCTCATTTCACTAGTGCGCTCTATTTTTCCGTTCTCTAGGATGTTGGAGAGTGATAGCTAGAAACCAATGTGAGGCGTCTTATAAGTGTTCACCCAAAGCATTGCGTGCTTTTATGTCCGAAGAGATAGGTCCGGATCTTGATGCGGACGATGATGAAGAAGATGATTGTCCGCTAAAGCATTGAAGAAGGTTCAATCCTAGTAAAGGACCGAGTTCTAGTCGAGCTGATACTCAGGGTGAACAGTTGGAGTCTGGACTTGATCAACCAGATGAAACTTCGACTCCGAGTGATGATGCTCATAGTATCAAATTTTTCCTTGGTGTAACACCATTCGGACAAAGTGTCCGCGTCGTGTTGTATTTATTTTGCTTGTGAAGCTTTGGATTGGTGTCCGCTGAGATTGTCATCATCGACATATGATGTCTTTGGCGCAAGGGAGCGACGTACTGCCCTTGACTTTACCATTTTGACAGGTGTATACACTACATCGAGCCGCGTTGGCTAAATAGGCACATCTCATTTTTAATGGGCATGGACATATCGTTGCTAGGCTAGAACCTATGCCGTCCAGAGTAGACTTTTAGCGATGGTGTAGTAGTGCTTCGGAAGAAGATCCGAGTCTACTTGTCTGAGCCAAGACCAACTTGTATTAGCTACTTAGTGGTATTGACATAACCCCTTTCGTACATTCGAGGGTCTTCTGTTGTGAGGCGTCCGACTCGGAGTTTGTCCGGTCCTAGGCTAGCTTCGGACATTAGGCTTCCCTTTGTCTATTTATTCAGTAAGAGGGATCGGACCTATAATGATAGTGGGTCGGACCGAGTAGATGCGAAGGGGCGTAGGATAGAGACGCTTTTTGCAAGTGGTAAGGTCCGAGAGAGGACTTCCTAACGGACGGGGTCTGTGTGAGAGGATAACTTATTCATCCATAAGAGGGATGGGTTGTTATCTTTAAAGCAACCGGTGTTGTTGGATGGTCCGAGTAAGGACATCCGAACGGACGAGAGTCCGTGTGCTTGAGATAAATCATCCATCGGAAGATGGGGCTTTATCTCTTGTTAATAGTCGATTTTTGGGATGATCCGAGTAAGGACATCCGAACGGACGAGAGTCCGTGTTACTTAGTAATCGATTTTCCGGGATTGTTCGATTAAGGACATTCGAACGGACGAGAGTCCGTGTGCTTGAGATAAATCATCCATCGGAAGATGGGGTTTTATCTCTTGTTAATAATCGATTCTTCGGAAGTTCCAAAATAAAACCTACGGGCGATTTCATAGCTACACACCCGCAAGCCATTAAGGACAGTCGGACGGACGAGGGTCCGCGTGACGTACATAGTTGATTACTCGGGATAATCCAACTTGGGATTTCCGAACAAACGAGAGTCCGTGTAGTTTTAAGATCAACGCAGGCATCTGTAAAAATGATTGGGTTGATACTGTGTTTACTAATCAACTCTTCGGATCGAAATAAGGACCTACGGGCGATTTCATAGCTCCACACCCGTAAGCCATTAGTGAAATCCGGACGGACTAGGGTCTGCGTGACGTACATAGTTGATTATTCGGGATAATCTAACTTGGGATGTCCGAACAAATGAGAGTCCGTGTAGTTTTAAGATCAACACAACCATCTGTAAAAAAGATTGGGTTGATACTGTGTTTACTAATCAACTCTTTGGATCCAAATAAGAATCTATGGGCGATTTCATAGCTCCACATCCGTAAGCCATTAGTGAAATCCGGACGGACGAGTGTCCGCGTGACGTACAATGATTTATCTATCCAAATGAGGAAGAGGGATCACCTCCGAACGGATGAGAATCCGTGTCGTTTATGATGATTGATCCGTCCGAGTGAGGAAGAGGTATCACCTCCAAACGGATGAGAATCCGTGTTGTTTATGAATTGGTTTTTCGGGATTATCCAGTTAACGACATTCGAACGGACGAGAGTCCGTGTTATGCCGAGACGGTCGAGCTTATGTAATTTTGTGGGTGTCGGACCCCCTTATTATCGGAATCATATCCTCGAGGAGTCATGCACGCTTGTATAGTAATAGAAGCATTGATGAATGATGTGTGCGTGCATGATGAACGAATGAATGAATGGATGAATGATGCAATGAATGTGAATGTATGGTAAATGATGTGAAAGCATCTCCTAACTTTTAAGCTTATGGAGTTGGCATCACTTTTGCATGTGGTAAGAGACTTGTCCTAGCCACTTTGGCGGTAGGAGACTGTCCTAGCCACTTTGGTGGCAAGTGTCGGATGCTAGTTCTAGGGAGAATGGAGAATTCTCCTTTTTGTAGAACGATGAGTGTGTTACTTAGTTGGTCCGGAGGACATAGTCCAACCTTAGGACGCAGTGCCTAAGACATGATCGAGGACCAGCTCTGAGGAGATGGTAAGAACCTGGTCCGAAGGCATGGTAAGAACCTGGTCCGAGGGCATGGTAAGAACATGGTCCGAGGCCATGGTGAGAACCTGCTCCGAGGCCATGGTGAGAACATGGTCCGAGGCCATGGTGAGAACATGGTCCGAGAACATGGTGAGAACCTACTCCGAGGACATGGTGAGAACATGGTCCGAGGGCATGGTGAGTACTTGGACCTTGGACCGAGGACATGGTGAGAACATGGTCCGAGGCCCTGGTGAGAACATGGTCCGAGGGCATGATGAGAACCTGCTCCGAGGACAAGGTGAGAACCTGGTCCGAGGCCATGGTGAGAACCTGGACCGAGGCCGTGGTGAGAAACATGGTTCGAGGCCATGGTGACAACCTGGACCGAGGACAAGTTGAGAACCTGGTCTGAGGGCATCGTGAGAACCTGCTCCGAGGACAAGGTGAGAACCTGCTCCGAGGCCATGGTGAGAACCTGGACCGAGGCCGTGGTGAGAAACATGGTCCGAGGCCATGGTGACAACCTGGACCGAGGACAAGTTGAGAACCTGGTCTGAGGGCATCGTGAGAACCTGGTCCGAGGACATGGCGAGAACCTGCTACGAGGGCATGGTGAGAACCTGCTCTGAGGACAAGATGAGAACCTGGTCCGAGCCCAAGGTGAGAACCTGGACCGAGACAAGGTGAGAACCTGGCATGAGGGCATGGTGAGAACCTGGACTGAGGACATGGTAAAAACCTTCTCTTCTCCGAGGAGATGGTGAAGGAATTGCTCCAACCCTTGGAAGTGATCCGACCTTAGGACGTGATGCCTAGGAGGCGGCGCCTAGGACCTCGTAAGGACCTTCTTTGAGGACAAGGCGTCTTTATAACCGATGACTTCGTCATGAACCTGGTAAGGACCTTCTTTGAGGACATGGTCCGACCCTAAGAGGTGATCCGGCCTTAGGGCGTCTAGGACATAGTGCCTTGTACGTGGTCCGAGGACTGTCCCTAGGGCGTGGTCATACCCTGCCTTCCTTAGATGATTTTTGCTAAATGCTCCACTGACCTCATCTTCTTTTGCCTTCTCAAACCTTTTCAGGAAGAGGGTGGAGATGTCCACCTAAGACTTGATGAAGTCACTGGGTAAGAGTGGTTGAGAAGGTAAGAGCTTTCATTTTATCATTCCGACCATTGGACTCCATCTGGCTCTCATACCTAGTTAGATGACCCATGGGACAAGTATCACCGTAGTATTTCTCATGAGCCTTTACCATTTTTCCCAGAGTAGTGTTTTGAGTTTATAAGGCCTTTTTGTTGGAGGTAGATCTCTTCAGCAGCGAGCCTCTCACCATTCCTTGGATTGATTTCTACACCCGGAGGAAGATCCTCAATTTGAACCACCGGGATACTTTCGGCCATGTGATCCCTTACTCTATGCTGAGGAGCCAGAAAGAAACTAATACCTACTTCATCGGTCCTAGGCCTAACCGGACTTCTTTCATTTTGGCCTTGGGACGCGACTAATCTCATGTTAAGAATGTTGCGAAGATCATCTTGTCAACCTTGTTCCCCTATTCTCTCCAAGACATGGCGATGCTCATTCCTCGACTGAGCAGGCTCCGCTTGCCTTGGAGCTTCCAATGGCGGAGTAGGTTAGACATTGTTGGATCCAAAGCAACCTTGGATAGTAGTGAGCAAGAGGCCGAACTGATTCTCATTCATCCCAAACTCACTTGGACAAATGATCTGGCCATCTGGAAGAGTAAAGTTCCTTCCTGGTGGAGGACCATGTGTTCCTGACGGAGGAACATGTCTTTCCACTCCTTGGACCGTCACTCCAAGTCCTTGGGTCCTCATTGGTAGATCAGTGACTCTTTCATCCTCCGAGGAGACACTGGAAGTGTGACCATCGCTTGGATACTCCTCTCAATTCCTTGGTGCAATCCTAGCCAATAGTGTTCTCCTAGTAGGAGGTCTACCTCGTGGCCTTGGAGCGGGAGTTCCAACTGCAGTAGTGGCGGTTCTCGCTGACTTTCTCTGTCTTGCCATTGCTTATAGAGCTATGAAACTTTTTGTAAAGTTTCCCACAGACGGTGCCAAAATGTTGAGGGTGAAGTCCCCCAAACACTTGTTGAGTTCTTCCTAAATCGCCTATGTCCAAATCACTACTAATCGTCCCAAGTCAAGGTCCAAAGCTAGGGTCCAAAACACTCTAAGTTCCAAAGCTCTAAAGGGTAAGAACCTCCACAACTAACTTTGGAAGAGGGGGGGGGGGGGTTAGGACCGTAGATCCGGTTTGCTAAGTGTCAAACCGGTCCGAGACTTTACTCAAGAGAGACTGAAGATCTACTCTGTATAATAGTCGGAAAGGTAAGAGTACGGGAAGAAGGCTTACCTTGCGTTATGAGGATATGTCCCATATTTATAGGTTTCCCTTGAGAAATGGAGGACTCGCAAGATCGCGCCAAGTGTGCATCCCATATTGTGCCACCCATGCCTTGATAGCCCTATGGCCCAATACGTTGGTTGGGGTTAGGACGTCCCGCTTAGGACTGTAGTCTGAGAGAGTGGTTAGGACGCCTTTAACATATTTCTGTATCAACATATGTCCCCCTAGTTTCCAAGGATCTTTGTAGAAGATAGTTGAGGAACTATAGTGTTCGGGGAGCTTAGAATGCCTTTGACGCCTTGGACATATTTCTGTATCAACAAATATGTAGTAGATTCTTCTTAGTACTAACCTGCATATAAGGTTAATGATTATACTCTTCAATTAAGTGTGGTATATGAACGTAAACATGCCTCATTAAACATCAACTAATTTATCTGGTCTTATCAGTTACCAGCTTCCTAATCAACTATTAGTTTGTTTCGCCAAACATAGTTTAAATAGCCAACTTACATCTTTTAGTATAATGAGTTTTATAGTCAAACCAGTTTATTTGAATCAAATAAGGTGAACCACCCGATATATTGACCCACAACGCCGTGTCAAGCGCATATTCAACTCAATTCATTTCATGAAGTAACATTATTTCGAAAAGAAATGAATGGTTTGTGATCACCTTGCGCCAAACACATTCTTATCTCATTCATTTGATGAAGCAACACCATGTAAAAAAATTGCACATTTTATAGCGACGTCGCGCGAAACGCATACTTGACTCATTGTTTGAATGGAGTAACATTATTTAAAACAATTGCATGTTTTTCATACAATGCATATCCAATTTATACCTAATATCATGAATGTAATCTGACAATATCAAATGCAGCTAGGTGAGTTCTTCTCTATATATTCTCAATCCTCCAACACCCAAACAACACAAGAATAAAAAGCTCTTCCATATATATTCTCAATCCTCTGACACTCATAACCATATCAAGAATAAAAACAAAAACTCAAAATGAGTGGAAGATTTGATAATGTTATCACTGGATCTTGTGTAGAGTGTATAGAGCACCAAAATGTATGCGAGCATAATTATTTGTTGGAAAAATATCACCCTACATGCATACATGAAGCACTCACCAACGTTCGCAAGTTGTTTGGTCCGAGTAAAATTAACAAGATTATCAATTCTGCTGATGTGGAGGACAGGGACACGGCTGAAAGGACGTTGATCATAGAGGCGAACATGAAGAAGGCAGACCGTGTTCATGGTCCTGTCACATTGGTCAGGGAACTTCAGGCAAAGATAGAAGAGACGAAGAAGGAGCTTGATTTTGTTAACCAACAGATCAAGTCCTTCAAGGAAAAATAAATCCTTTATGGTTTGTTAGCAAAGGAATAAGATGTGGTTTCTTTTTCAAATCAAACCATGTTATTTGATGATTGTCTCTGAGACGTTATGAAGTTGGGAATACATTCTACCTTCTTGCACTTATTATAATATTTAAGCAATATATGAAATTTGCGAACTTCTTTCGCATGAACATGTTATTTTACTTCAGTTAGTTTGATAGATACACGTACATAGTTTGAGTGTCATATTGAACTGATGGTTAAATCCATTAATGGAATCTGTTAATATGGTCCAGGCAACCCATAAATACTCGTACACGTAATTTGGACATTTTCCGAGCCTTGTATTTGGTGCAATGGATTATCGATACTTTGGAATTACTCCTTTATGCAATAAATATGTTAGCTATTTGATGGCATTCTACGCTTTTTTCTTTGACAATGTGCAATTTAGTTATCCTTTTAGTGTATTCTCTTTGCGTAAATTTGAAATTCAACCCTCAAATGAGCAAGAAAGTATAGAAATGAAAGAGGGAAGAGTGTAATGTCATAGTCCAAATCGGTAGGTTGAAATGTGGAGAAGAAGCCAAATTTATTGGAGTTCCATTTCTAACACTTCACAACAAAAATAAGAGTCACGTTGAAACGTAGTATATCTTGAAAGCTTGTCCAAGCAGTAATAACATCCATAACATGGAAACATCGATAATGGGTCGGGATCCCACCCCACCTGGGTCTCATACCGCACTCATATTTGTGATAGTTCTATAATTTGTCAGACATTCCAAAAGTTTCACATTTTCTTACATTGTTTTTTTTTTCTTGGGAAATTAAAGTTCATTTAAAATCTCGGTAAAATAGTTCGTACAAAGTAGATGAGGCATACCTCACCAAGTACGAAAGTTCACGAATATCAAAGGGTACAGATCAACGCAATCTCTAAAGCAACTACAACAACAAAGAGAATAGCTCCAGCGTACTGTGACTACAATCTCTCCGACTCGACTCGGTTCTCAAGTAACATGGCCTTGGCTAAGACTCCGGCAAAACCGTGATAGAAATCAACAAGGCAAGTATGTGCCAATCTCCATGACTCCAGGACAACGCCTGTGATCAAACTTCTAGATATCGCACAGGAGAAACCAGGAAACAAGTATTGTGTAGCCGCTCCTTTGAAACTCTCCAATGAACAAGAGAGAAGGGGAAAGGAGATCAGAAGAGACGCTACCTTTTATGCATCCCCAGCTGTTCCTGTCAAAACCATCAAATCCAGCCACCAAAATACCTGGACACAACAACACAAAAATCCCCATCATATCTATTCAAGACACCACAAATAAACCATCAGCGCAAACTCTAAACCTGTTGGAGTTTAGAAATAATAGTTCGCACATATGTATTCCTATCAGGGAAAACCTTTGTCAATCTCACTATCAAACCTTGGCTAAGCTGCTTGCAAACTGCCGCGCCATTCACCTGCTCTTGCTTAAACACCAAACCATTTCTTAAGGCCCAAATTTTATCCAGCAAAGAACAAAAAAGAGCAGCCTTAATTCTAAACAAAGGAGAGCTAGTTTTAGAAGACACCTCAAACATCCCAACATAATCTGAAAAAACATATGAGTCCTGATACATATTAACAATTTTCAGCATTTGTTTAAAAATTGGTTGAACAATAGAACAAGCACCAAACAAATGGTCTCTAGTCTCTTCAGCCTAATGACAAAAGCTACAAGTGTTAGTATCCACCAGGCCCCATTTAAACAGTCTAGAATTGAGAGGTAATCTATTCAAACAAATAAGCCAAGTACAAAAGGATACTCTTGGCTGTGACACCCTATTCCACACCATTTTATCCCAAAACACCTCGGGAATATCACTAAAAGGCCAGATTACATTGTAGAGATGTTGCACCTTGAGTTTAGAAGGCAGCACCCGCAACTCCTCAAGCTGGACAAAGTAACTTTCGAAAGTAAAGAATCCCTGAGCCTAAGTAAAGATCGCAACTAGATACTATGACTCTGTTTCACTTGAATATTCCAGATGTTGCCAGCTTTAATAACATTAGTATGCATCCATTGATGCTAAATAGAAGCACTAGGATGACCATCCAAGTCAAAGAGAAAGTTGCACAAAATACTTTTACTCCTAATCCCCTTGAATAGTAGGAAAGCAAATTTTTTACCAGGCAACCATGCTCTTCTTACCTGTAGGCAGACCACTCCACAAAAAATTCCGACATAAGCATTGAAGCTTCTTGTACACACCAGTAGGGAAAAGAAAGATAGTGGCCCAAAACCGTTCAATGCTCAACATAAAAGACTTAAGCAAGACAAGCCTGCCAACATAACTAATATGTTGAGAAGTCCAAGATTGAATTTTCCGAGTGATCTTTTTGATAAGAGGACAGCCAGTTTCAATTTCCGAGGGCTCAAAGGGATACCCAGGTATCTGATCGGGAACTTGCCTTCAAGGAATCCAAGGATAGGTAGAAGATGCACCTTATCCTCCTCAGTAACACTCCCTAGGAAAATAGAACTTTTATCTCTATTCATTTGTAAACATGACACACCAGAAAACTCCAGCAAAGCAGAATTAATCATGTGAAGAGAAGATGAATCAGCTTTACAAAAAATCATCAAGTCATCAGCAAATCCTAGCTGAATAAGTCTCAGGCCCTTACACATTGGATGACAACTTAATCCAGAAGAAGAACCACACCTATCCAGCAACCTCGTCAAATAATCCATACATAAAACGATCAAATAAGGACTAAGTGGATCACCCTGCCGCAAGCCTTTTTTGCCATCCATAAGCCCTTCAAAACTCCCATTAATTTTAAAAGTGAACCGGGCAGAAGAGACACAGATCTTGACCCTATCGACAAACCAGTGATCAAACCCATGAAAATAAAGCACATCCCGCAGAAATTTGCAGCTGATAGTATCATAAGCCTTTTGAAGGTCAATTTTTAGCAAACATCGAGGAGAAACATGTTTCTGTGCATAACCCTTTATCAATTCTTGACTAAGAAGAATATTATGATGCATTATCCGACCAGTCACAAATGCACTTTGGTTAGGCATGACAAGATGAGGCATGAGCAACTGAATTCTCTGTGCTAAGAGTTTAGTAATGATCTTGTATATAGTATTGCAGCAAGCAATTGGCCTATAATCCTTAATAGGCATTGGATTCTCAACTTTCGGCAACAGAGTAATAGATGTGTTATTCACCTCCCTAAGAAGCTTTCCATTATCCAAGAACTCATCAACAACAGCAAACAACAGTGGACCAATAAGCAGCCAGGCTTTCTTGAAAAAATATGGGTTATAGCCATCAGGTCCGGGAGCCTTGTTATTACCCATACTAAAAACAACTAGCTTCAACTCAGACATAGTAAGCCTCTTCTTCAACTGCAAATTCATCTCCAAAGTCATTTGATGAGCAGAATCAACTAGACTAAAATCAAGAGCAGCAGTAACTCTTGTAGTCCCAAATAACTGGGTATAATATTGTATAATGTGAGACACAATATCAGTAGGAGCAGTAATCCTATCCCCAGAAGCTGACAAGAGCACAAAAATATGATTCAACTTTTTCCTTTGGTTAAAAATAGCGTGGAAATAAATAGTGTTAGCATCTCCATCAGAGGCCCACCTGAGTTTTGCTCTCTGCTGGAGCAAAGAAAGCTGCTTAGCACTAAGAATCCATACTAGCTTTTGCAATAGCTTTAATAGGCTCATGAAGAGGATGATCATGCAAATCTTTCTGTGCTATGTCGAAAAGTTGTTTAGCTACAACAACCTGATCATCCAAATGCTTATACAAATCACCATCCAAATTCTTAAGCTCTTTTTTTAACAACTTCAAAGCTTGAGTCAATCTGAACATAGCACACCCAGTGAAAGAAAACTGCAGACACTTTTCAACTAAAGGAAAAAAATCCTATATCATCAACCCAAATATTTTTAAACCTAAAAGGAGGAGAATGAGAGACTCCTGGCTTGAACACCTGGAGGAGTGTAGGAGAATGATCTGAGATACTCTTTGTGGGGAAATCCACAATTGTACCCAGAAACTTTGGCTCCCAAATACTATTACATAAGGCTCTGTCCCACTTACAAAACGTGTGCCCATTATCCCAAGTAAAATTATTCCATACATATCTGAGATCATGTAGATCAGTCACAGTAAAAAGTCGGTGAAGCTCATCAGAACCCACACTTGGAGAACCAGCAACAGACATCTTCTCAGTAGAATCTAGGATTACATTAAAATCTCCTAGCACAATCCAAGGTATATACATTCGAGTAGAGATACCCACCAAATCAGACCAAAGCACCTTTCTCTGTTCAGCTGAATTATGTGCATAGATGAACGGAGAGCTGAGGAAGAATTATACAAACTTTTAACTGGGTCTCCGATTCCATAAATTTTGGTTCGCAACTGCCGAATATTGGGATTGGTTGATATGTATTATTAGGGTTCTTCACCAGAAGAAAAGGTACTTCTCTTGCAAATATGGTCGATATATATGTTTCAATGTTAGTATTCAGAATTTTTATCAGCATTGTATATGTTTAAGGATGGATTTGTATTAATAATCTATTTTGTTTGTTATTAATTAAATGTTATATATACATACATATATATATATATATATACACATGTATATATATATATATATATACATATACATACACATGTTATATATATATGTATATATATATATATATATACATGTATACATATACATACACATGTATACATATACATACACATGTATACATATACATACACATGTATATATATATATATATATATATATATATATATATATATATATATATATATATATATATATACATATATATATATATATACACACACATATATACATCTATATACATATACACATGTGTGTGTATATATATATATATATATATATATATATATATATATATATATATATATATATATATATATATAGATATGTATACATATATATATGTATACATGTATACATATGTATACATGTACATGTATACATGTATACATATACATGTACATGTATACATGTATACATATACATGTATACATGTATACATACATATATGTATACATGTGTACATATATATATGTATACATGTGTACATATATATATGTATACATGTGTACATATATATATATATATATATATAGATATATATATATATATATATATATATATATATATATATATATATATATATATGTATGTAATTTTTTATAATAGTGGAACTTTTTTATTGTATAATATTTTTTTAAAGTTAATTATATTATAAGGGTATCATAGTCAACTTATATTTCATGAAAATTTTAATTATTAAAAAAATAATTTATAATTTGTCGTACCTAAAACTATAGATAAAATGTCTTCGAACCAAAACTAATGGATTAGATTGAATTCAGTGCCACGTGGCAAAAATCTAACGGAGACCTCTGTTAAGATCGATACGAAGCCGACCTAAAAATAGAAAAGCCCAACATAGTTTAACAAGCCGACTTACATCTTTTAGTATAATAAGTTTTATAGTCAAACCAGTTTATTTCAATCAAATAAGGTGAAACCACCCGATATATTGACCCATCACGCCATGCCAAGCGCATATTTAACTCAATTAATTTCATGAAGTATCATTATTTTGAAAAGAAATGAATGGTATACGATCATGTTGCGTCAAACGCATACTTATCTCATTCATTTGATGAAGCAACACCATGTAAAAAAATTGCACATATTATGACCACGTCGCGCCAAACGCATACTTGAGTCATTCTTTTGACGGAGTAACATTATTGAAAACAATTGCATGTTTTTCATACAATGCAAATCCAATTTATACCTAATATCAAGAATGTAATCTGGGAATAACAAATGTAGCTAGGTGAGTTCTTCCCTATATATTCTCAATCCTCCAACACCCAAAAATACAACAAGAATAAAAAGCTCTTCCCTATATATTCTCAATCCTCTGACACTCATAAACACAACAAGAATAAAAACAAAACTAAAAATGAGTGGCAGATTTAAGAATGTTATTATTGGACCTTGTGTAGAGTGCACAGAGCACCAAAATGTATGCGGGCATAATTGTTTGTTGGAAAAATATCACCCTACAATTAACAAGATTATCAATTCTGTTGATGCGGAGGACAGGGACACGGCTACAAGGACGTTGATCATAGAGGCAAACATGAGGAAGGTAGACCGTGTTCATGGTCCTGTCACATTGGTCAGGGAACATCAGTCAAAGATAGAAGAGACGAAGAAGGAGCTTGATTTTGTTAACTGTTGATCCAGATAACGACAAAGAAAAAGATGAGGGGGGGGGGGTGAATAGTCTTTTACAACTTTTGTCGATAAACACAAATTCTCAGATATCCGTGTAGATATCTAATACTTAATTTCAGAGAGCGGAAGACTTTTCTGTGATAAGTGCACGTGCTCAGCAAGATGTGTGTAAATACTCAGTAAGGTAAATAAAGCAAGTAATAAGTTGCAGAAAGTAAATAACCCTGATCTTTATAGTGTATCTGAAGGTGGCGTAATCCTTCAACTAATCCACTTCGGCCTTTCTCAGACCTAGAATCCACTAAGATAAATAATTGAGTTCACCTTACAAATATCTTCTCTTGATTCCTAAATACACTAGGCTCCCAGCCAAGTACTTCCTATACTCTGTAACCTTGGAGTTATTCCTTAGTTTCCCAAACTAAGTACTTCCTGTACTCCACGCCGTTTAAGGTGTTGGTTAAAGTAGTTTGTCAGGTGAGTAGTCTTAATAACTTTCTCAGTTCTGTAGGAATACTCTATAGAACAAGAATCACTTAACACACTTCACAATGTATAGTGATATGTTCTTTACTGACCCAAGTCTATGTTAAATATTTTGGAGAATGAAACTCAAATACTTGATCTTTTGATTCAACTCCTTCACAGATAGCAATGCTTGTTAAGGATCAGGACACTTAGAACTTTCGTGCTATTTAGGATTCAAAAGCTTAGTCGCAACTGTAAGCTAAAGAGTAAGTAGGTTGAAGGCTTGTATACTGGAATGAAATAAGTTCGTTCTATAAGTTCAAGGTGTTCAGAGTATGTCTTTCAAGCATTCTAAGTGATGATATTTATAGTTGAAAATCATGCCGTTTGAATAGTATCCGTTAGTCTTAATGAAATTCAAACTATTGATATCTGAAAATAGTACTGCAGAAGACGTTGTCTCTTATCAGAGATTTCCTCTTTTGTTCAGATGTCTCTGTCTGCGCATTTATTGCATTGTACTATTTTTGTCCTGCAGTGCCAACGGAACTATGCACGCTTTCTGAAGCATTGCATGTCCCTTTCCAGAGACCTTCTTATCTCCAGATACTTATTGAAACATTGTTTCCCAGAGACATAGCTTTTATCCAGGGTATCTGAGTGTAGATATCTGTGGGCACTTTTCCTCGTTCAGAAACCTTGTGTTCTCAGATATATTTTTGCAAAACTTGTTTATTGAAAAACACTTGTTTATTCAAGATATGTGGACATAGGTATCTGATGACCTTTGTCTTCAGCAATCTTGTGCAGTCTTCAAAACTTCAGAAATGGTTGAACTCTCCTGCTGGATGCCTTCTCCTTGGTCTTTTTCGAAGATATAAAAATTACATTCAGAGACCTAACATCCTATACAAGATTTGCTAGACTAGCATACTTAGTGATTTTTCTCTTTTACCGTGTTCAAGTCAACAAAGAGTACTAACCACCTTTCTGAGCTAAGATAAGTCATTAGGTTGCTGATCAAAATCTAAACCGATATTCCTAACAAATTTCCCCCTTTTTGATCAGTCAACGATGACTATCTTTAAAACCTATTACAATTTGGAAGAGGGAACAATCTAACACTTAATCATTTCTTATTTTAATTAAGTGCAGAAAGTAAACATCAACCAAATCACAAGGTGTGATCTTTGCTGACAAGTTATCTTTTTATAGATTTATATCTGAGATTAGGTTCATCAGATATGTTACAAGTAAAGTTTACAAATAACTTTTACAATGATAAAACAGTAAAGCACAATCAGGAAGATACAAAATACATAGTTAACTAGGACAATAGGAGTAACCATGCTCCAAGTAGACATCCTAATAAACTAGTCTTCAAGTCTTCAATCAGCAGATCTATGGATCAATTTGCAAATTCCCTATCCCCAAACCTTTTGATATCATCAGAGTAGTCAAAGAGCAAAGTCCTGACTATCATGTCAGTGTTTCTGGCAAATCCACAAACTTCCTTGTAGGTTTTGGTGGGATTCTTCTTGGCAAATTTTTTGACCCACAGATACTTTCCCCATTTCCAGGCATGCTCAATTCTGATATCTGATATCTTGAAGTATTCATATATGATCTTCAGATATTTGATGTCACCTTTGTATTGATCTTCAGTCATGTAGAAAAACTCATAGGGTTCCACAACAAGTCTTGCTCTTGTGCCTGTTCCAGTGATGTTAGGAATTCTATGCACATCATCTGGCTTTCCATAAGGACAATCATCAGAGAGGTCCTTTTTCATGGCTTCTGTTCTCTTGATTACTTCAAAATCCAACCAGGCTTTGATGTGGTTGGTATTAATCAAGACTGGCTTGTCTTTTCTCCATGCCATGAGCTGTTTATGGATTGGTTCTGGAAATTTTTCATTTACCAGTAAGTGCTTGAGTTCCAGAATCCAGTAGCCATTCTTCTGATTAATGCATCTGTAGACAGAGGAGTCATTGTTGGTCTTCACATACTCAATTCTAGCTTCTTCTGGCCTGAGTGGAAGTTGACCTTTTCTTCTTTCAGCTCTCAATCTATTCCTCCTTTGTCTTGAATTCTCCCTTGGGGGATTACTTGAAGAACCACCCTGGATTGACTTGGTATTTCCAGAGAGTGTTTTAGCTGCCAAAGGCTTTGCAGCTATGGGCTTAGATGGGCTATCAACCTTTCTTCTTTTTCTATGAAGAGGAGCTTCATTTTCATCCTCATCTTCCAGATTTCTCTTGTTAGGTGATTTGAAGCCTTCTTCATTGCCCTGGGATTTGATTTGGCCTTCTTCTTCTTCTTCTTCTTCTTCTTCTTCTTCTTCTTCTTCTTCTTCTTCTTCTTCTTCTTCTTCAGAAGAAGAAGAAGAAGACTCATCAATCCCTATCACTTGTCTTCTCCTTGGAGCCTTGGTACCCCTTGGAGGTTTATGTGTCCTGGCCCTTGTTGTCATTCCTATTTCAGGAAGTTGCTGAGTGGTGGCCACTATCTGTAGAGTAGTCTGACTGGAGGAGGGCTCATTTATTTTGAGAGGTGGTTGTTGTGGTTGTTCAGTTTTTCTTTTGTTTCCTCTTCCTCTCTGAGCACCTTGAAATCCTTCCCCCTTAGTCATTTTTGACTGACTAAGAATCACAAATGATTCTGAAGGGGAGTCAAAGTTGCCTTGCAGATAGTTGTAAGCAGCAACCAACTTTTCCAGATTGGCCTTGAGCTCCTGATTTTGTTTGATAAGACTTGTTTACTTATCAGTGAGCTCTGCTAGTGGGCCTTGAATAGCATCTACTTTTCCAGCAGCATAGCTAGCCTCTTCAAAGGCTTTTGCAGCCAAGTTTTGGTCATCATCCCTAACCATGCCTAGGTCTTTCTGAGCAACGACCAGACTGGTTGTTATCTGAGTGATGAGCTCAGTGAGTGTCTTCAGTTCTGCAGGGACTGATGCAATGGCGGCTTTATCTTGAGAAGACAACTCCTTTTTCAATTTAGCCAGTACTTGATATATGTTCAAGTATTCATTGGAGTTGACATTTGGCAGCTTGCTGAAGATTTCAGGAGCAATCAGCTTCCTTTTCAATTGAGAAACCGCTGAGTGTTCATTGCGGTGTTCTGCCAATGCCTTGTCTTCTTCATCATCTGAGTCATCAGCCCAGTGATCTTCATCCTCTTGGACATTTTCATCAATGTTCTCTAGTCCAACAACCATCTCAGAGATGGGCTTCTTTCCTTTCAGTGAGGAGGATGGTACATCTTTTGGTAATGCAGTCTTAGCATCATGCTTGTCTTCAGATACTTGCTCAGTATCTAATTCCTCAGCAATTGCCTGAGCAGCAAGCTAGAGTTCTTTCATTTCAGCAAAAGCTTCCATTTCCTTGATTGTTTGATCTTCAATCTTTTGGAGCTTTGCTTTAGATTCAGCTATCTTTTCTTCCAGTTGAAGATTTAGTTGTTGTTCTTCCTCCAACAGTTGTTTGAGGTGAGCAACTCTGGCTTGTGCATCCAATATTTTCTGAGTGTTGTCCTCAGAGTGCTCAACTACTTGTTTAGTAGAGTCTTTTTGTTGGGGAGATGGATGGGTAGATTTCTGAGGAGATGGAGGATGGGATTTTTGTGATGTCCTCTGAGTGTGCTTTTCAGCAACTGAGGTATTATTACCTTGTGCAATCCCTCCTGTCCCTGGTGCAGGGGCATCATCATCATCCTTTTTATCATCCTCATCCTTTTGATGATCAGAAGGAGGTTCTTCATAGTCATTCTCATCAGTCTCCTTCTCCTGTTCATCTTCAGAGACCAGATTGATCACTTCTGGAATAGTGACCATTCGCCCATTAACTTCCCCTTGCTTAGAGGGTATGAACTGTAGAGTCTGGGGCAAAGTATGCTTGAATGCCATCTGCATTTTGGTCTGACCAACTGCCTTTTCAAAGGTTTCAATGAGCTTGTGTGCTACTTCCTTTATGAAGTTCTTATTCATCAACGTGGCAAATGCATATTGCTCAGTTGGAAACATTGCATGCACATAATTCTCCAAGTCAAATGCTCTTGCTCTTCTGGTAGGGTGATCTGTGACCCTTGTGATTTCAAACAGATCAGAACATCTGAGTTTCTGCCATTTCTTGAAACACTTTTGATGTTTTGGCAGAGTATGAGCCTTGAAGAATGGAAGTAGGTCCTTGTTCAAATCTTCAGGGACCACTAAGGCACTAGCTTGATCCTGAAAGAGATAGTTTTGAGTTAGTTTCAAAACGTTTAGTAGATATATGGGTTTTAGAGTAGTCAAGTATCTGTGTTACCTGTGCAATAGCAATAGGCTCAGAAGGTTGGACTATTGGGGTTCCAGGTGCCTCAGATATCTTGGTGTGAGGAGGAGACTTAGAAGTCTGATCCTCAGCATCCTCTCTTTCTTTTTGAACCTGAGATTAAAAACAACATAACACTTAGAAATTTATCATGAGAGAAACACTTAGACAATTTGATATCTGAGATGTCAATTACCTTCACAGTAGGAGGCTCAGATACTTGTACAGTTTCTGGTATTCTTTCTGGTGATGAAGGTTTGGTGGCCTCATCAATTTCCATTGGTTGAGGGGATTGAGTGGGCAATTCCCCAGTAACTTCTACTTTTGTTTGAGCCTATGAGTAGAAAGTGTTAAGTATTTAGAAAAATGATCAGAGTATTATTGTTAAGAATATAGATATCTGAGATATATACCTTCTCAATAGAAGGCTCAGATACTTGTTCCTCAGAGACTTTGTGAGTCTCTGGTTGATTCTCTGATGAGTTAGGCTTCTCAGCCTCATCATTTTTCTTCTCAGTTGGAGCCTATTAGAAACGAAGAGTTAGTCAAGTGTATATAAAAGATATCTGAAAAGTTATTTCTTAAGAAACTATTTTCCACCTGTAATACAGGCTCAGGTTCCTTAAGTGGTGAGGCTATGGGAGCCTCCTTCTCAGTTTCTGAGGCAAGCTTTGCAGCTTCCTCTTGTTCTTTTGTTTCGAATTCAGCCTGTAACAATGAAATTTTTATAAGTAACAAGATTTATAAACATAAAATTTCACAAGTAGAGAGTTAAACAATTCAGCTACCTGAGCAGTGTCAGGCTGATTGGTCTCTGGAAATTGTGACCCTTCGATGCTTTGGTCTTGTGTTCCTTTTCACCTTCTTTGTTTGAAGTTTCAGGTACTTCAGACCTTTCCTGAGTGACTAACTCAGTTGCCTCCCCTGTTTGATCATTCTGAGCAGGTGTCTCAGTTTGATCCCTCTCTAGGAGTTGGGGAACCTGCTCATTTGAAGGATTTTCTTCAACATATTGCGTTGTTGGCATGTCGAAATGGAGTTCATTGACCATTTCATCAACCACTTGTGGCTGTTGTGGTTGTGGTTGTTGTGGTTGTCTGGAAGTACAAGTTTGAGTATTTGAGAGCTCTTCCAGATTTTTAAGTGTGGTGTTGACATCAGCGTCTACCAACACTAGGTCACCACTCATCAGGGCTTCTTGAAGTTGTTTATACGTGACTTTCCCTGATGGTGTGTTGGCACCAAAAACCTTTGCTATAGGTGCTTGCTCAGCAATCTTTGAGCTAGTTGCTTTCTCAGCAACCTTGGACCTTTTGGTCCTCTTTCCCTTGGCCTTGGTTACTTTTTCAGTAACCTTGGGGGTTGGGATCTCCTCCTCCTTGTCCGATTCATCATCGAAATCTGGAACGTAGTTATCAACAATCACTGTTGCTTCTGCAGAGAGTGTTTGAAGTTTCTCACTACTTTTATCAGCATTGATGGGTTCATCAGCAGTGGTCTTAGCAGCATTGATGAGTTCATCTGCATTGATGAGTTCATCAGCAGTGGCGGCAGGTATCTGAGAGTCGACATCCATAATGGGTATGCCTTCTGATTTGCCAGCAGACTTCTTTTGTGAAGTTCTGTGCTTTTAGGTCGCAACGGAACCCTCAGATACCTCATCAGTCTTTCGTTTCTTGGAACCTTTCTGAGATGCAGTAACCTTTTTCATCATGTTTGTATACTCATATTTGTGGAGTAGGTTACTATTGGCAATGTCTACCGTCTCTCTGAGCTCAATGCCAAGGCACTCTAGTAAGTAGCATATCTTCAGTCCATAGCTTACTGTGGCTTTTGGCTCAGCAAGGCCCTTAACAATTTTAGGCTCAAAGCCTTGTATCTTCTTCACAAATTTCATGAAGGCGTACTTCCCCCAATTCAACAAGAACATCATCATCCAGCGTTCTTGGCTAATCTGGTCAGCTCCTCCTTGTAGACCATCAAAGCATCTGTGAAGAATGCATGCCAATACATCCCAATGAACCAACGGATGTCTGGTTCTGATGTCAGCAAGTTTGAAGTCGATGGGTGTGTCTGGCTTGTCAAGATCACACACATCACTGTATAGTTGCTTCACACCTTCAAGGAGATCTTCATCCTTGGTGTCAATTTCAACATCCTTTCCAAGATTTTGAAGTTCAAACAACTCACAGAAAAGTTTCGTCAGCAGATTTCTTGTCCTTGGACTTTGGTCTTGATAGACACTGTCTCAGTGCCTTCGGAGACTTTGGAAATAATCGTGGAGTTGTTGTAAAACTCCAGGACATCCAGTGAAGAAACTCCACTGAGAAGAGCAGATAGAAAGCCCTTGATTTGTGCCTTTTCAAGCATATCAAGTACCAGCTTTCCGTCAGTCTGGTTGTCTATTGAAGCTACCAGGTATTCCTCAATCATGGCACCACCCCAAATCATCCTGTGATTTGAAGTCCAATGATCAGGATTGAACTCTCCAATCAACCGATTGTTTGTTATAACCAGCACTGGTGCTTGCTTTTCAGCAGTACCAGATGTAGTAGCTTGGGATTTCTGGGTTAGAGCACGTTTTGGAGCCATCTCTTTAAATAGTGAAGTTTTTGAAAATCGAGAAGAGATTAAGGTAGGAGATTAGTGATTCCTTGCAGAAATACTAAGAGGGAATCAGTAGTTGCAGAGAAAATTGCAGGGAGATTTGAGTGTATTTTGCAATTTTTGTGCAAGAGCGAATGTGGGATTAGGCGAAAGTGATTCCTTTTGCCAAAATCCTATATATATAACAGTGTAATTCCAACAGGCAAAAATACACAAATTAATTTTGTGCATTTGTATCTGTGTGTTGAGGGTGTAACTCCCCAACTACTTAGATTTATTTCAACTCCACTAATGGGTGCCAAGGTAAGAAGCTCCTTGCTAGGTAAGGACCAATGCGTAAGAACCAGCGACCAACTACTTCGGTAAGGACCTGCACACTTGAGTGGGGGGGGGGGGGTTAGTGCCCGGTTTGCTAAGTGTCAAACCGGGATGAGACTTTACTCGAGAGTGACTGAAGATCAACTCTGTATAATGCTCGGGATTAGGGTCGTGAAGTGACTTGTAAGATGACTTACCTGATCTTGTGGGGATGTGTGCCTTTTTATAGGCTATCATCAAAATGGAGGGGTTGCTAGGATTGCGCCATGTGTACGGCCAGGATTGAGCCACCAATGCTAATATGAGGCCCATAGCCCAATAATGAAGCTTTAGCCCATGCCATCTTGGGCTTTAGGGGTAGTTTGGTCATTATTGGGAGAGTTCTTGAGGATGTGACTAGTTCGCGAGTTCCTGTGTTGAGAGATGGGTCCGGACGAGTGGTCCGGACCACATTTGGTTGTCAGCTGAGGAAGTTCTGCTGCCTGTCTAACTCTTCCGATTCGGAGCTCCTGGGTTCGGACATCTTACTCTTTGGTGCCCATTTACTTGGTTGCCTTATGAGATGGTCATGCTGGATCCGAGTTGACATCCGGATCGGAGTCCTTGGGTCGGAGAGGGTACTGACTTAGCACTATGCTCCTTTCCCAGAGAGGTTCGGACCAAGGTGGGTCGGACCTATGGTTCCGGGTCGGGCCTTGTAGGTCCAAATCCTTCGTCCCTTTCTTTCAATGTGGGTCGGACCATGGCTGGTCTGCCCGGATCGGACCGTTGGCTCGGACCAAAGTGTCTCGGATCCATTGGATGACTTAGGATGCCTTAGGATTCGTTCCTAGGTCCTTTATGACGGATTGGACATATTTCCGTATCAACACTGTGTATGTGCAGTAAGGCGTGGGTAAAATTCGGTTTGTATTAAATGCTTAGTGGGCCACGTCTGAGTATTTACAGTCCACTATTTTACAGAGAATTAATCTCGGCCGTTAAAATGGAATGCCCATTTCATCAATGGTTAGGATTGCTTCTCCAACAATGATCACAATCAACCCATGTGATTGTGCCCAATTAATGAATTTTGGCAACAATGATCACAATCAACCCATGTGATTGTGCCCAATTAATGAATTTTGGCAATTAGCTATCTGAATCACATCTCTTCTTTGTGACTAAGGGACAATTTTGTATCTGAGTCTATCTCACACATAGTATTTGTTCATGTTTTACACAAAGATAGAAATAATAGAAATTTCAAGAGAGTAGTTGATTGCAGACAGTTGCACTATTCTCTTTTGTGTTCCCCCTCACTGAGTGATCTAGATATCTGAGTACCTGTCTCATAAATCTTCAAATAGCCATTTTACCCTTTAACCTTTGATATCTGAGTACCCGTCTCAGATACTTGTTTGCTAAGTGTTTCACCTTTTTCCTTTGATATTCTGGATTCCTGTTCCAGATATCTTATCTCTTCTTTTTCCCTTCTTAATCATACTGAGTTCCTGTCTCACTCACATTTTTAGCTTCTTTTAGTATATGAGTTTTCGTCTCAGATACCTTTTTCCCTTGAATATCTAGATGCCCCGTTCCAGATATCTTTCTCCGTTCCTTTGGTAGCTCCATTAACCCAAGATTATGTCTCAAGGTTAACAACCTGGTTTCTTCCAAAGGCTTTGTAAAGATATCTGCAAGTTGGTCTTCAGTTTCAATCTTGAGTATCTCTATATTGCCTTTTTCAACATGGTCTCTAATGAAGTGGTGTCCAACATCAATGTACTTTGTTCTTGCATGAAATTTAGGATTCCGTGTTATGGAAATAGCACTTGTGTTGTCACAGAAAATCGGAGTTTTCTCTTCATTAACCTCATAGTCTCTGAGTTGTTGTTGTATCCACAATATCTGTGAAGCACAACACCCAGCAGCAATATATTCAGCCTTTGTGGTAGATGTGGCAATTGAGTTTTGTTTCTTGTTGAACCATGATATTAATCTGGCACCAAGAAATTGACAAGTTCCTGAGGTGCTTTTTCTACCAAGCAATGATCAGCATAGTCGGCATCCGAATAGCCAACTAAACTCAATCCACTATCTTTTGGATACCACAATCCAACTTCTACAGTACCCTTTACATACCTTAATATTTTCATAGCAATGTTGTAGTGTGATTGCATTGGATTTGTCTAAAATCTAGCACACACTCCAACTGCATATTGAATATCAGGTCTACTTGCAGTGAAGTATAGTAGAGACCCAATCAATTTCCTATACTTGTGTTCTTCAACACTCTTGTCAGATTCAGTATAGGTCATTTTGGTTCCAATGCTCATATGTATCTTAGCATTCTTTTCAGAAGACTTTAGATTAAACTTGTTGAGCATATCCTTTGCATACTTTGTTTGGGTAATGAATATTCCATCATTAAGTTGCTTGACTTGCAATCCTAGGAAATAGTTTAATTCTCCCATCATGCTCATCTCAAATTTACTTTTCCTGAGCTCAGCAAAGTCTTCACAAAGTTCCTTGTCTTTAGATCCAAATATAATGTCATCAACATATACTTGAACTAGAAGTAGTTTCCCTTTATGGTTCAAAGTAAAGAGTGTTTTATCAACATCTCCTTTCTTGAAGCCACTTTCCAGCAAGTATTTGGCTAAAGTATCATACCATGCTCTCGGAGCCTGTTTCAGTCCATACAGATCTTTCTGAAGCTTATAAACCATTCTACTTTCTGTGGAAACCTCAAAGCCTGGTGGTTGTTCAACATAGACTTCTTCAGCAAGTTCACCATTTAGGAATGCACTTTTAACATCCATCTGATAAACTTTAAAGTCATTATGAGCTGCAAAGGCTAGAAATAGTCTAATCGCATCCAATCTTGAAACTGGAGCATATGACTCGTCAAAATCTAGTCCTTCTGCCTGGGTGAATCCCTTGGCAACCAACCTTGCTTTGTGTCAGGAATATCCGTTTAGATTTTGATCAGCAACCTAATAACTTATCTTAGCTCAGAAAGGTGGTTAGTACTCTTGGTTCACTTGAACACTGTAAAAAAGAGGAAACTCACTAAGTATGATAGTCTAGCAAATCTTGTATAGGATGTTAGGTCTCTGAATGTAATTTTTATTCTCTGAAGAAGACCAAGAAGAAGGCATCCAGCAGGAAAAGTTCAACGAATTTCAAAATTTGAGGACTGCACAACATTGATGAAGAAAAAGGTTTTCCAGATACCTATGACCAGATATCTTGAAGCCACAAGCGTTTTTAAATAAACAGTGTTGCAAAAGATATCTGAGAAATAAAAGGTTTCTGAAACGAGGAAAGTGCCCACGGATATCTTCACTCAGATACCTTGGACATAAACTATGTTTTTGAAAAGAAATATATTATAACAAGTTGTTTCAACAAATGGTATCTGGAGTTAAGATAATATCTTGAAAAGGACGTGCACAGCATCAGAGAAATCTGATTATATTAAGGTCTCTGATACAATGCATAGTTCCGTTGGCACTACAGGACAAAGTATAGTACATTACATTAAATGCGCGGATAGAAATGTCTGAAAAAAAACGGTAGCTTCTGAAAAAGAAGAAAAACCTACTACAGTACTATACTCAAATATCAATAGTTTGAAATTGAGTTAAGCCTAACGGATACTATTCAAACGGCACTCAAATTCATCTATAAATATCAACACTTAGACTGCTTGAGAACACACCTTAGAACACTGAACACACAGAACTTATATTGAATACTCTTACAAGCTCTCTCAAGCACACTACTTACCTTCAAGCTTTATGTTGCGACCAAAGCTCTTGATTCTAAGTAGCACAAAAGTTCTAAGTGTCCTGATCCTTAACAAGCATTGTTATTTGTGAAAGAGTTGAACCAAGATTTCATATCTGAGATTCATTCTCTTGAACACTTATCATAGACTTGGGTCAGTAAAGAACAAGATACCATACATTGCAAAGTGTATTAAGTATACTTGATTCATAGAGTTATCTGAATAACTGAAAAAGTTATTAAAGAAGCTCACCTAACAAACTACCTTAACCAACACCTTAATCGGCGTGGAGTACAGGAAGTACTTAGTTTGGGAAACTAAGGAATAACTCTAAGGTTACTGAGCATAGGAAGTACTTAGTTTGTGAAACTAAAGAATAGCTCAAAAGGTTTCTGAGTATAGGAGGTACTTGGCTGTGAAAGCCAGGGAATAACTCAAGGGGAACACTTGGTTGGGAACCTAGTGTATTTAGGAATCTAGAGAAGATACTTGTAAGGTTACCTCAATTATCTGTCTTAGTGGATTCTAGGTCTGAGAAAGGCCGAAGTGGATTAGTTGAAGGATTATGCCACCTTCAGATACCACTATAAAAAGACTTGTGCTATTTACTTTCTGTAGTTTATTACTTGCTTTATTTATCTTGCAAAGTATTTACACCTATCTTGCTGAGCACGTGCACTTATCACTAAAAATTCCTCCGCTCTCTGAAATTAAGTATCAGATATCTTCGCAGATATCTGAGAAACTGTGTTTATCGACAAAAGTTTTAAAAGACTATTCATCCCCCCCCCCCCCCCTCTAGCCTTTACTTTGCCGTTATCTGGACCAACAAGTGGTATCAGAGCAGGAGGTTCCCAAGCCTTCTGCACTGAACCTAGATCCCAGATAAGTGCCCACTAACTGCTTTTCACCTACACTTGATTTGTTTGTTTAGTGTGTTTGCTGCAGGATGTCTTTAAGTGACGCCCCAATTCTCAAGCTAGAGAATTATGAGAAATGGAAGAACAACATGATGCTCCACCTAGAAGCCATCAGTGACGAAATGATCGACGTGATAAAGAATGGCCCAATAGTCATTCAACAACTCAAGCAAGTCATAGAGGTTTCTAATGGTAGAGACAGAGAATAAAGCGATGGGTCTTCACAGACAGATGCGTCAACCAGTGGGAGACCTGCCAATCAAGTTATTTACGAACCAAAGCCCAGAGAGCTCTGGACATCGGAAGATGCAAAGAGAAATCGATTGGATGGTCAGGCTCGTAATATCATCATACGTTCTACTCCAGAGCACATACAGTGTAAACTGTGGGGTGCAAAAACGGCAAAAGTGGCCTGGCAACTGATTGAAGAAATCAGTGTCGGCACTGAAAAAACGAAGGAAAATAAGTTCGAAGTTTTGAAGCTCAAATTCCAAAACTTTAAACAAGGTCCCACAGAGACTTTTGAAGAACTAGATTTCTGGTTTACAACACTTATGAGTGACATGGCTGCACTTGGTGAAAGTAATAGATATACCCAGTCAGAAAAGATTAAGACTATTGTGAGAAGTCTAAATCATAACTGGGAGCACACAAAGTTTTTCTACTTTAACCAAGGAATGCCAGATATCAATCCAGTGGAACATTTCTCTCACCTTGCCACCGTTGACTATGAGACAACTCAAAGAGAACAAACAACTGAAAAGTTGCAGAATGTTGCTCTAATTGCTCAAGGAACTTCTGAAAAGAAGGAAGGCAAGGAGGTGACTGAGGATGCTCTTGCTGTAAAGCAAATGAGAAAATATGTCAGTCGAGAAATTGAGAGAAGAAAAGCCAAAGAGAAGCTGAAAAAGCATCTAGGCTCAAACTATCACCAGTACAAAAATATGCAAAGCTCGCTGAACAAGCCGGCTCAGAAAGCATCAAGTACTGAGGGAGCAGAAATTAGAAATGATATATGTTTCTATTGTCAGAAACCTGTTCATTTCAAGAAGGACTGTCCTTCCTTCAGCAAACTAAAGACAGGTGACAAGAAAGATAGAAGAATCTTCAAGAGAAGTCAAAGAGCTATGCTCACTGAAGAAAGGAAAAAGATTCAACTCCAACTGGATGCTCTAGACATTGAGTCTGATATAGAAAAGAAGGTGTATGCTCAGCTTGCCAAATGGGAAAACAATCCAAAACATCTTTCAAGTCTAAAACTAGACTTTCCAGTGAAAGGCCACTGCAAATTTTACATATGGATCTGTTTGAATCCTCTGCAACTAGTTATGCAGGAAAGAAGTTTGGTCTGCTTGTTGTTGATGATTACTCAAGATTCACTTGGGTTGTCTTTCTCAAACAAAAATCTGATGCAAGGGTTGAGATTCCCAACTTGCTGAATAAGCTCGAAGTCATGAAAAATGACAAGGTATCTGTCGAGCAGACCATGGTACTGAGTTTGTGAACCAGTACATAAAAGAGTTTTGTACCTGCAAAGGTATACAACATCAACTATCTTCTGTAAGGACACCACAACAAAATGGTGTTGCTGAAAGAAAGAATAGGACCCTGAAAGAAGCAGCAAGAACAATGCTTGCTGACACTGAAATATGTGAAATCTATTGGGTTGAAGCTGTAAACACAGCATGCTACACACAAAATAGATGTCTGATTAACAAACACCATGACAAAACTCCTTACGAGCTTTTCATTGGTAGACCCCATAGTATCAAACATCTAAGGGTGTTTTGTTGCAGAAGTTTCGTTCTTAACAATGGAAAAGAATACTTGAGAACATTTCAACCAAAGGCAGATGAAGGAGTATTTCTTAGTTATTCTCTGAATAGCAATGCCTATAGAATCTACAACAAAAGAACGCAAAAGATTGAAGAATCTGTTCATGTAGTATTCTATGAAGAAAACAAGAAAGTACTCTTGAATGATGATCTCTCAGATAGGTTCAAAGAACTGATGATTAAAGATTCTGAAAAAGGATCCTCAGAAGGAAACAATTCTATCATTCAAATAGAGGATGAGTATGACGATGAAAAGCAACCTATGCTTAGTAACAATCAGATGACTCTAAGACATGATGAAGAATTTCCTATGAGAATTCCAGAAATGGAACAGGTTACTGAGAACCTTCATCATGAAAAGGTATCTGAAAATGAGATTGCTGAAATGCAAGATTCAGATATCTCTAACACTGAAAGAGTGTCAGATATCCATGGCATTTCCCATGTGTCAAATATCTCAGATACTGTACAAGTATCTCATCAAGATCATATTGATTCACATTCAAATCAAAATGATATTGATCCTACTAGTTCAAAACCCATTATGAAATGGATAATAAATCATCCTGCAAAGGATGTGATTGGTCCCATAGACCAAGGAGTTAGAACTAGAAGAGCAATCGCTGAAAATGTCTCTATGGATGTTTCATCTCAAAAATTGAACCAAAAACTATAGAAGAAGCATTAAAGGATCAAGATTGGATCTCTGCAATGCAAGAAGAGTTGGATCAATTTGAGAGAAACAAAGTCTGGAAACTGGTTCCATTTGTTGACGGAATATCTGTAATCGGAACCAAGTGGGTTTTCAGAAACAAAATGAATGAGTCTGGTGAAATAAACAAAAACAAATCTAGGTTGGTTGCCAAGGGATTCACCCAGACTGAAGGACTAGATTTTGATGAATCTTATGCACCAGTTGCAAGATTGGATGCAATAAGACTCTTTCTAGCCTTTGCAGCTCATAATGACTTTACAGTTTATCAGATGGATGTCAAGAGTGCATTTCTAAATGGTGAACTTGCTGAGGAAGTCTATGATGAGCAACCACCAGGTTTTGAAGTTTCCTCAGAAATTAGGATGGTCTATAAGCTTCAGAAAGCTCTGTATGGGCTGAAACAAGCTCCAAGAGCATGGTATGATACATTGGCCAAATACCTACTAAAAAGTGGTTTCAAGAAAGGAGATGTTGATAAAACACTCTTCACATTCAACCATGATGGGAAACTACTTTTAGTTCAAGTATATGTTGATGACATTATATTTGGATCTAAAGACAAGCAACTTTGTGAAGACTTTGCTGAACTCATGAAATGAAAATTTGAGATGAGCATGATGGGAGAATTGAATTACTTCCTAGGGCTGCAAGTCAAGCAACTCAATGATAGAATATTCATTAGTCAAACAAAGTATGCAAAGGACATGCTCAACAAGATTAATCTAAAGCCTTCTGAAAAGAATGCCAAGATACCAATGAGCATTGGAACCAAAATGACATATCCTGAATCTGACAAGAGTGTTGAAGAACACAAGTATAGAAAATTGATTGGGTCTCTACTGTACCTCACTGCAAGTAGACCTGATATTCAATATGCAGTTGGAGTGTGTGCTAGATTTCAGACAAATCCAATGCAATCACACTACAACATTGCTATGAAAATATTGAGGTATGTAAAAGGTACTGTAGAAGTTGGATTGTGGTATCCAAAAGATAGTGGATTGAGTTTGGTTGGCTATTCAGATGCCGACTATGCTGGATCATTGCTTGATAGATAAAGCACTTCAGGAACTTGTTAATTTCTTGGTGCTAGATTGATATCTTGGTTCAGCAAGAAACAAAATTCAACTGCCACATCTACCACAGAGGCTGAATATATTGCTACCGGGTGTTGTGCTTCACAGATATTGTGGATACAACAACAACTCAGAGACTATGGACTCAATGAAGAGAAAACACCCATTTTCTGTGACAACACAAGTGCCATTTCCATAACTCAGAATCCTAAGTTTCATGCAAGAACAAAGCACATTGATGTTAGACACCACTTCATCAGAGACCATGTTGAAAAAGGCAATATAGAGATACTCAAGATTGGCACTGAAGACCAACTTGCAGATATCTTCACTAAGCCACTACAAGAAAGTAGATTCTTAGCCTTAAGACACAGTCTTGGACTAATGGAGCTACCAAAGAACTGAAAAAGTTCAGATATCTGAAGAAGATATCAAAGGAGAGATAAAAGGAATCTGGAACGGGTATCCAGAAAAGAGGAATTTGGAACGGGTATCCAGAAACCAAAGGCTAAAGGGTAAAATGGCTATTCAAAGATTTCTGAGACGTGTACTCAGATATCTAGATCACTCAGTGAGGGGGAACACAAAAGAGAATAGTACAACTGTCTACAGTTAACTACTATCTATAAATTTGAATTATTTCTATCTTTGTGAAAAACTTTGAAAAGACAACAAGTATAAGATAGAATCAGATACAAACAGTGTTCTCATTCACACAGAAACGTGATTCAGATATCTAATAGCCAAAATTCATTAAATGGGCACAATTACAATTATTGATTGTGATCATTGTTGAAGAAGCAATGGTGACCCTTGATGAAATGGGCGATTGATCTTTACGGCAGAGATTAATTCTCTGTAAATAGTGGACTGTTAAAAATGAAACATGGCCCACTATGCATTTAATGCCGAACAAACTTTTACACACGCCTGTCTGCAATTCACAGATACGTATATACAAAACCAATTTGTATGTATATGTTTGTTTGAATTATGTTGCTATATATATAGGACTTTGGCAAAAAAATTACTTTCGCCTAATCCAACATTCAGACTTGCACAAGAATAGCAAAAACCATTCTTCAACCTCTGCAAATTTCTGTTAGTTTTTCTGCAAAGAATCACTAATCTCTCACCCAAATCTCTTTCAGACTTTCAAAACATTTGCACTATATAAAGAGATGGCTCCTAAGCGTTTGTCTACCCAGAAACCCCAATCTTCTACCACTGGTACTGCTGAAAAGCAAGCACCAGAGTTGGTTATAGTGAACAATCGATTGGTAGGAGACTTTAATCCCGATCATTGGACTTCAAATTAAAAAATGATTTGGGGTGGTGCCATGATTGAGGAATACCTCACGACTGCTGTTGAAAACCAAGCCGATAGGAAGCTAATTCTTGACATGCTTGAAAAGGCACAAATCAAGGGTTTTCTATCTGCTCTTCCCAGTGGAGTTTCTTCACTGGATGTGTTAGAATTCTACAATAACTCTAGGATTATATCCTGTGTTTCTGAAGGCACTGCAATAGTGTCTATAAAAACTACGGTCCAAGGAAAGGAAATCCTTTTGGACTTAAAAACTTTCTGTAAGTTGTTTGATCTTCAAAATCTTGGAAAGGATTTTGAAATAAACACCAAGGATGATGATCTCCTTGAAGGTGTAAAGAAGTTGTACAGTGATGTGTGTGATTTTGAAAAACCAGATACACCCACTGATTTCAAGCTTGCTGACATCAGAACCAGACATCTGCTGGTTCACTGGGATGTGTTGGCATGCATTCTTCACAGATGCTTTGATGCTCTACAAGGAGGTGCTGACCAGATAAGCCAAGAACGCTGGATGATGATGTTCTTGTTGCAACAACAAGACAAAAGGCTAGAAAACCCTTTCAATTGGGGAAAATACGCCTTTATGAAGTTTGTGAAGAAGATTCAAGGCTTTGAGCCTAAAATCGCTAAGGGACTTGCTGAGCCAAAGGCCACAGTAAGCTATGGTCTAAAGATATGCTACTTACTGGAGAAGCTTGGCATTGAGCTCAGAGAGAAGGCTGACATAGCCAACAGTAACCTACTCTACAAATATGAGTATACGAACTTGATGAAAAAGGTTACTGGATCTCAGAAAGGTTCCAGGAAGTGAAAGATTGAAGAGGTATCTGAGGGAAAGGTTGCGACCAAGAAGCCCAGAACTTCACGAAAGAAGTCTGCTGGCAAATCAGAAGGCACACCCATTGAGGTTTTCGATTCCCAGATACCTGTTGCCGCTGCAGATGAACTCATCAATGCTGCAAAAGAGGTATCGGCTACTGAACAAATAGACTCAGCAAGAGAAAGTGCTTTCAGAAATGTCAAAACTACTGCCGAAAGCCTTGCTGATGAACTTATCAATGCTGCTAAAGAAATTAGTGATAGGTACCAAGCCTTGTCTGCAGAAACCGTAGGGATTATGGACCAATCAGTTCCTAATGCTGATGAGAGCTCTGGCGATGAAGATGATGAATTAGTCATCTCTCAAGTCCTAGAAAAATCAAAAAGGGCTAAGGTTACTGAAAAAGTAACTAGTGTAGAGGTATCTGAAGAAGAACCTATACCACAGGTTGCTGAACAAGCACCTGTTTTAAAGGTTTCTGAAGAAGCAACTGTGTCCAAGGTCACTGGACAAATTACACCATCAGAGCAAGAAAGACTGAAACATATTGAAGATGCTCTGATGAGTGATAACTTAGTGTTGGAGGATACTGCCATTGCCTTAGCACTCAAAAGTCTGTCTCAACCACAATAGCCAGATGTGGATACTGCTGAAATGGTACTTGAGTTACAGACACTAGCATCTTTTATTGCTGAAGAAAATCCTGCAAAAGAGCAGGTTCCCCAACTCAATGAGAGGGATCAAACTGAGGCATCTACTCAGAATGATCAACCAGGGGAGACAACTGAGTTGCATACTCAGGAAAGGTCTGAAGTACCTGAAACTTCAAACAAAGAAGCTGAAATGGAACAACAAGACCAACGCATGGAAGGATCACAAGTTCCAGAGACCAATCAGCCTGACATTGCTCAGGTAGCTGGATGGTTTAACTCTTTACTTGTGATATTTCTTTTTCTAATAAATCTTGTTATTTAATGAAATTTCTTTGTTACAGGCTGATTTAGAAACACAACAACAAGAGGAAGCTGCAAAGCTTACCTCAGAGTCTGAGAAGGAGGCTTCCATAGCCTCACTACTTAAGGAACAGGAGTCTGTCTCACAGGTAGAAAATAATTCCTTAAGATATAACTCAGATATGTGATTTATACACTTGACTAATAAGTGTTTGTTTCTAATAGGCTCCAACTGAGAAGAAAAATGAAGAGACTGAAAAGTCTATCTCTTCAGAGAGGAATCTAGAGACTTCCAAGGTCTCTGAAGAACGAGTATATGAGCCTTCTGCAGAGAAGGTACTTCATTCAGATATCTATATTCCTCAAAGAACAAATCTCTGTTCATTTTTCTCAAAACTAACACATTCTACTTAACAGGTTCAAAAAGAAGTAGAAGTTGTTGAGGAGTTGCCCACTCAATCCTCACAACATATGGAAATTGATGAGGAATCAAGGCCTTCATCACAAGAAAAGATTCCAGAGACTGCTCAAGTCTCTGAGAGACAAGTATCTGAGCCTCCAATGGAGGAAATTGACCTCTCAGATATCTGATTTGTCACTAAATTTTTCTTGATAAAATTTTCCTAAGTGATATGTTTCTAATCTCAGGTTCAAACTGAAAGAAAGACAACTGAGGATCAGACTTCCCAGTCTCCTCCTCATATAAGATATCTGAGGCACCTGGAACCTCAGTAGTAAAGTCATCTGAGCCTGTCACACAGACTCAAACAAGTTCCACTAAGGTCCCTGTTGATGAGAAAGAGGACCTGCTTCCTTTCTTCAAGGAACACACTTTGCCAAAGCATCTGAAATGCTTCAAGAAATGGCAAAAGCTCCGATGCTCCGATCTATCTGAGATCTTAAAGGTGACTGATCACCACACAAGGAGAGCACGAGCCCTTGACTTGGAAAACTACGTCCATGCAATGTTCCCCACTGAACAATATTCTTTCGGAACATTGATGGATAAGGATTTTGTCAAGGAAGTGGCCAGAAAGTTGATCCAAGCTTTCAACCAAGCGGATTGTCAGACCAGACTACAGATGGCATTCAAGCCTACTTTGCCCCAGACTCTACAATACATACCCTCTGAACAAGAGGAAGTTAATGGGCAAACGGTCACTATTCCAGAAGTGATCAACCTGGTCTCTGAAGATGAAGAAGAGAAGGAAACTGATGAGAACAATTATGAAGATCCTCCTTCTGACCATCACAAGGATGAGGATAAGAAGGATGATGATGATGCCCTTGCACCAGGGACAGTAGGGATTCCACAAGGAAACAATGCCTCAGCTGTTGAAAAGCACACTGAGATGACATCACAGCAATCCCCTCCTCCATCTCCTTAGAAATCTACCCATCCATCTCCCCAACACAAAGACACTACTGAACAAGTAGTTGAGCACTCTGAGGAAACAACTTAGAAGATATTGGATACACAAACCAGAGCTGCTCAACTCAAACAATTGTTGGAAGAAGAACAACAGCTCCATCTTCAACTGGAAGAAGAGCTAACTAAATCCAGAGATAAGCTTAATCAGCTTCAAGATCAATACTTACAAGAAATGGTAGCTTACTCTGAGGTCAAAGAGCTCCAGGATGCTGTAAATGCCATTACTAAGTTGCTAGATACTGAAGAAGTATCTGAAGAAAAGCATGATGCTAAGGCTGCATCACCAACGAAAGATATACCATCCTCCTCTCTGAAAGGAAAGAAGCCCATATCTGAGATGGTTGCTGGACTAGAAAATCTTGAAAATGTCCAAGAGGATGAAGATCACTGGGCTGATGACTCAGATGATGAAGAAGAGAAGAATTTGGCAGAACACCGCAATGAACACTTAGCGGTTTCTCATTTGAAAAGGAAGCTAATTGCTCCTGAAATATTCAGCAAGCTTCCAAATGTCAACTCCAATGAATACTTGAACAGATATCAAGTACTGGCCAAATTGAAAAAGGAGTTTTTTTCTCAAGATAAAGCCGCCACTGCATCAGTCCCTGCAGAATTGAAAACATTCACTGAGCTCATCACTCAGAGGACAACCAGTCTGATCATTGCTCAGAAAGACCTAGGCATGGTTAGGGATGATGACCAAAACTTGGCTGCAAAAGCCTTTGAGGAGGCTAGCTATGCTGCTGGGAAAGCAGATGCCATTCAAGGCCCATTGGCAGAGCTCACTGATAAGGAAAATGGACTTACCAAACAAAATCAGGAGCTCAAAGATGAACTTCAGAAGTTGGTCACTACCTATAACTGCTTACAAGGACATTTTGAGTCTCTCTCAAAATCCTTTGTGATTCTTAGTCAGTCAACAATGACTAAGGGGGAAGAATTTCAAGATGCTCAAAAAGGAAGAGGAAGAGGAAACAAAAGAAAATATGAACAACCACCTCTCAGAATAAATGAGCCCTCCTCCAGTCAGACTGCTCTACAGATAGTGGCCACCATTCAGCAACATTCTGAAAAAGGAATGACAACAAGGGCCAGAGGACAGAAACCTCCAAGGAGTACCAAGGCTCCAAGGATAAGACAAGTAAGAGGGATTGATGAGTCTTCTGACGAAGAAGAAGGCCAAATCAAATCCCTAGGCAATGAAGAAGGCTGCAAAACTCTCACAAGAATTAATCTTGATGATGATGAAGAGACTGATGAAGATGAAGCTCCTCTTCACAGAAAAAGAAAAATTGATAGCCTAACTGAGCCCATAGCTGCAAAGCCTTTGGCAGCTAAAAACACCCTCTAGAAATACCAAGTCAATCCATAGTGGTTCTTCAAGCAATCCAAGGGAAAACTCAAGGCAAAGGAGGAATAGATTGAGAGCTGAAAGAAGAAAAGGTCAACTTCCACTCAGGCCAGAAGAAGCCAGAATTGAGTATGTGAAGACTGACAACAATTCCTCCTCCTACAGGTGTATTCATCAGAGGAATGGTTACTGGATACTGGAACTCAAGCACTTGCTTGTAAATGAAAAAGGATTTCCAGTACCCATCCATCAACAACTTATGGCATGGAGAAAAGATAAGCCAATCTTGATCAACACCAATCATGTCAAAGCTTGGTGACTTTAATGATGAATGTCCTTATGGAAAACCTGATGATGTGCATAAAGTCCCAAACCTCACTAGAACAGGCACAAGGCCAAGACTTGTTGTGGAACCCTTTGAGTCATTCTACATGACTGAAGATCAATACAAGGGTGACATCAGATATCTGAGGATCATACATGATTACTTCAAGCTATCAGATATCAGAATTGAGCATGCCTGGAAATGGGGAAAGTATTTATGGGTCAAACACTTTGCCAAGAAGAATCCCACCAAATCATACAAAGAAGTATGTGGTTATGCCAGAGACATTGAGATGTTGGTCAGAACCTTGATCTATGACTACTCAGATGACATCAAAAGATTTGGAGATAGGGAGTATGCAAATTGATCCTTGAAGCTGTTGAAGATTTGAAGACTTGAAGACTAGTTTATTAAGATAACTACTTGGAGTTTGTTACTCCTGTTGTCCTAATTTACTATGTAACTTTTTGTACCTTGCTGACTATACCTTTTTTTTTATTGTTTATCTTGTAAAAGTTATCTGAACTTTCTTTGTAACATATCTGATGAACCTACTCTCAGATATCATTCTATAGAAGATAACTTGTCAGCAAAGATCACACCTTGTGATTTGGTTGATGTTTACTTTACGCATAATTATCTGAATTGAAAATCATAAGAAATGATTAAGTGGTGGATTGTTTCCTCATCAGATTTGTAATAGGTCGATAGATAGTCGTTGGTGATCAAAATGGGGGAAATTTGTTAGGAATATCTGTTTAGATTTTGATCAACAACCTAATGACTTATCTTAGCTCAGAAAGGTGGTTAGTACTCTTGGTTCACTTGAACACTGTAAAAGAGGAAACTCACTAAGTATGATAGTCTAGCAAATCTTGTATAGGATGTTAGGTCTCTGAATGTAATTTTTATTCTCTGACGAAGACCAAGAAGAAGGCATCCAGCAGGAAAAGTTCAACGAATTTGAAAATTTGAAGACTGCACAACATTGCTGAAGAAAAAGGTTTTCCAGATACCTATGACCAGATATCTTGAAGCCACAAGCATTTTTAAATAAACAGTGTTGCAAAAGATATCTGAGAAATAAAAGGTTTCTGAAACGAGGAAAGTGCCCACAGATATCTACACTTAGATACCTTGGACATAAACTATGTTTCTGAAAAGAAATATATTATAACAAGTTGTTTCAACAAATGGTATCTGGAGTTAAGATAATATCTTGAAAAGGACGTGCACAGCATCAGAGAAATCTGATTATATTAAGGTCTCTGATACAATGCATAGTTCCGTTGGCACTACAGGACAAAATATAGTACATTACATTAAATGCGCCGACAGAAATGTCTGAACAAAAACGGTAGCTTCTGAAAAAGAAGATAAACCTACTACAGTCTATACTCAGATATCAATAGTTTGAAATTGAGTTAAGCCTAACGGATACTATTCAAACGGCACTCAAATTCATCTATAAATATCTACACTTAGACTGCTTGAGAACACACCTTAGAAAACTGAATACACAGAACTTATATTGAATACTTTCACAAGCTCTCTCAAGCACACTACTTACCTTCAAGCTTTCTGTTGCGACCAAAGCTCTTGATTCTAAGTAGCACAAAAGTTCTAAGTGTCCTGATCCTTAACAAGCATTGTTATTTGTGAAAGAGTTGAACCAAGATTTCATATCTGAGATTCATTCTCTTGAACACTTATCATAGACTTGGGTCAGTAAAGAACAAGATACCATACATTGCAAAGTGTATTAATTATACTTGATTCATAGAGCTATATGAATAACTGAATAAGTTATTAAAGAAGCTCACCTGACAAACTACCTTAACCAACACCTTAATCGGCATGGAGTACAGGAAGTACTTAGTTTGGGAAACTAAGGAATAACTCCAAGGTTACTGAGCATAGGAAGTACTTAGTTTGTGAAACTAAGAAATAGCTCAAAAGGTTTCTGAGTACAGGAAGTACTTGACTGTGAAAACCGGGGAATAACTCAGGGGGAACAGTTGGTTGGGAACCTAGTGTATTTAGGAATCTAGAGAAGATACTTGTAAGGTTACCTCAATTATCTGTCTTAGTGGATTCTAGGTCTGAGAAAGGCCGAAGTGGATTAGTTGAAGGATTACGCCACCTTCAGATACCACTATAAAAAGACTTGTGTTATTTACTTTATGTAGTTTATTACTTGCTTTATTTATCTTGCAAAGTATTTACACCTATCTTGCTGAGCACGTGCACTTATCACTAAAATGTCTTCCGCTCTCTGAAATTAAGTATCTAATATCTTAACAGATATCTGAGAAACTGTGTTTATCGACAAAAGTTTTAAAATACTATTCACCCCCCCCCCCCCAGTCTTTTACTTTGTCATTTTCTGGACCAACACTTTGTTTCTGGATATTTCACCAGACTCATTCATTTTATTTCTGAAAACCCACTTGGTTCCAATTACAGATATTCCGTCAACAAATTAAACTAGTTTCCAGACTCAAATTGATCCAACTTTTCTTGCATTGCAGAGATCCAATCTTGATCCTTTAATGCTTCTTCTATAGTTTTAAGTTCAATATTTGAGATGAAACATCCATAAAGAGAGTCAGCAATTACTCTCCTTGGTCTAAAGGACCAATCACATCCTTGGCAGGATGATTTCTTATCCATTTCATAATGGGTTTTGAACTAGTAGGATCAATATCATTTTGATCTGAATGTGAATCAATATGATCTTGATAAGATACTTGTGCAGTGTCTGAGATATCTGGTACATGGGAAATGCCATGGATATCTGACACTTTTTCAGTGTTAGAGATATCTGGAATTTGATTTTCAGCAATCTCATTCTCAGAAACCTCTTCATGATGAAGGTTCTCAGTAACCTGTTCCATTTCTGGAATTCTCATAGGAAATTCTTCATCGTGTCTTAGAATCATCTGGTTATTACTAAGCAATGGTTGCTTTTCATCGTCAGATTCATCCTCTAAGTGAATGATAGAGTTTTCTTTTGAGGATTCTTCTTCAGAATCTTTAATCATTAGTTCTTTGAACCTATCTGAGAGTTCTTTATTCAAGGGTACTTTCTTGTTTCCTTCGTAGAAGACTACATGAACATATTCTTCAATCTTTTGCATTCTTTTGTTGTAGATTTTGTAGGCTTTGCTATTCAGAGAATAACCAAGAAATACTCGTTCATCTGCTTTTGGTTGAAATGTTTTCAAGTATAGTTTTCCATTGTTAAGAACAAAACATCTGCAACCAAACACCCTTAGATGTTTGATACTAGGGGGTCTACTAATCAAAAGTCCATAAGGAGTTTTGTCATGGTGTTTGTTAATCAAACATCTATTTTGAGTGTAGCAGGCTGTGTTAACAGCTTCAACCCAATAGATTTCACTTATTTCAGTGTCAGCAAGCATTGTTCTTGCTGCTTCTTTTATGGTCCTATTCTTCCTTTCAGCAACACCATTTTGTTGTGGTGTCCTTACTGAAGATAGTTGATGTTGTATACCTTTGCAGGTACAAAACTCTTTGATGTACTGGTTCACAAATTCAGTACCATGGTCTGTTCTGATTACAGATACCTTGTCATTTTTCATGACTTCAAGCTTATTCAGCAAGTTGGGTATCATCTCAATCCTTACATCAGATTTTTGTTTGAGAAATACAACCCAAGTGAATCTTGAGTAATCATCAACAACCACCAGACCATACTTCTTTCCTGCATAGCTAGTTACAGAGGATTAAAAATGATCCATATGTAACATTTGCAGTGGCCTTTCACTGGAGTGTCTAGTTTTAGACTTGAAAGATGTTTTGTATTGTTTTCCCATTTGGCAAGCTGAGCATATACCATCTTTTCTATATACCATTTTGTGTAAACCAACCACGAATTCTTTCTTGGCTAGCTTGTTCAGAGTTTTGAAGTTCAAGTGACTCATTCTTTTATGCCATAGCCAGTTTTCTTCAGTGTGGCCAGATTGACTCACCATGAGACATTCTTTAGTTGTGGAAGATGCCCAGTCAGCAACATAAAGATTTCCTTTTCGCCTCGAAAACTGTCTGCTTTGACTCATTGTCAATTACTTTGCATAGTTTTAAGTTGATCTTGACAGTGTACCCTTTGTCTACCAATTAACTCATGCTTAGGAGATTATATTTCAATCCCTTTACATGTAGTACTTCAGAGATTGTAAGAGCTTCAAACTTCAGATTGCCAAAACCTATGGTTGGATTTTAATCTCCTCCAGCAAATCTAATAATTGGTCATTTATCACATTTTCTGTAGTTAATCAGATTTGCTTTGTCTCCTGTCATGTGCTTCCCACATCCACTATCAAAATGCCACTTCGGGTTCTTCCTCAGAGTGTTCAGCACAAAACAGGAAACAAGGAGTTAGTCTCTCATTCCAACAATGGAACCTTCTGGACTAAAGAATCTCCCTGTAGGAATCCATTTCTGAATGAACTTCCTTGGGATATTCTTTTGTCTTGTTGGAACATAAGGAGGAATTTTAGGTAAATGATTGGTGTCATTATCATTTAAAGCTATTTTCCTTCTTGGTGTGTTCCTTGGTGCTCCTTGTGGTGCTTTCAGATACTTGTCAAATTGCTGAGTCTGCTTTTCAGCAAACTTAGCTTTCCTTGCCAGATTTCTTCTAGCCCTGGCATTCAGAGTGGTCGTAACCTGTTCTTTCTTCCACTTCTGATGATTGCTATGCGCAATCCTGGCTTTCATCCATCGTTCTTGCTCTTGTTTATACTCACGAGCGAGTTGTTTCCCGATGGGTTTATAGCTAATGCCATTTCGAGCACCTGGTGCTGTCTGAGTTCGCTTCTCAGTAGCTTTGCTAGTCTCTGGAACGTCTTTCTGTCCAGAAAATGTGATGTTGGAAAATTTGCCTGCTCCTGCAATTTTTCCTTTCTGAGAGACATAGCACTGTGGGTGATTACACTTTTCAGTGTTATGTTTCTTTACAGAAACATTCCCAACAGTTTTCTTTTGGACTTGTTTCTCCCACAAAGGTTTGGTTGCGACTGCCTTTCCTTTGTCAATAACCTTAGCTTTATGACCAATGATGTAGGTTATTTGAGAACCATTTTGCTGACACTAACAAACGTTATTCTTTCGTCATTCTTATTCAGAGTAGTAGAGCTATTTGTTTGTGTGTCCAAATTGAGTCCTCCTTTTCAAGGATCTCTTAAATAAGAGTGTACTTCAGTAAGAGTGTCACAAGCTTTGGCATAGGATTGAAAAGATAGTTCTTTCTTCTTGAGTTCCTCATTTTCAGAAAGAAGATCTTTATTTTCCTTTTGGAGTATATCCATTGCCTTTCTGTGTAACTTCTCTATTTCAGATATCTGTGCTTTGAGAAATGCATTTTCAGCATCCTTTTTCTCAGATATCTTGAGTAATTGTGAATTTTTCTTCTCAAGAGAAGTCTTTTCTTCTTCAAGAATGTCGGCTCTAGCTCGGATCATTTGAAATTCTCTTTTGTAGAGATCAAGTTCTCTTCTGAAATATTCTAAATCTCTGATTTCTTCCTCATCACTCTCATAATTTATGAATTGAGGAATGTTGGCTACCTCGTCAGCCATTTGGCAAGGCTCAATGTTGGAGCAATCTGGATACATCTCCTCAGCAACCCCACATATTTCCCTTTTCTTTTGACCAAATTCAACTAATTCATGAGTGATGCCACATAATTCTGGAGAAGGTAGTTTGGTATCATCTGAGTCTTCTTCCTCAGATTCAGACTCAATATCAAGAGCATCCAGTTGGATTTGAATCTTTTTCCTTTCTTCAGTGAGCATAGCTCTCTGACCTCTCTTGAAGTTTCTTCTATCTTTCTTGTCACCTGTCTTTAGCTTATTGAAAACAGGGCAATCTCTTTTAAAATGACCAGGTTTCTGACAATAGAAACAGATATTGTTTCCGATTTCTGCTTCCTCAGTACTAGATGATTGTTGAGCCGGCTTGTTCAACGAGCTTGAGAGCTGCATATTTTTGTACTGGTGATAGTTTGAGCCTAGATGCTTTTGGCTTTTCTTCTCTCAACTCACGACTGACATATTTTCTCATTTGTTTTATAGCAAGAGCATCTTCCTCAGTCATTTCTTTGGTATCCTTCTTTTCAGAAGTGCCTTGTGTTACTAAAGCAAAATTATGAACTTTCTTAGCAATTATTTGTTCTCTTTGAGTAGTTTCATAGTTGACAGTAGCTAAGTGGGAAAAGAGTTCTACTGGAGTGATATTTGGCATTCCTTGGTTGAAATAAAAATACTGAGTATGTTCCCAGTTTTGATTCAAGCTTCTCACAATAGTCTTAACCTTTTCAGAGTTAGAGTATCTCTCGCTTTCACCAAGTGAAGCCATTTCACTCATCAATGTTGTGAACCCGAAATCTAGTTCTTCAAGAGTCTCTGTGGGACCTTGTTTAAAGTTTTGGAATTTGAGCTTCAAAACTTCGAACTTATTTTCCTTTGTTTTCTCAGTGCCGGCACATATTTCCTCAATCAGTTGCCAGGCCACTTTCGCCGTTTTTGCACCCCACAGTTTACACTGTATGTGCTCTAGAGTGGAACGTATGATGATATTGCGAGCCTGACCATCCAGTAGATTTCTCTTGGCATCTTCTGATGTCCAGAGCTCTCTGGGCTTTGACTCGTAAACAACTTGACCAGTAGGTCTTCCACTGGTTGAAGCACCTGTTTATGAGGAACCACCACTTGGTTCTTCATCAGTGGGAACACTGTCTCTACCATTAGAAACCTCCATGACCTGCTTGAGTTGTTGAATGACTATGGGGCAATTCTTTATTACTTCGATCATTTCATCAATGATGGCTTCTAGGTGGAGCATCATGTTGTTCTTCCATTTCTCATAATTCTCTGGCTTGAGAATTGCAGCATCACTTAAAGACATCCTGCAGCAAACACACTAAACAGACAAATCAAGTGTAGGTGAAAAAGCAGTTAGTGGGCACTTATCTGGGATCTACGTTCAGTGCAGAAGGCTTGGAAACCTCCTGCTCTGATACCACTTGTTGGTCCAGATAACGGCAAAGAAAGAGACTAGATGGGGGGGGGGTGAATAGTCTTTTACAACTTTTGTCGATAAACACAAATTCTCATATATCTGTGTAGATATCTGATACTTAATTTCAGAGAGCGGAAGACTTTTCTGTGATAAGTGCACGTGCTCAGCAAGATGTGTGTAAATACTCAGCAAGGTAAATAAAGCAAGTAATAAGTTGCAGAAAGTAAATAACACTGATCTTTATAGTGGTATCTGAAGGTGGCATAATCCTCCAACTAATCCACTTCGGCCTTTCTCAGACCTAGAATCCACTAAGACAGATAATTGAGTTCACCTTACAAATATCATCTCTCTCGATTCCTAAATACACTCGGTTCCTAACCAAGTGTTCCCCCTGAGTTATTCCCTGGCTCCCAGCCAAGTACTTCCTATACTCAGTAACCTTGGAGTTATTCCTTAGTTTCCCAAACTAAGTACTTCCTGTACTTCACGCCGTTTAAGGTGTTGGTTAAAGTAGTTTGTCAGTTGAGTAGTCTTAATAACTTTCTCAGTTATATAGGAATACTCTATAGAACAAGAATCACTTAACACACTTCACAATGTGTGGTGATATGTTCTTTACTGACCCAAGTCTTTGTTAAATGTTCTGGAGAATGAAACTCAGATACTTGATCTTTTGATTCAACTCCTTCACAGATAGCAATGCTTGTTAAGGATCAGGACACTTAGAACTTTCGTGCTACTTAGGATTCAAAATCTTAGTCGCAACTGTAAGCTAAAGAGTAAGTAGGTTGAAGCCTTGTATGCTTGAAAGAAATTAGTTCGTTCTGTAAGTTCAAGGTGTTTAGTGTGTGTCTTTCAAGCATTCTAAGTGATGATATTTATAGTTGAAAATCATGCCATTTGAATAGTATCCGTTAGGCTTAATGAAATTCAAACTATTAATATCTGAAAATAGTACTGTAGAAGACATTGTCTCTTTTCAGAGATTTCCTCATTTGTTCAGATGTCTCTATCTGCGCATTTATTGCATTGTACTATTTTTGTCCTGCAGTGCCAACGGAACTATGCACGCTTTCTGAAGCATTGCATGTCCCTTACCAGAGACCTTCTCATCTCCAGATACTTGTTGAAACATTGTTTCCCAGAGACATAGTTTTTATCCAGGGTATCTGAGTGTAGATATCTGTGGGCACTTTTCCTCGTTCAGAAACCTTGTGTTCTCAGATATCTTTTTGCAAAACTTGTTTATTGAAAAACACTTGTTTATTCAAGATATTTGGACATAGGTATCTAATGACCTTTGTCTTCAGCAATCTTGTGCAGTCTTCAAAACTTCAGAAATGGTTGAACTCTCCTGCTGGATGCCTTCTCTTTGGTCTTTTTCGAAGATATAAAAATTACATTCAGAGACCTAACATCCTATATAAGATTTGCTAGACTAACATACTTAGTGATTTTCCTCTTTTACAGTGTTCAAGTGAACCAAGAGTACTAACCACCTTTCTGAGCTAAGATAAGTCATTAGGTTGCTGATCAAAATCTAAACAGATATTCCTAACATTAACCAACAGATCAAGTCCTGCGAGGAAAAATAAAGCCTTTATGGTTTGTTAGCGAAGAATAAGATGTGTTTTTTTAATCAAACCATGTGAATTGATTATTGTCTATAAGACGTTATGAAGTTGGAAATATTACATTCTACCTTGTTTCGCTTACTATAATCTTTAAGCTATATAAGAAATTTGTGAACTTCTTGTGCATGAACATATTATTTTACTTAAATTTGTTTGATAGAGACTCGTACATAGATATTATAAAATTTTAATGGTAAAAAGTTTGAGTGTCAAATTAAACTGATGGTTAAGTCCATTAATGGAATTTGTTAACATGGTCAAGTCAAGGCATAGATACTTGTACATGTAATTTGGAAATTTCATGGGCCTTGTATTTGGTACAATGGATTATCGATGTCACTAAGCACTTAGGAATTACTCCTTTATGCAAGAAATATGTTAGCTATTCTAGGGCATTTTATGTACTTTTCTTTGATAATGTGCAATTTAGTTATCTTTTTAGCATATTTCTCTTTGCGTAAATTTGAAATTCGACCTGCAAATGAGCAAGAAAGTATTGAAATGAAAGAGGAAAAAGTGTAATGCCATAGTCCAAATTGGTAGGTTTAAACGTGGAGAAGAAGTCAAATCTATGTGAGTTCCAATTCTAACATTTCACAACAAAAATAAGAGTCACATTGAAACATAGTATATCTTGAAAACTTGTCCAAGTAGTAATAAAATCCATAACATGGAAACATTGATCATGGCTCGGGATCCCACCCCAGTTGGGTCTCATACCACACTCATAATTATGAAAGTTCTATAATTGATCAAACGTTCCAAAAGTTTCACATTTTCTGCTATAGTTGATTTTAGTTGCAAATGGTCTGAGCTCTGAATGTGTAATTGGGAAAGTATAAACATGATGGTTGCAAAACTTTGATATGACTTCGATTACAGTGGGTATCGAATAAAGGGAATTGTGTGAAGATTGACATAAGCAAGAAATCGGGCCGCTGCATATGGAGCTAGAAAGTTCGTAGGGCCTGTCGGTAGTGGCCCATGTGTCAATTGGATTGAGAAACTTAGAATAATCTCTTGTGCCAAATCTTACTATTTGGTTTCAATATGTAGTAGATTTTACTTAGTACTAACTCGCATATAAGGTTAATGATTCTATATATTCTTCAATTAAGGGTGGTATATGAACGTTAACACTCCTCATTAGACCTCAACTAATTTATCTCATCTTATCAGTTATCAGCTTTCTAATCAACTGTTAGTTAGTTTCGCTAAACAAAGTTTAAATAGCGAACTTACATCTTTTAGTATAATGAGTTTTAAAGTCAAACCAGTTTATTTCAATCTAATAAGGTGAAACCACCCGATATATTGACCCATCACGCCATGCCAAGCGCATATTTAACTCAATTCATTTCATTTTATATGAAATTTGCGAACTTCTTCCGCACAAACATATTATTTTACTTCAATTTGTTTGATAGATACGTGTAGATAGTTTGAGTGTCATATTGAACTAATGGTTAAATCCATTAATTGAATCTGTTAACATGGTCCGGGCAAGGCATAAATACTCGTACTCTTAATTTGGAAATTTCCCGGGCCTTGTATTTGGTACAATGGATTATTGATGTCGCTAAGCACTTAGGAATTACTCCTTTATGCAATAAATATGTTAGTTATTTTATGGCATTTTACGCATTTTTCTTTAACAATGTGCAATTTTGTTATCTTTTTAGTGTTTTCTCTTTGCGTTAGTTTGAAAATCGACCCTCAAATGAGCAAGAAAGTATAGAAATGATAGAGGGAAAAGTGTACTGCCATAGTCCAAATCGGTAGGTTGAAATGTGGAGAAGAAGCCAAATCTATGCGAGTTTCCAATTCTAACACACACACACACACACACACACATTTCTCATATCTCCAAGCGTATATACCTCGAATTATTCTAGGATAAAATGAATTCGATATGAACTAATTAAAATCATGTTCCCATTAATACATCTATCAAGATACAATATCTTGTTTATTCTAGCCTGGGAGTACTAAGTAATAGTATCTTATCATAAGTATACATATAAAAGTAAAAGGGATGAAGAAAGTCGATCCAAAACTACAAATTTCTCTAGTTTTCTCAACCAGTGTTGAATGCTAGACACAATCTACTAGAACATGATTTTCATTGTTCACTAGAATTGGACCATACATCTATATCCTATTAGTTAGGGTGGTCGATAGACACGATCTTATTTGAGCACGAGTTTTTCAGTGGGACTGGATCATAAATCCGGTACCATTTCCAGTTCTATAGAATATGCAATTTCCAATGCTTATAAGAACTTATAGATGAAGTTCACTTGATGGTGATTGGTAAGTCTGTGATGCCAAGAACATAGCTTGGTGATCTATAGCAGTAAGCGGTGCTGTAACCCCTGCTGGAATTTCAACGACATCCTGTGACATTTTAGAACATTGCACAACAAATTAAATGAGAGTAAATTCATCGTCCTTTTTGCTTTAAGCAAGAAATTGGATATCATAATGTACCTTGGTTAAAGAAAATGAGGTCTCTGGAGGCATAAAAGCACATAAGAGGTCTTTGGAGGAATTAAAGTGATGAAATACATCGTCCGTTTGGAGGATGTTTTGGCATCCATCTAGACTCTGGACATGCTCGTTATTTCCACTTGTCTGGGAGACGGACTCAAGAACTGTTAGCGATGAACGGTCCATGAATGTATATTTTAGAATACTCAATGTCAAAGCATAACATCTTGTTTTACAATACTTTTTCTTTATATACAGAATTGAAATTATTTTCATTACAAAATCTGTCAAAACATAACATCTAGAATTACATTTATGCCTTCGTTCATTTTATTCACATAAAAAACAACCAATCATGTACTACAATAAAGACATATACTAATATAAAGTTATTTGCCTTATTGTTTACCCGAATTGGGGTCTTACATGAATTTCAAGCAAACATATGAAATTCATAAACATGTCTTTGAACCCGGTAAATGATGATATAATACTCGTTCCATATCGTTGCATTCAAAATTTTCATACAATTGGGTTATCGAATGGAAAGATTGTTTTTTCTCTTGATGTATGTATGTCAAGAAAAAAGTATATATTCTTTCAAAAGAAATGCAAAGTTTATAAACAAATAAATGGCTTTATAATCCGAAAAGGTTTTTAAAACATAATACTTCAAGGACTCTTCTAGGGTCAGGCAGGCTTCACTTTGCCTTACAACAGGCAATTGATATTATATTTTTTTTATCAAACGGTTCATATCAAATCGCCAAAGGCTGTAAGGCGAGCGCCATGTTGCCTTTTGATCGCCCCTTGAATATTTATATTAAAAAATACACAAAATTAATCAAAATATCCAAGTTTACCATCTATTTTTTTAAAAGAATATAATAGTATTTTTGTTAGAATAACTATTTTTTAATTTCAGTATTTTTACATTTAATGGAATAAATATGTTAATGTTTTATTGGTTGCCTGTTGTCAGGCAAGGCGGAAGCCCACCTAACCATAGAATAACCCTTCTTTCATTTCTTAAAACTATATAAAAAAAGCAGGAATTTTTACAGAAACGTTTAGATTTTTTTTTGAATTTTAGGACCGTTAATTTTTCTCATGACCATAATCATACTAAAACATAAACTACGATAAATATAAATAAGAAACATACAAATGCTATATTATTTCCAAACTTCTTTTTTACATAAATATTTTTTCCTTCCAAGTTATCTTCAATCTCGAATTATAATAAGTCCTATCTTGTAAACACCTCTAGTAAAAATAAGAATAAACTATGGCATTAATTGTAAGTAAATTTTCAATTAACTCTAGCTAATTTTAAGCAACGTTTCGAGTATAGTTAATAAAAAGAAGATAAGTTCATACCTTAGCGTAACAGAACATGCATCCATATGATCACCATTACTTAAATCGACTCCGTTATCATCTCCATGTTCTAGCATTCGAACCAATGTATTCAATTCCTTTGGTAATCGAATCACAAAGAAATCAAACATAAGTTAAGTTTATATAAAAGTTTCTTATTATTTTATTACCCTATGTAATAAATTAGAATCAAGTTTTGAGAAATATTGTTACATGTTCCGCGTGCTGGTAACTTGACTGGTTCTCCACTTTATTCAGAAGGATTTTCTGAAACAATAATAAAAATATGAAATCAATATTTGGTTTAAATAGCAAATAAAGACTTAAATTTTACTAGAAAAATAGGAAAATCGACATTACAATATTAAAATCAGGTTTATGTATGAGACACTTAGACATTAGGGATATGATATTTTTATTAAAAATTATATTTTTACTATAATTTCAGAAAAAAGTGCAATCAATAGAGATGCTATATGTAATTGCAATTACCTTCGATAGAATTTCACCCTTTTAAAACGACTGGAAATCAACGAATGTATACTATGTTCTAAATAAAACAACATGCTGTAATCGTAACTACCTTCTTCCGCGACACGTAATTACCACTACCTTCTACTTCCTCCGTCCTGTCCCATGTTTTTCATTTTGACTTATCTCGGTCAACCGTTTCTAACTTTGACTACGAATCAATCTTAAACGAAAAATGTAAAATGTTTAATTAAATTATATTTTGAAACTTTAGCTAGGGAGTAAAGTTTCATAATATAATTTTATTAAAGTTTTTACATTTGCGGTTTAAGATTAATTCGTAGTCAAAGTTGGAGACGGTTGACTGTAAAAAGTCAAAATGAGAAACATGGGACGGGACGGAGGAAATAATAATTTCACTTTTTTAAAGGTAGTATATAACCAAAAACCTTATTTAATTCAATTGATTTCATGAAGTAGCATTATTCAGGGTTATTATTATTATTATTATTATTATTATTATTATTATTATTATTATTATTATTATTATTATTATTATTATTATTATTATTATTATTATTATCATTATCATTATCATTATTATTATGTAAATTGTTGATATAGTAAGTAATTTGTAGCAGAGTTTGACATCTTTAGTAATATTTCATAATAAGAGCTTTTTTATTGTTTATTATTATTATAATTATTATTATTATTATTATTATTATTATTATTATTATATTTTGAATCAATTTAATTTGGATGCCAGTATGAAAATATTATGTCTACCAATGGTAAGGTTGAGGGCTAATGCACATAATAGATGGAGAGCAAAGTTGGACCTTTTAATCTTGGAATCATGGAGAATTCAATTTGATTATGTACACTGAAACATCACTGCTATTCATACATATATGATTAGCGTGCTAGCTCCACATTTTCCCTTTTCTTAGTATTAGAACTAATATGTGTATCTCACATGATTTGTTAATGCTTGTAGATTGTAGTGATTGAGGCTTTTATACGAAGGACTTGTAATGCATCAAAAATTGAATGAGTACAAATAAGATTCATTTGACAAAATATGAACATTGTTGCTTGAAACTTATTGTTGTAATCGGGCATCATCATGGATTCCACCGGCTATAAGATCGGTTAAGATTAATTCAGATATGCTCATTTGCTCTCAGATAGTTCAGGTGTTGGTTGGTATGGGTTTATGCAAAAGAGATCATATGTGTCAGATTCTCTAATGGACGATTTATATCCTCAATCTTGGACCCAATTGTTGTTGAAGCATGTGCTAATAAGAGGCAGCTTGTTAGGCTATCAAGAAGGTTGGCATGTTCTTGAAGTTGAGAGTGACTGCCAAATGATTATCAAAAAGATTCTTAACAGTGTTGGTGATCAATATATTGTAAACCCAATACTTTGTGATATCAGATCTTTAGCTCGTTTGATTTGTCTTTTATGTTTGTTCTCGAAAGTTCAATTAGGAGAATCATTATCTTGCTAAACGAGCTTCTCATTCTCGTGAAGGCGTGTAGTTTTGCTTGATATCTAAGTTGTGGTGTAAGAGCTTGTGATGTGAAATGAAATCAGGTTTGATGCTTAAAGAGAAGTTTGCCAAACTAAAGCATTTTCATTCATTGCTAAGTAAAATCTTCCACCCCGACTGTATTAACACTTGTTGGAGTAATATTTCTACTTATTGCTTCAAAGTCCAAAGGGTCACTTGTCATTTTGGCTTTGGAAATGTCACTTGGGAAATTGTAGATATATATTGTTAGAGTCGAACATGATGGAGTCGTTCATTGGACATGAAATGTCATCTTTTGCAAATAAAAAACATAAAGTTTCAAGAGAGACGGTCTCTAGATAACTATTGCAAGTAATAACTATTTTTCATAACTTATCTAGAGACGACCTATGGTTTTAGAAAAATCATCTATGGTGCTAATTAAAATGTCTATGTTGTTAACGAAATCCATTTAGTTTGTAATATGAAAAAACACTAATGTTGTGAACATAGATGTTTTGGTTAATAACATCGATGATTTTCTTGACCACATAGGTTCGTCTCAAGATAAATTATCTAGAGACCGTCTCTCAGGAGACTTGCTCAATAAAAAAATATAAAATAAACAAAAAAATGTTAATATATAATGTAGTAACACGCATGTTACGCAAATTCTAGTAAATCTATAAAGGTATGCCATAGGCTATATTAAATACTAAATAATAATAACATTTTATACGAATAATTACCTTTCTTTGCGTAACACGGCGCAATGCTTCCACAAGTCGTGTCTCGCATGATTGGAAGTCTCTCAAACATGTGAACTTTTCGAAATTTGGCTCAAATACACTATTTTTGTAAATATTTACATTAGTACGTTCACTTCAAATTCGATCTGTATGTGCTAATATGATGATGAAGTTAAGAAGATCACAAAGTAGTTTGTATATGGTAACTAAAAAATAGTACTGCAAGTAACAACTACTATTTATAACATTTCATCATCGTAATATGGATGTTGATAAGATCATAAAGTGATGATAATCCGGTGACTAAAACAGAACTATTGCAAGCGATAACTTTTTATTATCGTGATACGAGAAGGTAGTGTGGTAATGGAAAAAAAATTGTAGAGTGAATGGTCTGACTTTGTAGGCAGACACTCCCTTTTCCCGTAATCTCTCGATCCTAGGCAGCGGATAAGGATCTTTGGGACAAAACTTGTTAAGACGTGTAAAGTCATTGCACATCCTCCACTTTCCTGGTGCTTTTTCAACTAGGACCACGTTGCAAACCCAGTCGGAATATCTCACTTCCTCAATATGCCCGGCCTTGATTATCCTTTCTACTTCCTCTGCTATGATGGCATCCTCAACTGGTCCAAAGTCCTTTCTCTTTTGCCTGATGTACTTGACCGTTAATTCCATGTTCAGATAGTGAACTGCGATCCTAAGGTCAATCCCTATCAAGTTGTCAGTACTCCATGCAAAAACATCCACATTTGCTCTTAGGCAGGTTATTAGCTTCAGTTCCACTTCAGCATTCATTTCTGTTCCTATCTGTGTCTTCTTGCTTTCATCCCCTTCAACAAGAATGACTTCTCTCAGTGTCTCATGAGCTTCTATTTTGCTTCCTTTGAGGAACTTCTCCTTCTTATTCTCCGTCTTGGGGCCATTGCTTGCGAGCTTAGGTCCAACCGGTGTTAGGAGGGGGTTGGTGGTTGATGGTAAGGACTGGTGTTGTAGCTCCTCGGGTGGACATGATATAGCACTCCCACGCTTCCCTAACATTTCCCACTTCTTACCCCCACTCCATTTGGAGTTGGAAACTTCACTCAGTTGTGTAAAGGAGATGATACTGCTCTGAAGAGATTCAACCCTGGGTGTCCCAGAATCACATTGTAATTGAAGGTTCCTTCACAGCTACAAACAAGACATGGTTAGTGACTCTTGTCGGAAATTCGCCCATAGATACTTGGAGATGGATACTTCCTCTCGAGCGCACTTGTGTTCCTCTAAATCCTCAACTCAATGTGTTCAATATTCATTCGAGCAAGTGTCCTAGTCGATATGATGTTGGATGAGCTCCCAGTATCCACAAGGACTTTTGCTACTTTGTAAGTAGCAATATCCAAAGAAATTACCAAGGGGGCGCCAGGGCTTTCCAAATCTCCCCCACCGGAATATGGCGGTGGTATCTCGCTTTCATCGAATCTGATTGTGTTTGTTCCTCTAGGCAGCGCATAGGACCGATCGATGTTCCTCAACTGTTGAGCGGTCCTTTCCCTGGCATTCCTACTATCTCCCCCAGTGGTCCTCCTGCTATAGTGTTGATAACTCCACTATAGGACCGATTTTACATGTGGTGATCCTCATCGTAATCTTGATATTGGCTCTGGGGTCGGCTAGGACCACCTTTGGGTGGTGGAGGCAAAGGATAAAGTTGAGCTTCTTGTTCCTTATCTTCACACTCAGTCCTTTCATGACGAGAGGGTTCATCCTTGTGTACATATTCTTTGAGATTTTCGCTCCTTACTAAGTGTTCGACTTCTGTCTTCAACTGTATGCATTCTTCAGTAGGATGACCCCTACTCTTGTGGAACTTGCAATATTCATTAGAGTCCTTTTTCCTCCCGTTGTTGTGAATGGGTTTAGGCCATTGCACATCCAACTTCTTCTCCAAAATTGAAGCAAAGATGTCGGATCTTGGTTTAGTGACGTTGGTATACTCGCCATACCTTCTTGGAGGAGTTCTTTCCTTTTGGTATTCCCTTCTGCTATCCAACTCTCTTCTTTGATCAAACCTTTTTTGCTTCTGGAATGTTTCCGGTTTTGCAGGTTCCTTACCCTTCTTGACACTAGCTCTGACTGTGACGTTCCTTCTGAAGTCCTCTACGTACAAGAACCTATCACAAAGTTCCTCTAGGGCTTTTTCGCTAGTGATTTCCCTTTTGGAGAGCTTCTTCCTAAATGAACATTTAGGGTGTTGGCATACAGGTGTCGAACCCGTTCCTTGATACTGTGTGGCTCTATCAACGCCACTTCCTCGTCGAAATAATCGAGGAACCTCCTTAGATCTTCTCCTTCTCATTACATTATGCCTGCCAAGTGCTCAACAGATCTTTTCTCAAATCTTTTTATGAAAACTGTGGTGAGATCCGCATAGGACTTAATGTATCTATTGGGTAAGGCAACCCACCAATCTATAGCATCTCCAAACAGAGTGGTGGAACCTTCATGTTATCATTATGCCCGTTTGCATCCATTTGACTCTCATATCGGATTAGATGTCCCACAGGGCAAGATCGCCCATAGTACTGCTCCAAAGCTGGGATGGTGGTATCTGGCCTCTTCACCTCTCTCCTTATCTATTTTGATAGCGGATTTGGGGTCCTAACCTTCACCTTTTCATGTGCCTTCACCATTTTCCCAAAAGTTGCAATTTGAGTCTCCAAGGCTTTCTGTTGGATGTAGATTTCCTCAGGGGTGAGCTTCTCTCCGATCCTTGGATTGATTCGTACATCCGATAGAAGATTCTCCACCTGGATAACTGTGATGCTTTCTGACATATGATTTCCAACTCTGGGTTGTGGCACTGGGAGACGACTAGGACCTACCTCGTCAATCCTAGGCCTGTTGGGACTCCTCTCACACGGTCCTTGGGATGCAATTGCTCTCCTATTAAGAAGGTGCCTAAGGTCCTCTGGTTGAACAGGTTCTCCTATCCTATCCAAGATTGGACGTTGCTCGTTCCTAGACTGCGCAGGTTTGGCTTGCCTAGGAACTACAGCTGGTGGAGTGACTTGAGGAGGCTAGATATTGTTATATCCAAAGCATCCTTGGATGGTAGTGAGGAACAGACCAAATTGACTTTCATTCATTCCAAACTCACTCAGGCGGATGACCTGTCTATTAGGAAGAGTGAAGTTTTGGCCTTGGGAGGACCAAACATTCCTGCCAGAGGAACTTGTTCTCCCCCTCGTAGAGCTGCCAATGAGGGTCCTTGGTATCGTGATGTAGGAGCCAAGTTCCCCCAACCATGCAGTTATACACTTGTGGTCCTAGGTGGATCCTCCCTTCTTCTCCTATCTTCTGATGAGGCACTTGCCGTGTGACCCTCGCTAAGATATCGCTCCTCGCTCCTCGCTCCTTGATGCTCTTCTCTCCTCTTGTCCTCTCATCAAAGGTGTGGTCCTACTTCGGGTAGGTGGTCACCCTCATGGCCTAGGAGCTGGGGTTCCTACCCTGGTTGTTGCGGTCCTTACCGACTTTCTCGGTCGTGCCATTGCCGGAAGAGCTGAAAACTTTTAGTAAAGTTTCCCACAGAGGGTGCCAAAATGTTGAGGGGTGAATCCTCAACACTTACTAAGTTCTTACTAGTTCCTTGTCCTAACCCTCTAATGCGTCCTAGTTCGCTTGATATGGTCCTAAGGTCTTCAAAGTGAATTTTGATATGGACCTGCACAAAGGCTGGGGGGTTAGAACAGTAAACTCGGTTTGCTTAGTGTCAAACCGGATAGAGACTTTACTCGAGAAATATTGAAGGTCTACTCTGTTAAGTGTTAGGGTATGATTACTGAATAATGACTTACCGTTGCATGGGAATCAGTGTCATATATATAGATTTCCTCAAAATGGGAGTGTCTCACAAGATCGTGCCAAGTGTATGTTCATGATTGCGCCACCAATGCCTTCATATGCCCATGGCCCAATAAGTTGGTTTGGCCCATGTTCCTTTTTTGGCCTTGGGGGTATTCTAGACCGTTCTCCAGCCTGAGTATGCCTTGGTTTGCTTCTCCGTGAACTGGTCCTCGGAGTTTTGTCTGAATCGTAGGTCCGGATCCCTCCACTCGTGTTGCTTAGAAGAGGTTAACTTGTCTTTCTGTGAGTCGGATTGTTCGAGTTAATGATCCGGACCAGATCTCATCTTGTCGGACTCGTACACTTGGTTCTCTGTTGTGAGGTGTCCGACCCACTGAATGTCTTTTTTGTTTTGACCGTAGGAAGATCGACACTCGGGTTTTCCAGTCGTCCGGATCCAATGAGTATGTCGGGCGTTAGGCTTCCTCTACCTATTAAGGTTAGGAGGTTGGATACGCGATATGAGAGAGTCGGACCACCTGATAAGCGTGGTCCGGACCATCTCTCATTCTTGTTCCACATTTCGCAGTCTTTGTTATGTGAGGGTCGGACCTGTATAATTGGTGGTGTCCAACCAGGTAGGTCCGGACCCCTTGTGGAATAGACTTAGGCTCTATTCTGTTCAACTGCAATTTTCTGAACTGAACTGAACTGATCTGAACTGAATTGTAATATAAAATATAACTAAGCAGAACTGAACTGAATGGAACTGAACTGAATGAGTTTTCAGTTGAAGAGAACAGAGCCTTAGAAACTTAATTCGCCTGGGGATATATGCCTCTGGATCGCTATTTATCGGATTGGACATATTTCCATATCAACATATAGGTAGAATTTCTTTTAGACGATTGCAGGCACTATTTCATGACTATTCATTATAAACTAACCCTATAAGTATTGAATGCAATCGAGAAATTTCAATAAGTAATAATATTAATGTTTTTAAAATAAAAAGAAAAAGCAAAGTTGTACCAAAGTTGTTCTTGACCAGCTTCAAGTTGTTCTTGTAGGCTACGTATCTCTTTATGTATTTCCTGTGCATTAATCATTATGTTTGTGTTATTATAATACTAATTATGGATGTATAAGATAACACTGCGGATCCTCTACCCCTAAACTACCCCACAAAATACCCCATTGATATTATTGGTCCATTTGGCACCTTTAACCCAAGTAAATAATACAAAATCTTAACCGCAGTCAATCTACTAAATACTAAAAATAGATGCAATTCTACAAAACATCCGGAAGGTAATTCCATTCACTCAAACATTTATTTAGTAAATGTGGACTACTAAATATAGACTTTTTTTATTCAACCTGTTCGAAGGTAGAAACATGTAGCTGGCGATCTCAATAGCAATTGAGTTGTGGTTCTTTATTTTTTACAATACTAAAGTTGTTACATGGCATAGCATTACAGAATACACAAGAAGAGAATGTTATAAGTCACTAATATTATCCATGGCATTACAAGCATACTTTGTGAAATGACAATATCTACTTGGTGCTAAATTGCTAATCTATGATTTATGTATTATCTTTCATCCAAAAGTTGTTAAGTTTGATTCCATCTCGAACTGATGTTGGGCAAATTGAATTCTTGTTTGATCTTCCTCTCCCTATATATTGTCATCACCATCTTATAATCCGATTTCCATCAATTAATTCTTATTTATCCTACCTCTGTGACCAATGAATTGAAGGTAGGAAAAAAAAAAAGCCTAGGACTATGATATTACGTGCTGCTCCTTGTAATGTGCTATAATGAAATCTAAATCATGTTACAAATACTTGAAGCCTACTGATCAATCTGAGACCAGTATTTTTTGGATTTTAATTCCAATGTATTTTTGGTATTTAATTATAGTTGAAAATAAAAAATTGATGATCAATATCTCTATGTATGTATATATATACATGATGAACAATATGTTAAACATGTAATCGAACAATAAAGAGATTTCAAAGTACAAAACAATAGGAAGCTGAAAATAATCCATAATTGTTTAGCTAAACATGAGTTTTCAGGAAACAAGAATCAAAGAGTCATGTTGTTATGGCCGGTCTGTGTTATGATAGATACTTTGTGGAAGTGGAGTATATATTTTGTAAATTGACTAAATTAAAAGATTAACCATGGTTAAATTTTTGTTTTTGTTACTTGGTTAAATGGTGCCATATGGACCAATAATATCAATGGGGTATTTTGTGCGGTATTTTAGGGGCAGGGGATCCGCACCCCATAATATACTATATACTACATTCAATAAACTGTTAATATAACTTTTAAAACATAACTTGTTTTTTTACCTCAGTATCAGAGCCAGGAGTTGAGCCACTAATTAATCCAAGTCAATTGAAAAAATGGTTAAAGTGAACAAATTAATTAGTCATGAAGAAAAGGAAGGAAATAATTATAAGTTAAAAAAAAAGTACTAAAAGGCATACATACTCCACATACATACATACCTCTGCATTGCAATATCCTTTTCATTTTTAATTTTCATCAAAGTGTTGATTATTTGCTGCACCAATGTGTGAATGAATGTAAATATTTAATGTGATGGACAATATTTGCACCTGTTGATGATGTAAAACTCACCTCTCTATTCTGGATAGTCGTGCATCATTTGGCAACAACTTCATTGTCTTGCAATTTGATCATTTAAAACCCAAAAAAAGACCAAGTACTACTAAAGAATACAACGAATTAGAAATTACCCTCCTCGTTCGCGATCAGACTGATTTATATAACGATATATGACATCTTCGACTCTACGAAACAAGAATATATATGAGTTGTTAATCATGATTGGAAACATGATATGATATGGTTCGAAGGAGGACGAAAATTGATGTACGATTACCTATTCCTGCCGGAGAAATGGCTAAGGGGGCCGGAAGGAGAGGACATAAGGAGAGCTAAATCAATGTCACACAAAACAGCAATCTCATAAGCTTTTTTAATGAGGCCATATCTGCGTTTGGAGAATGTAGCCTGTCTGTTAGTGGTGTTTTCGATTTTCTTGATGGGAAGCTTACTCCGCCCCATTGTTGGTGTAAATCTATAATACTAACAATTAAGCTAGCTAGATGAACTTGAAGGAAATGCAGAAATTGCAGAGGTATATAGTGAAATCATTGTTCAAGGAATGAAGAATCGAAGAAGAAGGGGTCATTGTTAGATAGGTCTGTTAGCATTTAACTACCATAGCACAAAATGTGGAGAGGTTGGTATGATATGACATGGTTCTTTAGACCGACATTTATTCTAACCCAACCATGTCATCTAGTCAAACATTAATTTGTGTTCACTTCCAAAATTTCCTGCATTCTCGGATAGCTGTTGCGTATCGCTTCCAAATTGAAATGGGTTGCAGCAGATTGAGAAAAAACTGTAAGTTTGGGTTTTTTGTTTGCTCCAAATTGGAGGTTGGAATCCGATTTCGGAGACTATCGACAACAACCATGGAGGACTCCAGGAGTACTTCAAACATACAACACCCAATAGCAACACTAAGAAGTCGAATGCGGACAGAATGTTTGTTGAATGCACTTTCAAATGGCCACCTGATCAACCAGTGCATATATAAAATAAAGAACATTTGAATTGTGTGTTATACTGTAGTGTCTAATTCTTTCTTCTTCTTTAGCTGACCCGTCAAACTAGCTTTGTATCCTATGAACATTTTAGTTACCGGTGTTTCTGGGCAAAACCTGAAAAAATAATTTGTTAAGCAAACAAAGAAGAAAGCGACGAAGTGGTGCAATCAAAAGTGAAACGGTGCGGCAGATGCCGAAGCGGTGCAATGTTATATATATCCGAATAGCTACATGCCAAAGGATGTAACATTAGCCATTTTATTAGTTGTTGCTGTGTAAATGAATGGATGTCCATTAAATAGAAAACCAATCTTTGAGTCCGTCTTCGGAAAGTCCACAATATATTGAGTGTCCTACATAATAGATAAATATAGACAATTTATACATAAAATTATACAATATGATTTTTTCGCGGGTTGACCCGGTCGAGCCGGCCGGGTCGACCCACATTTTTTCCTTATAATACACAACCCGCTTTCATGTGTGGATCCAATTATATTGATACTTTGGGTCAAATTGCCTATGTTTGGTATATAATTGTCTATGTTTAGTACAAAATTATTGATGACAACCTATTTATCTCAAAAAACACAATATTTGTAAATAAACATAGAAATCAATTTCATTCATCAATCAATAAATGTCATTACATAAGAAACAATACAAAAAATTTAAAATCACTATATCCAAACTACAATCATCTTTGCAAACAAAAAAAAAAACACCCTTGACTTGTTCGTCGACTCCTCCATCCACGCCTCTATCTTTATCATTAATCATTCAACCACCATTTTTACGAAGACCTAGTATATGCAACAAAAAAAAAACATCAATAATTTGACTTTTAAAATCAACAATTGCAATATGAACACATGCAATTAGTGGTAAGGAAATCTAAACAACCAAAAATAAAAAGCACCAATAAACATCACCTATTTGACATTCAATATCAACAATTACAATATAAATATGCACAATTCACACTGAAAATATAGCAGTTTTACAAAATACATAATCTCTAAAAACAAAAAACTAAAACATGAACAATATACGGCTAGACATACATAATTTACATAAAAACCTAAACAAGTAAGAATTTCAAAAGATTAAACAAAAAGTCTACATTAAAACATCATCTATTTACCCTTAAACATCAACAATTGTAGTATAAATATAGACTATTCATACATACATCCAGTTTTACATAATTATAAAAACTCTATACAAAAAAGGAATGAAACCACACAAACATCAGTAATTAACAGCTAAATATGCACAATTTACATAAAAAAAAATTAAACAATAATATTTCAACATATGAAACATAAAACATAACCAATTTACCATTAAACATAAGCAATTCAAATATGAATATATGCAAACCTAGCCAATAAGCACTAGAAATCAAAGATGTGGAACATAATCTGTTTATATAACAAAACATCAACTATCTACACATAAACATGCACAATTCACGCAGAAACATAGTCAATTTAAAAGCAATACTACAAAAGGTATAACCATAAAGTAATAAACCACAACATCATCTATTTACAACTAAACATACAAATTTTACATGAAAACCTAAACAAAATCGAACATTACAATGAAGATCTACCAACAAACGCATCAAAAGCAAAGAAAAAACTAACTAAAAATTAGAGAAAATACACAAACATCAACAATTACTGGCCAAAGATACGCAATTAAAGTTCAAATATCAATAATTACACACGAAATATACAGTTACGCGTAATTACTAAAAATCACCAAAACCAAACGAAAAACGAAAAAAACTGAAGAATAGAGAGAAAAAACCTGAAAATCGAGGAAACGACAAGGTAATGACTCATGCGTGTTGAGTAGTCGGAGATTCGCCGGAGAAGACAACCGGAAAAGCTTCGAATTCCAGCCAACATTTTCAAAAGTCGACTAAATGAAAAAATGAAATCGATAGAAATGTAGATCGGGTCATGGGCTACTCAGATATGCAATCCGATTTAAGATTTGTGGCCGGATGGCGAAGATATCGCCGGAGAGAGAGAGAGAGATAGAGAGAGAGAGAGAGAGAGAGAGAGAGAGAGAGAGAGAGAGAGAGAGAGAAACGAAGAAAAATGGGAAAAAAAACTGAAAAAAAGACTATCTTATGACCTAATAACCTGCGTGAAGATCCAGGAATACCAATTCTGGAACTCCAGGATCCACGAATTAAACCCGCGAGATTCATTCAGCAACCAAGTCATCCCTAATTGTATATGTTTGTATATTATGAAGGACTCTCATAGACTGTAGGACTCTTTTAAGTTTTAGTACACCTTTTCCTACATGGCTCTTATGAAAATTTGCATTTGCTCATAAGCATCACTTCTAACACTATAAATAGAAGTGCTCGATCAGTCCATTGACACACCAAAAAATTATTCTTTCTTCATTCCACACTCTTCATATAAATTCTCAAGTCCTTGTTGTATCCCGAAAGCGTTCTTTTCTTAGTGAGGAGAAATATTGCTTTTTGGAAAGTGATTTCGTTCATGCCTCAAGGTTTAAGTATTCCCATACATATCTGTCTCTATACAATTATCTCCAACAATCAAAAAGCAATATTACAATGGAGGCAGAAAAGAATTCCAATGTGAATTTCCAATTTCAAGAGAAAGAGTCCATCAAGCTTGATCGTTTCGACGGAACGAACTATGCGAGGTGGCAAGACCGAATGTCAAGGCCGCTCACATCTCTGAATCTGTACTATCTTCTCGCTCCAGACTTGCAACCAATTGAGGAGCCAAAGGCGGATGATACTGCGGAAAGATGTTTATCGGAACTACAAGACGCCAAAGGAGGTTTGGGATGCGCTTGAATCGAAATACAAGAACCTGAAGAGAGGTATGGATCGATTTTTGGCACTTAAGTTTTTTGAGTTTAATTTCTCTATGAACACGCCAATTATGGATCGAGTCAGAGAATCGGAGGTCCTTGTTTCCCAAATGAGTGAGTTGCAAATAAAGGTCCCTGATGCAATTCAAGTAGCGGTGATCTTGTCGAAACTTCCTTCTACTTGGAATGACTATCGAAGGAAAATCTTGCATTCTACAGAAACTTTTAGTATTGAACAGTTCATCACTCATATGCAAATTGAGTGCGAGAATCGAACGAGAGATGAACTAGTTTTGGGTTCAAATGTGAATCATATTTCTGTTGGTGCTGGTATTGGAACCTCTCGTGATGCTCCAAATATTCTTCAAGTGCAGAAAAAGAAGTTCAAGAATGGCAAAGGCGACAACAACTCCAAGAAGTTTCGCCATTGTGGAAAGAAAGGACACTACATCAAACAGTGTCGCTATCGAAACAACAAGAGTACTGGTTCTTCAGGCGCAAACAATGTAAACATGGTTGGGGCTTAAAACAATGAGTTTGTTGCTATGATAACAGAACTTCATATGGCTTCGGTGACTATGACAAAGGACTGGTGGCTTGATTTTGGTGCTACTATTCATGTCTATAACAACAAGGCTCTTTTCAAAGTCTACAATGAATTGACCGAGCCCGAAGAAGTCCTTATGGGGAATCATGTTGCTGCTAAAGTTGTCGGCAAGGGAAGCGTTGAATTGTCTTTCACTTCCGAAAAGAAACTTGCTCTTGTGAATGTCTTCCATGTTCCCGAACTTAGGAAGAATTTGATTTCTGCAAATTTGTTGTGCAAGAATGGCTTTATGATTGTACTAGAGGCCGATAAGGCTATTGTAACAAAAAATGGAGTGTTCATTGGAAAAGGATACTCCTGTGATGGCATGTTCACACTCTCTATCAATGAAATAAATTCTGTTGTTTATGTTGTTGAGTCTCCTTCATTTTTATGGCATGCTAGATTAGGACATTTAAATTATCGTCATTTACATTATATGTCAAAGTATGGTTACATTAGTTGCAATGATAAATGTGTAGATAAATGTGAAATTTGTGTTGAAGCTAAAATGACTAAGAAACCATTTTCTAAAGTTGAAAGAAGCAGTGAACTGCTTGAACTTGTGCATTCAGATATATGTGAATTGAATGGTAAATTATCTAGAGGTGGAAAGCGATATTTTATCACTTTCATATATGACTATTCAAGATATACACATGTATATCTTATTAGAACCAAGGATGAAGCCTTTGATAAATTTAATCTTTTCAAATCTGAAGTTGAAAATCTGAAAGAGAAGAGAATCAAAGTACTTCGAAGTGATCAAGGAGGAGAATATTTTCCGGAGATCTTTAACAAATTTTGTGAAGATCATGAAATTATTCACCAAAAGACATCCCCCTATACTCTATGCTCCACAACAAAATGGAGTAGCCGAAAGAAAAAATAGATCCTTGGTTGAAATGATTAATTCAATGCTTACAAATGCAAAGTTGCCATTTAATTTATGGGGTGAAGCTTTATTGTTAGGAATATCTGTTTAGATTTTGATCATCAACCTAATGACTTATCTTAGCTCAGAAAGGTGGTTAGTACTCTTGGTTCACTTGAACACTGTAAAAGAGGAAACTCACTAAGTATGATAGTCTAGCAAATCTTGTATAGGATGTTAGGTCTTTGAATGTAATTTTTATTCCTCTAAAGAAGACCAAGAAGAAGGCATCCAGTAGGAAAAGTTCAACGGATTTGAAGATTTGAAGACTGCACAAGATTGCTGAAGATAAGGGTTTCCAGATACCTTTGACCAGATATCTTGAAGACACAAGCGTTTTTAAATAAATAGTATTGCAAAAGATATCTGAGAAATAAAAGGTTTCTGAAACGAGGAAAGTGCCCACAGATATCTACACTCAGATACCTTGGACATAAATTCTGAAAAGAAATATATTATAACAAGTTGTTTCAACAAGTGGTATCTGGAGTTGTGATAATCTCTGGAAAAGGACGTGCAAAGCATCAAAGAACTCTGATAGTATAAGATCTCTGATACCATGCATAGTTCCGTTGGCACTACAGGACAAAGTATAGTACAATGCATTAAATACGCGAACAGAAATGTCTGAACAAAAACGGTAGCTTCTGAAGAAGAAGACAAACGTACTACAGTACTATACTCAGATATCAATAGTTTGAATTTGATTTAAGCCTAACGGATACTATTCAAACGGCACTCAAATTCATCTATAAATATCAACACTTAGACTGCTTGAGAACACACACAAAACTTACACCTTAGAACTCTCACACAGACAGCACAGGATGTCTTTAAGTGACGCCCCAATTCTCAAGCCAGAGAATTATGAGAAATGGAAGAACAACATGATGCTCCACCTAGAAGCCATCAGTGACGAAATGATCGACGTGATAATGAATGGCCCAATAGTCATTCAACAACTCAAGCAGGTCATGGAGGTTTCTAATGGTAGAGACAAAGAACAAAGCGATGGGTCTTCACAGACAGATGCGTCAACCAGTGGGAGACATGCCAGTCAAGTTATTTACGAACCAAAGCCCAGAGAGCTCTGGACATCGGAAGATGCCAAGAAAAATCGACTGGATGGTCAGGCTCGTAATATCATCATACGTTCTACTCCAGAGCACATACAGTGTAAACTGTGGGGTGCAAAAATGGCGAAAGTGGCCTGGCAACTGATTGAAGAAATATGTGCCGGCACTGAGAAAACGAAGGAAAATAAGTTCGAAGTTTTGAAGCTCAAATTCCAAAACTTTAAACAAGGTCCCACAGAGACTCTTGAAGAACTAGATTTCCGGTTTACAACACTTATGAGTGACATGGCTGCACTTGGTGAAAGTAATAGATATACCCAGTCAGAAAAGATTAAGACCATTGTGAGAAGTCTAAATCATAACTGGGAGCACACAATGTTTTTCTACTTTAACCAAGGAATGCCAGATATCACTCCAGTGGAACTTTTCTCTCACCTTGCCACTGTTGACTATGAGACAACTCAAAGTGAACAAACAACTGAAAAGTTGCAGAATGTTGCTCTAGTTGCTCAAGGAACTTCTAAAAAGAAGGAAGGCAAGGAGGTAACTGAGGATGCTCTTGCTGTAAAGCAAATGAGAAAATATGTCAGTCGAGAAATTGAGAGAAGAAAAGCCAAAGAGAATCTGAAGAAGCATCTAGGTTCAAACTATCACCAGTACAAAAATATGGAACTGTCAAGCTCGCTGAACAAGCCGGCTAAGAAAGCATCAAGTACTGAGGAAGCAGAAATCGGAAACGATATCTGTTTCTATTGTCAGAAACCTGGTCATTTCAAGAAGGATTGCCCTACCTTCAACAAATTAAAGACAGGTGACAAGAAAGATAGAAGAAACTTCAAGAGAAGTCAGATAGCTATGCTCACTGAAGAAAGGAAAAAGATTCAACTCCAACTAGATGCTCTAGATATTGAGTCTGATTCTGAGGATGAAGACTCAGATGATTCCACACCGCCTTCTCCAAAAATGTGCGGTGTTTCTCATGAAGTGATTGACTTTGGTCAAAAGAAGAAAGAAGTGTGTGGAATGGCTGAAGAAATCTTTCCAGATATCTCCAACATTGAACCTTGTCTAATGGCTGATGAGGTAACACATACTTCTTGTTATACTTATGAAAGTGATGAGGAAGGAATCAAAGATCTGGAACATCTCAGAAGAGAGCTTGATCTCTACGAAAGAGAGTTTCTAATGATCCGAGCTAGAGCCGAAATCTTTGAAGAATAAAAGAATTCTCTTGAAAAGGAAAATTCAAAATTACTCAAGATATCGGAGGAAAAGGATGCCGAAATTGCATCTCTCAAAGCTCAGATATCTGAGACTGAAAAGTCACATGAAGAAGCATTGGCCAATCTTCAAAAGAAATGTGAAGATCTTCTTTCTGAGAATGAAGAACTCAAAACGAAAGAACTATCTTTTCAATCTTATGCCAAAGCTAGTGACACTCTTACTGAAGTACAATCTTATTTAAGAGATTCTTCAGAAAAGAGAGGACTTGGGCTGGACACACAAACAGATAGTTCTACCACTATGAATAACAGTGATGAAAGAAGAGCATTTGTCAGTGCTCAGCAAGGTGGTTCCCAAACAACCTACAGTATCGGTCAGAAAGCTAAGGTTGTTGACAAAGGAAAGGCAGTTGCGACCAAATCTTTGTGGGAAAAACAAGTTTAAAAGAAATCTGTTGGGAATGTTTCTGAAAAGAAACATAACACTGAAAAGTGTAATCACCCACAGTGCTATGTCTCTCAGAAAGGAAGAATTGCAGGAGCTGGAAAATTCTCCTATATCACATTTTCTGGAAAGAAAATAGACTACCCAGAGACTAGCAAAGCTGCTGAGATGAGAACTCAGATAGCATCAGGTGCACGGAATGGTATTAGCTATAAAGCCATCGGAAAACAACTTGCTCGTGAGTATAAACAAGAGCAAGAACGATGGTTAAAGGCTAGAATTGCTCACGGCAATTATCAGAAGTGGAAGATGAGTCAAGCCACTGAAAATCTGAATGCCAGGGCTAGAACAAATCTGGCAAGTAAAGCTAAGTTTGCTGACAAACAGACTCAGAAACCTGACAGGTATCTGAAAGGACCAAATGGAGCACCTAGGAACACACCAAGGAAGAAAATAGTTCTTGATAACAATGATACTAATCAGTTAACTAGAATTCCTCCCTATGTTCCTGTTAGACAAAAGAATGTTCCTAAGAAATTCATTCAGAAATGGATTCCTACTGGAAGATTCTTTAGTCCAGATGGTTCCATTGTTGATATAAGAACTTAATCTCCTGTTTTCTGTTTTGTGCAGAACACTCTAAAGACTAATCCAAAGTGGCATTTTGATAGTGGATGTGGGAAGCACATGACAGGAGACAAAGCAAATCTGATTGACTACAGAAAGTGCAATGATGGACCAATTATCGTGTTTCTTTGGAGGAGATGAAAATCCAACCATAGGATTTGGCAATCTGAAGTTTGGAGCCCTTACAATCTCTGAAGTACTACATGTAAAGGGATTGAAATATAATCTCCTAAGCATGAGTCAACTAGTAGACAAAGGGTACACTGTCAAGATCAAGTCAAAACTATGTAAAGTGATTGACAATGAGTCAAAGCAGACAGTCTTGGTTGCAAGGCGTAAAGGAAATCTTTATGTTGCTGATTGGGCATCCGCCACAACTGAAGAATGTCTCATGGTGAGTCAATCTGGCCACACTGAAGAAAATTGGCTATGGCATAAAAGAATGAGTCACTTGAATTTCAAAACACTAATCAAGTTAGCCAAGAAAGAATTGGTGGTTGGTTTACCCAAAATGGCATATAGAAAAGATGGTATATGCTCTGCTTGCCAAATGGAAAAACAATCCAAAATATCTTTCAAGTCTAAAACTAGACATTCCAGTGAAAGGCCACTACAAATGTTACATATGGATCTTTTTGAATCCTCTGTAACTAGTTATGCAGGAAAGAAGTATGGTTTGGTTGTTGTTGATGATTACTCAAGATTCACTTGGGTTGTCTTTCTCAAACACAAATCTGATGCAAGGGTTGATATACCCAACTTGCTGAATAAGCTCGAAGTCATGAAAAATGACAAGGTATTTGTAATCAGAACAGACCATGGTACTGAGTTTGTGAATCAGTACATAAAAGAGTTTTGTACCTGCAAAGGTATACAACATCAACTATCTTCTGTAAGGACACCACAACCAAATGGTGTTGTTGAAAGAAAGAATAGGACCCTAAAAGAAGCAGCAAGAACAATGCTTGTTGAAACTGAAATAAGTGAAATCTATTGGGTTGAAGCTGTTAACACATCCCGCTATACTCAAAATAGATGTTTGATTAACAAACACCATGACAAAACTCCTTATGAGCTTTTGATTGGTAGACCCCCTAGTGTCAAACATCTAAGAGTGTTTGGTTGCAGATGTTTCTTTCTTAACAATGGAAAAGAATACTTGAGAACATTTCAATCAAAGGCAGATGAAGGAGTATTTCTTGGTTATTCTCTGAATAGCAAAGCCTATAGAATCTACAACAAAAGAACGCAAAAGATTGAAGAATCTGTTCATGTAGTATTCTATGAAGGAAACAAGAAAGTACTCTTGTATGATGATCTCTCAGATAGGTTCAAAGAACTGATGATTAAAGATTCTGAAAAAGGATCCTCAAAAGGAAACAATTCTATTATTCAATTAGGGGATGAGTCTGACGATGAAAAGCAACCTATGATTAGTAACAACCAGATGAGTCTAAGACATGATGAAGAATTTCCTATGAGAATTCCAGAAATGGAACAGGTTACTGAGAACCTTCATCATGAAGAGGTATCTGAAAATGAGATTGTTGAAATGCAAGATCCAGATATCCCTAACACTGAAAAAGTGTCAGATATACATGGCATTTCCCATATGTCAGATATCTCAGATACTGCACAAGTATCCCATCAAGATCATATTGATTCACATTCAGATCAAAATGATATTGATCCTACTAGTTCAAAACCCATTATGAAATGGATAAGAAATCATCCTGCAAAGGATGTGATTGGTCCCATAGACCAAGGAGTTAGAACTAGAAGAGCAATCGCTGAAAATGCAAATTGTCTCTATGGATGTTTCATATCAAATATTGAACCTAAAACTATAGAAGAAGCATTAAAGGATCAAGATTGGATCTCTGCAATGCAAGAAGAGTTGGATCAATTTGAGAGAAACAAAGTCTGGAAAGTGGTTCCATTTGTTGACGCAATATCTGTGATCGGAACCGAGTGGGTTTTCAGAAATAAAGTGAATGAATCTGGTGAAATAACCAGAAACAAAGCTAGGTTGGTTGCCATGGGATTCACACAGACTGAAGGACTAGATTTTGATGAATCTTATGCACCAGTTGCAAGATTGGATGCAATAAGACTCTTTCTAGCCTTTGCAGCTCATAATAACTTTACAGTTTATCAAATGGATGTCAAGAGTGCATTCCTAAATGGTGAACTTGCTGAGGAAGTCTATGTTGAGCAACCACCAGGTTTTGAAGTTTCCTCAGAAAGTAGGATGGTGTATAAGCTTCAAAAAGCTCTGTATGGTCTTAAACAAGCTCCAAGAGCATGGTATGATACATTGGCCAGATACCTACTAGAAATTGGTTTCAAGAAAGGAGATGTTGATAAAACACTCTTCACATTGAACCATGATGGGGAACTACTTTTAGTTCAAGTATATGTTGATGACATTATATTTGGATCTAAAGACAAGCAACTTTGTGGAGACTTTGCTGAACTCATGAAATGTAAATTTGAGATAAGCATGATGGGAGAATTGAATTACTTCCTAGGGCTGCAAGTCAAGCAACTCAATGATGGAATATTCATTAGTCAAACAAAGTAGGAAAAAGACATGCTCAACAAGTTCAATCTAAAGCCTTCTGAAAAGAATGCTAAGATACCTATGAGCATTGGAACCAAAATGACCTAAACTGAATCTGACAAGAGTGTTGAAGAACACAAGTATAGGAAATTGATTGGGTCTCTACTGTACCTCACTGCAAGTAGACCTGATATTCAATATGCAGTTGAAGTGTGTGCTAGATTTCAGAAAAATCCAATGCAATCACACTACAACATTGCTATGAAAATATTGAGGTATGTAAAAGGTACTGTAGAAGTTGGATTGTGGTATCCAAAAGATAGTGGATTGAGTTTGGTTGGCTATTCAGATGCCGACTATGCTGGATCATTCCTTGATAGAAAAAAGCACCTGAGGAACTTGTCAATTTCTTGGTGCTAGATTGATATCTTTGTTCATCAAGAAACAAAATTCAATTGCCACATCTACCACAGAGGCTGGATATATTGCTCCTGGGTGTTGTGCTTCACAGATATTGTGGATACAACAACAACTCAGAGACTATGGACTCAAGGAAGAGAAAACTCCCATTTTCTGTGACAACACAAGTGCCATTGCCATAACTCAGAATCCTAAGTTTTATGCAAGAACAAAGCACATTGATGTTAGACACCACTTCATCAGAGACCATGTTGAAAAAGGCAATATAGAGGTACTCAAGATTGGCACTGAAGACCAACTTGCAGATATCTTCACTAAGCCACTACAAGAAAGTAGATTCTTAGCCTTAAGACATAGTCTTGGACTAATGGAGCTACCAAAGAACTGAAAAAGTTCAGATATCTGAAGAAGATATCGAAGGAGAGAAAAGAGGAATCTGGAACGGGTATCCAGAAACCAAAGGCTAAAGGGTAAAATGGCTATTTGAAGATTTCTGAGACGGGTAGTCAGATATCTAGATCACTCAGTGAGGGGGAACACAAAAGAGAATAGTACAACTGTCTACAGTCAACTAATATTTTGAAATTTGTATTATTTCTATCTTTGTGTAAAACTGTATAAGATAGACTCAGATACAAATAGTGTTCTCATTCACACAGAAACGTGACTCAGATAGCTAATAGCCAAAATTCATTAAATGGGCACAATTACAATTGTTGATTGTGATCATTGCTGAATAAGCAATTGTGACCCTTGTTAAAATGGACGATTGATCTTAACGGCGGAGATTAATTCTCTGTAAATAGTGGACTGTAGAAATTCAGACGTGGCCCACTATGCATTTAATGCCGAACAAACTTTTACCCACGCCTTACTGCAATTCACAGATACGTACATACGAAACCAATTTGTATGTATATGTTTGTTAGAATTACGTTGCTATATGTATAGGATTTTGGCAAAAGAAATCACTTTCGCCTAATCCGACATTTTGCCTTGCACAAGAATAGCAAAAACCATTCTTCAACCTCTGCAAATCTCTGTTAGTTTTTCTGCAAAGAATCACTAATCTCTCACCCAAATCTCTTTCAGACTTTCAAACACTTGCACTATATAAAGAGATGGCTCCTAAATGTTCGTCTACCCAGAAATCCCAATCTTCTACCACTGGTACTGCTGAAAAGCAAGCACCAGAATTGGTTATAGTGAACAATCGATTGGTAGGAGACTTTAATCCCGATCATTGGACTTCAAATCACTGGATGATTTGGGGTGGTGCCATGATTGAGGAGTACCTCACGGCTGCTGTTGAAAACCAAGCTGATAGGAAACTAATTCTTGACATGCTTGAAAAGGCACAAATCAAGGGTTTTCTATCGGCTCTTCCCAGTGGAGTTTCTTCACTAGACGTGTTAGAATTCTACAACAACTCCAGGATTGTATCATATGTTTCTAAAGGCACTGTAATAGTTTCTATAAAAACTAAGGTCCAAGGAAAGGAAATCCTTTTGGACTTAACAACTTTCTATAAGTTGTTTGATCTTCAAAATCTTGGAAAGGATTTTGAAATAGACACCAAGGATGAAGATCTCCTTGAAGGTGTAAAACAGTTGTACAGTGGTGTGTGTGACATTGATAAACAAGATACACCCACTTATTTCAAGCTTGCTGACATCAGAACCAGACATCTGTTAGTGCACTGGGATGTGTTGGCATGCATTCTTCACAGATGCTTTGATGGTCTACAAGGAGGTGCTGACCAGATAAGCCAAGAATGCTGGATGACGATGTTCTTGTTGCAACAACAAGACAAAAGGCTGGAAAACCCTTTCAATTGGGGGCAAGTACGCCTTTATGAAGTTTGTAAAGAAGATTCAAGGCTTTGATCCTAAAATCGCTAAGGGACTTGCTGAGCCAAAGGCCACAGTGAGCTATGGTCTAAAGATATGCTACTTGCTGGAGAAGCTTGGCATTGAGCTCAGAGAGAAGGCTGACATAGCCAACAGTAACCTACTCTACAAATATGAATATATGAACTTGATGAAAAAGGTTACTGGATCTCAGAAAGGTTCCAAGAAGCGAAAGACTGAAGAGGTATCTGAGGGAAAAGTTGCAAACAAAAAGCCCAGAACTTCACGAAAGAAGTCTGCTGGCAAATCAGAAGACACACCCATTGTGGGTGTCTATTCCCAGATACCTGCTGCCACTGCTGATGAACTCATCAATGCAGATGAACTCATCAATGCTGCAAAAGAGGTATCGACTATTGAACAAGTAGACTCAACAAGAGAAAGAGCTTTCAGGAACGCCAAGACTACTGCCGAAAGCCTTGCTGATGAACTTATCAATACTGCTAAAGAACGTAATGGTAGGTACCAAGCCCTATCTGCAAAAACCGCAGGGATTATGGACCAATCAGTTCCTAATGCTGATGAGAGCGCTGACGATGAAGATGATGATTTAGTTATCTCTCAAGTCCTAGAGAAATCAAAAAGGGCTAAGGTTACTGAAAAAGTAACTAGTGTAGAGGTATCTGAAGAAGAACCTACACCACAGGTTGCTGAACAAGCACCTGCTTCAAAGGTTACTGAAGAAGCAACTGTGTCCAAGGTCACTGGACAAATTACACCATCAGAGCAAGAAAGACTGAAGCATATTGAAGAAGCTCTGATGAGTGATACTTTAGTGTTGGAAGATACTGCCATTGTCTCAACACTCAAAAGTCTGTCTCAAGCACAACCACAACAGCCAGATGTGGATACTACTGAAATGGTACTTGAGTTACAGATACCAGCATCTTTCCTTGCTGAAGAAAATCCTGCAAAAGAGCAGGTTCCCCAACTCAATGAGAGGGATCAAACTGAGACATCTACTCAGAATGATCAACCAGGGGAGGCAACTGAGTTGCATACTCAGGAAAGGTCTGAAGTACCTGATACTTCCAACAAAGAAGTGGTCCAAGAACAACAAGACCTACGCATGAAAACATTACAAGTTCCAGAGACCAATCAGCCTGACATTGCTCAGGTAGATGAATGGTTTAACTCTTTACTTATGATACTTCTGTGTCTGATAAATCTTGTTATTTAATGAAATTTCTTTGTTACAGGCTGATTTAGAAACACAACAACAAGAGGAAGCTGTAAAGCTTACCTCAGAATCTGAGAAGGAGGCTTCCATAGCCTCATCACTTAAGGAACAGGAGCCTGTCTCACAGGTAGAAAATAATTCCTTAAGATATAACTCAGATATGTGCTTTATACACTTGACTAATAAGTGTTTGTTTCTAATAGGCTCCAACTGAGAAGAAAAATGAAGAGACTAAAAAGTCTATCTCTTCAGAGAAGAATCCAGAGACTTCCAAGGTCTCTGAGTAACAAGTATCTGAACCTTCTGCAGAGAAGGTATTTCATTAAGATATCTATATTCTTCAAAGAACAAATCTCTGATCATTTTTCTCAAACTAACACATTCTACTTAACAGGTTCAAAAAGAAGTAGAAGTTGTTGAGGAGTTACCCACTCAATCCTCACAACATATGGAAATTAATGAGGCATCAAGGCCTTCATTACAAGAAAAGATTCCAGAGACTGCACAAGTCTCTGAGAGACAAGTATCTGAGCCTCCAACGGAGGTAATTGACCTCTCAGATATCTGATTTGTCAATAAAATTTTTCTTGATAAAATTTCCTAAGTGTTATGTTTCTAATTTCAGGTTCAAGCAGAAAGAAAGGTTGATGAGGACCAGACTTCCAAGTCCCCACCTCACAACAAGATATCTGAGGAACCCCCTACCTCAGTAGTACAAGTCTCTAAGCCTGATGCATTAATTCAGGTAACTCAGAAACCTAACTACACAAATACTCAGATATCTACACAAGTTTTGAATCTAACTCAAAACTCTTTCTTTCAGGCTCAAACAAGTGTGCCAAAGGTTTCTGCATTCTCAACAGAAGACCTGCTTACATTCTTCAAGAACCACACACTCAAGAAACATCTCAAGTGTTTCAGAAAGTGGCAAAAGCTCAGAAGCTCAGATCTAACTGAATTAACAAAGGTGACTGATCACCAATTAAGAAGAGTCAGAGCTTTTGACTTGGAGAATTATGTCCATGCTATGTTCCCAACAGAGCAGTACTCTTTTGCTACTCTGATGCATAAGGACTTTATCAAAGAAGCTGCACACAAGCTCATAGAAGCTTTTGAGAAAGCAGATGGTCAGACCAGAATGCAGATGGCATTCAAGCCTACTTTGCCCCAGACTCTACAGTACATACCCTCTGAACAAGAAGAAGTTAATGGGCAAACGGTCACTATTCCATAAGTGATCAACCTGGTCTCTGAAGATGAAGAAGAGAACGAGACTGGTGAGAATGACTATGAAGATTCTCCTTCTGACCATCACAAGGATGAGGATGATAAGAAGGATGATGATGATGCCCCTCCACCAGGGACAAGAGGGATTACACAACATCACTGGAACAGGCACAATGCCAAGACTTTTTGTGGAACCCTATGAGTCCTTCTACATGGATGAAGAACAATACAAGGGTGACATCAAATATCTGAGGATCATATATGATTATTTCAAGCTATCAGATATCAAGATTGTGCATGCCTGGATATGGGGAAAGTATCTATGGGTCAAGCATTTTGTCAAGAAAAATCCTACCAAAACCTACAAAGAAGTCTGTGGATTTGCCAGAGACACAGAGATGATTGTCAGAACTCTTCTCTATGACTACTCTGATGATATAAGAAGGTTTGGTGATAGGAAATTTGCAGATTGATCCATGGAACTGTTTTAAAGACTTGAAGATTTTGAAGACTTGAAGACTAGTTTGTTAGGATGTTCACTTGGAGCTTGGTTACTTCTGTTGTCTTAATTTACTATGTAATTTTTTTTATCTTGTTGACGGTACCTTATTGTTGTTTTATCTTGTAAAAGTTATCTGAACTTTCATCGGAACATATCTGATGAACCTACTCTCAGATATCAATCTATAAAAGATAACTTGTCAGCAAAGATCACACCTTGTGATTTGGTTGATGTTTACTTTCTGCACTTAATTATATGAATTGAAAGATTATAAGAAATGATTAAGTGATGGATTGTTTCCTCATCCAGATTTGTAATAGGTCAGATAGTCATCGTTGACTGATCAAAATGGGGGAAATTTGTTAGGAATATATGTTTAGATTTTGATCAGCAACCTAATGACTTATCTTAGCTCAGAAAGGTGGTTAGTACTCTTGGTTCACTTGAACACTGTAAAAGAGGAAACTCACTAAGTATGATAGTCTAGAAAATCTTATATAGGATGTTAGGTCTCTGAATGTAATTTTTATTCCTCTAAAGAAGACCAAGAAGAAGGCATCCAACAAGAAAAGTTCAACGGATTTGAAGATATGAAGACTACACAAGATTGCTGAAGATAAGGGTTTTCAGATACCTTTGACCAGATATCTTGAAGACACAAGCGTTTTTAAATAAATAGTATTGCAAAAGATATCTGAGAAATCAAAGGTTTCTGAAATGAGGAAAGTGCCCACAGATATCTACATTCAGATACCTTGGACATAAACTATGTTTCTGAAAAGAAATATATTATAACAAGTTGTTTCAACAAGTGGTATCTGGAGTTGTGATAATCTCTGGAAAAGGACGTGCAAAGCATCAGAGAACTCTGATAGTATAAGATCTCTGATACCATGCATAGTTCCGTTGGCACTACAGGACAAAGTATAGTACAATGCATTAAATGCGCAGACAAAAATGTCTGAACAAAAATGGTAGCTTCTGAAGAAGAAGACAAACGTACTACAGTACTATACTCAGATATCAATAGTTTGAATTTGATTTAAGCCTAACGGATACTATTCAAACGGCACTCAAATTCATCTATAAATATCAACACTTAGACTGCTTGAGAACACACACAGAACTTACACCTTAGAACTCTCACACAAGCTATCTCAAGCACACTACTTACCTTCAAGCTTTCTATTGCAACCAAAGCTCTTGATTCTAAGTAGCACAAAAGTTCTAAGTGTCCTGATCCTTAACAAGTATTGCTATTTGTGAAAGAGTTGAATTAAGATTTGATATCTGAGATTCATTCTCTTGAACATTTATCATAGACTTGGGTCAGTAAAGAATAAGATACCATACATTGCAAAGTGTATTAAGTATACTTGATTCTCAGAGCTATCTGTATAACTGAACAAGTTAATAAAGAAGCTCACCTGATAAACTACCTTAACCAACACCTTAATTGGTGTGGAGTACAGGAAGTACTTAGTTTGGGAAACTAAGGAACAACTCCAGGAAAGAGGTTTCGGAGTACAGGAAGTACTTAGTTTGGGAAACTAAGGAACAACTCCAGGAAAGAGGTTTCTGAGTACAGGAAGTACTTGGCTGTGAAAGTCGGGGAATAACTCAGGGGGAACATTTGGTTGGGAACCTAGTGTGATTAGGAATCGAGAGAAGATACTTGTAAGGTTACCTCAATTATCTGTCTTAGTGGATTCTAGGTCTGAGAAAGGCCGAAGTGGATTAGTTGAAGGATTACGCCACCTTCAGATACCACTATAAAAAGACTTGTGCTATTTACTTTCTGCATATTATTACTTGCTTTATTTACCTTGCAAAGTATTTACACCTATCTTATTGAGCACGTGCACTTATCACAGAAAAGTCTTCCGCTCTCTGAAAATAAGTATCAGATATCTTCACAGATATTTGAGAAACCGTGTTTCTCGATAAAAGTTTTAAAAGACTATTCACCCCCCCCCCCCCTCCTAGTCTTTTACTTTGCCGTTATCCGCACCAACATTTATTGACAGCATGTCATATTTATAATAGGGTGCCTTTTAAGAGGTTAAGTGCTTCACCTTATGAACTTTGGAATAATGGAAGGAAACCAAACTTTGAGTTATTTTTAAGTGTGGAGGTGTGTCGCTTTTTATAAAGTAACAGATCCTCATAAAACCAAGTTAGGTCCAAGGGGTATCAAAAGTGTGTTTGTTGGCTATGCACAAAATTCTAAAGCATATAGATTATTAAATATGGAATCTTATGTAATTGTAGAATCTATACATGTTGAATTCTTTGAAGATAGGTTCTTGCATAGTACGTTAGAGCCTGAAATTAAAGAAAAACCTCTAGAAACAACACAAACTGGTGTAGAAACATCACAAACTTGTGTTGATGTGGGGGTTGGTGTGAAATCAAAACTAGTTAGTGAACCAAGTGAATTACGAAGAAGCAAACGTGCTAGAAAGGTAAAACACTTGAGTCCTGACTTTGGTTCTCCCGATTCTATTACTTTCTTGATTGAAGCTAATAGAGAAAATGTACTTAATTCTATACCCATGGTTCTAAACGTTGATAGTGATCCTAAAACCTTTCAAGAAGCTATGACTTCTAGAGATGCTGCTTTTTGGCAAGAAGCAATAAATGATGAAATGGACTCGATAATGTCCAACGACACATGAGTTTTAGTAGATCTTCCACCCGGTTCTAAGCCAATTGGGTGCAAATGGGTGTTTAGAAAGAAGTACGGAGCCGATGGTTCATTAAAAACTTTCAAAGAAAGATTAGTTGCTAAAGGTTTTACCCAAAGAGAGGGTATAGATTATTTCGATACTTATTCTCCTGTTGCAAGAATAACATCTATCGGAGTTTTATTTGCACTAGCTTCAATATACAATTTGCATGTCCATCAAATGGACGTTAAAACGGCCTTCTTGAATGGAGATTTATCTGAAGAAGTGTATATGGAACAACCCGAGGGGTTTGTACATCCGGAAAATGAAGCTAAAGTGTGCAAATTGGTTAAATCCTTATATGGATTAAAGCAAGCTCCAAAGCAATGGCATAAGAAAATTGATTTGGCAATCTTAGCTAATGGTTTCAAGCACAATGATGTTGATAAATGTGTTTATTGCAAGATAACCAATGAATATGGAGTAATTCTATGTCTCTATGTCGATGACATGATAATAGTCAGTACCAACATGAAAGGTATTGAAGAAACCAAAAAGTATCTAGCTTTTGTGTTTAAGATGAAGGATTTAAATGAAGTATATACAATTTTGGGAATTAAAGTTGAGAGGCATGAAAAAGGCTATGCCTTGAATCAAACTCATTATATTGATAAATTACTTGATAAATTCAAGTATCTTGATATAAAAGAGTGTAATACTCCAATTGATGCTAACATGAAGCTTCAAGAAAATAGTGGGCGCGTCGTGGCTCAACTAGAATATGCTAGCGCGATTGGAAGTCTTATGTATGCCACACATTGTACAAGGCCAGATATAGCCTTTGCGGTTAATACATTGTCGAGATTTACTGCCAAGCCTAGCACACACCATTGGGTCGCAATTGTGAGAATTTTGGGTTATCTTAAAGAGACAAGAAACTTGAAACTTGTTTATAATGATTATCCAAATATGCTAGAAGGGTATTGCGATGCAAGTTGGATGCCAAGTACAACTGGATGTAAATCTACTTCAGGGTGGATATTTTCATTAGGTGGTGGGGCTATAAGTTGGGCATCTAAGAAACAAACTTGCATTTCACATTCAACCATGGAAGCAGAGTTCATAGCCCTTGCTGCGGCAGGCAAAGAGGCAGAATGGAAAAGAGATTTATTATTAGATATTGAGTTGTGGCCACAACCGATGTCTGCCATATCTTTGTACTGCGACAACCAAGCCACAATGTCTAGAGCATTTAGTGATGTCTATAACGGAAAATCTAGACATTTGCGGCTGAGACACACATATGTGAGAGAATTGATAATGAATGGAGTGATCACTATAATATATGTGAAGTCTGGAGAGAATTTAGCAGATCCTCTCACTAAGTCACTTGTGAGAGACTTGGTAAAGCATACCGCGAATGGTATGGGACTTAAATTAGATTTAAGCACCGGTAATGGAAACCCAACTTTTAATTAGTAACAACTAATTTTAAAAGTTCAATGGGTAACAATTAACAAGTTACCGTTGTGTGTTTGATAGTACTAGTAATGTCTCATAACATTTTTCTATAAGACTAGTACTGACAATTGCATACATGTTATTACATGTGAGGATAGGCTTGTGCTTTTAATGAAGTCTATATAATTTTGTATGTCATTAGCAGTTGGGACAAAGTAGAGACTTCACCTAGTGGACATAGAAGTGGTGCCGCTTCTGTAGGATAATGTGTTATTGATGTGTACTCGGAGATTTTGATTTCATTGTAGAGACTGTAATCCCCAAATACAATCAAAATATAAAATTTATAATTGCCAGAAGCTCACTAACACACAGTTTATAGCGGTAAGTTAACTCGAGATGTAGTTCTCTCGGGAATAATGCTCGATTGAAATAGAATATTAAATGGTTGATTTTTAATAAAAAGTAAATAACATATTTTTGGTATTTTTGAATAAGTAAAATAAACACGTAAGCAGGAAAGTAATTTTAATAAGAATTGACGAACTAAGAACTTATAGAGAAAAGCATGTAAGCGTTAACCTTCACTTTGATAACCGGTTTTGTTAGTCCAGATAACGGCAAAGTAAAAGACTGGGGGGGGGGGGGGGGGGTGAATAGTCTTTTCAAACTTTTGTCGATAAAACAGTTTCTCAGAAAGTTGGGTAACTTTTTGATACTTATAATCATAATAGCGGAAGTCTTTCTGATAAGTGCACGTGCTCAGCAACCTAGTAAAGTGTGTAAATTTCTTTGCAAGTAAGTAAAAGGCAGAAAGTAAGTGCAGAAAGTAAACAAAATAGCTTTATAGTGGTATCTGAAGGTGGCGTAATCCTTTAACTAATCCATGTCGGCCTTTCTCAGACCTAGAATCCACTAAGACAGATAAATGAGTTCACCTTACAAATATCTTCTCTCGATTCCTAAAAACACTAGGTTCCCAACCAAGTGTTCCCCCTGAGTTCTTCCCCGGCTTTCCCAGCCAAGTACTTCCTCTACTCAGAATTCCCTGAGTTATTCCCCGGCTTTCCCAGCCAAGTACTTCCTTTACTCAGAACCTTTCTTGGAGTTATTCCTTAGTTTGCCAACCTAAGTACTTCCTCTACTCCACGCCTTTTCTGCTGTTGGTTTAGAAGAGTTTGTCAGATTGGTAGATTAATAACTTCCACAGTTATGTAATACTACCTTCTGGAACAAGAGTCACTTAACACACTTGGACAGTGTGTGGTGATATGTTCTTTTCTAACCCAAGTCTATGTTCTTCGTTCAGGAGAATGAATATCTTAGCAAGTCGCAATAGTGCTTCAATTCAACTCCTTCACAACAAATATAGCTTGTTAAGGATCAGGACACTTAGAACTTTCGTGCTACTTAGAATCAAGAGCTTGGTCGCAACTGTAAGCTTTGAGTAAGTAGAGAAGGCTTGTATGCTTGAGTGTAGGATATGAAATTTAGTCATTCAGGTGTGTGTTTTCAAGCATTCTAAGTGGTGATATTTATAGGTGAAAATCAAGCCGTTTGAATTACTATCTGTTAGGCTATTGAGATTCAAACTACAAATAATTCGTTGATAGTACTACAGAACTTTTGTCTCTTTGTTCAGAGATAAAGCTTTTGGTCAGCGAGTTCTGCATTGGCATTAAATGCACTGTACTATCTTTTGTCCTGTTGTGCCAATGGAACTATGCACGCTGTCTGAAGCTGTGCACGTCGCTATCAGAAACTCCAAGCCTTTCAGAAACTAAGGAAAACATCGTTTCTTCCAGAAACATTATTTTCACTAAGTTATCTTTTGCATATGGTTTCTGAGGCACAATTCCTTAGTCTTCGGTAATCTTGTGCAGTCTTCATATCTTCAGATAGTTGAGCTCTTTCTGCTGGATGCCTTCTTCTTGGTCTTCTTCAAAGATATAAAATTACATTCAGAGACCTAACATCCTATACAAGATTTACTAGACTAATCATACTAAGTATACTTCCTCTTTTACAATGTTCAAGTGAACCAAGAGTACTAGATACCTTTCTGAACTAAGATAAGTCATTATGGTGTACTGATCAAAACTAAACGGATATTTCCAAACAAATTTCCCCCTTTTTTATCAGTCACCTATGACTACTTTTAAAAACCTACTACAACTTGGATGAGGAAACAATCCACCACTTAAAGATTTCTTATGATTTATCATTCTTTTATTTAAGTGCAGAAAGTAAGACATCAACCAAATCACAAGGTGTGATATTTGCTGACAAGTTATCTTTTCATTAGAGAGTATCTGAGAGTAGGTTCATCAGATATCAATTACAAAGTAAGTGTAGATAACTTTTACAAGATAATTAAACAGTAAGTACAATCAGCAAAAATCAAAAGATTACAGAGCTTAGTAGGACAACAGGAAATTCCAAGTTCCAAGTGAACATCCTAACTAGCTGGCCTTCAAGTCTTCATTCCTTTAGAAACTCCAAATTACCATATTTCAGGCAATCTTCAGTGTATTCATTCAGAATGGTCCTCACCCTCATTTCACAATCTCTGGAGGCAACACATCTCTCTTTATAGGGTTTGTCAGTAAGTCCTGTGGTTATTCCCTTGATCCACAGAAACTTCCCCCATTTCCAGTAGTGAAACAACTGTTCTTCAGTGGGCTTGTAATAATCATATATCTCTCTGAGATATTCCATGTCACCTTCAAATTCCTCTTTGGTCATGTAGAATGACTCAAAGGGCTCCACTTGCAGTTTGTTCCTTTTTCCAGATTCATCTTCAAGTATGTGCACATCCTCTGGCCTGATGTAAGGGCATTCTTTGGAGAGATCATGTCTAGCATTCTGTCTGACTTCAACTTCAAAGTCAAGCCAGGTCTTGATTATCTCAGAAGGCATCACTTTTGATCTTTTGCCTTTCTTTCTCCATGCCATCAGTTGTTGGTAAACTGGTTCTGGAATCCCATTTCCATTTGCAAGCAAGTACTTGAGTTCCATTATCCAATACCCATTCTTGTGAACTTTGATGCAGTTCCAGGCAGAGGGCTAATCATTGCTAGTCTTCATGTATTCTATTCTAGCATCCTCAGGCCTTGGAGGAAGGGTTCTTCCAAACTTGATGTCTTTGTCCCTCTTCCTTCTCTGTTTGGAATTCAGGCCCTTTTCTGAGGGGTCATTGGAGGATCCACCTTTCTGGATGCACTTGGTTTCTCCAGAACGTTTTCTAGCCTGGAGAGGCTTTGCAGCTATAGGAGCAGAAGAGTTGATTCTCTTGTGATGAGTTTCCATGTGCTCATCATCATCATCATCGTATTTCTCAAAGGTTTCAGTACCTTTGCAGCTTTCTGGAGAAATTTTTCTTCTCTTTTCAGAGATTTCTCCTTCTTCTTCTTCAAAAACTCCCTTTCTTTTGTCACTCGAGCTCTTGGAAGCTGGAGGTGGCAAGGCAGTTGTTTGAGAGGTCTTTGTCTGGGACCTTGTTGTTACTCTTTCCAGAGTAAGGGGTTGTTCCTGGTACATCTTTTCCTTACCCTTTCCTTTGGGCTTAGCTTGTTTCTGTACCTTATGGAATACCTTCTCTTCCCTCTTAGTCATAAGGACTGATCAAAACGAGCTACGAGACTAACATAAGAGTCAGAGAGAGACTCAAAGTTCCTTTGCATCAGAGAGTAGTTGTTGGTGAGTCTTCTAAGCTCACTTCTGAGGTCTTCATTCTGTTGATAAAGTCATGTCTCTCTGTTTGTTAAAGTAGAGACCTCAGCAACCACTGTCTGTATCTTGGTGGAAGTTGTGTCAACAAGGTTGTATGCTTTCTGAGCAGCCCTGCTATCTGAGTCTTAGACTAATCCCAGATCTTTTTGAGAAAGTACTAAGTTGCTGGTTCTCTGAGCAATCACCTCAGCAAACTTAGTGAAGTTTTGTGGCACAGACTTAGTTACTTCCTTGTTTTGAGCCTCTAGTTCCTTCCTTATTCTGAGCATTTCTTTGAACCTGTTCTCTGTGTCAGCTGTGGGAGTAGGAACTTCTGGAAAGTTTGTGGGAGCCAGAATGTGTTTCTTCAGATAGGGAATATCAGAGAATTTAACTTTCGAGGGGGTATTTCCTTCTGGCTCACTCAGGAAATCATCATCTTCATCTTCTTCATCCCCGAATCCAGTGACCATTTCTTGCTTGGATCTCTTTTGCTTTCCAGAAGATGATTCGATTTCCTTTTGCTGCTTGAGTGCCTCAGTGTCCTCAGCTTCTATTTCCTCAGCAAATAGTTGGGCATCAAGTCTTATGCGCTTTTGTTCAGCAAGGGCTTCTGCCTCCTTGTGATTTAGGTCATCAATCTTATGCAGATTGGCCTGTATGTTAGCAATCTGGTTTTCCTGTGCCAGATGCAACGAATTTGCCTCTTCCACCGTCTCTTGTAGATTTGCAAGAGTTTGTGAAGTTTCTAGGACTTTCTGGGCCACGAAATCATCTTGTCTGGCGTCAGAATCCTTTTTCTGAGATGGTGAGGGCTTGGATGATCTATGAGGAGATGGGGAGGGTGAGTTTTTCCTTTCTGAAGGCTTTTCTGCGACAGAGTTTTTCTTTCATCTAGTTATCCCTCTAGCACCAGATGGTGCATCATCATCCTCATCATTCTTCGGATCATCTTTCTTTTTAGAATACTTAGGAGACTTGGGCATCTTTACGTCGTTTTCATCCGTCTCCTCATCGGAGTCTAGATCAATGAGATCATTAATTCTAATGGTCTTGTTGTCCACTGCCTCTTGCTCAGCAGGAGCAGATGTGAAAGTAGGTGGGCGGTTAGGATTGGATGCAAGCTTTATCCTTGTACTTTGACTCTGATTCTGAAAGTCTTTCATAAGTAGGTCTTTAACTTTGTCAACGAATCTCATGTCCACTAAGGTTGAGAATTCATATCTTTCGGTGGGAAACAAAGTGTTGACATAGCTTTCTAGTTGTTCGGCCCATACTTTGCTGACAAAATTGTTCAGAAGTTTGGCCAATGCCATGATGTCCATTCTTCTGAGCTTTTGCCATTTCTTGTAGGCTTTTATCATGGCAGGGAGGGCAATTATTTTGAACAGATCTAGAAGACCTTCACCAGTGATCGTTGCCCTTTTAGGATTCTCGACAGGGATCTCTGATTGAGCCTGAAAGACAAGTTAGGCTTTGATCAGATACCAAAACCTTCATTAGGAATCTGAGTTTTGGTGGATTCAAGTTTCTGAGTTACATGTGTCACAACAACAGGCTCATCTTTCTGAATCTTTGAGACATCAGTGTCCTCAGATTCTTTAACTTGAGAAGGAGCTTTGGTGGCCTCCTTTTCTTCTTTGTCTTTCTGAGCCTGAGAATTAGAAAGGATACTTAACTTAGGAAGTCTTAATGAAAGATGCTTCTTTTGGTAGTGAGAATGAGTGTTAAGTACCTCTGCAGAAAGAGGCTCAAACACTTGCTTCTGAGAGACTTTGGGACTCTCTGGCATCTTTTCTGATGATGGCTTTGAAGCCTCATCAACTTTCTCTGCTTGAGGGGACTTTGATGTCTCAGCCTCAGCAACTTCTACTTCTTCATGAGCCTGAAAGTAGAGTTTGTTAAATACTTTTGAAGAGATATTTTTCAGAGAATTGAACATGTTATAGATCTTTCTGATGACTACCTTCACAACAGAAGGCTCATGTTCAAATTTGTCAGAGTCTTGAATAGACTCTTCCTTCTCCTTTGGTGAATTTGGCTTTTCACCATCTCTTTTCTCAGTTTGAGCCTATAAGAAACAAGTATAGATTATGAGTACTATGTTAAACACCAAATTCTGAAACGTGGCTCTCAGAAAATCAATATACATGTGCGACTGGCTCGATTTCCATGGGCTCTGAGGTTGAAGGAACCTCTTTTTCAGTTTCTGAGGCAAGTGTTTCAGCCTCCTCTGGGATTCTTGTTTCTTGAATGGCCTGTAATGAAGATAAGTGTCATAAGGTTACAAGACGACATACACAGAAAGTTTCTCACATGTAGAGAATTAAACCATTCATATACCTGAGCAATGTCAGACTGAGTGGTTTCTGGAACATGTGGTCGGTCTGTCAGTTGATCGACTTGTTCCATGACTATATCTTCAAAGGAAGTTTCAGGCACTTCGAGCCTTTCCACTGAGTGAACTATCCCTTGATGTTCTTGGAATACTTCTTCCACTACAGTGTTGTGTTCCACAACGTCATCTTTCTGGCGCATCTCTACAATTTCTTTGTGGTCGTTGCGGTTGTTGTTTTTGTGGAGATCTGGATCTTGATGGGGATGCATCATTGGGGTTTTGTTGTTGTAAATCCCCTAGAACTTTCATAACAGTTGCATCAACATCCAGTACTAGGTCATCAGACAAATCCTTCAGAGAGGATGGTCCTAGTAAGGTGTTTTATCCGCATCTGGTTGCTATTTCATCAACCATTGATGCAGGAGTATCTCCAGCTATCACATCCTCTTCCGAGGAGGAGCCCATGTGTAGGTCTGCTAGTTCCGCAGCAGGGGCCTCCTTGGTTTCATCTACCCTCTTGTCAGCAAGAGTGGTATCTCCATTAGCAGGAGATGTGGTCTGTGTAGGGACTGAGATTTCTTCAGCAACATGTTCAGAGAGAACTGTTTGGTCACTGCTCTCTGAGGCGTTAGTCTTCTTTCTGCCTCCAGTTCCACGTCTCTTTGAGGGTACTAATGGTGCTTCAAAGACTCCTTCTGATGCCCATTTCTTTTGTCTATTATCGAAATTAAGTCTACACACGAAATCACCGTATGCAACTTGAACTTTTTCTCTGAGCACTACACCAAAGTTCTCCAGAATGTAATAGATCTTCAGACCGAAATAAATGGTCATCAGAGGTTCAGCATGACCACGGATGATTGTGGCTTCGAAGGACTTGATGTTATCAGCAAACTTCTTCCAGATATACCTCCCCCAGTTGAAGGGAGTTGTCCTTTCGCTCAAGGTGTACATATGGGTAAGAGTACCCCATATCTCCAGAGACACCTTGTCATCCCCTCCTTTGCTGCACTCAAAACATCTGTGCAAGATCGTAAAAGCCGCCCAGGTTCGAGGACATGTCATGCACGCATGTTCACAATGTCGAATGTTTCAGGAACATCCACGCTGTCCTCATTTTCTGGAGCCATGTTATTTAAATAGAAGTCGTCAATGGCCTCCTTGGACACGTCTATCTGATGTTCACCACCAGAGTTTGGAAGTCCAAACAATTGACAGAAGGTTTCTTCGTCAAAACATATCTCTATGTCTTGAACCTTCGAAGTAATTGACATCCTTTCGGAGCCAATCTCGGTTTTCACCGCGGAATTATTGCAGAATTCCAAAACATCCATATAGGATGTGAAAGAGGGTTTCATAGAACATAACTGCTTGATTCCTACTTTTTAAAGTAGTTCAAGTCCTCTTCTCACTTCTGCTTGGTTGAGTGAAGCTCCAAGTAGGTATTCATCAACTAGTACTCCTCCCCAGAGTACCTTGGGTCTGGTATTCCACATACTTGGGTTGAAAATTCCAGTTACCTTCTTTTCCTTGATGGTAATGGTTTGCTTTGCAGCAGTACCAGAAGATTAAACTTGGGATTTTGATGCTTCTGTTTTGGGTGCCATCTCTTTAGTATTTATATAGAAATATGGAATATAGAGATGAGAATCGTAGTCGGAATCGACAAGCATTTCTTTGCAGAAATTCTTAGTAGAGATTCAGACGGATTAGAGAGTTTTTGCAGAGAAGATTAGGTATGTTTTTGCTATTTTCGTGCAAGTGATTTGTGGGATTAGGCAAAAGTATTTTTCTTCGCCAAATCCGACTTTATATAGCAATGCAAGTACATGCGATACAGATGAATTATGTATGTATATTACCCACAGTTCTGCACAGGCGTGGTGAAAAGGCGTTATTGCATTTAATGCAAGTAGGGTCAGTTACTTGGTTACTGCGCGAGTGGGGTTAGTGGACGCATCTTGGCCGTTGAATTACAAGCGTTAATTTCTGAAGGGTTGAGATTGAGTCTCAGAGCAATTATATCAATCAACACATGTAATTGTTCCCCCATCAATGTAATTTGTCACAACTCGCCTAAGTGTCTTTCAACTTCTCATAAACCAGTAACTAGTGGACAAAACTGGATTCAGAAATCATTAATTGATCGTCCAGTACTTGTTTGAAATATTTCACAATAAAGGAAATTTTCAACACAAAAGAGATATTTGACTTCTTATAGGAATTGTCTTTTTGGTCAAACAATTCTTTTTGTGTTCCCCCTGACTTAGATGTCTCATGGTTTCTGAATACCCGTTTCAGAGACCTCTTCTAAGTGCCTTTTTCTACAATGCCTTGGATATTTAAATACCCATTTCAAGTATCTTTCTGAAATAGCAAATTGTCAAAGTTTCTGACAACTGAGTTCCTGTCTCAGTAGTTTCTTCCTTTTCTTATGTATCTCTCAGAAACCTGTAGACTCTTTTAATGGTTACATGAGTTTCCGTCTCAGATACCAATTGACACCCTTGGAGCCTTTGATTGACTTATCAATAGAAAGTTTCATGGTGTGGCAGGTTCTTCATCAATCACATAGTGATTTCCTTCATGTTTTGCAATCAAGACTACTTTCCTTGAATCATTGTCAACCAATTTAGATAGATTTGACTTGATCTTTACTGAGTACCCTTTGTCTGCCAATTGACTCATGCTTAGGAGATTATATTTCAATCTATCTACATGTAGTACTCCAGTGATTGTAAGAGCTCCAAGCTTCAGATCGCCAAAACCTATGGTTGGATTTTCATCTCCTCCAGAAAATATAATAATTGGTCCTTTATCACATTCTTTGTAGTTAACCAGATTTGCTTGTCTCATGTCATGTGTTTTCCACATCCACTATCGAAATGCCACTTCGGGTTCTTCCTCAGAGTGTTCTGCACAAAATAGGAAACATGGAGTCAGGCTCTCATTCCAACAATGGAGCCTTCTGGACTAAAGAATCTCCCTGTAGGAATCCATTTCTGAATGAACTTCCTTGGGGCATTCTTTTGTCTTACTGGAACATAAGGAGGAATTTTAGGTAAATTACTAGTGTCACTATCATTTAAAACTATTTTCCTTCTTGGAGTGTTCCTTGGTGCTCCTTTTGGTTCTTTCAGATACCTGTCAGGTTGCTGAGTCGACTTTTCAGCGAGCTCGGCTTTCCTTCTCAGATTCCTTCTATCCCTGGCATTCAGAGTGATCGTAGCCTGTTCTTTCTTCCATTTCTGACGATTGCTATGCACAATCCTGGCATTCATCCATCGTTCTTGCTCATGTTTATATTGCTGAGCAAGTATCTTTCCGATGGCTTTGTAGCCAATGCCATTTCGAGCACCTTTTGCTTTCTGAGATCTTTTCTCAGCAGCTTCACTAGTCTCTGGATCATTATTTCTTCCAAAAAATGGTACATTGGGAAAATCGCCAGCTCCTGCAATTTTTCCTTTCCTTAACACTGTGGGTGATTGCACTTTTTAGTGCATGGTTTCTTTTCAGAAACCTTTTCCACAATTTTCTTGGGAACTTGTTTTTCCCTCAAAGGTTTGGTCGCAACAGCTTTACCTTTGTCAGCAACCTTAGCTTTCTGACCAATGCTATAGGTTGTTTGGGAATCACTTTGTTGACCACTAACAAACGTCAACCTTTCAACACTCTTTTTCAGAGGAGTAGAATTGCTTGTTTGTGTGTTAAGCCCAAGTCCTCCCTTTTCTGAAGGATCTCTACTTCAGTGAGAGTGTCACTCGCTTTGGCATAGGATTGGAAAGATAATTATTTCTTCTTTAGTTCCTCATTCTCAGAAAGAAGGTTTTCACACTTCTTCTGGAGCAACTCCATAGCCTCAGAATGCAACTTTCTGGCCTCGTCTATCTGAGCCTTTAGGAATGCATTTCCTGCATCATTAGTGTCAAAAAGTCGTTGTAAATGTGAACACTCACTTTCAAGAGACTCTTTTTTTGTTTCAAGAATTTTGGTTCTAGATCGAGTAACCAAGAATTCTCTTTCATAAAGATCTAACTCCCTTCTGAGATGTTCTAGATCCTTGATTCCTTCCTCATCACTCTCATAATTAATGAACCATGAAATGTTGGTTACCTCATCATCAGCCATAAGACATGGCTCAAGGTTAGAGTAATCTGGGTAGATTTCCTCAGCAACTCCACACATTTCATTCTTCCTTTGACCAAAGTCAAATACTTTGTGAGTGTAGGCACACAATTCTGGTGACGGTAGCTTCGACTCATCAGAATCGTCATCGTCAGAATCTGAATCAAGATCAAGTGCATCCAGTTGGATTTCGATCTTCTTTATTTCTTCAGAAAGCATAGCTCTCTGGTTTCTCTTGAAGTTTCTCCTATCCTTTTTGTCACCTGTCTTGAGCATATTCAGAACAGGACAGTCCCATTTGAAGTGACCAGGTTTCTTACAATAGAAACATATATCGTTTTCGATTTCTGTAACCTCAGTACTTGATGCTTTCTGACCAGGTTTATTCAGAGAGTTGGTCAATTTCATATTCTTGTACTGGTGATAGTTAGGGCCTAGATGCTTTTTCAGCTTCTCTTTGGCTTTTCTTCTCTCAATCGCCTTTCTAACGTATTTGCTCATTTGCTTTACTGCAAGAGCTTCTTCGTCAGTGGATTCTTTGGTATTCTTCTTCTCAGAAGTACCTTGTGTTACTAGAGCAACACTGTGAGCTTGTTGATCAGCTATTTGTCCTCTCCAGGAGGTTTCATAGTTGACAGTGGCTAGATGAGAGAATAATTCCGTTGGAGTGATATTTGGCATTCCTTGGTTGAAATAAAAGTACTGAGTATGTTCCCAGTTGTGATTTGAACTCCTTACGATAGTCTTCACCTTTTCGGCGTTAGAATATCTTTCACTTTCACCAAGTGCAGCCATTTCACTAATCAACGTTGTAAACCGAAAATCAAGTTGTTCAAGGGTTTCTGAAGGCCCTTGTTTAAAATTCTAGAATTTTAATTTCAAAACATCGAACTTGTTTTCCTTGGTTTTCTGAGAGCCGGCACAAATTTGTTCAACTAGTTGCCAGGCCTCTTTCGCCGTTTTTGCACACCACAGTTTACACTGTATGTGGTCTGGAGTAGAACAAATAATGATGTTTCGAGCTTGACCATCCAGTCTATTTCTCTTGAAATCTTCCGATGTCCATAGATATCTGGGTTTTTCTTCCAAAGCTATCTGACCAGTAGCTCTCCCACTTGTAGAAGTTTCTGAAGTGGAGGTTCTTCTGGCAGAATCTTCATCTCTTCCATCAGTGACTATCTTTGCTTGTTGAATGACTATAGGGCCATTCTTTATAACTTCGATCATTTCATCACTGATGGCTTCTAGATGGAGCATCATATTGTTCCTCCATTTTTCATAGTTCTCTGGCTTGAGAACTGGAGCGTCACCTAAAGACATCCTGCAAGATAACACTTAACAAACAAATCAAGTGCAGGGGTTAAGCGAATAGTGAGCACTTATCTAGGATCTAGGTTCAGTGCAGAAGGCTTGGGAACCTCCTGCTCTGATACCACTTGTTAGTTCAGATAACGGCAAAGTAAAAGACTAGAGGGGGGGGGGGGGGTTGAATAGACTTTTTAAACTTTTGTCGATAAAACAGTTTCTCAGAAAGTTAGGTAACTTTCTGATACATATAATCAAAACAGCGGAAGTCTTTCTGATAAGTACACGTGCTCAACAAGCTAGTAAAGTGTGTAAATTACTTTGCAAGTAACTAAAGGCAGAAAGTAAATAACACAGTAGTTTTATAGTGGTATCTGAAGGTGGCGTAATCCTTCAACTAATCCACTTCGGCCTTTCTCAGACCTAGAATCTACTAAGACAGATAATTGAGTTCACCTTACGAATATCTTCTCTCGATTCCTAAAAACACTAGGTTCCCAACCAAGTGTTCCCCCTGAGTTCTTCCCCGACTTTCCCAGCCAAGTACTTCCTCTACTCAGAATACCCTGAGTTATTCCCCGGCTTTCCCAGCCACATACTTCCTCTACTCAGAACCTTTCTTGGAGTTATTCCTTAGTTTCCCAAACTAAGTACTTCCTCTACTCCACGCCTTTTCTGGTGTTGGTTAAGAAGAGTTTGTCAGATTGGTAGATTAATAACTTCCACAGTTATGTAATACTACCTTCTGGAACAAGAGTCACTTAACACACTTAGACAGTGTGTGGTGATATGTTCTTTTTTTACCCATGTCTATGTTCTTCGTTCAGGAGAATGAATATCTTAGCAAGTCGCAACAGTGCTTCAATTCAACTCCTTCACAACAAATATAGCTTGTTAAGGATCAGGACACTTAGAACTTTTGTGCTACTTAGAATCAATAACTTGGTCGCAACTGTAAGCTTTGAGTAAGTAGAGAAGGCTTGTATGCTTGAGTGTAGGATATGCAATTCAGTCGTTCAAGTGTGTGTTTTCAAGCATTCTAAGTGGTGATATTTATAGGTGAAAATCAAGTCGTTTGAATTACTATCCGTTAGGCTATTGAGATTCAAACTACAAACAATCCGTTGATAGTACTGCAAAACTTTTGTCTCTTTGTTCAGAGATAAAGTTTTTGTTCAGCGAGTTCTGCAATGGCATTAAATACACTGTACTATCTTTGGTCCTGTTGTGCCAACGGAACTATGCACGCTGTCTGAGGCTGTGCACGTCGCTATCAGAATCTCCATGCCTTTCAGAAACTAAGGAAAACATCGTTTCTTCCAGAAACATTGTTTTCACTAAGTTATCTTTTGCATATGGTTTCTGAGGCACAATTCCTTAGTCTTCGGTAATCTTGTGCAGTCTTCATATCTTCAGATAGTTGAGCTCTTTCTGCTGGATGCCTTCTTCTTGGTCTTCTTCAAAAATATAAAATTACATTCAGAGACCTAACATCCTATACAAGATTTACTAGACTAATCATTCTAAGTATACTTCCTCTTTTACAATGTTCAAGTGAACCAAGAGTACTAGATACCTTTCTGAACTTAGGTAAGTCATTATGGTGTACTGATCAAAACTAAACAGATATTTCCTAACAGGTTTATATCTGGAATAATAGATAACGATAGTTATAGCAAAGAGTCACACAAGTCACATATCTTATACCAAGGCGCAGTCAGCAAAGATACCCTGTGTAGACTATCGTCTAGCTCAAAGCTGTCACCAGTTGCTAGCTCAACATCATACCTCAGGCAAAATATCAACCTATAGACACACCTGATACCTCCTAATCTAATGCAATGAATACGCATGTCTTGCGAAAACATAAACACACAAAACATCTTTCTCAAACAGCGCAGATATGAACAACAATCGCATAACCAACATAGATGCTAAAACTATTCAATAATATATAAACCAAATAATCAAAGATCCTGGCTAACCCTTGCACAAGTAAATTAGCCTGGCATAACTGAAAGTAAATAAATAGAAAACTGAAATGAAATCATGTTTGAAACAACTAAACCGTAAGAAGATGGCGAGTGTCGACCCTCTACTTCTCCTCTTCGATTCCTCCTTGCTTGATAGGTCTTGATGGCTTCCTTGGTTGCTTGCTGACGGCTAGGGTTTTGAGGTTTCACTTCCCCGATGACTGGTTCTCTCTCAGGAGAGATGCTTTGTGAGCTGGTGTTGATTCTGAGACCCCTGAGGTCTTATTTATAGGTGAAATCTCGAGCTCAAACCGCCATTGGTGTATAAGGAAGGTTTAGAAAGACAGGCCTTAGCCTGACAAGCCAGAAGAATTGACCATATAAAAAACAGGCGGTGCACTGCGGTCCATAGCTGATCGCAGTGACCCTCTCTGCAGTCCACAGGTGACTGCAGAGTGCGATGTCTCTAGCTGCTGTCTATAAATATTCGTTCTTCAATTTCGGGCTTCATAACTTCGTTTCCTTGAAAAGTTGTCTTCTACAAAGTTGTAGCATCTTCAATTATCTTCGCATCGGTTAGTCGCATGACATGTTTTGACATCTTGAACTCCATGCAACAGTCAATCCGGCGTATTCGCTTCCTTGTCCCGATTTGGCACAATTATGTTGTTTTGGTGCCTGAAATCGGACAAATCCTCAAAAATGCGATCATGATCTACAGAAAACACACAAAGTTGGTAATTGACCATAAAACGATATAAATATTGAATCTACGGCAAAAAAAAGGGTCTAAAAGCTTGCTATATCGCACATTTCGTTGTCACATCAGTTATCCTATAAATGTCACGGAATTAGGATTAGCACATGGCTATATAATCGTGCTAAGGATGTTGTTGAGGCATATATGAATTTTAGATGAATATTAAATGTGGTGTGTTATCGGTGGTTACATTAGGGGTTGAGGTATGATGAGTCGATTTTACATCGTCTCGTTTGGTCTTTTTTACCGTCTTATTATCATTCTCAAGTATAGTTTTTATGTGTTTTATTACACTACAAGAATAACCTGTTTTAACTACAAATTGGTGCTCCGTAGCGACGGATTCGCGACGGATCGATCCGTCGCCAATCCGTCCCTAATTTGCGACGGATTAACTATCCGTCCCTAATTCGTGACGGATTAGGGACGGGTAGACTAATCTGTCGCGAATTAGGTTTGACTAACAATTAAATTGAAAAATAAAAATTAAAAAATAAATAAATAAATTGATTTAACGACGGATTCGAATATTCGTCGCAAATAGCGACGCATAAGCAAATCCGTCGCTAAACCCGAATAAAGAGAACAGACGGGTTCTTCTTCCCCATTTCTATTCTGCTTCTTCTTTCTCCTTCTCTTCTCCATTTTCATCCAAATTCAAAGTCCGACCAAAACTCAACCATTCCGGCCAATCTTGAACTCTTTTCGAAGCTCGTGGGACAAGGAACTCGGGTGGTCCATCAAATACATCTTTCTTCGGCTAATTTCTCCGTAATCGAAGGTATTTTGGCTAAAACCCTTAGTTTTTAAAATTTGAGAATTTTGTTAATTTCGAGTAGTTTGAGCAATTGTATGTTTATAGGAAGTATGTAGTAGCTAGTTTAGCTTATATTACGTATTGTGTTAACTTTGAGATGTGCAATTGATATATTTATTGTAAAATTGGATTGTTAGGATGATTGTAAGTATGTAGGGTATTTAATTTGATATTTTCGTATATGTACTAGGATTAGGAAGATTTAATTGTGTATTTGGAGACAATTTGGTGATTTTAGTGATTTTAATATAATTTTTTCGTATTAACATAAAAATAATTACTACTATGGAGCAATTGTAATTTTTTCGTATTAACATAAAATTCTTAACGTATCATAATTATGAATGTAATTATACACTTGGAATTACAATTGTAATGATAGCTCTTATTTTTTTCAACAAAACATCATCAATCTCAACACTTCAAGGATGACTTCTCCACCTTCGTCACCTCCTCCACCGTCGCCTACACCATTGCCTCCTCCACCGTCGCCTACACCGGAGTGGCCGTATCATAGTTCTGCTGAGTAAGTATGCTTCGTCTTTCGTAGTAGTGATTCCATTTCTAACATGTAAACTGTATTTTGTAGTTGACTTAGCATAATTGATTTTTAACCTCGTTTTTTTTATGTATGTAGAAATTGCAATACACTCTCATATGCAGACATGTGGACTGGTTTTTCTGCTTTCGATAGAGCATTGGAGGCAGAAATGAAGGCCGACGAAGATGCAAAGATGGCTAAAAACCAATGCTGGGAAAGAATTGGATGATGAAGATGATGAGGATTTTGACATGACCATTGAGAGGATGATGAACTTTCGATTATTTGAAAGGTCATATCACATGCTTGAATATAGACGGAATCATCTCTAGGTTAGTGTATATATTCGTATCTTATTTGTGATAATATGATCATTCTTCTTTATTTGTTTGTGCTTTATTTGTGAGTGGTATGTTAGCCACTATATGTGAGACTAAACTTGGGTGATATGTTAGTCACCATTTTCTTAGCTGCTTTTAGGACAATATGAGTGGTATGTTAGCCACTATGGAAATATGTTAGTCACCATTTGTGTAGTATGCGTAATTTTTCATCCATAACTCATGGTATGCACTATATGTGAGACTGAACTTGTGTGCTATGTTAGTCACTATTGTGTTAGCAAATTTTAGGACAATATGAGTTGTATGTTAGCTACTATATGTGGGTGATATGTTAGTCACCATTTGTGTAGTCCCCTCATTTAATTTTCATCTGTAACTCATGGTATGCAATTTACGATTTCAGGCTGATGTGGTGAGGCGAATCGACATTCGAGGAGCTGTCAATTCAAGAAGAAAAAACACACCTTCTTAGCCTTGATACATTTATGTTATGCTTCTCCAAGATATTTCGTTTTGAACTTGTGTTTTTCTGCCACTAATCTTCTTATTTTAGCTTCTGTACGGATATTTAATTTCGTTATGGATAATTTGTATTTGTTGAATGCTTTTTGTTAATTAGTATAGTTTAATTGTTTCAGGTATATTATCGTATTTTATATTCGATGAAACAGGTGAAATGTGAAACATGAATAGAAACAAAAATTAAAACAAAATTAAATGTAGCAACATTAGCGACGGATAGATTATCGCTAACCCTTCCACAATTTAGCGATGGAATACGTATCCGTCGCTAAATCCCCACCGCAAATTAGGGACGTATAGTAATCCGTCCCTAAATCGCGACGAAAGGTCAACGGATTTATCCGTCGAGAATTAGGGACGGATTCCTTATCCGTCCCTAATTCGTTTGAGACTTTCGTTTTTAAGACGGGCGTCTCATCCGTCGCCTGATCCATTGCTAAGGGATTAGCGACGAATCGGGTGGGCTTTAGCGACAGATAAATACGTCGCAAAAGCCTAATTTTTTTTGTAGTGTTAGTATTTGGTTACGTTTTCGTGTTTTGTGTGTTTTCTAGGTATTTGGTCAAACCGCGTGATTTGGAGGCAAAAAGATGCATTTTATATGCATTCACAGGAGTACGAAGTTCCAATGCCTCAAACGGATGCTAGAAGTGGAGCAGGAAGGCCAAAAATACCAAAGTTGAAGTCAAAAGGCGAAATCGAACCTACCAGAGTACCTGGCATACGCCAGGACCTTTCGCTAACCACTGGCTATGCCAGGCGGGAATGGCGTCGTCGGTGACTTCTTGACGGCTTGACGTAAGCTGGCGTCATTTTGTTTCAGCGTGCGTCTGTTTTGTTTCGCCGTTCTTTCCTAATTCGTTTCTAATTCCTTTCTTTTCTAGTTTCTATTAGTTAGAACAAAACATCATTAGTTGGATTATCATCTTTTTGCCTCAACCTAGAACCTTTTTAAGGCAATTACCTACCTATTACTGGAGGTAATTGAACCGATTTCTCTTATAATTCGACGATTGATTATTGTATGGGAGCATATTCTACATACTTTTCTCCGATTGGATTCAAGATCTTCAATTTCTACCTAGGGTTTGTGATACGATTGGGTAAAATTGTATCATCTCTTGTTTCTTGGTTTTTAGTATCGATTATGTTTATTGCGTGTTCGTATATGATGTTGATTATGTCTTCGCATATCATGAGTTGCTAAACACCCTAATTATGGGGTGGTGATGGATTCAAGGCATTCTAGTTAGGGTTCATGCGATTCAATATACATAAGATGCGATTTACTCTGTGTCGTTTTGATTAAATGCGTATGTAGTTATCTGTTTGATGTTCTTTACGCCAAAATCACCAATGGATTAAGCAACTGATCTTTTATACCAAAACGTCTAGAGATTGCTAAATCCATTGGTTTGTTGCAAACACAATAACTACATTAGCTTGTTAATTGTAGCTTAGTGAAATTGACGCCTTCACTAATTCTATCTGTTTTCTAGAACAAATTACAGTTTGTTCATTGTCATAGAGCCTTCGTACCTTATGTGATGTATTAAGGTGTCTGCCTAGAAAAGCCTAGAGCAGTGTAATAATCGTTAGGATGTGTCCCAGTGATAACTAGAGTAAATCGACATCATTATTGTTGCATGTTTCCTGCCAGCTAGCTTGTTGTCTGTCACCACACCATAATTCCCTCTCATATATTCATCTCGTTAAGTTAATCTATTTTCTAGTTAGTCTGCGTAGTTGTTAGATAATCATTTAGTTGCCGAAGCAAAACAAACTTTTACTGCTTTCCATACTGTCATTATTATTCGTAAACCATACTCAGCTTAGTTAAGTCCTTCGAGACCGACCTCGGGGTTAACTTCACTGCACTACAAGTTTTCATAGTGTTGAGAATTAACTCTTGGCTAAGTAAACAAATTTAAAACTCTGATTTGACACATCAAGGTACAATCCGTGGAAACCTACAACTCCGTAATCACCTTATGATACATCCACTAATTAGAGGTCCAAATCGAAAGATACCTCTTTGTATTTTTAATATTTGTCTGGTGGAAATTTGCTTACAAATTAGTGGGGGATTGAAAAAATAATTTGTTAAGCAAACAAATAAGAAAACAACGAAGAGGTGCAATCAAAAGTGAAACAGTGCGGGGGATGCCGAAGCGGTGCAAAGTTATATATATCTGAATATCTACATGCCAAAGGATGTAACATTAGCCATTCTATTAGTTGTTGTTGTGTAAATGAATGGATATGTCCATTAAATAGAAAGACACATCTTTTCCTACATGGCTCTTATGATAATTTGCATCTGTTCATAAGCATCACTTCTAGCACTATAAATAGAAGTGCTCGATCTGTCCATTAACACATCAGAAAATTATTCTTTCTTCATTCCACACTCTTCATATAAATTCTCAAGTACTTGTTGTATCCCGAAAGTGTTTTTTTCTTAGTGAGGAGAACTATTGCTTTTTTGAAAGTGATTTCATTCGCGCCTCAAGGTTTAGGTATTCCATACATTTCTGTCTCTATACAATTATCTCCAACAAAACCATGCCAACTTTTCTTTTGGTTCATAGTGCTAGACTAGTTTTCAGTATAATTGTTGTTGTTTGTTTGTTTGGTATTGGTTGCTATTGGCAGCTTTGCCGTACCGACATTGATCTCTTCTAAGTCTGCTACAAATATGAGTCATGGTCTGCGCGTACTGGTTGTGGATGTAATTTTTTACGGATTTTTATATTCCAGTACTGATCTTGGCACTTTTTTTTTTTAATCTTAAATAGAAGTATTTAAGATACAGCTTCATTCCATCCATTCAATTATGTATCCAGAACATATATTTTCGTCTGCCAAATATAGCCTGGGTCTACCTAGGAGAGTGATCTTCACACACCAGCTTCTCTTCAATTACTCCACATCTCACACAATCCCTTCTCTCTATATTTCACTTTCTCTCTTTCATTTCTCTCACATTTTTTTCTCTCTTCCATTTTACGTCATTTTTTTCTATCTTCCAATTTTTTGTGTTAGGCGATTTGCTGGAGATGGAGATCTGCTCGAGAACAGTTTCAAGCTTCTGCTCGCTTTCTTCAATGGTCGACGCCAGAATCTGATCATGCTCCACTCTTTCACCGGTAGCTTTGAGCCGAGAGGAGTCTTTGTTGGTTCAGGTCTCCCCCGATCCACCACTGTCTATACTTCTCATCACTCTACCTGCTCACTTCTCTACTACTCTCCAAGCTTTACCTGGAGATGTACACCTCGACTTGTGGATGGTGATGTCGGGGAGATCTTGAGACTGTTTTACATCATATACTCTAATTAGGGCCTAAAAAATGCATGTGGGGCAATGTTTGGGCCCAACCACCAATACTTTGGACCCATCCATTAGTCAATTTGTTACATTTTTAGGCCCTGTGGGTGTTTGATGTTCGGTGCGAATTAGTCCATCTGTAACATTTTTATGCGATTTGGATGTTTGATAGTTTATATTTGGCTCGTATTAATTAATTTTTACCATTTTTAGGCCTTTTTGGGTTTCTGATTTACTAGTAATTGAGATAGTAAATGATAAAGTAAAAGGCCAACATATGGGCCATAAATTCCAAATCTTCTGCAATAATGAGCGGTTGGGATGAAACCAAATTGCCTAGCCTTGACCAAACAAGACACGTGCTTATGCATTTTCAAATTGGACTGTACATTTGTGTCAGATATGAACAGTTGAAGCCAACTATGAGAATTCATTAAATGTAGTTGAATCAGATGTTTCTGTATCACAATAGCATGTGTTTCAAAAGTACCGTTCTCCTTCACCAAACAACATTCACACTGTACTGAGGAACGAATCCCCCGATTTTTTACAATATGTGGGTTTATTATGTTCCAGTTCATTATCAACCCATATGAGCTGATTGAAGACTGAAAATGAACTGATGATGTTTACATGCATTTGATATGTATTTCCATACAGGAAAAATTTGGCCAGTAGTGCTCATAGTGCTACTTACCATGTAGCGATTAACTGCATCAGAGTCCCATTACTACAGTAATAGAATGAGACCATTGGAGTAATACCATGGTCTAACAAATCCCGTACAGATATGTACTGGGACAGCGTAATTGGGTTGGTATGTTGTAGGCTTATCCTACTCTACGAGTGTGTGGTTCACGCGTCACTGTTCTGCCTAATATTGGGCATTAGTATGTATGAGCTAGCTAGTGGTACTGTAGAAAGTGCAGAGGCACATTAGTTGTGGACTCGGAGGAAGATTTCAAAATTCCAAGCCACCGTAGGACTCGGCGTGGCGACTCACCGGAACAAGCGCAGGTTAACATGCATGTTTCACTCCTTATGTCGCCCCGCAGGTTAACATGCATGTTTCGTCATTAGGAATTTTCATACTCGACGTGTGACTTGCCGGAACCAAGCGCAGGTTAATATGCCATTATTTTTCATTGTTGTCGCCCAATTTAGTGAAAACCCCCAAAAAGCCTCACCTCCACTATTGAGAAACCAAGGAAACATTTAATATAGCGTGCCTCGCAGCTAGTTGCCACACTAGTTCGAACTTGCCAAACTAATTGTATGTGGATTTTAACTAATTGGCCCGTTTGAAGGAAAGACGTATTTGGACGCCGGACACAGGCTTCAGGCGGCAGCCCTTCAGAGCCCAAATTTTAGGGCCCCTAGGCTGCCAAGCCCATATGTGTATAAATAAATAAATAAATAAATAATGTAATGAACAAGAAACAATCGGAAGATTGAAGAACAGAGAACACATTTCTTTCTTCATTTCCTTCTCTCTTCTTCATTCTTCCTCTTTCTTCTCAAAATCTCCTAATTCTTTCCAACATTCCATTAATTCTCAAATCAATTCTCCTATTTCCTAGCTAGAAGAGTTGCACTTTTCAAGTAATTTTTTAGTTATGTGTAATAATATCTTGAGAGAATATTTCAATGACTTATAATATATGATTTTTGTTATTTAGTTATAATATAAATTTTTTATTTTGTTAATACTTGGGCCCCGTTTAAAATTTTCGCACAGGGCCCCTTAAATCTATGGGCCGGCCCTGGTGTGCCGGTAAGCAATCCCACTAGCTTTCTTCGGTGGCTCAAGTTTTGGTATAAAAGTGTAACTAGTAGGGGTGTACATAAATAAAAATCGAGCACCGACCGCCAAACCGCCATTCATATAACCGCACTCACCGATTAAAATTTTGGACAAAACCGTCCGGGTAATTAGAATCTTATGCCACACGCATAATTATATATATGTCATGTGCATTTCTAGTTAATTAATATGAAAATTTATATTTAATTAATTTTTATTTTGGGACAATTACAAATTGGTGTCATCTTCAAATCTTTCTTACTAATTAGTGATACATAATATCTTTACTACACAATTTAGTGTCTACATATCTAATTCCAAAAATGTCCTCTTACGAAATACTAAATATAGTATATTTAATAATCAAAATTAATCTTCAATCTTCTCATCATCTATTAGAATATGTTTAGATTTGGTTTCATAAGATTAGCCAAGTACCATCAAAATAACGGTCGCCCTCATTTACCAGCATTTAATTGAAAGCATCATTTAGCATTATATTAAAAACTAGAAAATTAAGCTACCACAACGATTGAAAACAAACATTTACTTGTGAAACGATGTTGATTTGTTTGAATTCGAGTACTTCTAATAACTAGAAAATAGAAATTAACAATGTAGTTGTTTGTAAGAATGAGGTAGAAGGAACACAGTAGTTACGATCAAGCAATGCTAATTCGCTCTAGGGCGTTCATACTGTCACACGGTCGGTGTACAGAAAACTATCAATCCAATTCAACCAAACGTTATTTGAAAATCTTTGAACTAGAGTAATCGTGGGTCGTCAATCCACGATCCTTAACCAAAACGTTTTAGAGAATCTTTGAACTAGCTTATTGGATCGAAGGGTTTTTACGAAGATCTTTGAACAAGCCTAACCTATATGAACGATTTCAAACCCTAGAAGCGAATACGCAAGGCTATCACGCAACTACCATGTTCGGATTGATTTAGCTACTCATAATCGAAGCAAGGATGAAAGAATACAAGATATTGCTCATGTTTAACACAAACAGAATGATAATCGTATGCAAGCTTAAACAATTCGAGAAACAGAGTAAGAACGAATTGAATAAGATAAAACAATAGAGATTTACCACAGTAATTAGGGATTCGATATCAATCCTTCGATGAATAGTCAAAATCAAGCTCCAAAGATCAATCAATCAATGTCAAAACCTAGTCCTAGTAGCTTTTTCTATGAAAAAATAGAGTATATGAAGTTATGGCAAAGGAAGACCTAATTCTAATCCAAAGTCTTCTCTAATCGCTTATGTCCCTGCTCAATGCTGTCGAACCACTGATCATTCCTGCGCTGATTTTCATGTGCTTCGGCCCAGAACCTCTCGGAACACTCCATGTGGTCCCTGATTGCCTGATCAGGACTTCCCGGCACTTTTGTAATCTGAACCCGAACTGGCTGAGCTGGAACTGGTTGCTCCCGTGGCGCATTCTCGTAGAAGTTGTTGCCACCTTGGTTATCCTTCTAGTTGTAGCCCTTTGAATTTTCTTTCCGTGGCCACCGAGATCAGGTCAATCGGACATCATATGAGAGAGTTATGGCCAAAATGGCTAGACTGCTCTGTAAAACTTCACTTTTGCAAGCTTCGCTAAAACGGCTCTCAAATATTCATCCGAACTCCGAATTCATTTCCGTTTTCGCCCAGTTACTCTACATTCAAAGATCTAGAACCAAAGTTTTCACTCCGATTTTCACCTTCGGGACACAAAAATCCTACAAAACACAAACAAAGCACCAAAGCATAAAAACGCACAAAGACACTATAAAACCAAAGACAAAGACTCACAAAGACCGCTAAAAAGAACCAAATGAGACATTAGAATATTGTCTCATCAAAATTCCCAAACCGAACCTTTGCTCGTCCTCGAGCAAACACACAGCCTAAACACACTAGACTCTAAACCATGTAGGCAAATACAAGATTTACAAATCCAAGTAATCGAATCTACCATTGAAAGCATTAAGTCCACCAAATGCAAATGTTTTGTTCTCAAGTAACCTTGGCAGAAAAGTGCACAGATAATCCCAAAAAACCATTTCTCAAGCAAATAACTCTTAAGTCCAGCACGCTAGTCCCTCACAGGAATAATATGCAATCTCTACTCTCTTTGGAAGTGTCCAATAGGGTTATTCGCTCGAAAAGTAAACTGGGAAAGTGACTTGCATCACAAAAATGCCTAGACTATCTTATGCTAATGTACTCAAATCAAATGGATCAGAAGTGACTTTTTCAAAAAACGACTTATAACAAAAGTTCAAGACCTATGATGTTCCCTTTTTCACTTGCAATCAAACATAAACCATTATTGCACTGTATTCAATGCATGGCCTCAAAGGGCTCTTTTATCTCAATTTTTTGACGGGTGTCTGTTTTACCGAAAGTCCGCACTTTTGTGCGTGTTAGTTTGGTATACATGCCATCAACCCTCACGGTCATATAGCTTTAAGGGCCACGCCGGTATATAGGTAGTATCTGAAACATGCCCAACACGACAGACGGTGATCAACTAAGACCATAGATCCACCCCGAGATTAAATTCAGACAGCTTTGGAAACAGCAACAGACTCAAACACAATCAAGCATATAAATCTCAAAAATTAGTCATAAACAAGTAAGTAACTCTTCCCCAAACCTGTTATTTAGAATGGAGTTTAAAAGTTTGAGAACTCAGAATAAAAGGCATGCCGTTCGTCATCCCCAAATAAAATGAGTACACATAAGTATGAAAAGGCGCAAGTAATTCGTAAAAAAAAAAACTTGCACATCCCAGGAATCACACAATACAAATGCCGGTACAATATTTTTTCATCGGCTCAGGCTTCTCACGGCTTTTGGACTAAAGGACTGGACAGACTAGCTATTTGCAAGAGAAACAGACCTTAAGGAATTAACAATGCACTAGGCTACTTCCAGTTACATATCAAACAAAACAAAGGCATTAAGTGGATTTACCACTCACAATAGATACTCAAAACTTGGAAAAATAACACGGACACACGAAAGACTCACGAAAATATGAAAAAACACATAGAAACACAGGCAAGAAACTGAAGAGCCTCACATTCCCTCCCCAAACCGAAACTCAAGCATGTCCTCAAGCTAAGAGTGGAAAGATAAAAGGGATCGAAAGTGTCTGGCCTGTGAAGTACAGTTTATAGTCATGTACTAGACTCTTCCGTGTTGGCTAACGGGTACTCTGGAGGTTCTTGGCTCCTCCGGTTGGTGCAGCTCTTATTCTTCCTTGTTGATAAGTATGTATATACAAGGGTCCTGTGTGCGCCCCTATATAGTTCCTGGTGTCAACCCGCAAGGGTGAGTATGGTGTAGTGGTGGCTTGCAAATCACGTTGCTTGCCATGTACTTCTATAGTGCAGATACGAGCGTGGAGGTTGACAATCATGCGAGTGGTTTTGATGAACGGTCGCCCAAGCAGCAACATATCCTTTTCCATCTCCTTTCCTTTAACCCGTGTCGACTCCACAACCACGAAATCGGCCATAAAAGTGTCCCCATCCAGTGTAACCGGAACATCCTCAATCACACCCATGCACCTACTTCTCGTTCCATTGGCCATCGTGACGAAGCATTTCCTGGGTTCCAAACCCTTCAAATCCAGCTCCTCATAGGTCGCAAAGGTCATCAGATTAATCGCCGCTCCTGTATCTACGATGCCAGTTACCTCGGAAGAATTTCCTATCCCAACCGCCAAATCAAAGCTATCGGCACCGCTGATGCTCTTATCTGCTGCTGGGATCACCCTAGCGGGGGGGGGGGGGGCTTACCTCAAGGACGGCCAGTTTTGCACTCGCCTCCTTTACTGGAGTCGCAATACTGGGTGTGGCTACCTCCTTTTCACGTACCCCGACTCTCACTTCTACTGACTTCTCAAGTGCCGGTGTAGGTGCTACCTCAACTACCTCCGATGTCTTAACCTAGGACACCGTGTTCTCGAGCTGGCAAGTGCAGGTAGCAAGAATAGACTTCACCTTTACTGGCTCATCGAATGTCACCTCAACGGCTAAAGCTCTTTGGGTTTCTGCGGTCGCCGGTAACTTACCCTTTTCTCTTTGCTGAAATCGACCAACTAGATCCCCCAAAGTCTTCTCTAATCGCTTCTGTGCCTGCTCAATGCTGTCGAACCGCTGATCATTCCTGCGCTGATTTTCATGTGCTTCGGCCCAGAACCTCCCGGAACGCTCCATATGGTCCCTGATTGCCTGATCAGGACTTCCCGACACTTTTGTAATCTAAACCCGAACTAGCTGAGCTGGAACATGTTGCTCCCGTGGCGCATTCTCATAGAAGTTGTTGCCACCTTGGTTATCCTGTCAGTTGTAGCCCTATGAATTGTCTTTCCGTGGCCACCGAGCTCAGGTCAATCGGACATCATGTGAGAGAGTTATAGCCAAAATAGCTAGACTGCTCCGTAAAACTTCACTTTTGCAAGCTTCGCTAAAACGGCTCTCAAATCTTCATCCGAACTCCGAAGCCACTTCCGTTTTCGCCAAGTTACTCTACATTCAAAGATCTAGAACCAAAGTTTTCACTCCGATTTTCACCTTCGGACACAAAAATCCTACAAAACACAAAAAAAGCACCAAAGCATAAAAACGCACAAAGACACTATAAAACCAAAGACAAAGACTCACAAAGACCGCTAAAAAGGACCAAATGAGACGTTAGAATATTGTCTCATCAAAATCCCCAAACCGAACCTTTGCTCGTCCTCGAGCAAACACACAGCCTAAACACACTAGACTCTAAACCATGTAGGCAAATACAAGAGTTACAAATCCAAGTAATCGAATCTACCATTGAAAGCATTAAGTCCACCAAATGCAAATGTTTTGTTCTCAAGTAACCTTGGCAGAAAAGTCCACAGATAATCCCAAAAAACCATTTCTCAAGCAAATAACTCTTAAGTCCAGCACGCTAGTCCCTCACAGGAATAATATGCAATCTCTACTCTCTTTGGAAGTGTCCAATAGGGTTATTCGCTCGAAAAGTAAACTGGGAAGGTGACTCGCATCACAAAAATGCCTAGACTATCTCATGCTAATGTACTCAAATCAAATGGATCAGAAGTGATTTTTTCAAAAACGACTTATAACAAAAGTTCAAGACCTATGATGTTCCCTTTTTCACTTGCAATCAAACATAAACCATTATTGCACTGTATTCAATGCATGGCCTCAAAGGGCTCTTTTATCTCAATTTTTTTACGGGTGTCTGTTTTACCGAAAGTCCGCACTTTTGTGCGTGTCAGTTTGGTATACATGCCATCAACCCTCACGGTCATATAGCTTTAAGGGCCACGCCGGTATATTGGTAGTATCTGAAACATGCCCAACACGACAGACGGTGATCAACTAAGACCATAGATCCACCCCGAGAATAAATTCAGACAGCTTTGGAAACAGCAACAGACTCAAACACAATCAAGCATATAAAGCTCAAAACTTAGTCGTAAACATGTAAGTAACTCTTCCCCAAACCTTTTCTTTAGAACGGAGTTTAAAAGTTAGAGAACTTAGAATTAAAAGCATGTCGTTCGTCATCCCCAAATAAAATGAGTACACATAAGTATGAAAAGGCGAAAGTAATTCGTAAAAAAAACTTGCACATCCCAGGAATCACACAATACAAATGCCGGTACAATATTTTTTCATCGGCTCAGGCTTCTCACGGCTTTTGGACTAAAGGACTGGACAGACTAGCTATTTGCAAGAGAAACAGACCTTAAGGAATTAACAATGCACTAGGCTACTTCCAGTTACATATCAAACAAAACAAAGTCATTAAGTGGATTTACCACTCACAATAGATACTCAAAACATGGAAAAATAACACGGACACACGAAAGACTCACGAAAATATGAAAAAAACACATAGAAACACAGGCAAGAAACTGAAGAGCCTCACATTCCCTCCCCAAACCGAAACTCAAGCATGTCCTCAAGCTAAGAGTGGAAAGATAAAAGGGATCGAAAGTGTCTGGCCTCTGAAGTAAAGTTTATAGTCATGTACTAGACTCTTCCGTGTTGGCTAACGGGTACTCTGGAGGTTCTTGGCTCCTCCGGTTGGTGCAGCTCTTATTCTTCCTTGTTGATAAGTATGTATATACAAGGGTCTTGTGTGCGCCCCTATATAGTTCCTGGTGTCAACCCGCAGGGGTGAGTATGGTGTAGTGGTGGCTTGCAACTCACGTTGCTTACCATGTACTTCTATAGTGCAGGTACGAGCGTGGAGGTTGACAATCATGCGAGTGGTTTTGATGAGCAGTGCAAAGAACATATCCTTTTCCATCTCCTTTCCTTTAACCCGTGTCGACTCCACAACCACGAAATCGGCCATAAAAGTGTCCCCATCCAGTGTAACCGGAACATCCTCAATCACACCCATGCACCTACTTCTCGTTCCATTGGCCATCGTGACGAAGCATTTCCTGGTTCCAAACCCTTCAAATCCAGCTCCTCATAGGTCGCAAAGGTCATCAGATTAACCGCCGCTCCTGTATCTACGATGCCAGTTACCTCGGAAGAATTTTCTATCCCAACCGCCAAATCAAAGCTATCGGCATCACTGATGCTCTTATCTGCTGCTGGGATCACCCTAGCGGTGGGGCTTACCTCAAGGACGGCCAGTTTTGCACTCGCCTCCTCTACTGGATTCGCAATACTGGGTGTGGCTACCTCCTTTTCATGTACCCCGACTTCTCAAGTGCCGGTGTAGGTGCTACCTCAACTACCTCCGGTGTCTTAACCTGGGCCACCGTGTTCTTGAGCTGGCAAGTGCAGGTAGCAAGAACAGACTTCACCTTTACTGGCTCATCGAATGTCACCTCAACGGCTAAAGCTCTGTGGGTTTCTGCAGTCGCCGGTAACTTACCTCTTTCTCTTTGCTGAAATCGACCAACTAGATCCCCCAAAGTCTTCTCTAATCGCTTTTGTGCCTGCTCAATGCTGTCGAACCGCTGATCATTCCTGCGCTGATTTTCATGTGCTTCGTCCCAGAACCTCTCGGAACGCTCTAGCCAGTTCCTAGCTTTATCCTGCAGACACATCGAAAAAACCTTCTTCCTTATCTCTCCATCTGAAACTCCTCCATTGTCAACGGAATCCACAATCAAGATTTGAATTCTTTGAGGAACCTTATCACATCCTCATTGGCCATTCCGTAGAACTTGGGGAGATTATGGAAGTGGTATGCTTTGAGTTCTAAATTTCTTGCCTCATTAGACAGCACGATTGTCGCCTTCCCGGCCTTAACCTCGTCGGGTTGCATGTAGGCTCCATAGGTTAACTGAGCCATTGAAATATCCTTTCTGATCAACCTGTCGTTAGAGCTACACAACACGAAAACCTTGAAATATCCTTAGTTTCTGTTAGTGCACAAAACTTCAGGAAAGTTGGAAAATAAATAAAAATTCGCAATCAACCGCTACAATATGAATTAATTCCCCGACAGCGGGGCCAAATTTGATGTGCTCAAATTGATACTTAGAAACAAGTAGCAAGCAGTTGTTGTAAATAGACAATGCTAACCACGAGGTCGTTCGCTAAGGAACCAATTAAGCTACCACAACGATTGAAAACAAACATTTACTTGTGAAACGATGTTGATTTGTTTGAATTCGAGTACTTCTAATAACTAGAAAATAGAAATTAACAATGTAGTTGTTTGTAAGTATGAGGTAGAAGGAACACAGTAGTTACGATCAAGCAATGCTAATTCGCTCTAGGGATACGTTCATACTGCACACGGTCGGTGTACAGAAAACTATCAATCCAATTCAACCAAACGTTATTTGAAAATCTTTGAACTAGAGTAATCGTGGGTTATTGGATCGAATGGTTTTTACGATCCTTAACCAAAACGTTTTAGAGAATCTTTGAACTAGCTTATTGGATCGAATGGTTTTTACGAAGATCTTTGAACGAGCCTAACCTATATGAACGATTTCAAACCCTAGAAGCGAATACACAAGGCTATCACGCAACTACCATGTTCGGATTGATTTAGCTACTCATAATCGAAGCAAGGATGAAAGAATACAAGATATTGCTCATGTTTAACACAAACAGAATGATAATCGTATGCAAGCTTAAAAAATTCGAGAAACAGAGTAAGAACAAATTGAATAAGATAAAACAATAGAGATTTACCACAGTAATCAGGGATTCGATATCAATCCTTCGATGAATAGTCAAAATCAAGCTCCAAAGATCAATCAATCAATGTCAAAACTAAATTCTATGAGCTTTTTCTATGAAAAAATCGAGCATATGAAGTTATGGCAAAGGAAGACCTAATTCTAACATAAAAAAGGAGTTTTTCTACTGAATCTGTGAAGTTATCGCAAATCTCGCCGCGGCGAGGAAAATAGCTCGCCACGGTGAGACACTGTTTAGGCTCCCAAATTGCTCTCGCAAAATCTCGCCGCGGCGAGCTTAAAACTTCTGTAACTTTTGCTACAGACAGAATATGGCCATGCTTCAAAACAAAAGTTGTAGCCCTTTGAATTGGCTTTCCGTGGACACCAAGCGCAGGTCAATCGGACATCATATGAGAGAGTTATGGACAAAATGGCTAGACTGCTCTGTAAATCATCACTTTTTCAAGTCACGCTAAAACGCCTCTCAATTCTTCGTCCGAACTCCGAATCCACTTCTGTCTTCACCCAATTACTCTTCATCCAGAGATCTATAACCAAAGTTAATCGGACATCATATGAGAGAGTTATGGCCAAAATGGCTTGACTGCTCCGTAAAACTTCACTTTTTCAAGCTTCGCTAAAACAGCTCTCAAATCTTCGTCCGAACTCCGAATCCACTTTTGTTTTCGCCCAGTTACTCTACATTCTAAGATCTAGAACCAAATTTTTCACTCCGATTTTCACCTTCGGGACACAAAAATCCTACAAAACACAAACAAAGCACCAAAGCATAAAAACGCACAAAGACACTATAAAACGAAAGATAAAGACTCACAAAGACCGCTAAAAAGGACCAAATGAGACGTTAGAATATTGTCTCATTAAAGCTCCACCGGAGCTGCTCCGCTGGCCGCAGTTGTGAACTGTTCCCATCGGAGCTGTTTAAACAGCTCCACCAAAGTTGTCATCAGCTCCAAATCAAAGCTGTTAAAAGCTCGGATGGGTGTTGTTTAAACATCTAAACAGCTCCACGGAGCTCCGGTGGGGCTTTTGATATTCTTTTTTCTTTTTTTTAATTTCTAACAAAGTTTTAGTTACTTTCAATTTGACCCAAAATTTATTTCTAATTTTGCTATTAAGTTCATAAGCTTTTTAAAAAAATTATAATTATATTATTAAAATCATAAAAGGCCCCTAGAAGTTTTAGTTTATGGTATTAAAATAATAAATTATGTACTCAAAATATATGTTGGAAGATAATGATTTAAATTGAATTAGGAAGAAATATGGGATACCTTTAAAATAGACAAAATAAGGCCATGTTTTGGTGTCACCCCTTTAGACAACGAAAAAATGAAAATTATATGTTATTGTTGAACTAATTGGTACTCCCTCCGTCCCGGAGAACTTCATACATTAGGGTTAGCGCGCAGTTTTATGCGAAAAGTTAAAGTAATGATAGAATATAGAAAAGGTGGGAAAAAGTGTACATTTAGTGGCAAAATGTGTAATTTAATTGTAAAGTTGAAATTGTTTATTATATGTTGGGTGTGTGGTAGCTTCCTTTTTTGATAATGTATTAAGTTTTGTGGGACGGCTAATAATGGCAAATGTATGAAGTTCTGCGGGGCGGAGGGAGTACCAAAGTGTAATTAGAATATCTAAGAGGGGCACTGGATGAAATTCCCCCAATTAAGAAAGCAACCAAATTTGAATGAGGAAAAAAGAAAAATAACTCAATGCAACCCACTAATTGAACACATGCCAATAGAATTAAGTTAAGCAGGTACGATGTTAATAAGAAAACATGAACATAAAAAAAAAAAAAAAAAAAAAAAACCTGATAATGGAGGATGTATGAAGTTAGAAGGTTGATTATTGTGATGAAGATGCTTGTATCAATTAATAGATGTTTGTTTGTTTCAAATGGCATGTGAACGTGTTGATAGTGTGTTTTGAATTAGTGTTTTAATTTAGTTTACTATAAATATGGGATTGATTTTATCAATAATGGTGTATTTAATTTCATATTTACTAAAAATAATAAAATCACTAATTTGTAGGAAGTTCATCACCAATTTGTAGGAAGTTTTTTATGCATAGAAAGTGTAAGAAGTTTTTGAAATTTACACTAATTTGTAATTATTTCTTTTATTTTCTTTTCTTATTTTGTATATTTTCCTGAATTATTGAAAATATTTTTACGAGTGTTTTAAAATTTAAAGCCCATTTGAGTTTTTTATTTTTTATTAATTTTTTATTTTATTTCTAATATTTTATTAATTGGTTTTCTTATTTTTATATATTTTTATGAATTATTAAGAATGATTTTAAGATTTTTTTTAAATTTAAAATTCATAATTAATATGAGCTTGACACGTGTCCCTCGTAATTTGAGAAAAATTAAATTCGCCGGTCAAAATCGAGTCAACAATGAGATTTTTCGAAAAATTGTCCGGATTACCTTAATTGGACGGGTGTTGTTGTAGTGTACCTAAATTGCACATAGTCATTCTAATGTCTAAAATGGCAACTGTCTCATTGTAGTGTACCTAAAAAAAATTACATGTGGTTGTTGTTGTATATTGAAATTGAACAAGGCCATCCTACCGTTTCAAAAGTGACACTGTCTCATTGTAGTGTACCAAAAAAATCAAAAATTCCCCTACATGACACATCAATGGAAATACTCCCTTCGCCCCGCCTCGTTAGGCACTTTCTCTTCGGCGTTGTTTTAAGAAAACCAGTAGTTTATTGTTTGTTGTAGTAGAGATAAATCATAAAGAATGAATGAAGTATGAGAAATATGAGAGAAAAATGATAAAGAATGAAAATAGTATGAGTGATAAAAGAATAAAATAAAAAGAATAGCGGTTAGTGGGTTATTTTTTTGTTATCTTAATAAAGTGGCACGGGGTCTTGGAAGAGACGTGTAGTGAGATACCTGAGAGAGGATTGATGTTTTTAGGTATATGTATATTATTTTAAACAATATCAGTAATGTATTATGAGTTGACATTATATATATATATATATATATATATATATGTATATATATGTATATATATGTATATATGTATATATATGTATATATATATATGATACCACTTGCTGTTCATGGATCACAAAACCATTTGATCCATGCATTACATTATTCAAGCTAGAATCACTTCATTAATCAGAATTCAAATTACGAACAAACAATAAGATGACATCAGGATGTATTACTGGGATAGAATCTGTCAATATTAAGATATTTCTCAAGACATAATTATCAGTACAAAACAACCCAGAGACGCCATTTCTTTCGGCTTAGAGGGGCAAACAGTACCTTCATATGTCTATCGGAATATATTAATACGCCGGATCCCAATACCAAACCTTATCTATCTTATTTTTAGTAAGTAATAGAAGTCTAATTTAATTCATAATTCTGCCGTGAATAGTAACCATGAATAGTGACCGATGAACAGTAACACATTTTTGCCATAATTATAGTAAATACATAATTTAGACCTGTCTTATCAAATGGTTTTGTGATCCATGAACAGCAAGTGGTATCAGAGCCAAGTTATCAGTAAGCACATGATTAAGATAAGTCTTAACACAAACACTGTTTTTAATCATGAATATGATTAGAAGAAAGGATAATGTTAAAAACAGTAGACGAGAGGAATTTGATATTCCCCAAAATTTAGACTTATTAAATAGATGGACAATTCCTAGAATTGAGCCTAAGGTTATTTACCAACTAGGAACTTTTGAGAAATTAGGTTTAAAACAGGTAGTAAAAACTACTGAGGAATCGGTTTCACTGGATAATGACGAATTAGTAATAAAATTACTTAGTGAAAAAGATATAGTTGTTTGTAAAAACCTTTACAAATTTCTCCATATAGGTTTAGTGCAGATTGCTTTTAAACCTTTAACCTTAGAAGGATTACCCGAGAGTTTTATAGCTGCTCTTAGAGATGGTAGAAACTTAGACTGGAAAAAATCTTTAATAGGAATTATACAGTCTAGTTTGGCCCATGGTCCAGTTTATTTTGATGTTTATCCGAATTTACAATTATCTTTATCGGATATTAATATTTTAGACTCCTTAACATTAAATGTTAAGACTAATGGTTATAATTATATTGCGGGTACAGAAACTATATGTATCTGTTATAGGATTTATTATAAACCTCTGTTTACCTTAAATCCGCACTGTCGAAGGGTTGATAAACCTTTAAATGAAACTATTTTAATTGAAACTAATTTTAGCAAGTCTAAAATTACTACTCGAAGATCTATTAAATGGGAAGAAATAGATTGTTGGGAAATTTGTTGGTAAATTTCTTGGGAAATTTGTTAGGAAATTTGTTAGATATTTTGTTAGAAATATCTGTTTGGATTTTGATCAGCAATATGATGACTTATCTTAGTCTCAGAAAGGTGATTAGTACTCTTGGTTCACTTGAACATTGTAAAAGAGGAAATCCACTAAGTATGATAGTCTAGCTAATCTTTATAGGATGTTAGGTCTCGAAATGTAATTTTTATTTTATGAAGAGAAGACCAAGAAGAAGACATCCAAGCAGAACAAGCTCAACGACATTGAAGACTTGAAGAAACTGCACAAGATTACTGAAACTGTTTTTCAGATACCTTAGCCAGATATCTTGAAGACACGAATAGCTTTAAACAAACTGTGTCACAAGAGATATCTGAGAAATAAGAGGCCTATCTGAAAACAAGGAAAGTGTCCACAGATATCTATTCTCAGATACCTTGAGCATTAACCACATTTCTGAAAAAGAAATATATATTGCAAACAAAGCTGTTTCAATAAATAGTGGTATCTGAAGATTAAAGATAAGGACGTCAAAGATTGAGATAACACTAGTCTACGATACAAAGCATAGTTCCGTGACACTCTGAGGACAAAAGTATAGTACAATGCATTTAATGCACGACGATATGTTCGAATAAAAGCAATGGCGACGAAGAAGAAGACAAAACACTTTCTGATTACACAGATATCAATAGTTTGAATTTGAGCCTAACGGATACTATTCAAACGGTACTCAAATTCATCTATAAATATCAACACTTAGACTGCTTGAAGAGAGACACGACACTACACTACACTGAACTGAACATCTTACTCTCTAAAAGCAACTTACTTATCCTCAAAGCTTTCTGTTGCGACCAAAGCTTTTGATCTTGAGTAACACTGAAGTTCTAAGTGTCCTGATCCTAAACAAGTACAGCTATCTGTGAAAGAGTTGAAACGAAAGATCAAGTATCTGAGATTCATTCTCTTGAACATTTATCTAAGACTTGGGTCAGTAAAAAGAACAAGATACCATACATTGAAAAGTGTATTAAGTATACTTGATTCACAGAGCTATCTGAATAACTGAATAAGTTATTAAAGAAGCTCATCTGACAACTCAAACCAAAACCAACACCATAACTGGCGTGGAGTACAGGAAGTACTTAGTTTGAAAAATCAGGGAATAACTCCAAGGTTACCGGAGTATAGGAAGTACTTGATTTGGGAAACTAAGGAATAACTCCAAGGTTATTGAGTATAGGAAGTACTTAGCTTGGGAAGCTAGGGAATAACTCAAAGGTTTCTGAGTACAGGAAGTACTTGGCTGTGAAAGCCGGGGAACAACTCAGGGGGAACATTTGGTTGGGAACCAATTGTTTAAGAATCTTAGAATAGGATTATTGTAAGGTGAACTCAATTATCTGTTCTAGTGAATTCTAGGTCTCTGGTAGACCGAAGTGGATTAGTTGGAGGATTACGCCACCTCCAGATACCACTATACTTGCTGTGTTATTTACCTTTCTGTATTTACATTTCAGCAACACACACACACTCTTTAACTGTTTCTGCACTTATCTTTATTAAGTCTGGAGTTCGAAGTTCTCAAGTTGAAATTTCAAAATTTCAAACAAGGACCCACTGAAACTCTGGAAGAACTTGATTTCAGATTTACCACTCTCATGAGTGACATGGCAGCTCTTGGGGAAAGCAACAGATACTCCCAGTCAGAAAAGATTAAGACTATTGTCAGAAGTCTTAACCACAACTGGGAGCATACCAAATTCTTTTATTTTAACCAAGGAATGCCAAATATCACTCCAGTGGAACTTTTCTCTCATCTTGCTACTATTGATTATGAGACAACTCAAAGAGAGCAAACAACTGAAAAGTTGCAAAACGTTGCTCTAGTCACTCAAGGAACTTCTGAAAAGAAGAAAAGCAAGGAAGAAACTGAGGATGCTCTTGCTGCAAAGCAAATGAGCAAATATATCAGTCGAGAAATTGAAAGAAGAAAAGCCAAAGAGAAGCTGAAAAGCATCTAGCTCAAACTATCACCAAGACAAAAATATGCAAAGCTCATTGAACAAGCCCTCGAGAAAGCATCATGTCTTGAGGAAGCGTAAATTGGAAACGATATCTGCTTTCTATTGTCGAAACTCGCCACTTCAAGAAGGATTGTCCTGCCCTCAACAAACTAAGGACAGGTGACAAGAAAGATAGGAGAATCTTCAAAAGAAGCCAGAAAGCTTTGTTAACTGAAGAAAGAAAGAAAATCCAAATTCAACTGGATGCTCTAGACGTTGAAACAGATTCTGAAGATGACAATTCAGATGACTCAACCTTACCATCACCAGAATTATGTGGAGTTACTCATGATATAATCGACTTCGGCCTCAAGTAGAATGAAATGTGGAGTTCTTTGAAATTGACGGTCCAGACATCTCCAACATAGAAATCTGTCTTATGGCTGATGAGGTAACACATACTTCTTGTTATACTTATGAAAGTGATGAAGAGGAAATAAAAAATCTAGAAAATCTCAGGAAAGAACTTGACATCTATGAAAGAGAATTTCTAATGATCCGAGCTAGAGTCGAAAATCTTGAAGAAGAAAAGAATTCTCTTGCAAAGGAAAATTCTCAATTAGTTAAAATATCTGAGAGAAAGGATGCTGAAAATGCATCTCTCAAAGCTCAGATATCTGAGACTGAAAAGTCACATAAAGAAGCAATGGCTGAATTACAAAAGAAATATGAAGATCTTCTTTCTGAGAACAAGGAACTCAAGAAGAAAGAATTATCTTTTCAATCTTATGCCAAAGCTAGTGACACTCTTATCAAGTACAATCTTATTTAAGAGATCCTTGTAAAAGAAAGGACTTGAATTTGAATACACAGACAGATTGCTCTATCACTCTGAATAAGAGTAAGGAGAGAAGAACATTCGTAAGTACTCAGCAAGACGGTTCCCATGCAATCTATAGTATCGGTGAAAAGACAAAGATTGTTGACAAAGGAAAGGCAGTTGCGACTAAACCTTTGTGGGAAAAACAAGTCAAAAACAAAACTGTTGGGCACATCTCTGAAAAGAAACACAACACTGAAAAGTGTAAACACCCACAGTGCTATGTCTCTCAAAAAGGTAGAATTGCAGGAGCTGGCAAATTCTCCCATGTCACTTTTTCTGGAAAGAAATTGGACCAACCAGAGACTAGCAAAGATCTTTGAGAAAAGATCTCGATAGCTTCAAGTGCTCAAACGGTATTGGCTACAAAGGCATCGAAAACAACTTGCTCATGAGTACAAGCAGAGCAAGAACGATGGTGAAAGCTAGAATTGCTCAAAGCAATTATCGAAGTGGAAGTTAAATCAAGCCACCGAAAATCAATGCCGTGGCTAGAAGAAATCAAGGAAAGCTAAGTTTGAAAAGCAAACTCAGAAACCTGACAGGTATCTGAAAGCATCATATGGAGCACCTAGGAACACACCAAGGAAGAAAATAATTCTTACTAATGATAACATTCATTCAAATAGAATTCCTCCTTACGTTCCTGTCAAACAAAAGAATATTTCAAAGAAATTCATTCAAAAATGGATTCCTACTGGAAGATCTTTTAATTCTGATGGTTCCATCAAAGATATGAGAACCTAATCTCCTGTTTCCTGTTGTGTGCAGAATGCTTCCTGGACTAAAGCACAATGGCTATTTGATAGTGGATGCGGAAAGCACATGACAGGAGACAAAGCAAATCTGTCGATTACAAAGCTTGCAACACGTGACCGGATATCGATTTTGGAGGAGAATTAAATCCTCTCCGATTTGGCAACGTCAAATTGGGGACTTTAACAATCAGACGTACATATGTTAAGGATTTGAAATATAATCTATTTAGCATGAGCCGGTTTGCATAAGGGTTTTACTATGAAATTCAAAGCTAAATCGCAAACTAATTGACAATGAGTCAAAGCATACCTTAGTTGGTCGCGGAAAGGCGCTTTATGTTGCCGATTGGGCATCCGCCACAATCAAGAATGTCTCATGGTGAGTCAATCTGGTCACACGAAGAGCACCGTTATGGCACAAAAGAATGAGTCACTTGAACTTCAAAACTCAATGACTTGCAAAGAAAGAGTTAGTGGTTGGCCTTCCCGAACATCTTCGAAAGGATGGTATTTGTTACACTTCGCCGATGGGGAAACAATCTAAGATCTCTTTCAAGTCCAAAATCAGACACTCTAGTGTTAGACCACTGCAACTATTGCACATGGATCTTTTTGAATCATCTGTAACTAGTTATGCAGGAAAGAAGTATGGTCTAGTTGTTGTAGATGACTTCTCAAGATTCACTTGGGTTGTCTTTCTGAAACACAAATCTGATGCCCGGGTGGAGATACCAAACTTGCTGAAAAAGCTTGAAGTCATGACAAGGTATCTGCAATCAGAACAGACCATGGTACTGAGTTTGTCAACCAGTACATAAAGGAGTTTTGTACCTGCAAAGGTATACAACACCAACTTTCCTCTGTAATAACACCCCCAACAAAATGGTGTTGCAGAAAGGAAAAACAGAACCCTTAAAGAAGCTGCAAGGACAATGCTAATGACCTTTGAAATAAGTGAAATTTATTGGGTTGAAGTCGTAAACACGACTTGCTACACTCGTAATGATGTTTGGTAAACAAACACCATGACAAGACCCCCTATGAAATCTTGGTTGGTAGACCCCCTAATATCAAACATCTGAGAGTATTTGGTTGTAGATGTTTTGTTCTAAACAATGGGAAAGATTATCTGAGAACATTTCAACCAAAGGCAGATGAAGGTGTATTTCTTGGTTATTCCACAAATAGCAAAGCCTACAGAGTTTACAACAAAAGAACAAAGAAAATTGAAGAATCAATTCATGTTGTATTCTATGAAGGAAATAAGAAAACACCTCCTAATGATGAACTCTCAGAAAGGCTCAAAGAACTATTACTGAGGGATTCTAAAGAAGAATCCTCAGAAAGGAGAAACATCATTATGGAAAGTGAGGATGACTCTGACGTAGAAAAGCTTGAAATGCCTAGTAACAACAAGATGACTCACAGACATGATGAGGAATTTCATATGAGTTTTCGAGAAATGGAACAGTTCTCGAGAACCTTCATCATGAAGAGGTATCAAATTGAGATCTGAAATGCAAGTGCCGATATCTCTAACATCGAAAAGTGTCAGATATCCATGACATTTTCCATATGTCAGATATCTCAGATACTGAAAAAGTATCAAATCATAATCTTAGTGATTCACATTCAAATCACTTGGATATTGATCCTACTAGTACTAAACCTATGATGAGATGGATCAAAGATCATCCTGCAAAGGATGTAATTGGACCAATTAATCAAGGTGTTAGGACTAGGAGAGCAATAGTGAAAATGCTAATTCTCTCTTTGGATGTTTCATCTCGAATATTGAACCTAAAAATATAGAAGAAGCATTAGGAGACCAAGACTGGATCTCTGCAATGCAAGAAGAGTTGGATCAATTTGAGAGAAACAAAGTCTGGAAACTAGTTCCATTTAGAGAAGGAATATCTGTGATTGGAACTAAATGGGTTTTCAGAAACAAGATGAATGAATCTGGTGAAATAACCGTAAAGCAGCAAGATTGGTTGCCAAGGGATTTACCTGCATCAAGGCTTAGATTTTGACGAGTCATATGCACCAGATTGGATGCAATAAGACTCTTTCTAGCCTTGACTCATAAAGATTTCAAAGTTTATCAGATGGATGTCAAAAGTGCATTCTTGAACGGTGAACTTGCAGAAGAAGTTTATGTTGAGCAACCACCTGGCTTTGAAGTTTCCTCAGAAAGTAGAATGGTCTATAAACTACAGAAAGCTCTGTATGGACTGAAACAGGCTCCAAGAGCATGGTATGACACTTTGGCCAAGTACCTTCTGGAAAGTGGTTTCAAGAAAGGTGAAGTTGATAAAACTTTATTTCCTTAAATCATGATGGGAAACTACTCTTAGTTCAAGTATATGTTGATGACATCATATTTGGATCTAAGGACAAGCAACTTTGTAATGACTTTGCAAATCTCATGAAAAGCAAGTTTGAGATGAGCATGATGGGAGAAATGAATTATTTTCTAGGATTGCAAGTCAAGCAACTCAATGATGGAATATTCATTAGTCAAACAAAGTATGCAAAAGATATGCTCACAAAATTCAATCTTAAGCCTTCTGAAAAGAATGCTAAGATACCTATGAGCATTGGAACCAAAATGACCTATACTGAATCAGATAAGAGTGTTGAAGAACATAAGTATAGGAAATTGATAGGTTCACTACTTTACCTCACTGCAAGTAGACCTAATATTCAATACGTTGTTGGAGTATGTGCTAGATTTCAGACAAATCCAATGCAAACACACTACAACATTGCTATGAAAATATTAAGGTATGTAAAGGGTACAGTAGATGTAGGATTGTGGTATCCTAAGGAAAGCGGATTGAGTTTAGCTGGGTACTCAGACGCTGATTATGCTGGATCACTGCTTGATAGGAAAAGCACCTCAGGAACTTGTCAGTTTCAGGGTACTAGACTTATTTCATGGTTTAGCAAGAAGCAAAACTCAATTGCAACTTCTACCACAGAGGTTGAATATATTGCTGCTGGTTGTTGTGCAACACAAATTCTGTGGATACAACAACAACTTAAAGACTATGGACTCGATGAGAAGAAAACTCCCATTTTCTGTGACAACACAAGTGCTATTGCAATTACACAGAATCCTAAATTTCATGCCAGAACAAAGCACATTGATGTTAGACATCACTTCATCAGAGACCATGTTGAAAAGGGCAATATAGAGATACTCAAGATTGGAACTGAAGACCAACTTGCAGATATCTTCACTAAGCCACTACAAGAAAGTAGATTATTAGCCTTAAGACATAGTCTTGGACTAATGGAACTACCAATGAACTGAAAGAGTTCAGGTATCTGGAACGGGCATCCAGAGAAGAGGTATCTGGAACGGGTATCCAGAGAAGAGAAAAGAGAAATCTGGAACGGGTATCCAGAAGTCAAAAAGGCTAAAAAGCAAAAAGATAGCTTAAGATCTCTGAGACGAGAACTCAGATATCTGAATCATTCTATAAACAGGGAACACAAAAGAGAATAGTATAACTATCTGCAGTCAACTACTCTCTTGAAACTCGCATTAATTTCTATCTTGATGAAAAACTTGGAAAAATCCTAAGTATAAGACAGATTCAGATGCAAACAGTGTTCTTGGTCATACAGAATTGTGATTCAGATAGCAAGTCGCCAAAATTCATTAAATGGGCACAATTACACTTGTTGATTGTGATCATTGCTGAAGAAGCAATGGTGACCCTTGATGAAATTAAGCGATTGATCTGTACGGTGGAAATTAATTCACAGTAAATAGTGGACTGTTGAAATTCAGACATGGCCCACTAAGCATTTAATGCCGAACTAGCTTTTGCTCACGCCTGCTTGCAAATCACAGATACGTACACACAAAATCAATTTGTATGTATTTGTCTGTTGGGATTCAACTGCTATATATATAGGATTTTGGCATAGGAAATCACTTTTGCCTAATCCGAAACTCATCTTGCACAAAAATAGCAAATCCTTCTCTTGACTCTCTGCAAAACTTCTACAATCTCTGCAAATCAAGATTAAGTTTTTCTGCAAAGAATTACTGAATCAAATCTCTTTCAAACACCAATGTCAAATCCCTACACTATATAAAGAGATGGCCCCTAAAAGTTCAACCACACTGAAATCTCAATCCTCCACTGGTACTGCTGAAAAGCAAGCACCAGAGTTGGTTATTGTGAACAACCGATCGGGAGATTTTAATCCTGACCATTAGACTTCAAATCACAGAATGGTTTGGGGTGGTGCCATGGTTGAGGAATACCTCACGGCTGGAATAGAGAACCAAGCCGACAGAAAGCTAATTCTTGACATGCTTGAAAAGGCACAAATCAAGGGCTTTCTATCCGCTGCCTAGTGGAATTTCGTCACTCGATGTGTTGGAATTTTACAACAACTCCAGGATTATTTCCTGTGTTTCTGAAGGCACTGAAATAGTGTCTGTCAAAACCTCAGTCCAAGGAAAGGAAATCCTTCTGGACTTAACAACTTTCTGTAAGTTGTTTGAGTTTCAAAATCTTGGAAAGGATTTTGAAATAAACACCAAGGATGATGAACTCCTTGAAGGTGTTAAAGAATCAGATGGCGTGTGTGATCTTGAAAATCGATACACCCATCGAAGTTCAAGCTTGTCGACATCCGAACCGACATCGATGGTTCACCGGGATGTACCGCTTGCATTCTTCACAGATGCTTTGATGGTCTACAAGGAGGTGCTGACCAGATAAGCCAAGAACGATGGATCATGATGTTCTTGCTGAATCAACAAGACAAAAGGCTGGAAAACCCTTTTAACTGGGGAAAGTACGCCTTCATGAAGTTTGTGAAGAAAATTCAAGGCTTCGAGCCTAAAATTACCAAAGGACTAGCTGAGCCAAAGGCCACAGTAGGATATGGTCTGAAGATATGCTAATTGCTGGAGAAGCTTGGCATTGAGCTCAGAGAGACGGCTGAAATAGCCAAAGTAACCTACTCTACAAATATGAGTATACAAACTTGATGAAAAAGGTTACTGGGTCTCAGAAAGGTTCTAAAAAGCGAAGGTCTGAAAAGGTATCTGAAGAAAAGGTTGTGACCAAGAAGCCCAGAACTTCAAGAAAGAAGTCTGCTGGCAAAACAGAAGACACACCCAAAGAGGTTGTCGATTCTCAGATATCTACAGGCATTGCCGATGAACTGATAAAGGCAAATGAAATCATCAATGCTGCAAAAGAGTTATCAACTACTGAACAAGTAGACTCAGCAAGAGAAAGTGCTTCCAGAAATGTGAAGACTATTACAGAAAGCCTTGCTGATGAACTCATAAATGCTGCCAAAAGTGGTGAAAAACACCAAGCCCTATCAGCAGAAACCGCAGGAATAATGGACCAATCAGTTCCTAATGCTGATGAGAGCTCTGACGATGAAGTTGATGAACTAGTCATCTCTCAAGTCCTAGAAAGAACAAAGAGGGCTAAGGTTATCATAATGAATCGTGATAAGGTATCAAGAAGAACCTACACCACAAAGTTCTTGAACCTATAGCAAAGGTTGTTGGTGCAAACACATCATCGTGGAACGTTTTACGCACAACTCAAGAAGCCACGATGAGTGGTAATTTAGTCTTTGGCAGATCTTGATGAAAATGCCACATCTAAAAATCTGGAAGAACATTCTACTGACCAATCCTCTGCTTCCAGACAACCACAACAACCACAAACACAACAACCACAACAGCCACAAGTGGTTGATGAAATGGTAAATGAACTCCATTTTGAATTACCAGAATACAAGATCTTTGAAGAAAATCTGCAAAAGCGGGTTCCCCAACTCAATGAGAGGATCAAACCGAGACATTTTCTCGTAATGATCAACTAGGGAGGCAAGCGAGTTGCATACTCGGAAAGGTGTGAAGTACCGAAACTTTAAGCAAAGAAACTACCTTTGGGACAAGAAGACCAAAGTATAGAAAGGTCACAAGTTCCAGAGACCAATCAGCTTGAAACTGCTCAGGTAGCTGACTGGTTTAACTCTTATCTTGTGAAAAATTTTATGCTTATACATCTTGTTACTCATAAAATTTCTTTATTACAGGCTGAGTTAGAAACACAAAAACAAGAGGAAGCTGAAAAGCTTGCCTCAGAAGCGAAGGAGGTTTCCTCAACCTCGCCTCTTAAGATATCGAGCACATGCCACGGTAATAATTGATTCTTAAGATAACACTTCTTCGATTATAAGTTTATGCTTAATCATTAAAATGAATGTTTCTAACGCTCCAACCGAGAAAGAGGAAGATAAAGCGAAATGCCAGAAGAAAACCCAGAAACCGACAAGGTTTCTGAAGAACAGATCATTGTGCCTTCCAGTATGAAGGTATATGAAAATCAATGATAAATATTCTTCACCTTGGGTTAACTAAAATCTTCTCTAAATTATTCAATGCTTTCTACTCACAGGCTCACTCAGAAGTAGAAGTGCAAGGGGACAGAGTTGCGACATCCCCTGCACCTATGGAAATTGATGAGGTATCAAGGCCTTCATCACAAGAAAAGATTCCAGAGACTGCACAAGTCTCTGAGAGACAAGTATCTGAGCCTCCCATGGAGGTAATTGACCTCTCAGATATCTGACTTGTCACTTAAAGTTTTCTTGATAAAATTTCCTAAGTATTGTGATAATGTTAATTCTCAGGTTCAAGAAAGAAAGGTTGATGAAGACCAGACTTCCAAGTCTCCGCCTCACAACAAGATATCTGAGACACCAATTGTCTCAGTAGAACAAGTCTCTGAGCCTGAAGTATTTACTCAGGTAACTCAGAAACTAAACTACACCTCTCCTCAGATATCTGTAAAAGTTTTGAAGATCACTCAAAACTCTTTCTTTCAGGCTCAAACAAGTGCCGAGCAGGCTCCCAATGTTGAGACAAGGGACCTAATTCCCTTCTTCAAAGCTCACACCCTGCCAAAGCACATTAAATGCTTCAAAAAATGGCAAAGGTTAAGGTGCCCTGATCTCTCTGAAATATTGAGAATCACAGATCAACCAAACAGACGAGCACGAGCTCTTGACTTGGAGACATACATCCATGCAATGTTCCCTACCGAACAGTACACAGTTGTGACTCTATTGCATAAGGATTTCTCCAGAGAAGTGGCGCATAGTTTGATACAAGCCTTTGAACAGGCAGATGGTCAGACAAGATTATAAATGGCATTTAAGCCAGTCCTGCCCCAAACTCTGCAATTTATACCTTCTGAACAAGAAGAGGTTAATGGGCAGAAGATCACTATTCCTGAAGTGATCAATCTTGTATCTGAAGATGATGAGGAGGAAGAAATAAACGAAAATGACTTCGATGAACCTCCTACTGACCATCACCAAAAGGATGACACAGATAAAAAGGATGATGATGATGCCCCTGCACCAGGGACCGGAGGAATTTCGCTAAGAAATGATGCCTCAACTGCTGAAAAGCACACTGAGAAGACTTCACAGAAATCTTCGTCTCCATCTCCTCAGAAATCTACTCATCCATCTTCTCACCAACACCCAGTTACTACTGAACAAGTAGTTGAGCTTTCTGAAGAAACCAATCAGAAAATATTAAACACTCAAACCAGATCTGCTCAACTCAGACAACTGTTGGAAGAAGAACAACAGCTCCATCTTCAACTAGAAGATCAAATAGCTAAATCCAGAGACAAACTTGATCAATTACAAGATCAATACTTACAAGAAATGATTGCTTACTCTGAGGTTAAAGAGCTACGGGATGTTGTGCATGATATCACCAAAGAACTCGATACTGAAGAAGTATCTGAAGACAAGCATGATGCTAAGGCTGCATCATCTTCAAAAGAAGTACCATCCTCCTCCCAGAAAGGAAAGAAACCAATCTCTGAGATGGTTGCTGGACTCGATACAATCGATGAAAATGTCCAAGAGGATGAAGATCACTGGGCTAATTACTCAGATGATGAAGAAGACAAGACTTTGGCAGAACACCGTAATGAACATTTAGCGGTCTCTCACTTAAAAAGGAAGCTGATTGCTCCTACCATATTCAACAAACTGCCAAATGTCCACTCCAATGAATACATGAACAGGTACCAAGTACTGGCTCATCTGAACAAGGAGATGTCTTCACAGAACAAGGAAGTAATTGCCTCCGTCCCCTCTGAAATGAGAAAGTTCACTGAGCTCATCACTCAGAGAACAACTAGCATAGTCATTTCTCAGAAAGATCTGGGAATGATAAGGGACGATGATGCGTCTTTAGCTGAAAAAGCTTTCCAAGAGGCAAGTTACTGCTTTGGAAGCAGATGCCATCCTAGGCCCATTTGCAGAGCTCACTGATAAGGACAATGGACTTATCAAGCAAAATCAGGAGCTCAAAGCCGAACTTCAGAAGTTGGTCACTGCCTATAATTATTTACAAGGGCACTTTAACTCTCTCTCAGATTCCTTTATGAGACTGAGTCAGCCAACAATGACTAAGGGGGAAAGAATGTACAAATCTGAACCTCAAAGTCAGGGGGAATGGGAAGAAGGAGAAGAAAACAAGAAGAAATCTGGAGCTGGTGCGGCTCAGAAAGGAAGAAGAAACATGAAAACTTCCCAGCCACCACTCAGAATCAATGAACCCTCCTCAAGCCAAGCTGCTTTGCAAATAGTAGCTGCTTCCTAGAAACCTACTGAAGGAACTAAAATGATAACAAGGGCCATGGCACAGAAACCTCCAAGGAGTACCAAGGCTCCAAGGAGAAGACAAGTTAAAGGGATTGATGAATCTTCTGAAGAAGAAGAAGAAGAAGGTCAAATCAAGTCCCAGGCAATGAAGAAGGTCAGAAACTCTCACAAGATCTAATCTTGATGATGATGAGGAAACTGATGAAGATGAATCTCCTCTTCACAGAAAAAGGAAAATTGAAAGCCTAACTGAGCCCATAGCTGCAAATCCCCTAGCAGCTAAAACACCCTCTGGAAATACCAAGTCTATCCATGGTGGTTCTTCAAGCAACAACCCCAAATAGAATTCAAGACAGAGAAGGAACAGACTAAGAGCTGAGCAAAGACAAAGTCAACTTCCACTCAGGCCAGAAGAAGCCAAAATAGAGTATGTGAAGTATGACAATGACTCCTCTGTCTACAGATGCATCAATCAGAAAAATGGCTATTGGATTCTGGAACTTAAGCATCGATTGGTAAATTCAAGATTTCCAGAACCAATCCATAAACAACTTATGGCATGGAGAAAAGATAAGCCAACCTTGATCAACACCAATCACATTAAAGCATGGTTGGATTTTGAAGTTGTCAAGAGAACTGAAGCCATGAGAAAGGACCTCTCTGATGAATGTCCATATGGAAAGCCAGATGATGTGCACAGAATTCTGAATATCACAGGAACAGGCACAAGAGCAAGACTCACTGTAGAACCCTATGAATCGTTCTATCTAACTGAAGATCAATACAAGGGTGACATCAGATATCTGAGGATTATCTACGAATACTTCAAGCTTTCAGATATCAGAATAGAGCATGCCTGGAAGTGGGGAAAGTACCTATGGGTTAAATATTTTGTCAAGAAAAATCCTGCCAAAACCTATAAAGAGGTCTGTGGATTTGCCAGAGACACTGAGATGCTCGTCAGAACACTTCTCTATGATTATTCTGATGACATCAAAAGGTTTGGAGATAGGAAATTTGCAGACTGATCCACAGAAATACTGTTGAAGACTTGAAGACTAGTTTATTAGGATGTTTACTTGGATCTTGGTTACTCCTCTTGTCCTAATTTACTATGTAGTTTTTGTATTTTTGCTGACTGAGCCAAACTTGTTCTATGTATTGAAGTTATCTGTAATCTCTCTTTATAACTTATCTGAAGAACTTACTCTCAGATAGTATTATATAAAAGATAACTTGTCAGCAAAGATCACACCTTGTGATTTGGTTGATGTTTACTTTCTGCACTTAATTAAATAAATTGAAGATCTTAAGAAAAGATTAAGTGTTGGATTATTCACTCATCCAGATTTGTAATAGGTAAGATAGTCATCGTTGACTGATCAAAAAGGGGGAAATTTGTTGGGAAATTTCTTGGGAAATTTGTTAGGAAATTTGTTAGATATTTTGTTAGAAATATCTGTTTGGATTTTGATCAGCAACATGATGACTTATCTTAGTCTCAGAAAGGTGATTAGTACTCTTGGTTCACTTGAACATTGTAAAAGAGGAAATCCACTAAGTATGATAGTCTAGCTAATCTTGTATAGGATGTTAAGTCTCGAAATGTAATTTTTATTTTATGAAGAGAAGACCAAGAAGAAGACATCCAAGCAGAACAAGCTCAACGACATTGAAGACTTGAAGAAACTGCACAAGATTATCAAAGCTTTTTGGATACCTTAGCCAGATATCTTGAAGACACAAATAGCTTTAAACAAACTGTGTCACAAGAGATATCTGAGAAATAAGAGGCCTATCTGAAAACAAGGAAAGTGTCCACAGATATCTATTCTCAGATACCTTGAGCATTAACCACATTTCTGAAAAAGAAATAAATATTGCAAACAAAGATGTTTCAATAAATAGTGGTATCTGAAGATTAAAGATAAGGACGTGCAAAGATTCAGATAACACTAGTCTCTGATACAAAGCATAGTTCCGTTGACACTACAGGACAAAAAGTATAGTACAATGCATTTAATGCACGGACAGAGATGTCTGAATAAAAGCGGCAAACACAAGAAGAAGACAAAACACCTTTCTGATACTATACACAGATATCAATAGTTTGAATTTGAGCCTAACGGATACTATTCAAACGGTACTCAAATTCATCTATAAATATCAACACTTAGACTGCTTGAAGAGAGACACGACACTACACTACACTGAACTGAACATCTTACTCTCTAAAAGCAACTTACTTATCCTCAAAGCTTTCTGTTGCGACCAAAGCTTTTGATCTTGAGTAACACTGAAGTTCTAAGTATCCTGATCCTAAACAAGTACAGCTATCTGTGAAAGTGTTGAAACGAAAGATCAAGTATCTGAGATTCATTCTCTTGAACATTTATCTAAGACTTGGGTCAGTAAAAAGAACAAGATACCATACATTGAAAAGTGTATTAAGTATACTTGATTCACAGAGCTATCTGAATAACTGAATAAGTTATTAAAGAAACTCATCTGACTACTCAAACCAAAACCAACACCATAACTGGCGTGGAGTACAGGAAGTACTTAGTTTGAAAAATCAGGGAATAACTCCAAGGTTACCGGAGTATAGGAAGTACTTGATTTGGGAAACTAAGGAATAAGTCCAAGGTTATTGAGTATAGGAAGTACTTAGCTTGGGAAGCTAGGGAATAACTCAAAGGTTTCTGAGTACAGGAAGTACTTGGCTGTGAAAGCCGGGGAACAACTCAGGGGGAACATTTGGTTGGGAACCAATTGTTTAAGAATCTTAGAATAGGATTATTGTAAGGTGAACTCAATTATCTGTTCTAGTGAATTCTAGGTCTCTGGTAGACCGAAGTGGATTAGTTGGAGGATTACACCACCTCCAGATACCACTATACTTGCTGTGTTATTTACCTTTCTGTATTTACATTTCAGCAACACACACACACTCTTTAACTGTTTCTGCACTTATCTTTATTAAGTCTTCCGCGCTCTGATTCTAAGTATCATATATCTATTCAGATATCTGAGAAATAGTTTTTATCGACAAAAGTTTTAAAAGACTATTCACCCCCCCCCTCTAGTCTTTTACTTTGCCGTTATCTGGACCAACATAGATTTTCCAGAAAATTGGACGATTCAACAGGTTGTGCCCTCACAACCTGTTATTCAAAATAATCTAATAGATGTTATCCAAACACCTGAAGGTTTAGTAAAAATGCAGTTTGAAAATAATAACGATTTAATAGGATCATCTTCAAGACTTGGTAAGTCTTCATCCTTGAGATCTTTTATATCCCCTATAGACTATGTAGTTGATACTCCTTCCAGGATGTCAACCTCTGCTAAAAGCAGGATACAAAAGTCTGTTGAAACCATACAAGAAGATCATATAGATGAGCTCAGAATAAATAAAGATCGTGATAATATTGTCAGAGGAGTTAATTATACTCAAAGTGAAGCAGATATAACTGCATCAGAAATGGAATTTCGTTATTAATGAATATAAATCATGTAATTGATTTTAGTCCTGGCTCTCCGGCTAGGCAAAAGATTAGGACTGAATTTAATTCACCCAAATGGGAGCCTTTTAAAAATTGGTTTTTTACAAACTTTTCTCAAAAAGAAAAAACTTCTATCCAAGAAGAATTTTATAAAGATTGTGAAAAACATAATACTATGATTCCTTTTGTTCCCTGGTTTGTTTCTAAATATGTGGAACAATATATTTCAGTTTTAGAAAGAAATTATAAACTTTACAACAAGTTTATCATCCACAACAATCGTTTCAAATTGAAAAAGGAAATCATAGTTTCCTGGCTTTTGCAAAATTACTGGAGAATGAAACTCTACCAGTAACTTGTAAACAAATAAATAGAATGATTGAACAACAGAATTATACAAATTTGTTTATAAATGTCCTTGGAGAACATTTAATCTCTCTGAGTGAAAGGGTGGAATTAGTTTTAAAAACTATTAACCCTAATCTTCCTTTAAACTCTAATCTTCCTTTAAAGAAAAGGAAAAAGAACAGGATTCAACCTGTCCTAATATTCAGCCACCTCCTGAAATAGCAGACTTTAAATTAAAGTCTATGAAGGAGCTTGAAAAGTTTTTAACCGAAAAATTTAAGGATATGAAAGTTACAACGCTTCATGATGTTGTACAGGAAAATCCTAATTACAAAAAAGTAATCAATGATGAAATCAATAAGCTGGGAAAATGGGCTGATAAACCTACCCAGAGAATGTACTATTATAGGAGACCTTCTCCTATAGATACTTTACACGAAGAACAAGAATATATCTTGAATAATAGCTACAATGGCAAAAACATCTATGAATGGAACTTAGATGCTTATGCTGATAGGCAAATTTATAATATGATTCATAGAATGCTTATGTACTCTACGATTTGTAAAACGAATGACAACACTGATAAAAATGTTGCAAAAATGATTGTTGCTGGTTTTACAGGGCAATTAAAAGGTTGGTGGGATAATTATCTCTCTCCTGAGGGAAAAAATCATATTTTTAATACTGTAAAACAGGAAGATGAAGGATCAGTTGAAAATGCAGTGTATACTTTAGTTGTTACTATTATTGAACATTTTACCGGAAGATATTCCGATAACAGTGAAAATATTAGAACTGCTCGCGAATTTAAGATGCAAAACATTGACTGATTTTCGATGGTATAAAGATACTTTTTTAAATAGGGTAATGGAATTACCTGAATGTAATAGTCCACATTGGAAATCAAAATTTATTGACGGACTTCCTGCATTATTTGCAGAAAGGGTTAGAAAAAATCTAAGAAAAGATAAAGTTTATATCCCTTATGAAGATTATACTTATGGCAAGTTAATTGGAACTTGTATACAAGAAGGTTTAGCCTTATGCAATGAGATTAAATTAAACCAACAAATTAAAAGACAGAACTTGAAAGAGAAAGCCCAGTTAGGACAGTTCTGTGACCAATTTGGTATGGATGTACCATCCACTTCAAAACCTCATAAGTCGAAAGATAAGTCGGCTTATAAGCCAAACAGGAAGAGACATTACTCTCCAAGAAAATTAGAAATCCGTAAGCAAAGAAAAGAAGATAGAGAAGATAGAAAACGGATTAGAAAGAAACTTATAGTTTGCCGTCAATGTGGAAAACTTGGTCACCTTGCAACAAATTGTTGGACCAAGCGAAAAATAAACAGATTAAAAGCTGATAATGATTTAAAAGAAACTCTCTCAAAAATACTTTTAAATTCTGATGAAGAAAAGAGTATGGACTCTTCTGAAGATTCAGATACTTCTAACAGTACGGAAGAAGAGAACTTAAAAGTTCTTGATCAAGAATCAGTATTGTCTGATTCAGAGTCAGACTGTGAACCTTGTATACTTGGACAACCATGTATAAGAAAACAAGGAGACATAGATAATGATAAATTCTTTAATAAAGAATTTTACAATATTCTTTCACAGTTTCAAGGAACTGATTTAAATGTTTTAGATGGTAATAATATTATCGAGTTTCTAAAAACAATTAAAGATCATGAGTTAAGATCTAAAATTATAGATCATATGGAAAATATTCCTAGTACTTCTTCGACTTTGCCAGAACCAATGGTTCTCCCAGAAGATTTCAAAAAAGATGAACCCTACTCTATGTCAGAAGTTTATAAACTTCTAAAGCAGAGAAGGACAGTGGAAACTCCTACTTCTACTCATGATTTAGAAATAGAAGTTGAAAACCTTAAAAAGGAAATACAGGTTTTAAAAAAAAGAAAATAAATTAATAGACTATCGAGTTTCTAAACTTGAAAAATGTACAAAAGAAACTGATCATTCTACTACTGGTGAATCAAGTCGAAGTAAACCAATTGCTCAACCTTTTGATTCACAAGTGGATGATAATTTTCTTTCAACCTTAGAAATGGTCATATCCCAAAAATGGTATATCAAAGTTACCCTATTAATTGATGACTATTTTTCAAAAGAATTGACTGCTCTCATAGACAGTGGTGCATATTTAAATGTCATACAGGAAGGATTAATTCCTACAAAGTATTTTCATAAAACTACGCATACTCTTTCTCATGCTGGCGGAGAAAAATTAAATGTAAAATATAAGCTTCCTAGAGCTTATATTTGTATTAATAAAAATTGTATTCAAACCAGTTTTTTACTAACGAAAGATATTTCTAATCAAGTAATACTTGGTACCCCTTTTATTTCAAAAATTTATCCTTTTACCCACGTGGATAATACTGGTATTACCGGAACTTTTCAAGGTGGAAAATCCACTTAAATTTTATTACGAAACCAGTTAATAGAATGTTACATGAGATGTATGATCATCTGACCTTAAAGAAAAACCAGATGAATTTCTTAAAACAAGAAATAAATTCTTTGACTATTGAAGAAAAATTACAAAATCCCAAATTACAAGGGAAAATTAAAATGATTGAGAATCAGCTTTCTTTAGAAATTTGCAATGATCATCCTAATGCTTTCGGAGCGAGAAAGAAACATAGTCGATCTCCCTTATGAGGAAGACTTTGATGAAAAAAGGATTCCGACAAAGGCAAGACCTTGTCAGATGAATTCAGAGTATTTAGAACTCTGTAAAAAAGAAATTGATTCTTTATTACGAAAAGGTCTAATAAGTCCTTCTCAATCTCCTTGGTCTTGTACAGCTTTTTATGTTAATAAACATAGTGAACAAGAAAGAGGAGTTCCTAGATTAGTAATAAATTACAAGCCCCTTAATAAGGTTTTAAAATGGATTAGGCATCATATTCCAAATAAAAAAGATCTTTTAGAAAGACTTTATGATTCAATACTGTTTTCAAAATTTGATTTAAAATCAGGTTATTGGCAGGTACAAATTGAACAAAAAGATAGGTATAAAACAGCCTTCAACGTTCCAATAGGACATTATGAATGGAATGTAATGCCATTTGGTTTAAAAAATGCTCCTTCTGAATTCCAGAAAATTATGAATGATATTTTTACGCCATACAGTGAATTTATATTGGTTTATATTGATGATATCTTAGTATTTTCAAAAGATATTGAAGCCCATTTCAAACATTTGGATATCTTAAAGAAAATAGTTATACAGAATGGTCTAGTTATATCAAAACCAAAAATGTCTTTGTTTCAAACAAAAATAAGATTTTTGGGACATTATATAGAAAAAAGTAATATTATCCCAATAAATAGAAGCATTGATTTTGCAGATAAATTTCCTGATGAAATAACTAATAAAACCCAGTTACAGAGGTTTTTAGGAAGTTTGAATTATATCTCTTCTTATTATAAAGATATAGCCCAAGATACTGCTATCTTATATGATAGACTTAAAAAGAATCCAAAGCCTTGGTCTGAAAATCATACTCAGGCTGTTAGGAAGTTAAAAGAAAAGGTTAAAACATTGCCTTGTCTTATGCTGAGTAATCCTTCATGGGATAAAATTGTTGAGACAGATGCTTCAGATATAGGATATGGGGGTATTCTTAAACAGATTGATCCTCATAACAAACAAGAATATCTTGTTCGTTTTTATTCTGGAAAATGGAATAATAGTCAGAAAAATTATGCTACTATTGCCAAAGAAATACTTGCAATTGTCAAGTGTGTTTTAAAATTTCAAGATGATTTATACAATCAAAAGTTTATAATCAAAACAGACTGTAACTCTGCAAAGTTTATGTTTAATAAAGATTTTAAACATGATGTTTCTAAACAGATGTTTGCAAGATGGCAAGCTCATTTAGCTCCTTTTGATTTCGAGATTATTTATAAAAAAAGGAGAAGATAATAGTCTTCCAGACTTTTTAACACGTGAGTATATTTCATGAATTTTGCAGGAATGTACTCGCGAGGAAGAGGCTCTCCCTCTTATAGAGGAAGAGGAGGACGGGGATCAGAAAGGATTCTGGCCCAAACTGGCAGAGGAAAGCTTATAGCAATGAATCTGCCATCACGAAAATCTGAGGCTCAGAGCTCTGAAGAGTACCAAGAATTTCTTGAGTACAAGAGAAATAAGGGAAAAATCCCATCTTTTGCTAAAATAGTAGCAGAAGAAGAGTCTGAAGAAAGTAAGACTGAATATGTTGAAAACAGGAATCAAGAAGTAATACTTCTGCTTGAACTGAGGGATATGCGATGGGCAAATAATCCCTGGATTTTAATGGCCAGATATTTAGATAAGGCATCATATGCTTTAGGGTCTTATAAAACAAGATCTTTCTATGAAAATATTCTTTCAAACACAGAGTCATGTGAAATAACACATTTCTCAGGAACACGGAAGGAAGTTTATAACTTCAGTAAAATTTATATTAAAAAGATTATATCTTCTGAAGAATGGGGAATAGCACCATTAAGAGAAAGGGAATTTTACTATCCCGATAATAGAAATCCCATAAAGTATAACTACTGGGATTATGTTGAAGCATTTAATAAAGTGCTACTTTATGAAAATGATAGGAAAAAACACTCCTGGTTTATAAAAATCAGCAGTGAAGCTTATGAGCAGGAGATACCAAATTGGTTTCTAAACTGGTGGACATATTTTGGAACCACCTGGGTAATACTCCCTGAAAATTTTTCAACTCTATTTACTAACTGGATAAATGTTACTCCGAAAAAGGAAGTTCCTCAAGAAAATTATTCTTTATATTTCTTTATGGAATTTTCTATACCCTGGATTTGGAAATGGGTACCCGTTATCGGTTATACCGAAAGTGAAATACCATGTATTAAAAGAACTTCTTATACAAAGTTCTGGGAAAAAATGAATAAAGAAAACCCAGAAACTAAGCAATTATATTGCATTGATACTTTGAATTTTATAGACAAAAGAATAAGATTATATCAAGAAAATAAAAGAATAGCGACACAAAAGGAAGAGTCGCCCTTAGATCAAATCAGAAGAAAACTCAGCATGAAGTCCAAAGACAGCAACAGGGAAATGCTAATAGAAGCATACGTAGAAGAAATGAAAAAAGATCTTCTACAGAAATTTGATGGAGAAACCCAGTCCGTAAAATCGGATACATCTATGGCCTCTGCTAGTCAAGATTATCAGGATGCTCAGGATCCTAATCAAACTCCAGAAGAAGAAGTCTCTATAGAAGACGTATTTGAAATCCTCAAAGGTACTCTTAAACACAAGAACAAAGAAAAGGAAGAATCTTCCTCAGCAATAGTGGTGGTAGACAAAGCCACTTGATGATGATTTGATGATAAGTCAGATGATGATGATAATAATGAGTCAGAGCACTGATGAGTGGAAATCATTCCACAGACAACGGCGGAAATTGTTCTGCAGACATGACTGAAAGTCAGACAAAAGGGACGAACGAAATTTAAAGCAGAATAAACGGATGGAAATTAAAGGAATTGGCGATAGTGATAGATATTGGCGCCTGGGAATCAAATTTCCCTTCTATAAATAAGCAGAAGGAAGAAGGAAGAAGGCATCGGCAGAAAACCAGAAGCCAAAAAACACTCCTCAGTTATTAAATTTTTAAGATTTGTAATAAGTTTGAATTTTGTACTTGCGGAACATATTGTGAGTACTTTCCTTCTTACTTTTAAGTTTTGTAATATATTTGTTATATTAATAATATTGGCCTAATGATAGGCAAAGTTTGGTTTGTGTTAAGACAGGTCTAAATTATGTATTTACTATAAGTATGGAAAAAATGTGTTACTGTTCATCGGTCACTATTCATGGTTACTATTCACGGCAGAATTATGAATTAAATTAGACTTCTATTACTTACTAAAAATAAGATAGATAAGGTTTGGTATTGGGATCCGGCGTATTAATATATTCCGATAGACTTATGAATGTATTGTTTGCCCCTCTAAGCCGAAAGAAATGGCGTCTCTGGGCTGTTTTGTACTGATAATTATGTCTTGAGAAATATCTTAATATTGACAGATTCTATTCCAATAATACATCCTGATGTCATCTTATTGTTAGTTCGTATGAATTCTGATTAATGAAGTGATTCTAGCTTGAATAATGTAATGCATGTATCAAATGGTTTTGTGATCCATGAATAGCAAGTGGTGTGTGTGTGTATATATATATATATATATATTAACGATGTTATTAGTAAAACCTCTAATGTTTTTATATTGTATTGGACAAAATTCGCTCTTTGTCAACTAGACTGACAAACCAGCCCATCAAGGCTACGGCCCAATTCGCGGTCCACTAATGAGTCCATCTTGGCTTCATACGCGAGTTGGGCTCCAAAGGCCAGTTAGCGAACCATCTAGCTGAGTCATCCATCCAACAGTCCATATGCTACCTGACTCACTCGACCTCGCCAACCTTCCAACTAGTTGACAAGCTAGCTAGATCACCTAGCTCGCCCGACCTTGCCAGCCATCAAAGTGGTTGACCAGCTAGCTAACTCACCTTGCATGACTGACTCTGTCAGTCAGCACTTGACTAACAAACTAACCAACTCATACTGCTTGACCGACCCAGTCAGTCAGTAAGCAACCGACTTGTGACCACTCTCCCAACTACATGAGACACGGTCCAACCCACTTAGGGAGTTCCAACAACTTCCCCGAGATTCGCGGACGGACTCCAACAATGGGTGAACTATATAGAGAAGAGTGGGAGGAGGTGGAGGGGCATTGCATTCTGCTGCAACAAACCCTAGCAATCTATCTCTCACGCCTCCATCTCTCAAGCTCTCTGATCAACGCTGTCGACCATCCACCGTCATCCACCATCGCCTATCACCATCCACCGTCATCCACCATCGCCCATCACCATCCACCGTCATCCACCATTGTCCACCATCACCCATCACTGTCCGACGACTACTAGCTTGCTCCCTCCAACAAGGTCAGCTAGCCTCTCGTCGGTGCTCATCCATACTCTGTCGAACCGACTCAACCAGCAGGATAAGTCGACACTTGTCATCATCTCTCTCTCCTACCTCTTTCATTTGATTACGCTGTCTGCCAGTCCTCTAACTTGAGCGTCGGAGTCCATACGGTCGGCACCACACCGGTGTCACCTTGGAACCTCACGTCTCTGTTTGCTACTGTTGCCTTGCAGGTTGTCAGTGCCCCAATTTCTAACCCTAATTTGATTGTAAATTTCTGAGCGTCTACAATTTGGAGCCCACCGTGGGGCCCCGGCTTTCAAGAAAGGTAATCTAGTAGCAACCGCGACACACTGAGCAATCCGTCATGACGCACTCAGACGAATACATTCTTGAAGAGGTAGAGGAAATGGACGTCACCGCTCAGATCAGAGCCTTGGTGGCCCAGATGTAAGAGAACGCCAAGAAGATCAAGCTCCTTGAGGATGAGAACCGCGTTGTCCGCCAGGAGAACTCGCTCTTGAAGGAAATAGTGGAGTCTGTCGTCCACCAGGAGGCTCCAACATTGGACGCGGCCTCAACTCGCCGACTGACTCATGGCACTGGGGTGGAGAACCCACCACGGAACACGATTGAGGCTTGCTAGCTGACTTTTGAAGAGACGGAAGGGGTGATTCCCGTAACTACAGTCTCTCAAGTGGTGAGCGCTCCGCCAAGGCCAGCCCTTGAGATCACTCAGGGTATTACCAGCATGAGGGTTTTGTTCGAGGGTGCTAACCCAAGGATGAACGATGAATCACCACAACAACGCAACCAAAGCACAATTCAGGTAGATCACTTTCTAACCCTCTCTGTAGGTCACAGAAGTAGAAACGAGGAGCTAGCCTCCAAACTGGTGAGCTTGGAAGAGATAATCCAAAGGATCCCTGGAGTGCCAGCACCGATCAAGAAGAGCTTACCCAACAGCTTTGCTGACTCTCCCTTCGCCAACGATATAGTCTTAGTGGAGATGCCAACCAAGTTCACCTTCCTAAGCATGAAGCTGTATGATGGAACGACAGACCCAGATGACCATGTCTCACAGTACAAGCAGAGGATGTTCACCATAGCCATTCCCAGGGATCTCCGTGAGGCTTGCATGTGCAAAGGGTTTGGTTCCAGTCTGATCGGACCAGCCCTACAATGGTATACCAACTTACCCAACAATTTCATTTCTTCTTTTGCCCAATTAGTCGACTGCTTTGTAGAATAATTCGCAAGCAGTCGCAAGCTTTTGAAACTGTCAGACGACTTGTATAGCGTCCGGCAAAGACCTAACGAATCTCTCAGGGAGTACGTCGCAAGATTCAACAAGGAGAAGGTGTCAATCCCCAACTGCAACAAGGACACTGTTGTCAACGCCTTCCGCAAAGGGTTGCCACCCAATTCGGGGTTGTACAAGGAGCTGACCATGTACCCCTGTCGAACAATGGAAGACGTGCTCGCCAAAGCATGGGCTCAGATCAAATGGGAGGAGGATGATGCCAACAGACCTTACATGTCAAGCCAAAGTGTTCGCAAGGAGCCCAAGCCTGACAGACGAGTTAATTGGAGGGTTCCAGACTATCGTTCTAGGCCATACCCAACTGAGAGAAGACATGGACCTGTTGTGAATCCACCTCGCCCTCCAATCCAACAAAGGAGGACAGAAACCCGAGCACCACCTCCGAGCTACTCCCTCAACATTGAACCAGAGGAGTGTGTAGCAGTCATGAAAAGCATGGGTGATAGAGTTAGATGCCAGAAAAACTCAAGACACCTCCAAATCAAAGAAACTCCAACAAGTGGTGTGAGTTTCATGGAGACCATGGCCATACAACTGCAGAGTGCATCTCCCTGCGATTGGAGGTAGCCGAGCTCTTGAAGAGAGGGCAATTGACGGAGTACTTCTCTGACAAAGGTAAAAAGACCCTCGCCAGTCAGCAGGGCACTGATCTGCCTAAGCCCCCTCAGACCAACAAGATAATCAACGTAATCTCTGGGGGGTCAGAGATCAGTGGTGTCTCATACTCTGCGGCAAAGCGCCACAGTAGGCAAACGGTAAGGCCTGAGCCTAACGCTCGCAGGGCATCAGACACCTCTTCGTCTGACTTGACTATTAGCTTCTCAGACCAAGAGTCTAAGCAACTAATCAGTCCTCATGACGTTGCTTTAGTTATTTCAATTCTTATTGCAAACTGTCTTACGAAGAGAGTTCTCATTGACAATGGGAGCTCTGCTAACATCATTTTCCTAGATGCTCTGACAGAAATGGGCATAGATGAGACTGCCATCCTTCGTCAGCCAACAACTCTATATGGCTTCAGTGGAGAAAGGAAGTACACGGTTGGGAGTGTTACCCTTCCTGTCTATGCAGAAGGCGTCAACCTACCGACGAAGTTCCTGATTGTAGACAGACCATCAAGCTACAATTCCATCCTTGGTAGGCCATGGATTCACGAGATGAAAGCATTATCGTCAACCTACCACCGGGTGATTCGCTTCCCTACCAAGTGGGAGGTGAAGGAGATTTCTGGACAGCAGCGGGATGCGAGGACATGTTACATGGAGGCCTTGAAGCCCAAGGCAGCAGAGTTATAGCAATTGCAGCAACTCAACCCCCCAGTTGACCCAGACCAGCTAGGGATGGAAGAGCTCGATGAAGTTCAGATTTACCCAGACTATCCAGATCACAAAGTTCATATTGGGGCAAGGTTGAGGCCAGAGCTAAGAGAGCAGTTGGTCGCATTTCTCAAAGTTCACCATGACTGCTTTGCTTGGTCACATGCAGACATGACAGGAGTCGACCCAGAGGTTATCACCCACAGACTTGAGGTTGATCCAGATTACCCACCAGTCAGACAGAAACGGAGGAAGTTCGCTCCAGAGCGGAACAAGGTTATCAATGAAGAAGTCCAAAAGTTACTTGATATCGGATCAGCCCGCGAAGTACATTACCTAGACTGGTTAGCCAACGTTGTGGTAGTAAAGAAGAAAAATAGCAAGTGGCGAGTGTGCATAGACTTCACTGACCTCAACAAAGCATGTCCGAAGGATTCTTTTCCACTTCCACACATAGACATGCTAGTGGACGCTACAGCAGGACATGAGCTTCTAAGCTTTATGAACGGCTTCTCAGGTTACAACCAGATATTGATGCACCCTGAAGATCAAGAGAAGACAGCCTTTGTCACGGAGAGGGGGACCTTCTATTACAAGGTCATGCCCTTCGGACTCAAGAATGCAGGAGCCACTTACCAGCGCCTAGTCAACCGCATGTTCGCTAGCATGCTGGGGGACACCATGGAGGTGTACATTGACGACATGTTAGTCAAGTCACTGGTCGCCGACCAACACCTGGACCATCTCCGCCAAGCCTTCATGGTTCTCCGCGGGTACAACATGAAGTTGAACCCAGCCAAGTGCTCCTTTGGAGTTTCCTCTGGGAAATTCCTTGGATACTTAGTCACACAAAGAGGTATTGAGGCTAACCCTGATCAAATTCGTTCTATTGCTAACATCCCTTCCCCCAAGTGTGTTAAAGATGTGCAGAAACTGACTAGGAGGCTAGCAGCCCTCAGTAGATTCATACCCAAATCATCCGAGAAGTGTCGTCCATTCTTTGACACTCTGCGGAAGAGCAAAGATTTCCAGTGGACAGACGAGTGTGAGGATGCCTTGCAACAAATCAAGCATTACCTTACCACATCTCCAGTACTATTGAAGCCCAGGGTTGGAGAGACTTTGTTCATTTACCTTGCAGTATGGCACCCAACTGCAAGTTGACTGACACCACCGTCGTGACGGCATCCACCGCAAGGACCGACACCTATCTCGATAGATGCAAGATGACACCCAATTGCAAGTCGACGACACCATTGATCGACAGACGCAAAGATGACACCCAATCGAAGCTAATCGACACCCAGTGTGTGACGCAAAGATGACACCCACCTGCAAGCTAACTGACACCCAGCCGTCTGACAGACGCAGCATGACACCCAATTGCAAGCTGACTGACACAGCCGTATGACAGGCGTAGCATGGCACCCAATGGCAAGCTGACATACATAGTTGTCTGACTGACCCGGCGTGGCACAAATTCGACGAAGTAGGTGGACGAACACAATAATAGTTCAAGCACTACTCCTTTGGACTAGAGCTTAAACTGGAGGACAAACCTAGTAGACAGAGTTCAATAGTGCCAAGCGCGTCGTTTAGAGGTTAGCCTGCTATGTTTCATTCAAATTAGACTTGTAAGACAAGCATGACTTCATGCTTTATGAATATGTCTGACTCTACATCATGAACTACGTTTTAGTATAAATTCTAAGAACAATGCATCTTTAACTTCATGTGTTATTCACTACTTTGAGCTACTTTACTCATGATGATAATTTTAGTCGAATACTTAGGTATTTGAGATCATGTTTGTTGCAACTATCATACAAGTTCAAATACGAGACATAACATCCCATAGCCTACGCGGCTCGAGACATCCCAGGAACAACCCAAAATAAAATCCAAGGCCACAATAAACATACATAACCGATCCAACCCTACGAGGGTAATACGAACAACAATGTTCAAATACGAATGATGTAGAAATCTTTGGAAGTCAAATCCAGCATGGAGAGCGACATACAACATAAACGACAAAAGAAATAACTCATAAGACAACAACATCCAGAGTTTCACCATCCAACATGAAACTACTAAGTGGTACCAGCTCCATCAACACCCCCCTCCAAGCAACCATCAGACTGACCCGGGAACTCTTCCCCATGCTCAGTCAGATACATTTCACAGATCTTGACCCTCTCTTGATAGTAGCTAACGAACTCCCCTCTCTCTATGGCTTTCAAACAGAATCCACGCTCGCTCAGGATCAACTGATGGTCTCCATTTCGCTTTAGTTTAAATAGCAACAACTCCAACCTCTTGTTCTCCTCCTCAGGGGACGCTAATTCCATCTCAGCTCTAGCGGCTTTAGCCGCCTCACCCCTAGCTGTGATTAACTCTTCCTTGACAACGCCCAACTCCTCAATCAACACACTTCTAGCTGGAACTAATTCTTAGCATGCAAACGCAACACCCATCGCCAACATAGGCCAAAAAGATATCTAACATCATCAATATGCATGCCAAGCAAAGTATCCAACATACTAGCTCTACAACAATCCATAAACATATTCATTCAAAAAAATGGTGCGACGTCGCGGAATTTAATATCCAATCGATTTCACCAAACACCGGTTGATACAAAAGGCGACATGCATATGTCTACTCTACGACACCACTTCAAAGCAAAAAGGTCCATCCGCTCTTAAAAAAGAGAAAACAACTTACAATCTGCCTAAGTGGATCTACAATGTCCTATCCAAGCTCCTGCTAGCCAAGCAAATCCAAGTTCAACTCCCACCAAGTGCACTCCTACATGACCAAAGAATTGAATCATGCAAAAGAAAAAGTAAACTCCAACCATCGAATTTCGCGACACAAAATCCAAACGTATGCACAATGCATCTCATAGAGTCACATTCAAATACCGAACACATTGCATGCCATTTATCCGTAATTTGGTAAACAACAAAGAATTTAGCTACATCAAAACGAATTCAAAGAGCAAGAGAGAGCAACACCTGTGCGATTTCGAGCATGAAAATGAGTAAGCTTCCCATTCCAACTACGAATTTCATATTCACTAAGTATGAATTCCATCCAGAAAATCCGCCCAAAATCCAAAATCTTACATATTCCAACACAAAACGTAATGTGCCCAAGACATTCTCAACTAATCAGGGGTCCAACAATGTTGTCAGCAATCAACTAGAGCATCTATGTTGGTAGAAATCAAAGATCATTTGTCCAACCATTGCAACAGGATAGAACAACTTTCAACTGTCAACTAAATAGCATCTATATTGCCCCACGAATCATGCAACTTTAGCAAGGACTGTCAACTCTCAGCTAAGACTCGAATAACATTTTCAGTCCTATAACATGTATTTGAGAAATCGAACTAAGTTCATGAATAAAGGTGCACAACAACTACCAGAAACACATATCCAGATATCAATTTTCTAGATATATCTCATGGACATGAGTCGGAAGAAGCAAAAATTAATTCTCCAAGGACAAAAATTCCATCATCGACCAAAACAAGCACAAGCACATAGCCTCATAGACTCCTGATCGAATACACATGAGTAAGCAGTTAACAGAAATTGGAGAAGCTCGGACAAAGAAAGAGAGAGAGATGAAAGAAAATGAACAAGAACTGAGCAGAGGAGAAGGAGAAAAACTTTTTCTCACCGGAAAACGCCAAATTGCCGCCTCAAGCCTCCTTCGCTGGTCTTTTAGCAGCTCTCTCTTTCCACATGAACACGGCTCCATTTCAGCCCGCTGGAGACCATTGAATTCCTGCTAACTCCAGACCGCACTCTCTCGCCTCCACACTCACACCCACCGGAAAAGCCTGAACTCCGGTCGACTACCCTGTCTTCAACTCGCCAGATCCACACACCGGCTCCCTCTCCTTCCTACTGCGACTTCCACTAACCGGAGACCACCAAATCCGACCTACCCTCGAGCTACGCCGCCTCCTCTCTTTACCTCCTCTCCCCGTGCTCAACTCCAATTCACCAGATCTGTGTAGAAGATCTCTCTCTCTCTCTCTCTCTCTCTCTCTCTCTCTCTCTCTCTGATTGATGTAGCAGGCACCGAAATCCTCCACGCGCACTCCAGTCACCGAAGTCTGCAGTGAGAACGGAAAAGAAGAGGTGAGATGTCGATGAGCATGGAAGAAGAAAGCAATTTTGTTCCATGTGTAGAAATGTTTGTGTGTTGGTATCTTTGAAACACAATTTCAAATTCTAGGGTTTTGACTTTTGACCCCAAATTGAGTAATAACAAAATAGTACAATTCCAAGTCTTGTCTTCACACTCCAATTCGGGCAAGGCCTACATCATTTCGGGCAAGGCATACACCAATTCGGGCAAGGCAAGCATCAATCCGGGCAAGGCATGCTCCATTCGGGCAAGTCGTACCCCAATTCGGGCAAGTCATCTTACTTCAGGCTGCCTGTCAGCTCATCCAAGGGCGTCTATGTGTAAGCTACCACCTTACGATTGACTTGTCAAACTAAAATTTTCAGTCTGCAAGCTTCAGCTCATCCAACCAAAGGTGTCTGCTTGTAAGCTACCACCTTACGATTGACTTGTCAAACTAAAATTTTCAGTCTGCAAGCTTCAGCTCATCCAACCAAAGGTGTCTGCTTGTAAGCTACCACCTTACGATTGACTTGTCAAACTAAAATTTTCAGTCTGCGAGCTTTAGCTCATCCAACCAAAGGTGTCTGCTTGTAAACTACCACCTTACGATTGACTTGTCAAACTAAAATTTTCAGTCTGCAAGCTTCAACTCATCCAACCAAAGGTGTCTGCCTGTAAGCTACCACCTTACGATTGACATGTCAAACTAAAATTTTCAATCTACAAGTTTCCATCTTGCTAGATTGAACTGCCCATCTTGAATTTTTCAGTCTGCAAGTTTCCGTCTTGCTAGATTGAATTTCCCATCTTAAAAATGTCAGTCTTGTTGATACGGAAATATGTCCAATCCGTCATGAAGGACCTAGGAGCGAATCCTAAGGCATCCCAAGTCATCCAATGGATCCGAGGCACTTTGGTCCGAGCCAACGGTCCGATCCGGGTAGACCAACCATGGTCCGACCCACCCTAAAAGAAAGGGACAAAGGATTTGGACCTACAAGGCCCGACCCGGAACCATAGGTCCGACCCACCCTGGTCCGAGCCTCTCGGGGAAAGGAGCATAGTGCTAAGTTAGTACCCTCTCCGACCCAAGGACTCCGATACGGATGTCAACTCGGATCCAGCATGACCATCCCTTAAAGCAATCAAGCAAATGGGCACCAAAGAGTGAGGTATCCGAACCCAGGAGCTCCGAATCGGAGGAGTTGGACAGGCAAGAGAACTTCCTCAGCTGACAACCAAATATGGTCCGGACCAATCGTCCGGACCCATCTCTCCGAACCTGGGAACTCGACAGAACTAGTCACATCCTCAAGAACTCTCCCAATAATGACCAAACTACCCCTAAAGCCCAAGATGGCATGGGCTAAAGATTCATTATTGGGCTATGGGCCTCATATTAGCATTGGTGGCTCAATCCTGGCCGTACACATGGCGCAATCCTAAAAAGGCCTTCCATTTTGATGATAGCCTATAAATAAGGCACACATCCCAACAAGTAAGTCACTTTGAAAAAGTCATTTGCTAGTCACATCACGACCCTAATCCCGAGTATTATACAAAGTTGATCTTCAGTCACTCTCGAGTAAAGTCTCATCCCGGTTTGACACTTAGCAAACCGGGCACTAACCCCCCCCCCCCCCACTCAAGTGTGCAGGTCCTTACCGAAGTAGTTGGTCGCTGGTTCTTACGCCTCGGTCCTCACCTAGCAAGGAGCTTCTTACCTTGGCACCCATTAGTGGAGTTAAATAAAATCTAAGTAGTTGGGGAGTTACACCCTCAACATTTTGGCGCCGTCTGTGGGAATCTCTACAAAAAGTCCCGTTCTCTTCAGTAATGGCAAGAACAAGAAGGTCCGCAAGAACCAACGCCACTGCCATTGGTACGCCTGCTCCAAGACAAAGGGGAAGACCTCCCACTAGAAGAGGTGGGGTAGCAAGAGTTTCAACAAGAGAAGTAGTAGATGATCAAAGTGATGGCCATACCGCTAGTCTTTCTTCTGGCGAGGAAAGAGCCACTAATCCACCTGTAAGGATCCAGACACTTGGGGACGAAGGAAAAGTTCCTCCATCAGGAACACATGGTCCTCCCCCAGGAAGAAACTTTACCCTCCCGAATGGACAGATCATTCGTCCTAGTGAGTTCGGGATGAATGAGAATCATTTTGGCCTCTTACTCACCACTATTCAAGGATGCTTTGGATCAAACAACCTCCAGCCTCCTCACCCTACACCAATCCCAAGGCAAGCTGAACCCGCTCAATCAAGAAATGAGCACCGTCCTATCCAACAAAGGCTGGGGGAACAAGTTCAACCAGAAGATCTGAGACATCTTCTCAATAGAAGAGCCGCTGCTTCTCATGAACAACGAGGGAGAAGTCCAGAGGTGCCACGAGTAGACGAAGTGGGAACCAGTCGGCGAGGAGCTCAACAACAAGTGCCTAGAGATCAAATGGCGGAAAGCACCCCGATTGTTCCAATCGGTGATCTTCCTCCAGATGTAGCTATCAACCCAGGCGGTGAAAGACCGATGGTGAGCAGATCTACCTCCAACAGAAGGCCTTGGAAACACAAATTGCCACCTTGAGCAGGATGGTCAAAGCACATGAGAAGGTGGTAGTTAAAACTCCCAACCCTCTGTGCGATGAGATCAGAAGAGAAAGAAAGCGCCCCGACTGTGTTATCCCAAACCTTGAGCATTACTATGGAGATACTTGCCCTGTAGGGCATCTTACTAGATACGAAAGCAAGATGGAAAGCAATGGACTCAACGATAACATGAAAGCTCTCAACTTTTCCACCACACTCTTTGGAGAAGCAATGGATTGGTGGACCTCACTACCTAATGGTTCCATCAAATCCTATGCGGATGTCGCCTCCCTTTTCTTGAAAAGGTTTGAGAAAGCAAAAAGAAGGAAGAGGTCAGTTGAGCACCTGGCAGGCATAATCCAGAAAGAGCATGAGGACCTTAGAACCTTCCTTGACCGCTTCAACGCTGAAGTACGACAGGTAGAGCCTCATAGCATCAAAGAGCGGGTCCGACACCTATATGCTAACACTTATAATGATGAGCTTAGAAGGAAGCTTTCCAACGAAGAAATCACCACTGAAAAGTACCTGGAAGATATCTGCGAAGGAGTCTTGTATGGAGAAGATTACCGAAGAAATGTCCCGATAAGAGCAGGGATCAAAAAGGGAAAGGAACAAGTACGACAGGAACTCCCTCCTCGTCAAGGGAAGTTCGAGCAAAAAAGAGATCTCAGGGACAGAAAAGAATTCCACAGAGAAAGAACTCCACCCAGGAGATACGTCGAGTATACTCGCCTCAACAGACCAAGATCCGACATCTTGGCTTCTATTGTTGAGAAGGACTTAGATATACAATGGCCTAAACCTGTCAAGAGCGGCAAGAAGAGTATATTCTCTAAAGATTACTGTAGGTTTCACAAGCAGAAAGGTCATCCGACTGAGTATTGCATCCAGTTGAAGACAGAAATTGAAAGACTAGTGAGAAGTGGGAAGTTGAAAGAACCAACAGGCGAAGAAGAGCCCTCCAGGCATAGAAAGAATGAGCAAAGAAGAGAGGAGCGTGGTTCTGAACCTCCGACAGGATCTTTACCACCACCTCCAGCGGAAATCCCACCTCGGCACGCCCAAAGATATCAAGGGTACCACGAAGATACAGAAATGGAGAACCTCCCTTACAGTGGAATTATCAACGCCATTGTAGGAGGACCCACAGGGGGAGATAGCAGAAATGCAAGGGAAAGGACCGCGCAACACTTGAGAAACAATGACAGAGCTTACGGTCCACCAGCCCTGAAAGGCACAAATGCAATTACCTTTACGATAGCGAGATCCCCCCACCAACGTCTGGCGGAGGAGATCTCAAGGACCCCGATGTCCCTTTGGTTGTTTCTCTAGTGATTGCCACTTACAAGGTCAACAAAGTACTAATCGACACAGGAAGCTCCTCCAATGTCATATCCAAAAGGACTGTGGAGCAAATGCACCTGGGGCAAATACAATATGGACAAGTATACACTTCATTGGTAGGTTTTGGAGGGTCTGTAGTGCGCCCCATTGGAAGCATACCACTACAAGTCTCGATGGGCACCTTTCCGACAAGGGTGACGAAGACTATCCTCTTCGTGGTAGTAGATAGCACCTTCGACTATAACGTGATCTTGGGCCACCCGGGACTTAACCAATTCAGAGCAATTGCTTCACCCTTACACAACAGGGTAAAGTTTCCAACCCCGAACAGCGTGGGGGAAGAAATGGGCAACATTAGAGAAGCCTGGGAGTGCTACATCATGTCAACCAGAGGGGCCACAGTACCTGTCCTTTCGGTCACTAAGGGCCCTCATAGCCATTCTTCTATTACTCTAATGCCGCCAAAAGAAGAAATCGGTATTGGATCGCTCAGAGAAAAGTTCCCCAAGATAGCTAGAATAGAATCCCATGAAGCCTTGGAAGAGGTCCAACTGGTCGAAGGAAATCCGGAAAGAACAACTCGGATTGGAACGGAGATGAGTACGGAAGTAGAGCTGAAGCTCATCACTTGCCTTCGTGACAATCTCGACATCTTTGCTTGGAGCACAGATGATCTCAAGGGGATAGACCCAAGGATCGTAGTTCACCGTCTGAACATGGATCCTACGGTCAAGCACATCCGGCAAAAGAGGAAAGACTTTGGACCAGTTGAGGATGCTATCATAGCAGGGGAGGTTGACAAGTTGATGAAAGCAGGTCATATCGAAGAAGTCAGATACTCCGATTGGGTCTGCAACGTGGTCCTCGTCGAAAAAGCTCCAGGAAAGTGGAGAATGTGCAATGACTTCACTAGACTCAACAAGTTTTGTCCAAAGGATCCCTATCCATTGCCACGCATAGACCAAATTGGTTGATTCCACTGCAGGATGTGCACTTCTAAGCTTCATGGATGCATACCAAGGCTTCTACCAAATTAGGATGGCTCAAGAAGACATCAAGAAAACGGCATTCTTTGCGGCCGGAGGAGTCTATTGCTTCAAGGTCATGCCCTTTGGCCTCAAGAATGCAGGAGCTACTTACCAACGGCTGGTAAATAAGATGTTCAAGGAAGAATTGGGAAAAACCATGGAAGTCTATGCGGATGACATGCTTGTGAAAAGCAAGACTGAAAAGGAGCACATCGAACACCTCAACAATTGTTTTTCTATTCTCCGGAAATATGGAATGAAGCTGAACCCTGAAAAGTGCACTTTCGGGGTGAAGGGAGGAAAATTCCTTGGTTACATGGTCACAGAAAGAGGCATCAGTGCTAACCCAGAGAAAATAAAGGCAATCATAGATCTTCCACAGCCCAAGACTGTCAATGAAGTTCAGAAGCTTCTAGGAAAGGTGATGGCATTGAGCCGTTTTATCTCAAAATCCGCCGAGAAGAACCTTCCCTTCTTTAAGATCTTACGAAAAGGGAATAAGTTCGAGTAGACAAAGGAGTGCGAGGAAGCCCTGGAAAACTTGAAAAAGTATCTCCTCTCGCCGCCCCTTCTGTCTAAACCCATGGAGGATGAAACTCTTTACCTCTATTTGGCCACCACTGATGAAGCAATGAGTTCTGTACTGGTACGGATACAAGACAACGAGCATTTACCAATTTACTATTTGAGCAAAGCTCTTGTAGGCTTCGAGGCCAGATATGTCAAGGTTGAGAAGCTCGCCTTCGCACTAGTTTACACTGCACGGCGACTGAAGCCTTACTTCAAGTTGCATCGGATTGTGGTCCTTACAAATGAGCCACTCAAACATGTCTTGGAAAAGCCGGATCAGTCAGGACGCCTGTCCAAATGGGCTATTGAGCTAAGTGAATATGATATTGGGTATCAAGCCCCATCTGCCAAGAAAGCGCAAGTTCTGGCCGACTTCCTGGTGAACTATCCAGAGAAAGAAGAAGAAGAGAACAAAAACTCCCAGGAAAAGGCTAGTCATGTGGTGATAGCCCAGATCAAGGAATCAAGTGGAGAGAAAGAAGCAGAAGAGACACAAAGAGGTAGCATCCAGCCTATGACTGAATATTACCAACCTATGGATGATTCACTAAGAGTGAGGCACATGTTTCTCTTGGACGAAGAACTCAATACCTCGACAACTGCATCTTCCGACAAGAAGCAGGAGGTTGAGAAAGCACTCACTCCCACTTCGGGAGGTAAGGAAAGAAACAAAGAATGTTGGACATTACAAGTGGACGGATCATCAACCGGACGGTTGGGAGGAATAGGAATTTTCCTTGAAAGTCCTGAAGGAGCAAAGCTAGAGTACGCCATCACTCTCAATTTCAAGGTGACAAACAACGAGGCCGAATATGAAGCACTTATCACCGGCCTAAGAATGGCGAAAGCCCTTCAGGTAAAAAGGATCAAAGCCTACACAGACTCCCAGCTCGTACAATCCCAGTTCTCCGGGTCTTTCACCACCAAAGGACCTAACATGATCAAATACTTGGAGCTCCTCAAGAAAGAGGTTGAGCAATTTGAAGAATTTACTCTTGACCAATTTCACAGAGAATGGAATGAAAAGGCCGACGCCCTCTCCAAGTACGCCTCAGCCTTAGGAGCTTTGGACACGAGAAGTGTCATCCTAATGACCCGAGCGGAATCCTCCCCGCAAACCCAATGTAAAGATGTTTCTCTTGAGCACGAAAAGAAATGGATGGTGATATATTCCGTTACCTCAAGGATGGTACTTTACCTATGGATCCTAGAGAGGCCAGGAAGATTCAATGTCGAGCTAACAGATACTTTATTCTGGGAGAAGATCTCTACAAAAGATCCTACAGCGGAACTCACATGAGGTGCCTAGATCCTCAAGAGGCGAAAACTGCGATGGAAGAAATCCACGCCGGAAGTTGTGGAAGTCATTCTGGAGGAAGAACTTTGGCACAAAAGATCATAAGGCAAGGATACTATTGGCCAACTATTGACATGGATGCTTCCAACATCGCCCGCGCCTGTGAAGACTGCCAATACTATGCCAACATACCACACCGCCCGACCAACCCTATGATTCCGTCAATCATAGCATGCCCATTTGATCAATGGGGCATAGACATAGTTGGTCCCTTTCCGCGAGGAACACATCAAAAGAAGTTCTTGATAGTGACAGTGGAGTACTTAAGTGGGTCGAAGCTGAAGCAGTGTCAACCATCACAAAAAGCAGGGTGCGGACATTCATCTGGAAGAACATCATCTGCCGGTTTGGACTCCCACGAGTGCTAGTTTCAGACAATGGAGCACAATTTTCTGGGTCAAGACTGAAGGAGTGGCTTCAGTCCTTCAAAATAGAACAACGCTTTACTTCCGTTGGCCACCCCCAAGCCAATGGTCAGGTGGAAGCCACCAACAAGACCATAGTCAAAATATTGGAGAAAAGGTTGAGAACTTCCCAAGACAGTTGGGCGGATGATCTCGACGCGGTCCTTTGGGCCCATCGAACGACAGCCCGAACTGCCACACAAGAGACACCTTTCTCCTTGGTCTATGGATCCGAGGCGGTCATCCCTTCGGAGACGGTGGTGGCAACCGGAGAATCCAAAGAATGACCCAGTTGATAATGAGCTCACAAGGATCTATGACCTTGAGCTCCTTGAAGACAAGCGCGATAAGGCATTGGCCAACATCCTTCGGTACCAAGCCATGACCGCTCGAGCCTACAATAAACGTGTCTTTCCCAAGGACATACAAGTTGGAGACTTAGTCCTCAGAAGAGCCGATATACTAAGTCATGTGGGGAAACTCAAGCCCAAGTGGGAAGGACCGTACAAGGTTACTGGGGAAAGAGTTAATGGAAGCTTTGAACTAGAAGATGAACAAGGGCGGGCCTTGAAGAGAACTTGGAATGCCAAGAATCTCCAAAAGTTTTACACTTAGAGAAGTATGGCAACGACTGTCACCTTCCTCTATCTTGTCGACCTGTTTTTTGTGTTTGTTTTTTGAAAAAGGCCTCGAAGCCCTCAAGTTGTAATCCGATTTCCGTCAAATCAATACAACTGTGATTTCATAAACATTGTTGATAATCATGTCCTCCGAATCTCATGATTCGAACGGGCCATGAAGATATTTAACTACTCAATCCGAATCTAGATCATACACTGATCCGAATCGGATTAACACAATCAAACAAGTGTCCGACCTTGACAAAGGCAAATACGCTTTTATGAAAACGGGAGTACAGATTTACAAAGTCAGGGTCCGAAGAGCCCTAATCAAGCTTACAACAACAAGCTCCTACTCTATCTCTTTTCTACTTCTACAGCGAAGCTTCCTAATTAACCCTGGTCTACCGAACCAAACCCCGTCCGAGCACTATTAGCTGCATCTGTGGGCGCTCCGAAGGAAGAAGGAATTCCACCATCCCAACTTTGATCGCTTACTGACAAAGGTTTCGAAGCCCCCTTCGGACAATTCAAAGACTAACAGCAGCTGGACGATATAACTGAGGCCATTCAATGCTTCCAGAAAGGATACAGCATCACTACTGAACGAAAGATAGCTCCGAAGCAGGCAAGAAGCACTATAACAATTCGGATCGCCTCTTGCCAAATACTATAAATACATCCCAGATTCAGAGTATTTGGAAGGCAACCAACCCGGATAGTCGGATTAACCGAGATCACTCCGGAGGCTCCCGTTGGTCCGAGTCCCAACAAGACCGGCATTGTCAGGGACTCCGTTCCAGAATTGTAAGTCGCTCCCTCGAGCCTTCAATCCTGGAACGCAGCCACCAACAAAACCGAGCTGCTCGGACGAAAGACCTTAGGTGCAAGACAAACGAGTCACCAGAAAGGTTACTTCCGGAAGTCCCCAATGATCCGACTCCAAACAAGCTCAGCACTGTTGGGGACTCCTTTCCAAAATTGCAAGTAGCTCCCTCGAGCCTTGAATCCTGGAGACAAAGTCACCGACAGAACCAAACTGCTCGGATACGTATCTTCAAGGACAAGCTAAAAGACCTACTAAAAGGGACACATCTCCCTCCATCCGAGAAACGAACAACTAGACACAACAGGATTGGTAGAAAGCCTTCCAACATCTCGGGCGGTTTTTTACGACCGAACCACGAAATACTGGAAGGGATTCTACCAAACCGATTATGCCAACTTGTCGCCCCCCGGGCACATATCCAGAGCGGAATGCCTCGGGTGCATTAAAATTCAAAAACAACTATTTGAAGATCCCCGAACCATCCAGCTAATCTACCTCTCCGGGGCTAAAGGTCACGAATATAGACCACAGCCCCGGAGAAAGAAGATTAGCCTGACGATCAGAGGAATTGATTGGCAAAAATTTCAGGCCTCACTCAGCACGGACCGTATCCTCGAAGATCCGAGGCTGGCTTTCCGAGCAATCTCATTTCCAAAACTCTCACCGAGAACCAGCCCGGGTAGACTTCCGAAGCATCGGAGAAACCCTTGGGACGAGATCACGGGCAAGAGTGACGGTATAAACATGCTCACCAGCCGCTCGGACTCGAGCTCCGGACCTTTGATTACTATAAAAGGGCGAGATGTCCTAATGAAAAGCCGTACAAAGCAGGAGTATATATAGAAAGAGAAGACCAATTAGAAGCGGACACGTGTCCCATATTTACCGGAAATGGGCTTGGGCCGAACATGGGCCTGGCTCTTTGGCTTCCATTGGCCCAACTCAACAATCCATCCATACGGTCGGGCATATCGACTAAGCTACTCACTCGGACGTATCAAGCTCGGGGCTGACATAACAACATCCGAAGCAACTGTGATTCGTATAGAGTCACCCTGTACTTGATGCTGATCATCTTTTCACTATCTCACAAGTCTGCATGACTCGGAATAACACACCAAGTCAACGTCCGAATCGCCACTACTGATCACGACACAAGGAGATTCTCTTTCTCGCAAGTCTGGTCACTCTAAGGCTCCGAACCGTTCGTGATCCGGTTTATTTCTATTAAAGATTCCGATTCGGATGGGCACAATGGTTGATCGTCCCCCAAGACCCGCAAAAGAGAATTTGCATCAGGCAAATTAATGTCCTGGCGGTATGAATCTCACGGGTCCGAACCCACTATCCGAGTCTACGAGAGTTGATGAGTTACTACGCAAATACGAAATTAAAACGTGCAGGAATGTAAACAGCAACATTAGCATTCTTGTGACAAAAATAGTTCCGAGCCACCGAGGGGCCCGAACCAACAAACGTTCATCAAAACCAAGTATATATTTATCCAACAAAAGATGACGAGCAAAAGAAAAAACAACATTGTTTTTAGGCCCGGAGGCACCCTATTACAAAAAACCCGGGGCATACCCCGTCTTCACTGCCTTCGCCGCTCGGACGAACTAGGTTGAGACCGAGAGGGGCCCCCCGTATCCTTCTCCGAAGGCGCTTGACCTTGCTGTTGGGCTGCTTGGGCTAACCTCCGTTCTCTCCGAGTCTCAACCTCTTTCAGGAAGGCCGGACACTGCTCCATCAAGTCTAGGTCGCGATCAAAGCCATGGACAGGCCCGAGAGTCGGCCATCTCGGTTGTGCTCCAAGTGATCCTCGAAGGCAAAACACTGGACATAAGCACCCGAGGGACGAAGGATGGGAGATACGGACCGCCATGGTTGTACTTCTTGCCCTCCGACTCGTCGCAGACCAGCTCCACAAATTCACATTTGAGCAGGTCTTCGTCCAAGACACCCTCCGGAGCAAAGTCCGAGCCATCTCCATTCTTAAAGGCGGAAACCCCCTCAGCCTCCAAGTTGCAGTCATTCGGTATCCAACCCTTCCTCCGACACTGCTCCACAGCTGCATCAAACCCATCTTGACGGGCCTCATCATACTTCGACTCGAACAAAAACTTGCAGGAGTCCGAATCAAGGAAATCTTGGACAGTCCTTGTCCGGACTCCTCGAAGCTCCTTCAGCATCTTATCTTTGAAAGTCCGAGAGACGGCCACGAAATCGTCCAAACTATCTTGGTGCACTTTCAAGTCAGCCTCCAAAGATCGAATGGCACTTTTCATCTTGGCCGTCTCGATTCGCCTCCGTTTAGCGACTATGGCCTTCTTGAGCTCAAGTCTTTGTTCAGGGGCCTTCAATCGCCCGGCGACCTCGGCAGCCAAATCCTCTTCGAGGTAGCCCTCGGCGCCACCAAGGAGCATGCTTCCACCAGCGTGACAAGCTAAAATGCGGATATCACAAACATTTAGATATCTCCGAATCGCAGGAAGATGACAAAGTAACCAAAACACTTGCTAACCTTGCGTTGAGCGGCGACCAACTCGGAAATCCGCTCCACCTCCGGGGCAGCAACCAGCCGAGCAACTTCAGCATCCGAATCCGGCTCGGGTGCCTCGCTCATCTTCCCCTTGCCTTTTTTGGCGGGAGGATTCTGACCTTCGGAGGGGCACTTTTTTACAGCCGTAGTGCTCGATCCGCTTGCGGGAGGATCTCGGGACACGGATCTTGGAGGCTTCTTCGAGCCCTTAGATCCGACCACCTTACCCTTGTCCGGAGTAGGGATAGTTTGGGCCTCTTCGCCCGCAGCAGCTCTCCGAGTCTCCTCCACTCGGAACACAGCAGCATTTCTTGGCTCGTTCATCGGGAGTACGGTGGAAGTCTTGATAATCTGGGTCCGGGAACCCTCTGCCAACTCCTTCCGCTGCGCAGCGTTTTGCTGACGCTTCAACTCCCGCATGGTCGACATCGTATACTCGAACCAAAAAGCTGCACATCCGAATCACAATGAGTTACAAGATACAAAAGAATCTACAAATGGTAATCATATAGTCGACAAACAGACAACCGACTCGGACAACCAACCAGAGGTAGAGAGAAACCACTTACTCAAATCCTCCATATTGTCACAAAAACTTGGCTCGGACAAACCGGCCAAGAAAGGCAGACATATCGACCCTCGGAAGAAGCACTTTTCGGCTCTTGACTCGATGGAACGCCTTGCATCCACAAAGGATGTTCGTGCGGTGGCTTCAATCCGGCGGCTTGCCTCGGAAGAACTTTTCTCGAAATGCCACGTGGGCCTCTCCGCGGATTGCCGGGCTTGAGCAGACGGACAAAATGTACCTCTTAAACCATTGGATTCCCAACGAGGACAAGGGATCAACAAAAAACGTGTACGCCTGGCGACATACGAACGTATAGAACCATGTGTTCCTACTACTTACACTTATGTTAAATAATTTACGGAAATTATCGAAGGTGAGCGGAATGCCTTTATATTTACATAAGACTCCGACGCACATCAGATTTCCGAGGGAGTTGGGGATGATCTGGTGCGGACTCAAACCCATGTTGTTCAAAATCTCCAGAAACTCGGACGATACGGGTAGCCGCCACCCGCAATGGAGACTTATCTCATAGATGCAGACATATGGCAGGCGGATTATAAAAAGCATGAGATTAAATGCAGGATGAGAATCTCCACACACTCCGGGATCTCATATCTTCTCCGGAGCTCATCCACTTCATCGGCTCGGATGGTTGAGGCACAAGTAGGCAGAGTACCGTCTTCATTCAACTCGCCCTCCGGATCGGGGTGAGTGACCTCGTCTCTAGATCGAGGGAACTTCACTTGGAATACGTCCTCACCCTTTCTCAGCCTCTCCGGACGCTCTTCCTCAACCACCTGCCGACTCGGCCCTGCTTGCCCAGCAGTTTCCACACGAAGCACATTAGCGGATGGCTCTACACTTTCTTCCTCTTCAGAACCAGAATCTTGGCCCCGCACACCTTCTTCTGCCTCATCTTCCTCGGATGAGGACGCTAACTCTACGACAGTCCGAAGAGGCGCAGCGACATGCACACGATCCTCCTCACCCTCTTCGAAGATGCTCAAATTGGGAGGTGCTTCCGAGGTATCATGAACTTCCTCGATGATCGGCGCCTGCGGATCCGGAACGAACGGGATGCGGTTAGGATTACTCCTAAAATTATAACCAAGGTTGCGAATTAAAGATCGGATCTCTACCGGAAGTTCGGGTTCTTGGCCAGCCCGACCCGGGCGACGAGTCCCTATAACTCGCGAGCTTGTCTCTTGAGCCACTACAATAACCTGCACATGCGACACTCGCAGGTAATCCGGACGTCTCGGAGGACCAGAATCCGGAACAACTAACCGAAGTAAGGAACTTACCTCGGGCTCTTCCCGACTCGGATGGGGCGCTTGTTCCACCTCCAGTACTTCGTCGTCATCCACGATCTCAATCTCCTCGGAGCTATCGGTTAAGGATATCGCCTCGGAGTCATATCCCTCAGCCTCGGATCGATTTTGGCTATCACTCTCGGACATCCCAGGGAAAGGAGAAAGCAATTTCGTAAGCTTTAAGATGGCAGTCCGAGAGGTCGTTTATGTATATTAAAGTGGTCAGTTCAAAGCCAATACTAGCGGCTTTACTCGACGAAGTTAGTTCCGAGTCAGTACTACGCTTATTCGGGGTTAGCCAACATCAAGTACGTAATGGTTATCAACTATACTACACATCATAAGCATGCATCCGAGTAACTTGAAGATGAAAGATAACAGAGATAATTTAATCATAAGACGAGACAGGTAAACTTACTTGGGCTCGGATGATTATAGAAGTGACTTGACTTTGCACAGGATCACGCACTTCGAACCCCTCCTTGCTCGGATTCTTTGGTAGTTGCTTCGGATATACTCAGAATGCAAAAATTCTCTCTCTAAACGGTGAGAAATGAATCGGCCAACCCCTCTATTTATAGAGGGCCATATTGGGAACTCCAACCGTCGCGATTTTTCGGATTTAATCTCCACCGTCGATCAAAAGCCATCCAACGGTATAGTATAATTATACCAAGTGAAATGACGAATTGGTACAACAAACTTACCTCTTGGATAGATGAATACAACAACTCTCCCTCTCTCGGGCGGCAGACAACACGAGAGTTCCGGAGTATCATCTTCTCGGACGCCTAGCGGCTTATCAGTCCAATATAACTTGTCCACACAAGGAACCTCGTATACTCGAGCGATTATCCTTCGGACCTTCCCGCGACCACAGAGGTTAGTTCGGACGGGACACGCACCTACGGTCCGCCACCGTAGCTCATCAAAGGTACACTACCGATGTTCGGAGCCTAAACTTAGTCTCCATTACAAATACCCTTTTTCTTTTTCTTCGTTGCCCTTGGACCCAAATCCCTCGGATGGCGGCGATGTTTTAGAAAAAAAAGGGGGAGAGGCGAGTCAATGGCCACCACAATCTGAGCACACCTTTTTTCAACAAAATCGAAACGGATTGGACTGAAGAACGGATTTTTTTCCTCAAAACAGCTTCCCAAACCAATAGTTCCACAACCATCTTCTACTAAGATACTTGGAAACTAGGGGGACATATGTTGATACGGAAATATGTCCAATCCGTCATGAAGGACCTAGGAGCGAATCCTAAGGCATCCCAAGTCATCCAATGGATCCGAGGCACTTTGGTCCGAGCCAACGGTCCGATCCGGGTAGACCAACCATGGTCCGACCCACCCTAAAAGAAAGGGACAAAGGATTTGGACCTACAAGGCCCGACCCGGAACCATAGGTCCGACCCACCCTGGTCCGAGCCTCTCGGGGAAAGGAGCATAGTGCTAAGTCAGTACCCTCTCCGACCCAAGGACTCCGATACGGATGTCAACTCGGATCCAGCATGACCATCTCTTAAAGCAACCAAGCAAATGGGCACCAAAGAGTGAGGTATCCGAACCCAGGAGCTCCGAATCGGAGGAGTTGGACAGGCAAGAGAACTTCCTCAGCTGACAACCAAATATGGTCCGGACCAATCATCCGGACCCATCTCTCCGAACCTGGGAACTCGGCAGAACTAGTCACATCCTCAAGAACTCTCCCAATAATGACCAAACTACCCCTAAAGCCCAAGATGGCATGAGCTAAAGCTTCATTATTGGGCTATGGGCCTCATATTAGCATTGGTGGCTCAATCCTGGCCGTACACATGGCGCAATCCTAAAAAGGCCTTCCATTTTGTTGATAGCCTATAAATAAGGCACACATCCCAACAAGTAAGTCACTTCGAACAAGTCATCTTGCTAGTCACATCACGACCCTGATCCCGAGTATTATACAGAGTTGATCTTCAGTCACTCTCGAGTAAAGTCTCATCCCGGTTTGACACTTAGCAAACCGGGCACTAACCCCCCCACTCAAGTGTGCAGGTCCTTACCGAAGTAGTTGGTCGCTGGTTCTTACGCCTCGGTCCTCACCTAGCAAGGAGCTTCTTACCTTGGCACCCATTAGTGGAGTTAAATAAAATCTAAGTAGTTGGGGAGTTACACCCTCAACAAGTCTATAAGTTCCCAACTTACTAGATTGGCTTGTCCAACTGAGAATGTCAATCAATAAAAAACCCATCTCGCTAAGTTGGTTGTTCCCAGCCGAGCGTGTTTGTCGAAGAGCTTCTGCATTGCAAGTTTGATGACTTGCTTTGCCAAGCCAACCACTAGATCACAATGAGTGACATCCACATCTCTAACCAATCGCTCTCCCTATCAATGAGCTTACTATTTGTTATTCCAATATACTTACGGGATAATTGATACCTTTGAAGGAGCAGAATATTATCCGCCTACAATCTGGCGTGCATCACTCTTTTGGGCATGAAACTTCTACTCTTCGACTTGAGACACTCGACTCGAAGAGTGGGGGACAAACTGTATTGGACAAAATTCGCTCTTTGTCAACTAGACAGACAAACCAGCCCATCAAGGCTACGGCCCAATCCGCGGTCCACTAATGAGTCCATCTTGGCTTCATATGCGAGTTGGACTCCAAAGGCCAGTTAGCGAAACATCTAGCTGAGTCATCCATCCAACAGTCCATATGCTACCTGACTCACTCGACCTCGCCAACCTTCCAGCTGGTTGACAAGCTAGCTAGCTCACCTAGCTCACCCGACCTTGCCAGCCATCGAAGTGGTTGACCAGCTAGCTAACTCATCTTTCATGACGGACTCTGTCAGTCAGCACTTGACTAACAAACTAACCAACTCATATTGCTTGACCGACCCAGTCAGTCAGTAAGCAACCGACTTGCGACCACTCTCCCAACTACATGAGACACGGTCCAACCCACTTAGGGAGTTCCAACAACTTCCCTGAGATTCGCGGACGGACTCCAACAATGGGTGAACTATATAGAGAAGAGTGGGAGGAGGTGGAGGGGCATCGCATTCTGACTGCAACAAACCCTAGCAATCTATCTCTCACGCCTCCATCTCTCAAGCTCTCTGATCAACACTCTCGACCATCCACCGTCATCCACCATCGCCCATCACCATCCACCGTCATCCACCATCGTCCACCATCACCCATCACTGTCCGACGACTACTAGCTAGCTCCCTCCAACAAGGTCAGCTAGCCTCTCGCCGGTGCTCATCCATACTTTGACGAACCGACTCAATCAGCAGGATAAGTCGACGCTTGTCATCATCTCTCTCTCTTACATCACTGTCCGACGACTACTAGCTAGCTCCCTCCAGCAAGGTCAGCTAGCCTCTCGTCGGTGCTCATCCATACTCTGCCGAACCAACTCAATCAGCAGGATAAGTCGACGCTTGTCATCATCTCTCTCTCCTACATCATTCATTTGATTACGCTGTTTGCCAGTCCTCTAACTTGAGCGTTGGAGTCCATACGGTCGGCACCACATCGGTGTCACCTTGAAACATCACGTCTCTGTTTGCTACTGTTGCCTTGCAGGTTGTTGGTGCCCCCAATTTCTAACCCTAATTTGATTGTAGATTTTTGAGCGTCTACATATATAACTGTAATGTTTGTCCATCTCTTTTAATCTCTCCGGAGACTTACTCGGCAAACAATATAGAGGCAATATATTTGATTTTTGTGTAATTATTTTGGTTTAACTAGAGCACTTTCGATGGAAGTATTTAAGGGGAAAAAATCATTTTTGGTAAAGAGTTGTGACCGTTCAATTTTTGCACTCTTTTTATCCAATTTTGGTACTCGTTGGTCAAAGTTAACAGAATTGTCAATTAATTTTGACTGGAAAAATATATTCATTTTTGTCGGTTTTGGTACCTGGCCATGGACTACTAATTATTATTAGTTCAAGAAGAAGCGTCTACTAACGTGTACTCTCACATCCCGCTAGAAAAAGTAATTACATGTACTTTGGAACATGAATTATCTCGTAGTTATTTTACTAATACACGTATAGGTGTCCAATGTGCCAAACTTCTCTAAAAATTAAGGAAAATGTATTGGCTTTAACTATCTGATCCAACCTGAATCTGGATTTGGACACCACGTGGAGCTGACCGAGTATAATAATTGTTCATTCATTTCATTCGTCTCAAATTTTGTTCATATTTCATGATTCATGTGTATATACTTTTACTGCTTTTCACCATAATTTCTCATCCACTAGTAACAGCAACAAGGAAAGATCAAATTTTTCCTGCTTAATTTCTTGGGATAACTGTTGCGTATCGCTTCCAAATTGAAATGGGTTGCAGCAGGTTGAGAAAAACTGTAAATTTGGGTCTTTTTTGCTCTAATTTGGAGGTTGGAATCATCAATGGAGGATTTCGGAGACTATCAACAACAACTATGGAGGACTCCAAAACTTCTTCAGCCATACAACTCAGTAGCAACAGTGACAAGTCGATTAATCTCTTTACTGCCATCAATCAAGCCCTTCACATTGCCTTAGAAACTGACTCCAGGTATATCTCTCACTTCCTCTAGTCTGTTTCTATGTCACTGCTTGTGATTTTGAACCATGATTTTGTGGAGTTCTATGCTACAACTACTCTATTAGAAACATAACAACTTCACTTCACATTATATCATTATATGGGTTGTTGTAATTTTGGTGGAATGAAATCAATTGGCTTCTAAATAAGCATATGCAGTCTGTTGTGCTGTTATGGGTTAATTGACTTGATACTGCTTCACTTTGGCGTGTTGATATCTACTTATGAGATTATATAATGTTTGTGTGGATTTACTGGAGAAAAGTTCTTGGTGCTATGTGTAAAGGGTGCTTAATTCACATCTATTTTGTCTCTGTGTGATGGTTGAACTCGAGTATCGGGTTTATTTAGTGCTAGAAAACTAACCGTGTGAGTTATTATGATCGGTGGGTAAATCCTGTCTAATTGGTTGTGACTTGATCAATTCTTGCTCAGATCATATGTGTTTGGGGAAGACGTGGGCTTTGGTGGGGTTTTCCGTTGCACAACTGGATTAGCTGATAGGTTTGGCAAGCATCGCGTTTTTAATACACCTCTGTGCGAGCAGGTACTTGCTAGTATATCAGAGGGATATATGTTATCTTGTTTGGTGTTTAGTTGGTACAGAAGCAGCAAAGACATCCCTTGGTGTCCACAGTTATTACATGAAAAGAGGATTTATCTGGGATTGTGGTTTTTTTCATGCAGGGCATTGTTGGATTTGCTATTGGTCTAGCTGCAATGGTTGTCTTTTGCAATTTACTGATTACATCATCTTGAAGCTTCATAACTTTAACTTGAAAACGCATTCCTCCAACGTCACGGAACTACTAACATTTAATATGAATTCCATTCTGTATAGGGCAATCGAGCGATAGCTGAAATTCAATTTGCGGATTATATTTTCCCAGCTTTTGATCAGGTATAATCTCTCCTTTTGCACCGTCACCTATAAGAAGAAGGCATCTAACTGACATGCTAAGCCGCACTTTTCACTTATAGATTGTGAATGAAGCTGCTAAGTTTAGATATCGGAGCGGCAATCAATTTAACTGTGGAGGTAATTAATCGAGCCGAAATTCCATACTGTGAACGCCTTCTGTTGTAAGCAACTCTTTTAACATACTTGCGATGACCAGGTTTAACAATCCGAGCACCTTATGGAGCTGTGGGTCATGGTGGCCATTATCACTCTCAGTCCCCTGAAGCTTTTTTCTGTCATGTCCCTGGTATTAAGGTATTCTGTTTTTAGCATGAACTGAAATCGTAATAACTAGCATGCATATAGTTTTATATTGATTCTCGTAAACAGTGAAGCTCTGGGACAAGTTAATAGGAAGTATTATTTGCTTTCAAGAAAGGAAACTGATAAGACAGACTGATACAATTATTTCCTTCTCAAAATGTTTGCCCTGTTAAAAAAATTAAGTTAAATTTTGTTGGATAGCTTAAGTCTGATATAGAACAGTCGAAACCTAGGTCCTATTTTAGTTGCATGTGTCTTGAGGAGTTCATTTACAGCATGCTATGTAAGTATAAGAAAGATGCCAGTACTTGGTTTTAATGTGTCAGCTTCCTTTTAGGTGGTAATTCCACGCAGTCCTCAACAGGCCAAAGGATTACTCTTATCAAGCATACGTGATCCAAATCCAGTGGTGTTCTTTGAACCAAAGGTATCTTCATATTTGATATTTTCAGGTTCTAGCCAAACATTATTTTGTTGGGAACAAAATTCCTTCTCAGTAACATTCTTTATGGTCCCAGTGGCTTTACCGGCTTGCAGTGGAAGAAGTCCCCGACAAAGATTACATGTTACCTCTATCCGAGGCAGAGGTATGCTAAATTCTTTTTTCTTTTCTTTTCTTTTTTTTTTTTTTTTTTTTGTAAGGGCAAAGATAATTCCGTCACTCAAGATTCCCAATCAATAGGTCATTCGTGAAGGTAGTGATATAACACTTGTTGGCTGGGGAGCTCAGCTTGCAGTTATGGAACAGGCCTGCGCAGAAGCTGAGAAGGTATGTAGCTATTCATATGGAAAATTCATCTCTGCATGGCTGCATGCTTTCTATTTGTGCTTTGGATCCTTAAAGGACAATCTTTAACAACTGAAGTCACTAACTGTTGAGAAACTTGTCTGATGCCTGTTAAAGTCCAGAATCTTGTTGCCGTTCAACTTTCAAACGTTAGTATTAATGTAAAAGCATACTTTCAAATGTTAGTATTAATGTAAAAGCATACTAGACTATATCCAATTTATGGTTCCATTCAATAATGTCATCAGATCGATGAGACTTATATCCATTCTTCCCCCAGTCGAGTAGGCTCATTTGAAAGCTGAATACTATATTTAATTTTCTGATGCCGTTAAGTGTCAACAGGTCAACGTTAAAAAAATGATAAAAAGACTAAAATGTTCATGATTTTAAAAGAAACGGAAAAAAAAAATGAAAAGGAAGAATCAATTAAAAAAAACAAAAAATTTAAAAAACTGTAACTCCAGATTGACTGGCGTATAACTCGGGACACATCAAGATAGATAAATGGCCTGTAATATTTGACAAAGGGAGTAATAATTAAGTTTCTTGTGCTCTGTGCAATTGCCACTCCACTGTACTGCCTGTATGTGTCCTGGTTGAGAACATACATAATGCTTTCTTTTCCTGTACTGATCATTCAGCCTTGAATTTTCAATATGTTGTAGGATGGCATTTCTTGTGAACTAATAGACCTAAAAACTTTAATTCCATGGGATAAAGAAACTGTGGAGGCATCTGTTCATAAAACCGGGAGACTTCTGGTAAGAAATAAGTGTGTTGTAATGAAACCTGTGTCTCTAGTGCTTGTAGCTCTCTGCCTGTTAAAATGATTCCATTCTTTCCTTTGTAGGTTAGCCATGAAGCTCCAGTAACTGGTGGGTTTGGTGCTGAAATATCTGCCTCCATAGTTGAACGTTGCTTTCTGCGGGTATGAAATTGTGGCTGGTTTTTTACATGCTGTTAAGTACTAACATAGGAACTTTGTATAGGATCCTAGTTAGGAGTCAATCTAGAACACTAACATGTCACTAAGCTATCCCAAAAGAATGACTTGTATGAGTGTATCTTAGCAAAAATGTGACATATATCTATGTGGCGCACATGTACAACTTCTTTTCTGATCCAGAAGCGGCGAGATTTTGGTAATGTATCCAACATTCTACCTGCGCAAAAGGAGGATTGTTGACAAAATGAACGATATAAATAGGTATCATCTGACTATATAATCTGTCTGAAGCCACAACTGCCTACTGTAGATCAGTAGATGCAAACTAGTTGATGAGGTAGCTGAAACTGGAGATGATAAACTAGTTGATTTGAATGTAGCTGTTTCTTGAATTAAGTCGTAAGTTAGCTGATTTGGTAATTACTGGAAATATAAGAACAAATCGAGTAGTTCATTTTATAGCTACCTGAAGTAGTTTATCAAATAAGATAGTTGATTAGCTACTAGTTGAGCATTCACGTAACAACTAATTCGAGCCAAATAGTCAAATAAATAAATAAAAAAAACTAACACATTATTCATGTAAAATTCTACTCCCTCCGTTCTTTTTAAAGGTTTACTGTTTGCCATTTCGGAAGTTTAATGTTTCCTTTTTTTGGAAACCCACCATCTCCACTTATTAATTTTTTATCACTCTTTTTCTTACTTTATCTATTCTCTTTCTTACTTTTCTATTATCTCTCTTACTTTTTACCATCTACTTACTATTTTATTCCATATTCATTAAAATTCACATCAAACTAAAAGGTTTAAGTAAACCTTGTAAATGAACGGAGGGAGTATAAGCTAACACTAAACTGAGCTATAATCCTACTTGAAAAAGAAAAAAAGCATCAAGGGGGCTACTTTTCCCCAACTTCTAGAGTTGGAAGGCTTGATATTTTACTAATTTAGCATTATTGATTGGTATTAATTTATGAGGAAGACTGATACTACAAAAACTCGTTTTGGCAGTTGGAAGCTCCTGTAGCAAGAGTGTGCGGCCTTGACACTCCTTTCCCTTTAGTATTTGAACCATTCTACCTCCCAACTAAAAATAAGGTACGTAATGACACCCTTCTCTGATTGAAGTTTGTCTATGAGACTGGAGTAAGAATATGAATTGCTGATATTTGTTGATGTATTATGGTACAGATACTAGATGCAATCAAATCCACTGTCAACTATTGATATGGCGGCATCATTGTTGCTCGAATAATCATTGTTTCTTCAAGAAATGGAAGTATCATTCAAGATATGGAAGTATCACTGAATCTTCGGGCATGAAGATGTTGGATATCAGCAGCTGACTGTGACTAAAAGTAACTGCTAGGTGGTAATATAAGATTCAGGCACCATGTACTCTGTAGTCGGACGGATGGATTATTATCTATTTGGGAATGCAATAATTTTAAATAAATTGACTTTGAATAGTTTGCAATTGCTAAGCAGAACTGTTTCAGAAAATGAAAACTCCAAAAAAAAGAATAATTCTGAATGGCACTCCCCGTCCCATTTTGTAACTATTCCTTTTCTGGACGTCTCATTAAGTTGGTCAATTTCCTAAAATATTAAAAAAGTAAGCGTCACTATCTTATACAAGTACTTTTTTTATTCTTTATTATTTTTCTCTCTTATTTTTCATACAAGTAATTTATCTCTACAAAACCAAACAATAAACTATTGACCGTTTTAAAAACAATGCGGAAAAGTTTGTGTCCTATATAAGCGGGGCGGAGGGAGTAACATTTTCGATGATTTTTCAAAATAATCCCATTATAGGTTTTTTTTTCTTTTTTTCAAGATGTAAAAGACGAATATACTCCCTCCATTGCTAGAAACTGCACGATTTCTGCCATGATGTTTTCTTTCCCTGATATGTGATGAAAAGTTGAAAACTTCTGTGTTTCCTAACCATTTAATGTCAATAATAAATAGCGTAATATGATAATTTAAATTTGTTTGAAGTTAAATCTCTTTTTAAATCATTTAAACTTTTTTTTCTATAACACCACGTGTGCCATGCTTATACAAAATGTGTATTTGGTCTAGTGGACAAATGTATTACCACAATATTTTTGTATATCTCAACTTCGTAAGTTTTGAAAAATACATTGAGATTGTACATACCATACCTAGACGTGAATTTAGAAGATGTAAATATGAACTACTAATGTTTTCCAAATACTTGATCTCATACTATGTTATTTGTACACTTATCATAATTTCCAAAAAAAATTAACCTGACCCAAATACCATAAATTATGAAAACTAAAACACATGTTCAAACCAAACGGCCTATAAGGGTTTGTCTACGAACCAAGAACTTGTTTTGATACACACTATAGTTTCTAACTTTCAACTTCGAACCAAACAATCGATCACCACAGCAGTGGATACCCTTGGGAAGCACCGCCAATCTTCCAAAAGAACCATTTTATTATGATGCAGTATCAAAATTTAATCCATGCAAATTCAAGTTCTAAAGTTCGCCATTTCAGATAAATACAAGGAAAACAACATTAAGTCTTAGTTTAAAGATCATATATCCCCAAATCCATTCCAGCCTGAAACAGATTAGATTATCCACCATTTATAGTCCTCACTTTCTGAACACATACAAATATGTGATACAGGTACTGTTCTAAGGCAAGGACCACAAACTGATCCTCCCTGAATCTTTTGTTTAAGTGCAACATCTGAAAAGCCATATCCCAATACCACAAACACATATACAGTTGGAACCCACCGACATCAACGAGCCAATTCCGAGTTTCAGAGCTGATCACTTGATCAAAGACAAGGACAACATTCACTTCGATTCTGCATCAAAATACAAAACATCAAGTACAACATCACAATAGAAGCTTGTGGTAAACATCAAGTATATAATAGTAGAGTCCATCCATGATTAACTAACCTCCCAACTTGATCGAATGATGATCTTAAAATGAGTAAATTCACTTTAAAGAAAATTGCAAATTTGCAACATCACAATACAAGCTTGTAATACAAAACATCAAGTACATAATAATAGTAGAGTCCATCCGTGACCAACTAATCCAATGATGATCTTAAAATGAGAAAATTCATTTTAAAGAAAATTGCAATTTTGCAACATCACAATAGAAGCTTGTGTTAACCATGTGAATGCCATTATTACAAAGAGCATTAACAAAGGCGGCTGACAATTACAATCAGGAATTTTGATTCCACCGAACTTCTATCCTCTATTTATCTGGATCTAAACATCTAGTATAAGTAACATACATTTGCTAATTCGAACCAATATATAAAAAAATTAGACTGTACAGAAAAGGAAAACTATTGCATACCATTGCTGCACTTTACGATATTCAGTCAGCACAGGGTATATGTTCTCAAACGCAGTATAAGTCTCATCTCTGACCTGATAAATTTCAACATCATGATGAAACACAATAGCTAGGAAATAAAGGATTACACACCAACTTTCATACCAATAGTTACTACCTTAGCCCCAGTAAGCACAATCTTCCCAGATACAAATATCAGCAACACAATCTTAGGCTGCTTCATCCGATATATCAAACCAGGAAACAGTTCTGGCTCATACTGCAACAAAAAATCCACGTCACTAATACAACAGAGGAAATATCACATTTTTTTTATCATATATACTTGAGATTACCTGCGGCAGAGTATTTATATCTCTACGCATACGATGCATATAATACTTGGATAATCCTAAAACACGAATCCTAGGTTTTCTTGGTCGTTAGAGCTGGAGGGTAAGCAGAAAAGGTCTAAAGGGATATATATATATATATATATATATATATATATATATATATATATATATATATATATATATATATATATATATATAATCAGTATCTGTGCATTTTGAATTTTCCTCTCTAGCCAGTTTTCTTAAAGTCAAACTAAGAAATACTAATCTCAGAAGAAACTCATGCCATGGACCATAATCTGAGAATATCATGGCCCTAGTTATCACATCTATCAAGCATCCTAGCAATAACAGAGATGTTAAAGGAGAGGATTTGAGAAAAGAGGGGTGTGGGGAAGAAGGTAGGTAGCAAAGCATGTGAACATCTACTGTATTTATGTGCAACATTAGATGCAGAGATGAGACAATAAGGAACTCACACTGGAGAAAGCACCATGAGCATATGCAAGACCTTCAAGACGGATAGGAAATTTAACGTCACAAGATCCAACTATGTTCTGAATCTTGAAATCCTGAAAGTGAGAACGAGGAAACATATAAATGGTAAATAATTTACAACAGTGCAACCTTACGTCAGAATTCCAATTCAAATGTACAAAAATAAGTACCTTAAATTTTGCCTCAAAACCAAGCTTCTGAATGATCCTGGCATACTGAAGGACAGAAAGTTACATAGTTTGAGAAGGATCGAAAAAGAATAAAAGAAAAATTCCAATCAAGTTGAATAAAAAAATTTAACAGTTTATTAACCATTTAATGCTTGTTTTGCATCACGGAGAAAATATAATCCATAGTAAAGCTGCACACGTGTCTCATTATGTTTATATACCTTTCGTGCCGCCAATTTTGACTGTTGTTCACTCTTAGCCCCAGTACACACCTAAAAAAGCAACCGACATAGCTTAATTAGCAAATCATAAATGAAGACTAAATAAACAGGTAAGAAATAAAGCGAACAGGTGCCTTCTCGACCAGCGCCCAAAAATAATTAATATAATGGGCAGAATATCTGCAATGATTGACACAGCCGTCCAAGGTTTCAAGATATAACCAACACTTACCATCTTTCCAGAAGCAAAAATCAGAGCCGTTGTCTTCGGCTCTCTGATCCTCATAATCACAGCAGCAAAACGCTACACAAAGCAACATAAGAAATATCAGCTGTGAGTTTTCAACATTTAAGAAAACTAATCTGAAAAGAAACAAACGTAGATGAGTGAAGGATATTAGTGCTTGAGATCAGCAAAGCAGAACAGAGATCCATTAATGACTAGAACTAATTACCAGAAAGTAAAAGGTATCAAGTTAAACTGAAGACATCTACATCATATCCATTATACAGCATCACCATTAAAAAAAAAGCTGCAGCAGATTACATAGTTAAAATTGCACACATAATCAAAGGATAACATACAAAAGCCTTAATCAAATCTCAAACTCCTACAAAGCATAAAGAACAGCACCAACATTCTAAGATTACCACATCAAAGTTCCACTTAATAACTAACTAAAAAAAAAGAAATTGTTGCATAAAAAAGATGGTCAGCTTCACAACATTCTGATTGGTACTTTATGTGATCCGCATATTGCGCGAGAAACAATGGTCGACAAAAACACCAACCAACACACCAATCTTTAATCACAATGCATCCATCATTCCAATTAAAGGGTCAGATAAGAAGATAAAAGCATTGATAAATATTCAGATGATAATCAGTTTACAGTATTAACATTCTTCTAAAAACAATCCTGGAGACTATAGATACTAACAAGGGCAAAATCATTGAGAAATATGCTATATCACATTGAGATGACTAAACAAGGACATTGTTATGTTATTTGTTTGTTTAGAAACATGAAAATGATTTGCTCAAACTCCCCAGAATTTTTTTAAAAAAAATTAAAAGGCTAAAGTTTAAAGTCCAGGGAAACAAAATCAGGGCACAAACACCAAAATCCAGTACTAGGTCTACGCAATCACTTGCTACACTGAGTTAAGACTTTTACAGTGTGCACTTCACATGTCTGAAACCGATCACAGAATTAAGGTACAAAAGAAATATCAATGAAATACCAACCAGAGATTACAGAATCAAGTAAAATACCTTCGGGTTGTATTCTGCATTGCGAGCTTGTAAAGCTATAGCTTTTAGGTCCAACTTGGTATCCAAATTGACCGTTGAGACGATATTCCTAAACATAGATTAAACAAGCTATTAATTCGAAAAGTTTGCAGTAATATCCTTTAAGGCAGAAAGAATCTTGAAATAATGACACCACAAAATATGTTCACACAAACATCTGTACTTAACTGATAAAATGGAAAGTAGTCAACCTAGCTTTTTGTCACACTTCCTATTCAATGGACAAAAATAAAATAAATACAGTACACTCCGCGCCTCTTCATTTATATTCATGTTCAACTAAAACCTATATCCATTACGGAAAGTAAAAGCTATCAGAAACAAACTATTTCGTGAATTATCAAGCAACCACATGCAAAACAGACACCCAAACACACAAGTTTCCAAAGAATGCCACTCCATTTCGCAATGATAAAGCTATACCAACCAAAATAATTGGCGCTAATTACACAAATACATCAACCAGACAATTTTACAAGTGTTCCATTTCTTTTACATCACTCACAATGTTTCCATGGTACAAGACCATCTCAATTTAGCAAAAGCTATAGCTATCACAAACAAACTACTCAAAAAAATTACACCCACAAAACAAAGGTTTCTGTGCCACTCCACTTACAGCACCTGGATTTTCCCACAGTAAAATTAAACACTAGCTAAAATGAAAAAAAAAGCTGATTTTTTTTCAGGTGAGAAACAAAGATGCAAGACTTTACTGAAGCGTCGGTACAATCCCAGAAGGGTGCTTTGATAGATCAACTGGTTGAGTGCCTTCCAGACCCTGAGGATCTGCCATCAATCAAATCGTCTCTTTCCGAAAGAAATACTCTGCCTTGAGCAAAACCCTATCAATCGCCAAGAAAACCCAGATTCAATCATCAGAAAGATCGACCAAACGAGAGCAATAATCCCCCTCCCCCAATCAACTCAAGCCCTAAACACAATAATTGTTTAATCCGTCAATTTATTCAATTACATTAAATTCTCATACAAACAATCACCACGAATTCGAAACCGATTGAAATAAGAATTAGAAATTGAAGCAAGAAATGGAGAGATGGCAACCTTGGTCTGTGTAGATCTAGGGTTTTAAATATACTTAACAGGATTGTCCGATTGAAAACGAAACAGAGAGCAAAGGGAAATGAGAGATTTAGAGCGGTAAAGGTTTGAAAAGAAGTGTCTTTTATAGATTATGTAAGAGAAGATGCTGAATTTATATAGAGAGATGGAGGATTTTGTATGTAAAGGAGGGAGAGGCAGGAGAGAAGATATCTGTGCTGTGAAGCCACCAGGTCTTGGATTTGTGATGCGTGCAAAGGGCTGATATCACCGTCTACTCTCTTTTTACATTCCCCTAACTACCCTCCTTTCTTTCTCATCTGTCCGTTGACTTTGGGTATATTTGGTATTTCAGAGATTCGTCATGGGCCTCCAGTTCATTGGGCCTCTTCGTAAAGACCTGTCATGAGTTGATCCACCGAGGCCCATTTTAAGAGCCTTCTAGATCGGCCCGCACAAAACGTCAAAACCCTAGAATTGTGGCCTATTTATTTGCTACTTTGCATTTGATTTGTGAGTGAGAAATGGTTGCCTGATCGAAAATGGAGGTGATAATATCGGAAATTGAGTTGCATGAATGGTTGGAAATCAGCTGTAGTTTGTGTTTATGTAACTTCGATTGGTTTCCAATTCCGTTCATGCAAACTGGATTTCGGATTTCTCCCCCATTTAATCTCGGGTTTTCTTCCTTGGCCGAAAATTACTACTCTGTTATGTTTATCCTTTCCATTTTTTGTTTTAGAAGCTGGATCTGTATTAATTTAAGTTGGTTTACAGATCTATCTTTAGTCATGTTACGAGATTTTGGCTTATAATTGTGTTCCTGTTTGAATTTGCATATTGAGATTCTTGTGTTGTTATGTTTGGCAGTGATTTGTTACTCCTAAACACTGGATTTGTGTAAATTTTAGCAAAATTGTCTCAGGGAAAACTGTTGATGCGAGCGAATCAACTTTGTTCGATTATCCCAATTATTTCAAGGTAGTTACTGATATTTCGTTTGTTATGATACATAAAAAGACTGGATATTTCCATGGAAGGACACATAGGTTACAGAGCACTAAGGCAGGTAGGGGAAAGGATCTTTAAACATTGGGTTTCTCCGAAAGGGTAGTATAACATGATAGATGGATCTTTAACAGGATCTTTAACAGGATCTCCGAAAGGATCTTTAAACATTGGATCTTTAACAGGATCTTTAAACATTGGGTTTCGGATTTGGTTGTGTGTCTTGATTAGTGACAGTATAAATTTCCATTAAGTTAACTGGAAGTGTTTAAATATCTGCTTATGAATCTTGGTTTTGGTCATCATAGGTAGACATGGGATTTCGTTTGGCTACCAGCGACGATGATCACATGTGTGCAATATCTTTCAAAATTTTATATGGGATATAATGATTTTTGGTTGAATGATGATTTTGAAAATTTAAGAGGTGGCCCTGTTAGCAACCCCCATCTCCACCCTGCGATTTGGCTGAATGATGTGTTTCTCGATTGATCTCGTGTTTAGATTAATTGGTTCCCAGCACAATACATGGACTGGACTTTGTCCTGCTCCTGCCCATTTCATTTCTTGCAACCTTGTGTCCAATACAGCAAAACAATTGTAAGATTAGTATTTGGGCAAATGCTTTGTCTAACATGCTGAATAGCTGACAGAATACATGCTAGCTTCTGGTCTTGAGCAATGAATGCCTCCCCTTCCAGCCATGTGATGCACTCTTCCTCATTTGTCGTACAACTTCGATTCCTAAATTAGCTGGAGAGAAATATTCCAGTCCATTATGGGAAGAAGAGAATTGTTTGCAATACGTCCCAAAGTTTTATTGTACCTTGTAATCCAGTCCTATAGCCAGTTCTGGTAGACTTGATAGCCCTGCTAAGTCACATGGTTGCGAGTTGCGACAAACACCCAATCCGTTTCTTATGAACATTGGTAGAGAGAAAGGTCCGTCCCTCCCTCCACACTTTTATTCAATTAAAATTCCATTGCCTTTTACAACCCAAAAAAAACCCAAAAGTTTGATCAACAGAGACAAGAAGAGGAAACCCTAAGATAACTCTTCCGCTATCCATGGATGATGTTCTTCAAGATCATTGAGGGGAAGAATTTCACTTTTTGCAGAGCTAAGATATCTTCATAACAGAGCATGAAAACCTACATCAATGAATACTCCCTAATTGTGTTATTTTCACTTTTTTTTTTTTTTGTTTATGGTTGTGGAGTATACACTTGAAAACTTTAATATATGTATTGTTAATTGCTCAAGCTAGTAGTGTTTAATTGAATTCTAGGGTTTCTCAATTTTGAGTGTTTCAGGTTTCCACTTCTCTATCGCATGCTCCACTACCTACTTGTGTTTTAAAGGTTGTAGCATGATACAACCATATGCATTAAATATTGTATGTTAAAACACATTAAAGCACCAGTACCAGGAGGTAGTATAATATGTTGTAGGGTAGAAAAAATTGTGTTTCAGTATAGTTGTACAAGCTTCAACATTAAGTTATTTGAATGTCTCAAATTATTGTGTTGTGTATTATATATTTTAAGTTTATAGTTGGGGAAAATATAGTTAGAGACATTCATGCAGATGAAAGTTGTTTAACCAAGTCTACTATTATCTTTAGTAGAAACATTGATGACTCTTTAAAAAATCAGATTCAGGCCATCCTTAATGTACAGGTTGTGGACAAACATGAAAAATATCTGAGCCTTCCCACCATTATGGGGAAAAATAAGAAGGAAGTTTTTGGCTGGTTACGTGATAAAATTTCGAAAAAAGCTCAATCTTTTGACGGAAAACTCCTATCCAAAGCAGGTAAGGAAGTCCTTGTAAAATCTGTTTTCCAAACCATCCCCTCTTACGTCATGAGTTATTTTAAACTCCCCGATTATCTTATAAAAGATCTTGAATCTTTAATTAATAATTTCTGGTGGAGTGATGAAGAGAAAAACAAAATGCATTATATTAATTAGCAAACCATAACTAAAAGTAAGAGAGATGATGGCATTGGCTTTAGAGATTTACATGCTTTTAACTTGGCCTTGGAAAACAGATTTGGAGGATTCTTAAGCATCACCACTCCCTTCTTAGTCGGGTTTACAAAGCTAAGTATTTTCCAAACTCTGACATTCTACATGCTATTCCTAAGGTTAATCTTCTTACACCTGGAAGAGTATTTGTGCTGCTCTTCAGTTAGTCAATGATGGAATTCGTTGTAGAGTTGGAAATGGTGAAAATATTGATATTTGGAAAGATAAATGGATTCCGGGTTCAAACTCTTCTAAAATTAAAACCCCGGATATCCATCATGAAGGGCCCCTCCCCGTCTCTTTTTTTATCCACCCCCTCATTTGATGAATGGGATTTGTCTGTTCTTAACCACTTGTTTTGGCAGGATGATATAGATGAGATCTTGAAAATCCCTCTTGCCAATAGGGATGTTGATGATACTTTGATTTGGCATTTTTCACGGAATGGTAAATATTCGGTCTCTTCCGCCTATCATTTGGCGATGGATAGCAAGCACAAGGCGCTTGCTTCTACTCGGGGCAGCTCCTCTAGTGCCATTGTCAAGAATTGGAACTTTGTTTGGAATGTCAAGCTTCCTGGCAAAATCAAACACTTTCTCTGGCGACTTCTCCATGACTCTCTTCCCACTTCTTCTGAGCTGAAAAGAAGGCATGTGACCTCGGATGATCTTTGTCCAGTTTGCGGTGGGTGATCCGAATCCACCCTCCATCTTATGCGAGATTGTCACTTCTTCCGGATGTATTGGGCACTTGCCAATATCTCTTCGTCTACTATATACTTTCATTGTGACTCGATTTGGGATTGGGTTAACGGTGTTCGTATCTGAATGGATAGTGGTGATTTCGATTTCTTTATTGTGTCTTGCTGGTGTATTTGGTACAACATGAATAGGGTCGTTCATGACCAGCTTCACTTTGCGCCCATTGAATCGGTGAGTTATGCTCGCAACTATGTAACCTTTGTTAAGGCAAACATTTGTTGGGCAAGTGAACAGCCAACAGTAGGCTGCGACGAATGGTCCATGGACCCCGTTGGGATATATCGAACTCAATTTTGATGCCTCAGTTCCCCGGAATGGCAGCTTGGGTGGCATTGATGTGGTTGCTAGAGACCACACTGGTTTGGTCTTGGCTTGGTCAAGGAAAAAGTCACAAGGATCCCCCGCTATTGAAGTTGTTGAAGCCTACGCGGCTCGCCTAGCTGTTCTTCTTGCTAAAGACATGGACTATCAGCACATCATCGTTGAAGACGACTGTCTATTGGTTATTCAAGGTCTTACTTCCAGCCATTCTACTTCTAGCACGGTAGGAACCTTGTATTCTCAGATAAAGCAGCTACTTGATGACTTTGCTGGCTGCTCAATACGACACATTCGTCGAGAAGCCAACGGATTAGCGGACAAGCTGAGCCGGGATATTGGAATAAACTCCAACGGTTTTGGCTCCCTGCCTTTCGATTTTGTCGAGATGATTTGATCTTGTATTAGTGTATTTTTTCGAATTTCCTGTAATAGCAGCAAATGCTCCCTGCTTTGCTTTGGTTGAAGCTCTCTTTCTTCAACTTGTAAACTCTTCTTTATTGAATGAAATCTCATTCTTGCTCAAAAAAAAAAAAAAAAAAAATTGTTTAACCAAGTCTTGAAGTTGTTGATTTGTCATTTTATTTTGATGGACTTGTACTAAGTGCATTTAGTATGAGATACATAGAGAGATGGGAGTTGGTTTGAACTTATTATTAGGTCAGTTCGCCTTTGCATCATTCCCGAATCAACGCTATATCTTATTACCCTAACTTTGAAGTCATGTGTAGACATATTTACATATAAATTGCAGTTCGCATGCCATGATTTCACTTGAATGATTCAATTTATTTGATTGTCTATTTTAGTGCCTCCATCCCAATTTTGCTCTTTGAAAGTCAATTGGGTTGGGCGTTGGGAATTGGTTGATCATCACGAGGTTCCAGGCTTGGTTGTATACTCCAATAGGGCAAGAATGTGGGAGCATAATGTGAACTAATTTGAATTCCGTGGTAGGGATATTTACAACATCTGATATAAGATGTTCAAACGCACCACTGACAAGGCTTCCGATGGTTGCTCGGTACCATCTTCCATACACTCAAGGTGCAAATGGTCCACGGGTGATTCAAAATGATGCAGATGTGGTTTCCATATGTTTGAGTCTATGAGAGTTGCTGAATTACGACGCTTGCAAAAGTGTACTTCCTGTCAATATTCTCCTCATTGTACCCCACATTGAATGGTGGCCATTATACCCTACCTCCAAATGTTCCAGCACCAGCCATTGCATTCAGTGTGTCACGGCTTTATGACGAGTATGATAACAGCTATTGTGATATCCATACAATTTGTAGCAAAGAGAGGTGTCCGTGGTGAACTATGGTACCTCAGTTACTATCCGATACCTCGAGTCTCGTATGGCAATCGCTACAACCTAAGGCAATATCCCCATCGTGTTTTCTCAAATGCCTGCTGTGGTACGAGGATGAGGCCGATTTCACTTAGGAAATATCCCTTCCTTTGTGGTATTTGCTCTTCATGCCAAGCACCGGGCCCAACCAACATCCACAAATTTTGTCACAACCCACATTTTGATAGGTTGGTGCATGTGGTAGGTTTATAATAGAACCATCACTCTAGCAGCAAATAGTATTATATTGTGCAAGTATCTTAGACTTCTCATCCATGTTGGCATTTTATGGTGAAACTTCTATACTAAATCAATCCCCTGTTTGTTCCACAATTTATGTTAATTTAAATTGTCCAAGTACCATTATGTAATGCATTTGGACCTATTTGTCTCAACTATTTTGGTTTGTTGAGTACAAACTCTATCTAGACGAATTGATGTATAGTCCCATTTATTTCAATATTGTAAGATTGATTCAAGTTCACTCAGAATTGAAGAACTGGCGAAAATTGTTTCATTTAAGCAATTTTAGTTCCCTAATTTTCTTTGTTGGTTACAATGGAAAAAACCAGCGTCAATACCAAAATACAGACTAATATTTATCTTGTCCTATAGCGTGTAATAAGTGATGACCTAAATGCCATATTTAACACACAACCATATGGCGATTAACCCGATTTTTATATGAAACCACATTTTTGCCCTTGATTTGGAATTTTCAGCCTTCGCCAGTGTCCCCTTAAGCTTCTTCTCATTCTCCCTTGTCATTTTCAGTTCAAACTTCACTTTCCTGGTTTCTTCAATCAACAAAGAGTTGCTAGCATGAATTCTTCAACCATGTTGAGTAGTTTGCGAATATATTCCTGAAGCCGCTTGTCTTCCACAACGGAATCATAGGAGCCTCTTATATATGCCAATTCGATCTCAACACTTGTGTTCGCCAGAGGCAATTCAAGCCAATCCCAGACACACCTGCTCCCTGGATTTATGGTCACAAAAAATGTATCATGCAATTTTCTAATCATTCAATTCCACAACGCTTGTAATTAAAACTCAAATCAACACAAGGGGTGAACGTAGGCCTAACCTGTTGTGATATGTGTTTGTGAAGAAACATGGATCAACGCCACATGTTGTAGTGCACCGATTTCATTCATTAATCCCATTCCACTCCATCTTTCACAAAAACATAACCAAAATGATTCATTATCAAAGAATTAACCACAGTATCCACACATGCACAGTCAGAATTGAAACTTTTATTAGTCAACATCAATTAACCGGTTGGATGAGCAAAGCCATTACCACATTACGCCTATTTCATTCCTTAATCCCATTCTGTTTCATCTTTCACAAAAACGGAACCAAAATGACTGACTTTTGCATGCACCTACCAAAAATTGGTAATCAAATGATAGTAAGTGCATAATAATACACATGAGATGTTTGGAAGTGTAACAGTGATCACGTTGATGTCGTGGACACATGGAAAACCCTGCACTGGCAACTGGTAACAGGTGCAAGTCACCGCAGTGTTGGATATGAACTCGTAAACACCTTTTCTCGGTGCTTTAATCAGCTTCCATCCTTTCCCCTTATCACGGGTTGCGTTCCAGCAATGTTGCATGTGTGGTGTAAATGCTCCAGTCCATGAGAGGGAATCATTCCTTATGTCCGTGAAGCATGTCATAATTTGTTGTCTTATTGTGTCAATCAAATTGCATAAGGGGAGTGACCTTCCAGGTTTTATCCACTTATTAAATGATTCCACGACATTCCTAGTCATTTCCCCATACCCTATAATGTTTGCTGACCAAGCGAGAACCAACTTCTCAAATGGTAAGTCCTCAAGGAATAAAACGACCATGGGTCAGCTGTTATTCTTGAACTCATCCAGTGCATCGTGGAGTAGTTGTATTGTAGGCGCATACACATCATTTTTCAACAAATTTATCATTTTTTCACGGAAGCAATTTGACTAACCACCCATATACATCACCATCAAGTTGGTGCATTTTAATGGTCTATCTTTTCGATATCTACAATGGCCATTGCAACCGGGGAAAGTCCTCAATTTATATCATGATGAAAGTTATTTGAAGTATATCATCAGTCTTTTACATATACCTTTAATCCTGGTATTAAACATTTATTGGGTTAGACTTGCCAAGTTAGCAGACATAGTTTAGGTTATCACCGAAAATGCCAAGACATCAATTACATTCAAACTTTAATCCTTCTCTATACTAAAATCCCAACATTTCCCGTCATTTGAAGTTTTAGGCTTCATTTGATTTGAAGGGAAATCAGGGAAAAGAAAGAAAAAAATAGGGGAAAAAATATTGTTCTCCATTGTTTGGTATATTTGTTTGAAAAAAATGGATTTTTAAAAAAAATCTTTATCATTTATATCTATATATCATCATAAAATAAAGAAAGATTGTATTATAGCTATTATTGACATATTGAATTATATTCTTCTAGGTGATGGTTAAGTTTGGAATGGACTGATTCTTGTGGTTTTTTGTACAGGGTGTTGCTCGTTTTTGTATAGCTTGGAGTGTTGGAGCTTTTTGGTGTGGGTACCTGATTTGTTCCTTGGTTCTTAGTTGGGCTTTATCTTATTGTTGGTATAAAGTGGAGTTTGTGGAAGCTCATGGAGTAGGCACAAACATGGTGACAAATTTTTGGGTGATGTTTAGTGATCACAATTGTTGTCCTGGAGTCATTGGTAGGTGATGTGAAGTGCCCAGATTTGACTCGGTTTGCGAACCTTGGGTACTAGATGTTGATGGAATTGAGTTAGGGGGTTATTTTCTTCTATAGTCTAGTTTACTAGATGTTGTTTTCTTCTATAGTCTAGTTTACTATGTCTGAGTGTATATAACAAGAGTTTAGTGTTAGTCTAGCCGTTTCAGTGGATCGTTCTTTGATTTGTACAGATTCGTTGGATGTTTGTCCTTTTATGTACTTCGTACTCCTTTAGGAGGCTTCAATATACTTTCAATTACTTGCAAAAAAAGTAAAAAAATAAAAAAAATAAAATTAATAATAATTATTATTATTATTATTATTATTATTATAATAATAATAATAATGAAAAGTTGTTTTTCTTATTGTTCCCTATTTTCCTTCAGACAAAATGAAGCCTTAGATTATATACTTTTCCCAAGTTAGCACACATAGTAACTGCAATATGTTTTAGCCAGCAGTTCTCCATTGAGGAAAACATCAACATGACCATCTTTTGCCTTAGATACGTTGGTGAGCATGGATCCGATCAAACCTGATCTGAATTTCAGAATGATCCGATCCGACAAGTATATTTTTGCTCAATCCGAATTCTGAATCCAAATTTTCGGATCAGATTCGGATCAATTCGAATTTGGATATGATTTTTTCGGACTTAATCCGAAAATCTACGGCTTTTTCTTTAAAAAAATCAAAAACAACAAGAATTAGTAATGAATGAGAGCGGCTGAGTGGGGCTGGGGATTGAGCGGAATTTTTGGGATTTTGGGATCAGGGATTTGGGATTGGGACATATTTTTCACGTCCCAATCCCATCCCAAATAAAGACGGGATTTTTCAGGATTGGGACTTTGGCATTTGGGCGGGATCGGGCGGGTTTCCAGGATCCCATATATTTTGAAGAATTTTTACAACACTCTTGATAATTTTGGACAACAATTTATAATTTAACAAATACTAGTTCACATTAAACATAAATTACATAATCCTACTTTTGTATGGCTTTAAAAAACAACTTGCACCTCTATATGCACAATGAAGGTATATATATATCCTAGAGACAATCATATTGGAAACATACAACTCATACCCCAAGCTAAATTGCTTTGTTTTTTTTTTTTTATAGGTTAGACATACAACGAATAGTTAGATAAACAAGTATCATTCCAACATTAATCTCAATCATGTAATTAAAGAAGAAAAAATTGCATCCTAAAAAAGTTGTCGTTTTTGTGTAATATATAGTAGTATTAATTATTTATTGATTCATTCATTATATCTCAAATCCCAATTGGGATTCAAATTCAATTCCAATCTCGTCCCAAAATTATATATGGGAATTCGGGAATTATCCCAATTGGATCGGAAATTTCGGGATAATCCCAACTGGGATCGGGATTTTTCCAATATCCCATATATACCAAACCCCCACCCCTACGGCTGAGGAAGAATCAACAAGAATTAGGAGGAAAAATCAACAAGAATTGAACAAACAACAAGAATTAACAATTTCCCGAAAGCGACTGAGGAAGGAGGCGGTGGTACGGAGGCGGGCTGGAGCCGGCTAAGTACGAAGTCGACTGAGTGTCTGGGGTTTCTGGAAGTCGAGCGATGGGAGTGAGTGAAATGATTTAGGTTTTAGGGTTTCTAAAATTGGTTTTGACTTTTGTGGTGGCTAAAGGGAAAGTGTGTAAGATGATTTGTAGTAGACATTATTCTGCGTTTTTATCTCAATGCCCTATAGCCTAAAATATATAAAATTTCGAAAATCCACAGATTTAATCCGATCAGATCCGAAAATTTCGGATCTGAAAAATACTAATCAGAAATCCGATTAGGAGATACCAGATCGGACTAGTCCGGATCGGTTTTTCAGGTTTTCGGATTAGGTTCATATGCACACCAATAGTTTAATCGGCAAAATTATGCAATAATCAGACCACTCCCACTATGAGTGGTCGGGAAGCGAGATCATAGAATAGAGGCTACAATCTGGATCATAGATCCGTTGGGGCTGGGCTGGGATTTGGCCCAACATTTTTCCTTTTAAAAAAATATTAGTTTAAAAAATTAATTAAAAAAATAAATATATAATAATAAAATATAAAAATTATACCAATGGATATACTTTCATGATCTATAAATTGACACCATTTTCATCCAATTTCACCACACCTCAAATTTCTCCCTTCTTCCATTCTTAAACTCAAAACGCTCTATAAACTCTAAAATTTCATTATATTTGTGCCGGTATTATGGACGGATACACTCCAAACTCCACTCCACCCGATCCCTGGAATGATCCCACATATAATTGGCTATTCAAACACCAACCAGGATCTGCATTAATGCAATCTTTGACAATGCTGGTTGCTACAACCCACACGGCCCAGACAATTCCTCCTATCCTCCAATTACACAGCCAACTCTAGAGTTTGTTGCAGAGACTCAGCCGGATTTGAAGGGAAAGGGAAAGAAAGAAGTCCGCAAGCACAAAAAGAAGGTTGTTGTTGATGAACCAGGAGATGTTGCTATTAAACCAGACATAAGGAAGTACTCACACGATGAAGACCTACCTCTCATCAAAATTTTCATGCAGTTTAGTCAAGATTCCGCTGTGTCAACCAACAAACCTAGCCATGCTAATTTTTGTGTTCGTTTCTCCCACTATACATTAGTAGTGGGGCTCAGGGGGATCAAAACCAGCTCAGGCTGAAAATGAGGATATTGAAGGTCAAGATGCTCCTTCCCCTATGGATCAAAGTGGTGGTAGCGGTAGCAAACGTCCTTTCATCGGTGAAGAGAGCGTCGCTGGTTCCAAACGTTCTATGGGTCGTACATATGGCAGCTCGTACATGGAAACTCTTAGCTAGGGCATCGTCTCATTCAACACCAAACATGGAGAACATACTAAAGGCAAAGAGGCTTCAACTAGAGGAGAAAAGGCTTCAGATTATATAGAGGGAGATAGACAAGAGATCTGAAGAAATAGAAAGGCTAGTGAGGCTACAAGAGGAAACTAACCGACTACATTCAGAAGTTGCGAAGATGAAGAATTACCAAATGCTTATGCAGTTGTATCAAAACTATGCAAACCTGACCCTGTAGCTATTTGAGTTGGTGGATCAACTGAAGAGAGACTTGTCGGGATGAAGTGTCTTCCACAAGTTTGAATTTGAAGTGTTTGTTGTTATGTGTTTTTCTTTTAATCATGTGTCAATATGTTGTGTACGAGTTTGAATTTGTAGTGTTTGTTGTTGTGTTTTTTCCCTTTTAATCGTGTGTCATTATGTTGTGTGTTTTCCTTTCAAACATGAAATCTTATATTCTTCAAATTAGATTTTAAAAAATCCTAATACAATATTTTTGAGTACAATTTCACTAATTACAATTCTAAATATACTCTTATAATACGTTAAACATGTAGTTGAATAAAATTAAAAAAAAAATTAATAACCACATTAGATGCACGACCCACTGCAGGAGAATTTTCAAGATTCAACCATTCCACAGTCATGCATGTGCCCTAAAGGAGCAGGACCACCAGATCACTCCAAAACGCAACTATGGAGTGTGGAGTAATAATAGAAGAAAGAGGGTTTTGAATTTGATGAATCATCTGAAAATTATAATTCCGCCACATAATATTACTAGTTATTGAATTATTTTTAAGAATCTGCATGCGCAAGTACAAGGACACACAAGGGGGCAGAACACAACGTCAACGTCAAAAAAAAGAGGTCATTCATCCATTACATTAGAAAATCATAACCAATCATTGGTGATAATTGCTAGATGAAATTTAGAAAAGAAACAACTGATCTACTGCAACTCCTCTGCAAAAATAACTCAAATAGAGTAAAGATTCAATGCGGCGGTAATCCAATATCTCATATGCAAGTCCTCTAAGCTGTCAATACTTCACCACCACAAAGCAGACTTTGCGGCCAAGATGAAAAGGCCTGTATACAATATCAATCTTTTTTTCTGGGTTTTAAATTTAAAAGAATTGTATACATACATATCAAGATTGTGGAATGAACATTACTAAATTAAAAATATTATCGCTGACATTCGGCCAAGACCCGCAGGTGTGACATACGTCATGCCCCCACTCCACTTTCGCCTCTAGGTCTGGGATGTTAGGTTCCAAGATTCTGCAATTGCGTGCTACAAAAGTGAAGCCGGGGCATGAAGTAACACTCAAACGAGCCCAAACACCTGCGGGTCCCAAGATTCTGCAATTGCGTGCTACAAAAGTGGAGACAGGGCAGACGTAACACTCCCACGAGCCCGGCGAAAGGCGAAAGTAGCTCAGACATCAAAATCAACAAATACAGCAAGATCAACAAAATCTTTCTGTAAGAGGTGCACGTACAGTAAGAGGTGCAAGTACAGCAAGATCAAATTCAAAACAAAATACATCAAAATCAACAAATACAGTAAGAGGTGCAAGTAGCTCAGACATCCAAGGAAGGATAGGAGCAGCATCAACTCTCAAGCCCGGCGAAAGGCGAAAGTTTTAGGCGGCCACTGCGAATGTCTTGAGAAACAAGCCTTTAAAAGTATCATCATCGCCATTACACCTCCAACAAAATCTTTACAACAGACTGGTAGTTAATCTAGAAAAGACAGAACTTCAACAATAAACAAAACAAAACCAATAAATTAAAAAATTTCCACCCAGCATACATGAATTGTTGATTGAATACTATAGACAAACAATATCAATTGCACATCAGTTCTATGTTCAGGCTCAATAAAACTTGGGATTTTGAAATTATCAAATCAATAAACTAATCCATAATTGTAAATTTCAATAAAATAGAAACTCCATAGTAGAATAACATGTTGGTTATAAAGGCAATGCATACAAATTATACTGTATTATTTAATGCAGTAGGATTGCATGGAATAGATCAGTATAGAGCTAAAAATCATTTCTCAAAATCTTAGATAACTGAAAATTTATTTGGGTTGAAATTACAACAAGACAGTTGGTTTAAAGGTAGCTCAGACATCCAAGGAAGGATAAAAACAGCATAAACTCTCAAGCCCGGCGAAAGGCGAAAGTTTTAGGCGGCCACTGCGAATGTTTTGAGAAACAAGCCTTTAAAGGTATCATCATCGCTACTAAACCATTTTGATCAAACAGAGCATGTAAAATTCTTCAAATTATACCAATTCAAACATCAACTTTTTGCAAAAGATAAATACAAAGCATACCCACCAACAAGGTAAAGATTGTGGTTTTTCCTAGCAGTTATAAAAGAACAGTCTTTTCCTAAAACTAAGGTACATTAACATAACATAACAATGAGACAACAGAAATAAGACATCAAAAACAGGGACAGCATTCAATAAGATAGGCCTCAGAGATCTTGGTGGAAAGTATCATCAAATGGGAATTTCCCATCAAGAGTAGCAAATATTATCTTACATCACCGGCCAGATAACATAAACAAATAATCATTCAATTGTCTAAAGATTAAAACTAGAAAATAGTAATATTGATAAAAAAAATTAACTTGAAAAGATACATGGGTCAGAAGTAGCTGGTTGTTGAAATCACGGATAAATCAGTGGGAATCCGATCGATTTTCTTTCTTCACCCCCATTTAATTTACAAAAATCCAAAATTTTCTGAATTCACAAGAATCAAACGTATTTTGTAACAGAGAATTTTCGTTTAGCACGGGAAACAAAATCAAATTGAAATTTCGAGAAAAGCTACAAGTATGCTGCGCTTGAAATCGATAAACTATAGATCGATGAAGAAGAAGGATGTGTATACATGGCTCAGACATCCAAGGAAGGATATAAACAGCACTAGCTCTCAAGCCCGGCGAAAGGCGAAAGCTTTAGGCGGCCACTGCGAATGTTTTGAGAAACAAGCCTTAAGATGTATCATCATCGCCAATCAAATACGCTACGAAATTCAATAAAACAAATGAAATCAACACAGCAAGTAGATCAATTGAACGATTTGAGGTTAAGAATAAAACAGGAAGAGGAGAAGAAACGAGATGCAATGACAAATAGCTTCTAGTTGAGGTTAATTTATACACAGGCGAAGGCAGATTTAGGGTTAGGGTTTAAGTAAAACGACGGCGGTTCAATGGGCTGGCCTCAGATGGGCTTATGGAATTAGGGCCACGAATTGCGTAAAAACCCCTCATGATTTGTAAAAGCTGCCACCAGTCCACCACGTCCAAAATCGTTTGCTCCAGCCTTGGGTTGTAGACGAATCAAGTTGTTCACGAACAACTCATGAAAAAACTTGATCAAAGCTCGACTCGAGATAGGTCAATGCGAGCTTGATCGTGAGCAAGCTCGACACAGTTTTGAGAGAATAACGAGCACTATGATAAAAAGTTCGACCGATCGTGAGCAGCTCGCGAGCATATAAGACTAACATATTACAGATTTTTTTTTAAATTAAAATAGGACGTTTATTCATACTGAAAAAGTACAATCATGGGGGTTTATAGGAACCTATAACCATCAAACTCAACAATACAATGTTCTTCCAAATTCTAGTAATCTAGTAGTTGGCACAAATATCCGGTATGAGCAAAAATCCTATCGCTCTAATCCCACTAACTACACTGCTATTTCTAGACAAAAGGCCCTCATGCCGGCTATGCAGACCAAAACAATCTCGCTTTAAAAATCCTTTGTCAATGCCACCAACAAAGCTAGTAGATATACTACTTCCAGGAGGCCACAAACCCATCCAAAACAAAAAAGGGAGAACACAGAAAATAGCCACTCCCCAGATCATACCACGGCTAGTCAACACAAACCCATAACCAAACAGATACCTCCCAAAACCTCTCATGTACCAAATCATGTCAATCATCATAAAAGACTAGAGGGTGAAGCTCGATTACCATTCTTGTTGCCAATTTTCTTCTTCTTTTTACTTAATCTGAGAGAACTATAGAAATTCCCTTCCTTCCCACCTTTTGCAGAATTTCTCGTCAATCTTCTTTTAACATGAGTAGAGACGTCAGAAGCTAAAAAATCCTTTTCCAAATCAGACTCATCAAAGTCCATCCCTATGTAATCTTGTGAGTCCAAGATAACATCAAGCTCAGAAGTGAGAGGGACTTGAAGTAGGTCATTGGATGATCTTCTTCGATTTCTCCCTAAAGTAATCGGCTCAAACTCCGGATTATCCACACCAAAGGGAATTATCGGAGGAGGAGCCTGCTCTTCAACAAGCTGAGAGGGAGAAACAACCTCCAAAATGGGGGATAAAACATGTGGTTCAGTCACTGTGGGGAGGCTGCGCTGAGGTGAGAAAGGAGATTCCCCAGGTGCAATAACTTCATCTAGCTCATCTTCAGAATCGGCAAATAAAGAGCTAGCATTTAACCTATTTCCATCATCCTCCGGAGTGAACCCATTGCCTAAAGAAGCAAAAGGGTTGGAAATACACCCATTGATAACATTGAAATCTCCAACATTTGTCTCGGCTCGAATAACAATTGGATTAACCATAGGAGAAATGTCTCTTCTAGTGGGAACATAATGAGAGTTCCCCCTTCCACCACCTCCCCTGCCTCTAAAGGCCAAGCTCGAACTACCACCCCTATAATTGAAAGAATGTCTTCCTCGCCTACCAGACGCTACTAACATATTATAGATTGTTTGGTGAGCAATTAAGAACTCTGTTCAATCATTATGCATCAGTTATCATATTTGACATACAACTAAAACTATATTCGGTCACTATTTAACTCACATACAATCGAGTTATTAATAATATGTTACGAGTATGTTAAAAAAACTCTGTTAAAGTCATATACCAAAAATCTATTAGTGTTTAAAGATTGTAAATGTAGCATGCACTTCATTAGATGATATTTAGAAGTTAACTGCTCCCTCCGGTCCAATTAAAACTTTCTAGGGACTTACTTAATTTCTCTTCAATTAAAGGAAAATAATAATATATTGATTTGTGTGGGGTATTAACTATTATGTTAATAAATTAGTCACAAAGTCTCCTAAGAGACGGTCTCTAGATAAACTATCTAGAGACAGGACTATATTGCAATTAACCACTTTACATTACTTTTTGGCATAATTTCGCGGATCCTACCCGACCCGACTCGGCCCGACTATTATGGTTGGTATATAAACTCTTTTCAACTGTTTTTTCCATTTCTTTCTCTCTTTCCCCTCTTTTCTCTCATTTTTTTTCCTCTTCTCTTTTTCTCTCTTCCTGATTCTCCTTGCAACTGTTCAATCTTGATGCTTTCACCCCTGATTTTGTTTGAGACTTGAATGTAAGTGTTTTGTTCGAGATTATCTTCGTGATTTTGTTCTTTTTCGTCACTTTTATGCTTGTTAGGGTTTTTTTGTTCTGATTTGGGAATTTTTGTGGTTGTTTATCTGAGTTTTGCAGCTATTCGTACTATATTGGTCGGTAAGAACGACATGGAAGGTTCGACGGATGGTAGCCGGAATCGAAAGCAGAAGGCGGTGACTTGCGGTGAAGGTTTTTCTCCTTTTTTTGTGTTGTAAGCATTTTTCTGTGTTGATTGCGGAAGATAGGGAATACATGGTTTTTTTTTGGTGATATTGTATGGTATGCTTGAGATCATTGGTAAATTCATGGGAAACTTGGGTTACTTCTTCGATATCATGGTTTTGTGAGAACATTTTTTATGTGTTCACTGGGGAAGATACTAATGACTGTGGTACCTGATGAAGCACATGGAGATGTTTAAAGTGAAAAAAAATCAAATGTCCTGAGTTGATGATGGTATTTGTTTTCAGTTTTGGTTTTTTTTTTTTTTTTTTAATTTGTTATTAGCATAGGGTGTTTGTTTGACAACATGGTTGATTTTCATTCAAAATCTGACCTAAATCATGAACTCAGATCTGAAAAAATAAGGTGCAAAACGTTTTTATGTTCTTTCTGATATGTGCTATGTTCTCAACGATACTACCCATGTTCTCTGGAATATGTCCAATGTTTTCATTTAAAACCTGACTGTCGTTTTATACTCTGTTTTTTACAACATCATATTGAGTTCTGTTTTTTACTGTACGCCCTATGTTCTTACGTATATGTACTATCTTCTCACCGATATACCCCATGTTTTTAACATTCCACTATGTTTGCTATGAAATAGTTGCCATGTCCGTGTGAAAATATTATATGCAACATAGTCCATGTTTTTCCACCATTTTTTACTTGTGTTCTATATGTATTATCTCTTTTTTACTTGTGTTCTATGTAAAATCCTCTATGGGTTGTTGACATGGGTTGTTTGTTTGATAACATAGGTGATATGTTTGAAAAGATAGATTTGTCTTCTTTGTAGATGTCGAAAAGGATGGTGCTGAGCGCTCAAATTATTTGCAGTAATGTGATGTCTGGCGAAGACTGTTGATTTATATGATGTAGATGAACAGATGGAGCGAGAAGATGATGAACCTAAATTTAATTGATAGACATCAAGAGGAGGACTGGAGAGTACATGCAGAAGAAATAGATCTTTATGTTTCTTTTTCTCGTAGATGATCATAGTATAACCTGTAACTGAATGATCCAGTTTTCGTTGGAATGTATCTTGTCTGTTGGGATCATAATTTTATATGTTGAAAACATGGATGGAAGAGTTGAGAACATAATTTTAGTTTTTATGTTTTTTTTTATATACATGTGATGCAAATGTTGATAACAAGTAGTAATATGTTGAGAACTTGGTTTAATATGATGAGAAGATGGGCGAAAATATTGAGAACATGGAGTAATAATATGTTGATAACATGGATTAATATCGTGAGAACATGGTGTAATATGTTGGGAACATGGATTAATATCGTGAGAACATGGATAAAAAATGCAGATAGAATGGTCTTTAATCTACAAGTATATAACATGACTTCAAAAAATTTTACTCCATAAAATGTTGAAAATATTGAAAACATGGGTGAATATGTTGAGATTAAGGATGGATATATTGAGATCATGGCTTTATAAATAACATTGAAATAACATATAAACCACGATCCAAAAACAAGATTATATTCAAAATAAACCTAGACCATTCATTTACATCATGTTGTAATTGTGTTCATACATCTGCAAAAATAAAGGAACATATAACTCCTCCTCCTCCTCCTCTTCAAGTTGATGAATTAAGTAACCTTCATCAACAAATAACCCCTCGATGCATTAATATCAGCCAATCACAAATTGCAAAAATTTCAACGTGCAACACCATCATTTTTTATACCTGCAAGGGACATAACTATCTTATCAAACAAACTGCAGATATTATGGTTCAAATAGCAGAGAACATGAAATGTTATGCAAACAAATGCCTCATGTTGGCAGACCAACTGCTACATTACAATCATGGGTTAAACTGCAGAAAACATGGAGCAAATAGCATAGAACATGTAATGTCATGCACACAAATTACTCATAATGGCAGATCAACTACTATATTGTTATCATGGGTCAAACTGCAAAAAACATGGATCAAATTGCAGAGAACATGGAATGTCATGCAAACAAATTCCTCATAATGGCAGAGCAACTACTACATTGTAGTCATGGGTCAAACTGTAGGAATCATGGATCAAATAGCAGAGAACATGGAATGTCATGGAAATAACAGATCAACCACTACATTGTAATCATGGGTCAAACTACATAAAACATGGATCAAATAGTAGAGAACATGAAGTATACTACAAATACGATTTTCATATGGATATAGCACGACTATTTCATAGCAAATATAGTGTATATTACACAGAACATAGGCAAAATGGCAGAGAACATGGACTACGCTGCAAAAAATATATTCTCACGGACTGAGCAACTATTTCATAGCAAACTAGTGGGTGTTGATGAGAACATGTGGTATATTGGTGAGAAGATGGTATATATACGTAAGAACATATGAAATACAGTAAAAATAGAACTCAATATGATATTGTAAAAAAACAGAGCACAAAACGACAGTCAGGTTTTAAATGAAAACATGCATAGGACATATTCCAGAGAACATGGGTAGTATCGTTGAGAACATGGAACATATACGAAAAAAAATATAGAAACGTTGTATACCTTGTTTTTCAGATCTGAGTTCATCATTGTGATCAGATTTTGAATGAAAATAACATCCAATCCATATGCAAGCACATCAGCAACCTCAGTTGTCGAATTTGCTCCAGCTGAATCCGGCATCTACGATCAACAACTAGTGAAAATCACGAGGAAAACATACTAAAACCTTCATCTACGATCAACAACAACTGAAAATCACAACGGAAACATACGATCGATCAACTATCTAGCTAAATCCTCAACGAAAACATGAAAACAAATACGTAGCAGTGTAACAACACGATCGATCAACTATGTAGCATTATTTTTCAATCAAATCACAAAAAAATCACAGTAATATGTTCGAACCTTTTGTATATACGTTTTCTAAGATATAGATATAACAACAGATCGAGAATGGTGAGAGCACAATCTTCATGGCGAGATGAATCGATGAATTTCACGGCTGAATTCTGGTGGTTTTCACGGTTTTTCCGGTGGTTTTCACCGTTTTCCGGTGATAGAAACTAGAGAGAGAAAGAAGAACGAGAAAACGGCAGATTAAATGCGTGAAAGCTAGGGTTTTAGCTGATGGTTATGTGTATTTATACCGACCCGTATTATTATAGTCCGACCCACCTTCTGGCCCTTGGGTTGGGATGTTTTTGACAACTAGTTTTTGATTGGGGTTAATATGTAATATTAGAAAGTACGTTTTTATGTCTTTATCTAGGGGATGTCTCATATGAGACTTTCTCTAAATTAGTAAGGTTGATAAAGTAAATAGAAATAATAAATAATTAATGGGTGGGATAAAAAGTTTCCAATTTGGCTTAAGAAGTCTCCGGTGATACTCAAAATAAGGAAAGTTAGAAGCTTTTATTGGACCAGATGGAGTAATTTTTTTAGAAAATAATAATTAATTTAATTTAGTCACCTCGATGCTCCCGAGATTAATGTCAAGTTTTTAATTTAAAAGCTCGACAAAAATCGAGCTCGAGATCGTAATCAACTTGTATACACGGACTTGAGATCGTTAAGATCCAGAATCGGCCCATTCACACAAACAACCCCCCACCCCAAGTTTTGATAATTTATGCGAGACACGCATAAGCTTTGCATGATTGTGATTTTCCCCTAAACTTCACGTACTTGTAATTAGAGGTGTTATTTGGGTCGGTCGCAGAACAACCCGGCCCGGCCCGCTTAAAAACCGACACAGCCTGGTCCGCTTAATATTTGGCCCGGACCGGCCCATGTACATTTAAGTTATGTGGGTCATGGGGGCCTTTGTTTTGAAGGCCTGGCCCGTAACGGTTAAAACTGCATGGCCGGCCCGAGACCGGATAAGCCCGCGAACCGGTAAGGCTCGATCCGTTTAGCCTGTTAAGGACCGTTTCGTTTAAATGTTATTTTTTGGTTTCTAGTCTATTTTGTCCAAGTCCATACCATTTAAGTCAAAGTGCCAAGTCCAACTCTACACAAGCCCAAAAGCCCAATTATCTAGGGTTTCTCTTCTTCATTTCCAAATCCCAATTTTCAGCCACTCCATCTGTAACGTCTCTTTCTTCTGCTTTCTTGCGCCTCCTTCCTCCTCCTTTCTTTCTTTATTTCTTCTTTATGTGTGGAAGTAGAACTTTGAAAAAAGAGACTCATGTTCTTTAAAGAAAATTACTTTGGAACCTATTCTTCTTTGTCTCGAATACTGCGTAAATCTGGGTATTCCTAGTTGTCTAGATCCTCCAGGTATAACAGAATAGGAAGGAGAAGTATGTCTACTGCATACTTTTCATATTCTCATATTCAATATATTTTTATACTTCTACCAACAATTATAGAGTGGCATTTTATCTACTGAGTTTATATATTACAAGTTACAAGTTTTTCAAAAATAAAATTGCATTGAAAAAAAAAAAGCAGATGGGCTCAACCCTGCCCGTGAACAAGACAGCCCGGACCGTGAATAGAGGGGGCTGGGCGCCGTGCCAGGGTTTTGGGGGGGAAAAAAAAAACCAGCCCGGACAGGCCCGCCTAAAGGGGCAGCCCGGACTAGCCCGTCCTTTAAATGGAGCGGACTGCTCTGGCCCGGCCTGCGACCGGCCCAAATAACACCTTTTTGTAATTTATGCACTCAAGTCTCCATGTTTGTACTCTTTGCCCCGTGGGAAAGAAATAAAAACCAAAATTTCATGGGAGAAATCAGCCCAGGTGCAGTTAAGTCTCAAGTTGTGTGTGGTCAGGGGCGGATTTAGAATTTGAACTTCGAGGGGGAGGGAGGGTAAAATTAGGCCCTTTCAACTTATCAGAATCAGTCTGCATGTTAGAAAAGAAGCTATTCTTTAGGGATATGTTCGTGAATAGTCGTTTTTCTCAGACTTAACTCTTCAAAACTATAAATAGGTCTCCTAGGATCGGATTTAAAACACATTTTGAAATCCTCTCCTTTTCTTCTCTAAAGCCTGTTTTTCCATATTGTAGTAGTTCACTCGAATTTGCGATTTGAAGTGCCCGCTTGCAAAATTGACCCTGATGTGTGTAATCTTGGGAGACATTTTGCTATTGCAACCGTAGGCATCTTAGCAGGGAAAATTTATCTTAAGGGCCTAGAGACAAGTCTCACCGCAACAATCCTTTATTGTTCTGTTATACCAGTTTCATACGATACACTACTGACTATCCTCAGTAAAACCAACACATACAAGTAGCTAGCTAGTATGTATGCTAAAATAGTAAAGAAACAAGAAGTTAAGAATGAATGAGAAAATTAGGCTATGTTCTCTTCGAACATAACTGGATAGAACTTGATATGTACCTTTAAGTCTACCCTTCGAACTGACCGGATTAGGACGACTTACAACGCCTCCCAGATTAAGCCAAGGTTCTGGTCCGTCACCATGGTACTTAAGTCCGTGGCCACTATATTGAAGTCCGGCTCCAGAAGAACACTACAAAAAATCTGGCCTGTAGCGACGGATAGATCCGTCGCTACAGGCCAGCTATCCGTCGCCCCAGCTCTGGCGACGGATAGAAAATCCGTCGCCCCCTGGAGCTGTGGCGACGGATAACAATCCGTCGTCCAATTCGCGACGGATTGACCAATTTTTTTTTTTTTTAATTCCGAAATTTAGCGACGGATAGGATCTATCCGTCGCTATATTTAGCGACGGATAGAATCTATCCGTCGCTAAATATTTTAATTGGACTAGTGACGGAATTTGAAATTCCGTCACTAATTCATCCTTGTGAATTCCGTCACTAATTCCGTCACTGTGAATTCCGTCACTACTTCCGTCACTATTTATTTCATATTAATCCCTATTTTTCGTAGTTCACCTATTTAATCAATATAATGTTCGATAATAAATCAATAATACGGAAAATGTTTCAATGAATAAAAAAGTAATATTGAGTGGAGAAATTATCCAAACAAGTGTAAATTTGAAAAAATCCGAACATACGGATACATAACTAGCTATCGGGGGGGGTGGGTGGGTGATGGCGAACGGGACATGAAGCTTCCATCAGAATCAAGGCGCCGTTCTCCTCCTTCGTTCTCTGTCATGCGCTCCATCTCGTCCCTTTGTTGCTCCATCTCGTCCTTTGTTGCTCCATCTCTTGAGTTAGCCGAGCAACATGTTCCCGGACTCGATCGCACCATTTCGAGACAGTCACTGTGTAAACCGGACGTCTGGATCATGGGATGATGATGAGGAGCACGCCGGACTAGCGATGCAAACCGAGGCTCCGAGTCCATATATTCGTCCTTTCTTGTCGGTTTGTTGACCTCTAGGAAGATGTTGTCAACTTGTTCGATTGACAACACATCACCCGTCCTCCTCCGCCACCGAGCATCAACCTCACTGAAATCGTAAATAGCAGATATAATGATCGATTCTTGCTTTTAAAAAGTAACTTGTAATAGTGTACAAATATGAACTTTAAGCAACATAAACATATCATGATAGACGAGGCCGTGATGGTCCATACCCGCCTTACGCTTGGCCTTCTTGAAGATGGCATACTTGGATGTCACCTCCCCGTGCCACACCAATCAAACCAGATCTAGTCAACAATTTATCATCTACAAGTAATAGAGCGAGAGACTTCATACGTACGTAATGCTAGATTGCAAAACACATATATACGCACCGATTGATAATAATCGATGTGAGATCGCCTCCCAAGGTGGTGAACGCCCTTCCGCCAGACGGTAGGATGCCCGTTACTGTTGGTCCAAGCAACGTCCCGGACATCGATTGGCGCCATGAGCATCCCAAAGGGCCCACCGTTGCATCAACTGTGGGAGGATTGGGCCACCCCGATCCCGAATGGCCTTCCACGTACAGACCATATCCCTGTACAGTTTGGATCCCACAGTCTCGTAAACGCGCCAGATCTGTGGGATCAACCTGCTGGGAATGAAGTACTCCTTCTACATTCCCGATTTCATACAACATCCAAAGTCAATACATGTCCTAACAACATAACAGATATGGTGACTAACATATCACCCAAATAAAGTGGCTAACATACCACTCACATATAGTGGCTAACATACCACTCACATACAGTGGCTAACATACCACTCACATTGTCCTAAAATTTACTAACACAATGGTGACTAACATATCACCCAAATAAAGTGGCTAACATACCACTCACATACAGTGGCTAGATTAGAATCAATGGTATGTTCCTTTCAAGATTTTCCAACACTTTATCATGAACCACCCTTGTGCCTAAATTTTTGAAAAATAAGCTCAACTCGGTGATAGCAGTCCATACGTGTTTCGGCAGAAGCTCTCGAAATGCTACCGGGATAAGCCTCTCCATGAACACATGACAGTCGTGGCTCTTCATCCCATAAACCTTTGTCTTCTTCAAATCCACACACCTCTCTAAATTTGAGGCGTAATTATCTGGGAAACTCAATGCCCTCACCCAATCAAACAAAATTGACCTAGAAGCGTTGTCAATTGTGTAGCACCTTCGCCACTTACCATTCTCATCCTTCTTTGTCAACTCAGCCTTTTACACGTCGACAACTCGGATCTAGACTTCATGGTCCTTTATTTTCCCTCAATGTTGCAAAGTGTATTGAATAAGTTCTCGAACACGCGTTCTTCTCAATGTGCATGAAATCTAAGTTGTGACGGATAAGAAGACCGCTCGCCCAAAGGCAAGTCCCGAAAATGCTTCTCTTCCTCCAACCACATTTTTACCAATTTTCTCGTTATGCTTCATCCACCCAAGCTCACCACCTTCATAAGACCCAATCTATCAATCTCCGCAAGAATTTGTGCACCAAGAAGTCTTGTCGGGCTTTGTTGACGACTTTATTTTTCAAGAATTGATCCTTGTTCTTCCTGAACGGATGGTCACTTTCTAGCAACCTACGATGACAATCAAACCAACAAAATTTTCCACTACCCTTCAGTCTAAATGCATCTGTATCCTCCAAACGTACATTTCTAGATTCGGCTGCAAACTCTGGATATGTCTTGTCAAACGATTTCCATGCGGGTGAATCTGCTGGATGGTCCATTCTACCACCTTCAGCATTATCCGAGATTACTCGCTCCTTGTGCCACCGCATTTTATCCGCAGAAGCACTTGAAGCATACAATCTTTTCAAACGAGGTGCTAGAGGGAAGTACCACATTTTCTTATGTGAGAGATTTTTCTTTTGTCGTTTCTTTGCAGCCCCCTCCTTGTAACGCTTGTACCGTTCCTTACCACAGAACTTGCATTCTATTAGATCTGCATCCTCCTCCCAATATATCATGCACATTTTCGGACAACAGTCTATGGTTACCACAGGCAGCCCTAATCCCCGCATATTTTTCTTCGCTTGGTAAAAGTTGGTGGGAACTAGGTTTTCTTCAGGACAAAGGTCCGACATTACGTCAATCCATTCATTGAAGCTCGTTTCAGATTGCTGGCCATTAGCCTTACAACTCATTAGCCGAGATAACAAAGACAACTCAGTGAGCTTACACCGGTAAACCGCTTCCTTGATGATTCTAACAAGTCAAAGAACAACCGATCCTCGGGATTCGGTGGTTCCTCCACCTCCACCTCGGTTTCGGTGTTGGTTGTGTCCCTCAACTCCGCCCTAGATCGCCGACACCATTTGTTCGACTCGAGCTCGAATAGCATCGTCTTCGATTGGGATTGTTCCCGACTTGTTCATTTTCTCTTCCTTCCACGTTATGTCAGATTGGTCATATGTATTGGGACGGTCTTGCTTCCTCACCATGATGATTCCATACGATACGCAGGAAGGAATCCATTTTCCTCAAGTCTTTGGACTACCACTTTAGGAGTCACGTATTGCTTGTTTCTGCACTGTTTCATTGCACAATGACACTTTATCAACCCATCCTTTACACAAGACGGATTTGACATTGCAAATTCAATGAAACCTTCAACCCCTTCGTAAAACTCCATTGAACTCGCCATTGAGAGTACAATACATCCATCCACGATCGGTATTCATTGAATAATTAGATAATAACGACACGTTTGAATTCATTAGATCGAGGTCTTTCATTTACGGTAATAAATCAATTTCACAATAATTCAATCAATTGCTACGTAATATAAGTTATATTAGCTTCAGTCAATTGTTAATGCATTACATAATATAAGTTACATCAGCTTCAATTTTACCATAATGTTTGGTTTCATATATATATCAACTAATGATTACTAGTTATACAAGCTAGAGACAAACGGATGAAACTCCTCATTCTCATGCACCCCTCCTCATCACTTGTGACGCTCCCTACCACGTAACTTGCATTCCAACAGATCTACATCCTCCTCCCAATACACCATGCACATGTTCCACAAGCGTAAAGGCACTCAATAGGCGGCCCCAAACCCGCCTCTCCCTCCATGGAGGTATGCCATGGCGGTGCTTCCTCCGTGATGAATCCATACATGATACTCGTGCATGAATCCATAACGCAAGTGCTCGAATAATGCAAGAGGCGTCATAAATTGCTTGTTTCAAGAGTTTCCAATGTGCAAGGACACTTTATCAACCCCCAATTGCACAAACCGGATGTCCCATGGCAAAGCAGATGAAACCTTTAACCCTTCTACGAAACTCCTAGAAACTCATCATTTACCGCATGCGATCGTACATCCATGAACGGTCGGAATTCATTGTTTACTTTATTTTTAACCTGAGACGCGTTCAATTGATTAGATCGTATTTAATTTATTAGATCGATTCCAATTGGATAAGAAGATTGTAGAGGTTAATTGTTAATTATTATATGTTCCTTATAAATTAATTATTAATTAAGTGTTCATGTGTTACAAAATTGGACATATATAATAACCATTTCAACCTCTTAGTACATATATTATATACTTAACATACATATCAAATTAACTAATTACTCTATACATATCGAATTACTACATATATTCATATCAAATTACATACTTAACATACAAATTTATCAAATCAAAACTACATACTTCTATACTTAACAAACATATCAAATTAACTAAACTAACTATATATACTTAACACACAAATCAAACTAACTACATACATTCATACATACCAAACTTAACATACTACATACATTCATATCATTAATTAAACTAACTATCAAATTGAACAAATTACATATAATTGATCAAATTAACTAAACTAACTACTACATACTTATCATATATACATATAATTGCTCAAATTAATCAAAATAAACAAAATCCCCAAATTTTAAAAAACTAGGGTTTTAGCCAAAATACCTTGATTAATCGGTAGAAATCAAATTGATCGAAGAAACAAACTCCTTGTCCCACTAGCTTCGATTAGGCACCAAGATTGGCGGAATAACGAACAATTCACGGAACCGAAGAGAGGAAAAGAAGAGAATGAGGAAGAAGAAGGAGAAGATGAAGAAAATGAGGCTCGCCTCTCTCAGTGAAATTAGGAAATTGCGGGCGGACACGTGTCGTCGGCCGTAATCGATCCGTCGACCCAAATGGCGGCGGATAGGTATCCGTCGCTATAAGGCGGATAATCTATCTGTCGCCAGCTTTTAAAAAAAAATTTTCTTTTTTTTTTCAATAAATGTCAAACTTGGGCGACGGATAAATGGTTATCCGTCGCTTAGTTAGCGGATAAGTTATCCGTCGCTAATAAGCGACGGATAACTATTATCCGTCGCTAACTTGGGCGACGGATAACTATTTATCCGTCGCCAAACTGGGCGACGGATAGATTCCGTCGCCCAGTTTACCGATCCGTCGTTAATCCGTCGCCCCATAACGTCGTTTTTTCCAAGTTTTCTTGTAGTGGAATACTTCACCAAGATACTAAAACTAGAAGATACACACAGGAAGTGAAGAGGTCCGACCCTCACGATCCTCGTCTAGAAGTCCGTCTGCTAACTGGGTCCGAGGCTCAAAGACTAGCGGACCACCTCGGAACACATCGTCTATTCTAGAGTGACCTAAACGCGCCTCCCATCTCCGAGACCACGTGTCGCCATCTCGCTAAGCCGACCAAACTCCGATGTGTTAGAGGTCTGTCCCCAGAGCCTCACCACTATAAATAGGAGAGCATTTACTCCTCATAATGGTAAGCAACTACTTCGCAATATTCCACTCTCTTAGTTTATAGGTCTGAGACCGAGCTTGATCAGCCTACTAAACGAGTTGAATCTAGTCCGGACTGTCTTAGGCAGACCGGCCCAAAATGGTCTAACCCCTTTTCTTCTTATTTCAGATAATTGTTCCAAGTACTTTGACGACGGACCGCACCCGCAAACGGACCTTATCCAGCGCTGAACCGTATCTTCAGAAGGACAAAACTATATAACTCACCTATTCTTGTACCTTGAAGAACTTAGACTTATTCCTTTGAACTCCAGACGGACTTACATCACCACTTTGACTTGGACTATTGACTTATCCATTTTTACTCTATGAATTTATTTATAGTATAAAAAACAACTAAGCAACTCAGATGAAGAGAACATAGACTTAATTGTATTGTAATGAGATGTACGTAGTAGATGTTAATTAGTACAATAAAGAAATAAAAGAAAGAAGCATGAGTATTAATTAGGTAAGAGTATATCTGTCCTCTCTTAAATCTGTATCTCTTAGTTTGTTACGCATGTGATCAGGACACTGACCCGCGGCGATACCACAGATGTGGGCATCAATTTCAGTTTGATCGTTGTTGTAGACTATAGAGAGCGCTTTGAGGTAATTGGGGTTCACTATCCCTGTGCTAATGTATTTGCCTTCGACACCATAGCGGTACATTATCCTGCACATACTCCATTCGAACGTCGTTTGTTCATCTGCTGACCCTCTCAAGCAATCCACAAATGCATCCACTTGACTTCTCTCTTTACTTTTTACCTCAGCCTCCTGCTGCTGCTGGTGGTCAATGCGCTTGTCTTCTTCTGAATAATGCATTCCCAGTTCAATTCCAGTTGAATTGCATGATCCCAACTCTACTTGAATAAAAATCATCACCAATACTATCATTATTGCTGCTGCTGGAATAACGACCCTTTTGCCATTCGACATATTCACAAGATCGATCGATTGATTCAATTCTAGTGTCTGTAGTCTATATATAATGATGATTTAATGAATGATCTATAGTAACCCGGCCAACTCTGTTTCTTCTCTGGACTCTTGTTTATTTCTTCTTCTTTGTCATTTAGGACTCTTTCTTTCTTCTATAGTAAGGTAAAATAGATAAATTATACTCCAGGTTGTACTTTGTACAATTTATATACTCAAAATTAACACCGTATAAAATTTATACCTTAAATCATTGATCATCCATTTAAACATTATACTCCGACCAATTTTGTCATCAGAAAATGGCGCGTGTTGTTCAAACGCGGGCACCATTTACGCCCTAGACACGTGTCACTTGCAGAAATAATCTCGAGGTAAAATAGATAAATTATACTCCAGTTTGTACATTTTATAGTTTATATACTCAACATTGCCACCGTATAAAATTTAAACTTTAAATCAACCATCTCTTTAAACATTATACTCCGGCTAATTTTGTCATCAGAACATGGAAAATAAATTTAAAACTCCATAAAAAATTTATAAAACTATGAAAATTTAATTTAATAAAGATGAAAAAATATATTAATCAAATATAAAATTAAAAATTAAAAAAAATATTAAAAACTTACGTCAAATTTAATTGCTTTTAGCCCTCAATCCTCAATTATTATAATTTTTTAATTATTTTCTTCTATGGAAAGCATGGCCGGAAGCTCCATCATTTTATGAAGTTATACATTTATTTTCCTTTGTTTAGTAATACACCCAAGTTAAACGTAGATGATGAAGATAAAAACATGTTGAAAAAGTAAAAATAAGTCTATGGATGCTCCTCCGAAAGATTGGTATCTGTTCAGGCTCCTCGGAAAGTGTTCCTTGAATCCTGCACAATTAATCTAAGAGGAGGGTTAGTCTGTTAAGCTGGCCTGCCTTGGATCGACCAGTCTTAGATTTAACTGATGGGGTCCGAGCAGTATGCTCTGGGTTCCTCGGAGGTAAATATTGAAAAGTAAGCATGCAACTAAGTAACCTGGTCCTCTTGATAAGTGAGCCTAGATGTCCCCTGATTGGGGTCTCTGCCCTAGTTAGTAAGACGTCCACGTGTCAACCGTAGAGTATAGGTCCTCGGACCGTAGCTGCATGCAGGTGGAAAGTCGCCCTTTCCCAGGATGTGATTCTCTGAGTGTTATAAACTGTAGCAGGTTGAACTCAAGATGCCTCTCAGAAGAAGCTCCTTGGACGGAACTATCTCGAATATTTTTTCTAAAGCACATACTTTATTTCGTGGTAATTCATACTAATTTTGAGGGGAGATATTTAATTCCAACAGTACATCTTACACATGTCCAGTCAATTGATTGAATGTACAGCTGACATTTTTGCTAATCTTTTTTTTTTTTTTTAATTTGTCAAGCTTCCATGTTTTTTTAATTAGTGGAAGTATAAATTAATTAATACTAATTCTTTATAAAGTTTAAAAAATTATTTTACATTTCTTAAAAATAAAATGTTACAGGTTTAACCACAACTCAACACGCATCGTCATTTTTTTAATGACAAAACTGGCCGGAGTATAATGTTTAAACGGGTGGTTGATTTACGGTGTAAATTTATAAGGTGGCAATGTTGAGTATATAAACTATATTAGGTATAACCTGGAGTATAATCTATCTATTTTGCCCATCTATCGCGTGAATAGTGCTGGCGTTTGAACAACACGCACCATTTTCTGATGACAAAATTGGTTGGAGTATAATGTTTAAACAGATGGTTGATTTATGGTATAAATTTTATACGGTGCCAATGTTGAGTATATAAACTGTACAAGGTACAACCTGGAGTATAATTTATCTATTTTACCCATTCTATCACTTAATATACAATAAATACAGGTGTTTGTCATTTTTTGTCTCAATTTCAGGGGTGGCTAAGGCCATGTGCGGGGAGCCCGCCCGCACAGGGCCCCGAAAATTTGGGGGCCCCAAAATTTATAGTAGTGCTATTATATGTTATTTTTTATGTATAAAAAAGGTAACGAAGCTATAAATGGCCTGGTAGTAGAATGCTTTGATGGAGAATTCATGTCTCAAATTCGTGTCTAGTCTGCATTACCTTACTCTTTTACTCTTCTTATCATATTATTATTTAGACTATGATCTTTTTAGTTTGTACTTTTTGAACTTCTTAATTTTCTTAACAATAAAATTTACTTCATGTTATTATCTTGTGGAGCCAATTTTAGTATGTTGTACCTTTTTGTATTGTTTATTTATTTTAGATTATTTTTTTCAGGCCCCAGATTTATAAGTTCGCCCAGGGCCCTCAGATATTTGAGACGCCCCTGCTCAATTTTATTCCCTTCTTTCCTATATGTTTACACAAAGTCTCATTGGAGACGACGGTCTCGGTTTCCTCTTCCTTACCGCATGTTGCACTACCTCTTGATGCTTTACAGGTTGTATCATGGTTGTACCATATGCATCAAATGTTGTATTGTACAACACATCAAAGCATCAGAGGTAGTGCAACATGTTGTAGGATAGAAAAAACCCTAGTTAACTTATCTTAAGACGGTCTATGTTATTAATAAAACCATATATGTTATTAATCAGAACGTCTATGTTGTTAACGAAATAAGTATTGTTGTAATATGAAAAAACACCAATATTGAGAATATAGGTGTTTGATTAAAAACATCGATAATTTCGTTGACAATATAAGTCTGTCTCTAAATAAATTATCTAGAAACCGTCTCTCAGGAGACTTACTCATTTGTTTATTTTTATCGGATGAAAATATAAATGTACATTACTTTGTAGAGTTGCACAAAAAATAAAAAGAAGAAACCTTGAATTATAATTACTATATACTACTCCCACTGTCCCGAGCTCAATTCCCCTTTCCTAATTTGAAAAAAATTATACCCGACTTTTTATTATAATAACACCATCTCTCATATTTTATTCACGTTTTTCTCACTTTATTCTCATCTCTGCCACTTTATTTACTCTTATCTTAAAAAATGTGTCCGGATCCACAGGAAGTTGAGAGAGTATGTAAGATCCCTCGAAAATTAATTTACAAAAATAAGTCGGTTCGAAAAGTACGGTCAAAGTTGTCGTTAAAAGAATAAATTATCTTATGTTAACTTTATATAATTAGTCGTATCTGCAATTTAAATAAATAAATTAGGTTGACTTACTAGAACAATCGTGGGAGAGAACATCTACGAAGAATTAAAGTAATCTTGGGACAAGGGTATGTTATCAATTCGATATCAACAAGTCTTATGACACCTTGGGTACTTCCTTAACGCCATACCTAGCTACTATTCCCCTTTGACTAAAATTAAATCAACAATAAACAGAAGGGGAAGACAAGCTCATTTGAAGCAAAATTTTAGAACAACGCTCAAACCAAACATTACGAAACCTAACAATTCACATTTATTGAATTTTAACCCCATCAATTCTTAATAAAATAAACAAGAACAAATTTAAATTGGATGGTTAAGTACTACATGAAAACCTTACATAAATAAGAATCATGATTTTGTTATCTATAACCAAACTCTCATAATACCGGAAAGAGTATGAAAAATTCGAGAAGCATCACGCAATTCAAATGAGCGATGAATAGTTGGTGCAAGCAAAAATAGTAGTAGTAGAAAATTAACTAATGCTAAATTGTATGTATCTACACTATTGTATACACACTGGTATACATACAAGAATACCACATTACTTGTACTTCATCCTACACTATAAGTAGTCATCTTCTTCCTCATCCACTCTCTCCTTCTTCAATACTTCAATCTCCATAGCCAAACCCCTTCAAGCTTCAAATCTCCACTTATCCTTCACCATCTATATACTACATTAAACAAAAAAGGTTTAGATCCATTTTAGAGTGTCCACGTCAATTAATTAGTTGGCAAATCCCTATGTTGTGATTGGTCTATTCCATTGCTGAGTGTTAAATCGTTTTATTTTGATTGGTCAAAATTTTTAATCCTTGCTGATGTGTAATGAAGTTGCTAAAATCTCTGTTAGAAGGAAATTCAATTCAAATTGATTCATGCTTTTGGTAAGCAGTTCCACATTCCTGTTTAATTTAGTCTTAAACATCGAAATTAATTATGGCAATTAGTGTGGAAATTCAAACAATATCACATCATTATCGGTCATCGGTCGTTTGATCATATGTTGTCCAACAAGAAGAAAACCTAATTGAAATTTAGCTAACTATGTTCGATTACATATATTTAGATAAGTTAATAAATATATTTAGGTATGTAATTTTTTTTTATAATATCACTATTACAATCATATTACATCAATTGAACTAATATATCATTCGTCAATCATTTCAATCTATCACAAACTAGCATACACTAAATCACAAACCCGTTCTCGACAAAAATCAAACCCATACAAAAAATGTATAGGATTGATATTAAAATATGTTCTTTCATAGTCCCTCCATTTCAGACTCAACTTCTCATAGGTATGGTCGTACGGACACAATTTTTAAGAGTAAATTGTATAAATTTGTAAATAATCAAAATAATTTAAAATATGTAAGTTTGAATGAATAAAGTAATCGAAAGAATGAATAGAGTATGTGAAATATTAATGAAAAAATAGGTGATAGATTTTTCATGATGAGAAGTTGAGATTGAGATAGATCAAAAAACAATAACGGAAGTTGAATTGGGATGGAGGGAGTATATTGTTTGAAGGAACATTCAAGGAATCAAAGTTTCAATTAACGAAACAAACCATATGTGGCAAGCGATTAAACCCACAAAATCTGGTTAAAACACCTAAAAATACCTTGCCAAACAGCCTAAATTTGCACTACATCACTCCATATAATAATACATTATGGTCTTTGTACACTTATAATTTTCATAATCAATTTTGTCATCTTCCATTTTAACATGCCATTGCAAACTACATTTTCTTACTAGCTGGTACAGAAAAAGGGAAAGTCAGACGCGTTTATCAAGTTCAATCAACTAGCTATTGCTTCTTAGTTTCAATATAAGTAATTGACAGCTTCAAGTTTATACTTTTTCACAATAAAGATAATGTTTTATAAAACCCGTATATAACTAATTTAAAAATAGATGGAGTGATACTGTCAAGAAGAACATGATCTTTTGAAACAAACACCCATTTCGTTAATAAAATGCATATTCTTTCTATCATGAAAAGCACAATGATCTTAATTAAACACCATATATTTTCGGTAATAATCCAAACGTATGTCCGTCTTTTTTATTTTTCAGTAGTCCGTCTCTTAAAAACTTACTCTTTTATAATTGAAAGTAGCAGTGGTGGAATTTAATTTAAGTCGGATAAGATTTGGTTTATTTGCAAATCATTATTAAAATTAATTTTAGCTGGGTTAAAATACAAAATAATCACTGAACCAGCAACAAATTAATTACTAGCTGGGTTTGACGGGTTTATCATGAGTAACCATTATGTTCAACATAATCATCCCCGTGCCAATTTGTACATATAACATATCGTACATAGCTCAAGTACAGAACCTCGAAACGGAAGTATCAAGCAAAAAGAGCAGCTAGCTAAAAAAATTACGGCACTTCTCACAAATAAAGTATAATAGTTTTAGGGGCGGTATATGTAATTTTCTCATTTTACATATTTACTCTCAAGTATAATATATACTCCCTCCGTACTGATATTATCTTTCTGCGCCTGGACACTAGATTTAAGAGAAAAGTTCATAAAGTAGGAGAGCTAATGATAAAGTATGGCAAATAGTGAATAAAGTAGGAGGGATAGTGTATAAAGTAGAAGATAGATTTTCTATTTAAGGAATGAGAAATTGAAATTGTAACGTTCCAAAATGGAATGCGGGAAGTTGAAATTAGGACGGAGGGAGTATAAGATTAAAAACATTGATAACACCAAATATTTGAAAAAAAAAAATTCAAAAATATATATAAATAAAACTATAAAAGTGGAAAAAATCATGCCAATAAGACTCGAGTCCTGGGCCTTTTACTTAAAAACTGACATATATATGTACAAAATTGAAACTAAAAGAATAAAAGAATAAGATTAACATGTGGGATTTAAATTTAACTGAAAAGTTTAGTGAAGTTTGAACCAAGTTCTTTGGGTTTTATATATAGTTAGAGAAACAGGATCTCGGGGAGCCATGTCTAAGAAGATGAATTCATAGCCGCATCAAATCATTTCAACAATTCTTTACAAAATATGTGTCCACAGAAGTTGACATTTTTTTAGCGCACGTTAAACGTACACAAGATGGATCATCCTAAATAGTATCATACAAAATTATTTATAGCATTTTCCAATAAAAATTCCCAAAACTCTTACAACTCCTACTTGGACTATTTATGTAACGCTCTAAAGTTCCAAGTTAAGTTTTAAAGAGTTTAAAGGGATTGAGAACGCTACTCATACCAATTGCACATTTATTTTCGGAAATCCATCCATAAGAACTCCAGAGTTAAGCGTGCTTGCTATGGAGCAATTTTAGGATGGGTGACCAACTGATAAATCTCCCGATTCACATACGAGTGATGACAAAGTGTGTGGGAAAGGACCCGAAAGAGTTGTCCATAAGTAACCGTGTCGATCCAAAGGGTCGGGGTTCGATCGATTAGTGGACGAGTCATTACAATTTAGTTAATGCACTAGTCATATTTAATAGTTATAACTCGAGGGGGGGGGGGGGGGGGAGCTAGACGCCTTCATGTCAGAGTTGTTAATGCTCCAAATCAGAGTTGTTCGGTTTGAAGCTTTAACGGCTCCAAGTTGGAGCTGTTGACAACTCCGACTTGGAGTTGCACAACTTATGAGCTTCATGTCAGAGTTTTTGACGACTCTGACTTGGAGCTCTAATAGCTCCATGTCAGGGATGTTAAGGCTCCAAATTCTATTTTCTTGGAGACCTATAACATGTAGTTGAACAATTTAGTCTTTGTGGAGTTTAATTGATGTTAAAGTTTGATAGGCACTGATTTGAGCTTTTTCAGGAAAGATTTGTGTGAGCTATGGAGAATCATATTAAGACTAGGCACTTGGGTTGCAATAAAATGAATAAAGGAGTAAGAAGAAAAGAGAAAAATAAACAATTAAAGAAAGTAAAAATCAATAATATGGATGGCATTTTCGTGGATACTGCAAACTCTCTCCTCCACATCACTAAAATGGTAGGCCATGTCATCACATTCGTTGACTTTTGAGGCTATATGTAATTACAAAAAAATTTATGTGTAAAATTTGAATGTATCTGTAATACTTTAAATAGTAAGGGGCGAGGGACAAGTGGGCCAATTGCAGGGGTGGTATATGTAAATTTCCCTTATTATATGAGAAATTAGTAAATGTCCGCATTTAACGAGGTTATTTGAGATAATGAGAATGAGCATGGATGAGATTATTCCCAAAAATTAATATAAATAAAAAAAAATTGAAACAAAACTTGAATTTCATATCAAATTGAAGATTGAAATTTTGAGATAAGCCGGTGTTGTTATTCTACTATAATTTGAAAAGGATTGTGTCAGAGATATTATTTCACATATTTACAACAACATTGTATTTGCTGCAATGATTTCGTAAAAATTAATCAATACGATTAACAGCTCAGGAATGCCTAACCATATGATCGTACTGAAGGTTTCATCTGTAAACATGCTTTTATGGAATCACGGTTAGACTTTCGAGTAGTGCGATCTCATAAAATTTTAGTTCATAACTAAGATGGTCTGTATAGTATATGAGATTAATCAATATGATATGTCATAATGCTCGGTGATATTGTTGAGTGCTTAAATATGGACAACATAAACAACATGGATGATGCTGCTAATAAATTACTATTGACTATAATTAAAAAAAAATCATTCAATCCGACACTAACCGGTTTAAACCGACGGGGTGGAACCCTATAAATATCAAAATGAGTTTCCGACCGATACCCGTTAAATGTTAATTAACGGATATGGGTGGACTCCAAGTTCAATACCAAAAAAAGCGCATACCATATATAACTAATCAGGTAAGGCGACCAACAACCTTGTCCCGCGGGTGGACCCCACGCCCCACCCAAAAAAATAAATTTATTGTTTTAATAAATCATTTTCCATACGTTCCGACGATTTTAACTGGGGGGGGGGGGGTGACTGGTCTCAACGCCCCTTCGTGCACGAGTGAGGACAAAGTGAGCAGGAAAGGACCTGTGTTGTTACATTGGAGACAACATATCACTCAAAGAGCTTCCCATGAGTAACCGTCCCAGCCCAAAGGACGGGGCTCGATTGAATAATGGTCGGGTCGTTACTTGTTTATACTTAATTATTTTTTACCATACCCGTCGAGTATCGACGGGTCATAAACTAGTTTCTCACATGCAAATACATTTTCCTTTTTCCTCTCAACTTGATAAAGCTAATGACACAACTCAATTCATGGTCAAAGCACAATTAAAGAAGTTAGAAGGTAATAAATCTCACTCGCTCTTCTCCCTTTCAATTTTATTTATAAATCTTCAATGTCTTCCACACTAACACATCTAAGACATTCAATACTTTCAATACTTTCTAGGGGTTGAACTTGTTAACCCACATTCTAATTGGAAAAGGAACAATCCAAACCTTTATGAAGAAGGGTGATAAGGTGGGTTAAAAGTTATTATTAAAAAACTAGTACTTAATCTTGATACATGCATGTGTTCTTGATGAAATCTTGATCATTTTTCCCTTACAATTAAATTAGTCGCGCAATTACTTGCATGATGATTTTGAAGTAGCAGAAGCTCAAATCTTGAAAATTCTCAAACCCCGTAAGTAATCTGCCTTGTTTTTGTAAAATGCAAAATAAATACTTTTCTTTGTTTGTTGATGTTGCGAATTTAAATACACATGTAAAACATTATCATTCAACTATGAGATTTGGAATAAGGTTAAAAACAGATTTAGTGAATTAATTAAAATTCACAAAAGATTCATCATTTACAATGTTGACAGAATATGGTACTGTTAGTAAAACCCCAAAATACCTTATGTAAAATGATAAAATCGGCCTTAATCACTGGACAATGAAAGATCTATGAGAAATAGAGATTTTCCAACATGAATCATGATATTTGGAGTGGTATAAAATAGTTTGTGAATATTTTTCCATTATTCCTCCTTGTAGAAGCAGCCTAGGGAGGTAATATATAGACTATATAGGAGTTTTAGATTCAAAAGTATGTTACCATACAAAAATGAGGAACATCAGATTTAAGAGAGTTTGACCACCGAAATGTGTTTTAAAACGAGGAACAAGTAAGCTGGCAGAATCGGGAGATTCAAAAGCGAACTTGAATTCGTAGTTTATCGCACGGATAACTTCAATGACCTAATTAAACAGTTATAACTGACTTAAGATAAGTAATAAATCGTTTTGGAATGGATTTGACCTTAGGGGTTAACCTACCTTAAATGGCAACTAGAGTAATACGAGGAGGCGATTTGGATCGTCGCACCTCTAACAATACATTTTCAATTATTTTATATGCCGATAATACGTCCAAAACAAGATGAAGGAAAAGAAGTTTTAATAACAATAATAAGAATCATAATAATAAACGAGGGTGACAACCTCGCGTAAAAAGAGATTCAGACGAGGGTGACAACGTCGCGTAAAAAGAGATTCAGGCGATGGTGGAAACTTCGCGTAAAAAGAGTCCTTAATTAAAAGAAGAATAGTCGCTAAGTATCATGCGAAGCGAAGTGCTACATCGCGCATTTGCGGTGGGAGCCACCTCTCAAGTCCATAGGGGACACCTCTAAAGGACTGACCTATAATGTTTGTAATGATCCACTATTTGAGTTAGGGCAGTCTCTAAGTGCCATGTGGAACGAATTGCTACATCGCACATTTGGGGTGGGAGGCACCTCTCGAGTTCGTATGGGTCACCTCTAGAGGACTGACCCTTAATGATTAATTACAATAACTGAATATATCTTGTTGGGATAAAACTCCCGACCTAGATGTTAAATCAAAGAAGGGCTTTTCTACCGTCAGACAAGGTTTCGCCCTGCCTGACAACAGGCATCGCCCAAGAGCAATTTAATTTTTTAATTTTTTTTATTTCAAATTAAATGTAAAAAGACTGAAATACCCATCAAATAATAAAATTTAAAGTTATTAAAATAAATCACAATATATTTAGGATGGGCCGGGCCGTTACCACTGGGCTCCACCGTCCGGGCTGGGCCGGAATTTAAGCCCAGATAGACCTGACCCGAAATTCAGTAGGGCCACCTCCTGGGCCTCGCACGTGTGGGCCTTCTACCAATCGTCCAGCCCACGCTTGTGTGAGCCCTCTATATTAAAAAGAAAGTTAATGATGCAGTTAATGGGATTCAAACATGTGACCACATTGTTATAGAACGAAATGCTAACCAACTGGAGAAATATCTCAACTTGCTTTATTGTTGCCACAATTTAGAAATATATATGGCGAGAGAGATAAAAATTGAGAGAATATATGAAACTTGCACAAAACCCCCCCAATTAACATAAAGTTGCAAGAAACCCCCTAAAAAGCAATCTCCAGTCACACTAACGGGGTTTCGCGCTAACATTTCAATAACTCAGGGATTTGGCGCAATTTTAATAATTGAGGGGGTTTGGTGCTACTTTTGAATAACTCGAGGGGGTATTATGCAGTTTACTATAATTTCTTGGAACGCACTGCAGTTTGTTTGTTGTAGTGCAAGTACCCAAGTATGACTTTATTGGCTTGGTAATCTGATGTGAACCTGGAGTCGAGATACAGATTATGTCATGCCAGTTATCGCAAGGTCTGCAAGACTGCAACTAGGTACCATTAGTGTAGATTGTTCCATTGGCTCACCAGTAAAGAAGCTATGGTATACATAGTAACTGAAAGGAGAGGTAAGGAAGACTGATGTGGAGATAAGGAGTGTTACAACAATAGTTAGAGAAACATCAGGTTTCCTATCTGAACTGGGAAAGGAATAAAGAGTATTTGTTTTCTCTTTGAGCTGGGAAATGATTAAATCTTGTTTTACTAACTCAGGGTGATGTAGGAGGTGTAGGAAATCTTATATATACAGCCTTTGTCATGTTCATTAGACACAAGACAAGACAAGACAAGAGAATTGCTATTCCATAACGAAATCTTCTTATTCTTCTAGTTTGCGATTAAACTCTGTTTTCTCGATTATCTGTCAATCGACATTGTTAGGATTGGTTGTATCTTTGTCATTGCATTGGTCAATAAAAGAATCTCTAGTTTTCTCCCATGGACGTAGGCATTCGCCGAACCACGTAAATCGTCGTGTTTTGATTGTTGATATAACAGTCGTAGTGATTGTTGCTATAACATTCATCGATTGTTTTGTTGTGGTTTGAGTTGATTGATCATTATTGTTAGTGATCGAGTTTCAAGAACATTACGCAACAATTGGCGCCGTTTGTGGGAAGAAGGAACAATCAACTCAGGAGCGGTTATGGCGACAATGGCAAGGTTTGACATCGAGAAGCTTACAGATAAAATTGATTTCTCATTATGGAAGGCAAAGATGGAGGCTCTACTAGTTCAACAGGGATTAGAGTAGGCGTTGCTTGGAGATGCCGGATTTCCTAAGGATTTTGATGCGGCTGAGAAGGCGTGCATCATAGGAAAGGCAAGGAGCTCGCTGATTTTGTCTTTGGGAGATAAAGTCTTGGTAGAGGTGATTAAGGAGAAGACTACTAAGGATGTTTGGGATAAATTGGAATCCCTTTATCGGTGAAGTCTTCTGCAAGTAAGATGCACCTGAAACAAAAACTCTTCTCATTCAAGATGAGAGCTGATAGATCAATCATTGATCAGCTGGATGAATTCAACAAGCTGTGCATGGACATTGAATCTTTGGAAGTAAAGGTTGAAGACAATGACAAGGCAATGATATTGTTGAACTCTCTACCCAAAAGCTATGAACACTTCATTGATGCTATTGTTATGACCAAACCAGATGACCTTACAGTTGCAGATGTTGAAAAGGCATTAAGGAATAAGATGGATCAAAAGAATGTGAGCAACCAACCTGATCCTGCAGCTGAGAGCTTGTTTGTCAAGCAAGCATGGAACAAACATCAAGCTGGTAAAAGAAAGACATCTGGCAGGCCAAAACAACAACTGAAGGAGTCCAAGTTTGGTGGGAATAGCAACACAGAGAAGAGGGCATGTTTCTACTGCAAGAAACCAGGTCACCTGATGAAGGATTGTTACTTGTTAAAGAAGAAGGAGAGAAGAGGAAAGGCACCTGAGCAAGGTGGAGCCAATACTGCAGATCTTACAGAATCCTCAGATACCTTTGATAATGCTGAGGTACTCTCTATAACTGAGTCTAAGTCTGGATTAAATTGGTTTCTAGATTCAGGGTGTTCATTCCATATATGTCCTATAAAAGAGTGGTTCGAGGATTTCAAGCATGGAAACAGGGATAATATATTGTTGGGAGATGATTATGCTTATGGTATCAAAGGAACTGGTAACATAAGGCTGAAAATGCATGATGGTGTCATTAGGATTCTTACCAATGTTAGATACATACCTGCTTTGAAAAGGCACTTGATATCTCTAGGAACTCTTGATAAGATGGGATATAAGTATGGGTCTGAGAATGGTGTTAGGCAAGTCATGAAGGGGAATACACCAGTTATCAAAGCAAACCTCATTAATGGTCTGTATATCATGCAAGGAGAAGTGGTGTCTGGTATGGCATCTGTTGTTTCAAGTGTTTGTACAACTGTTAGTGCAACTATTACTGCAACAATGGATAAGACACAAATGTGGCATGAGAGGTTACCTCATATCAGTGAAAAGGGACTGAAGGAGTTGTCAAAGCAAGATGTTCTAGGTGGTGATAAAGTGTCTAAGCTGAGTTTCTGTGAGAATTGCGTTCTTGGTAAGGCTCACAAGACAAGTTATGAAACTGGAAAGCACACAACTAAAGCACATTTGGATTATGTTCACTCCGATTTATGGGGACCTGCTAGGCCTGAGACATTGAATGGAGGGAAGTATTACATGTCTATCATTGATGATTACTCAAGGAAGGCATGGCTCATGGTGTTGAAATCTAAGGATGAAGCATTCTCTAAGTTTAGAGATTGGCTGATTGAGATTGAGAATCAGACTGGGAGGAAGCTAAGGTATCTCAGGACTGACAATGGGCTGGAATATCTATCAGGAGAGTTCAATGATTTTTGCAGGAAAAGGGGTATAATCAGGCACAAGACTATACCAGGAACCCCTCAACAAAATGGAGTTGCAGAGAGATACAATAGAACAATCTTGGAGAGGATAAGATGCATGCTTATCAGTTCTGGACTCTCAAAGGGATTTTGGGGAGAAGCTGCAGATACAGCTTGCTATTTGATAAATAGAAGTCCCATTTCTGCACTGAATTTCAAAACACCTGAGGAAGTATGGTCTGGACATAATCCTAGATATGATCACTTGAAGGTGTTTGGGTGTTTGGGTCTTGTTCACACCAAACAAGACAAGTTAGATGCAAGAGCATTGAAGTGTGTGTTTCTGGGATATCCAACTGGGGTAAAGGGCTACAAGCTTTGGAGTATTGATCAGAAGAAGTGTAGGGATGTTACTTTCAATGAGAGAATTATGCCTCTCAAACCTCAGTTTGAATTAGGAACAAAGCCATTGGTTTATGATACACAAGTACTTGACACTTTTGTACATGAAACTGGGGAATCTTCAGGCACTGTTAGTGCAACTGTTGATCCAAATGTTGCTGCAACAGTCACATACAGAACAAGGAGAACTGGCAGACAAGCACCTAACTTGTATGGTTTTGGAAGAGTAGGGAAGTCCTACATGGTCTCTTATGCTCTGAGCGTCGAAGAAGAGGTTAATTATGCAGAACCAAATAGCTACCATGAAGCAGTCACTTGTAAAGAGAAGTTATTATGGATGGAAGCCATTAAGGAAGAATTGGAATCTCTATATGTTAGGAATATCTGTTTAGATTTTGATCAGCAACCTAATGACTTATCTTAGCTCAGAAAGGTGGTTAGTACTCTTGGTTCACTTGAACACTGTAAAAGAGGAAAATTACTAAGTATGTTAGTCTAGCAAATCTTGTATAGGATGTTAGGTCTCTGAATGTAATTTTTTATATCTTTGAAGAAGACCAAGAAGAAGGCATCCGACAGAAGAGTTCAACAAATTTGAAGATTTGAAGACTGCACAAGATTGCTAAAGACAAAGGAAATTGGTCTCATCAGATACCTATGTCCAGATATCTTAAAGAAACAAGTGTTTTTTAATAAACAGGTTTCACAAAAAGATATCTGAGAACACAAGGTTTCTGAACGAGGAAAAGTGCCCACAGATACCTACACTCAGATACCTTGGATAAAACTATGTTTCTGGGAAACAATGTTTCAACAGGTATCTGGAGATGAGAAGGTCTCTGGAAAGGGACATGCAATGCTTCAGAAAGCGTGCATAGTTCCGTTGGCACTACATGACAAAAATAGTACAGTGCAATAAATGCGCAGACAGAGACATCTGAACAAAAGAGAAAATCTCTGAAAAGAGACAACGTCTTATGCAATACTATTTACAGATATCAATAGTTTGAATTTCATTAAGCCTAACGGATACTATTCAAACGGCATGATTTTCAACTATAAATATCAACACTTAGAATGCTTGAAATAAACACCAAGAACTTACACTGAACATACAGAACGAACTTACTCTTTCAAGCATACAAGCCTTCATCCTACTTACTCTTTAGCTTACAGTTGCGACTAAGCACTTGATTTCTAAGTAGCACGAAAGTTCTAAGTGTCATGATCCTTAATAAGCATTGCTATCTGTGAAGGAGTTGAATCAAAAGACCAAGCATCTGAGTTTCATTCTCTAGAACATTTAACATAGACTTGGGTCACTAAAGAACATATCACCACACATTGTGAAGTGTGTTAAGTGATTCTTGTTCTATAGAGTATTCCTAAATAACTGAAAAGTTAGTAAGACTACTTACCTGATAAACCATCATAACCAACACCTCAAACGGCGTGCAGTACAGGAAGTACTTAGTTTGGGAAACTAAGTGTTAGGAATATCTGTTAGTATTTTGATCACTCATCACATGTTCTTATCTTAGCCAGAAAGGTGATTAAGTGCTCTTGGTTCACTTGAACATTGTAAAAGAGGAAATCACTGAGTATGATTAGTCTAGTAAATCTTGTATTAGGATTATAGGTCTTTGAATGTAGTTTTTATTTCAAGAAGACCATGAAGATCAATCCTAGCAATGGAGCTTTTCTGAAGATTAGAAGACTGAAGATTGCACAAGGTTTATGAAGACACAAAGGTTTAGTCTAACTCAGAAAGACTATGTCCCTAATCCTTTCTTAAGTATATTAACTTATTTTCGGGATATGATTCTGGACATATGACATCATGAGTATGGAGCATGCAAGCCATCAGAAAGGCTCATGTATCCGTTGAGACTAAAGGACAATGAACAGTACTATGCATTAAATGCATCGCGAAATGCCGCAAAAGCGATCCTCTCGAAAAATGAGATAGTGACTTCTGAGTACATAGTTCAAGATATAAACGGATATAATTTGATAGAGAGCACAACGGATACAATTCAAACGCCTCTCAAATTTATCTATATATATCACACACTTAGATGCTTGAAGAACATACCTTAGAACGTTCTATCTTGCAAACTTACCATCAAGCAAAGTATTCTCTCAAGCACTCTACTACCCTTTCTGAAAGCTTTCTGTTGCTTGAAGAATCACTAGTAGTTCTAAGTTGTCATGAACCTTAACAAGAGATTGTTATTCGTGAAAGAGTTGAACTATCAGATACCCTTTCTGAAGCTCATTCTCTAGAACGGACACCAATTACTTGGGTCAAGAAAGCGCATCGCCATCCACTGAACAAGTGTATTAAGTAGTCTTGTTCTATTAGGCTCTCTGAAAACATAACTGAAAAGTTATATGAGAAGCCTCTCTGACAAAACCTTATAACCAACACCATCAAGGCGTGGAGTAGAGGAAGTACTTGATTTGGGAAATCAGGGAATAACATCAAGGTTATCTGAGTAGAGGAAGTATTTAGCTCTAGGAGCTGGGGAATAACTCAGGGGGAACATTTGGTTGGGAACCATTTGTTTAGGAATCTTAGAATAGGATTATTGTAAGGTGAACTCAATTATTTGTTCTAGTGAATTTAGGTCTCAGAAAGACCGAAGTGGATTAGTTGGAGGATTACGCCACCTCCAGATACCACTATACTTGCTGTGTCATTTACCTTTCTGTATTTACATTTCAGCAAAGCACACACACATATTTATTGTTTCTACACTAACCTATCTTAAAGTCTTCCGCGCTCTGAATTTAAGTATCAGAAACCCCCATGTTTCTTAGAAACTGTGTTTATCGACAAAAGTTTTAAAAAGACTATTCACCCCCTCCCCCCCTCTAGTCTTTTACTTTGCCGTTATATGGACCAACACTAAGGAATAACTCCAAGGTTACTGAGCATATGAAGTACTTAGTTTGGAAAACTAAGGAACAACTCAAAGGTTTCTGAGTATAGGAAGTATTTGGCTGGGAGCCGGGGAATAACTCAGGGGGAACACTTGGTTGGGAACCTAGTGTATTTAGGAATCGAGAGAAGATATTTGTAAGGTGAACTCAATTATCTGTCTTAGTGGATTCCAGGTCTGAGAAAGGCCAAAGTGGACTAGTTGAAGGATTACGCCACCTTCAGATACCACTATAAAAGACGTGTTATTTACTTTCAGCAATTTACTTATCGTTCTCTTTATCCTACTAAGTATTTAAACACATTATATCTTGCTGAGCACGTGCACTTATCACAGAAAAGTCTTCCGCTCTCCGAAATTAAGTATCTGATATCTTCACAGATATCTGAGAAATTGTGTTTATCGACAAAAGTTGTAAAAGACTATTCACCCCCCCTTAGTCTTTTCCTTTGCCGTTATCTGGACCAACAAGTGGTATCAGAGCACGAGGTTCCCAAGCCTTCTGCACTGAACCTAGATCTCAGATAAGTGCCCACTAACTGCTTTTCACCTACACTTGATTTGTATGTTTAGTGTTTGCTGCAGGATGTCTTTAAGTGACGCTCCAATTCTCAAGCCAGAGAACTATGAGAAATGGAAGAACAACATGATGCTCCACCTAGAAGCCATCAGTGACGAAATGATCGAAGTAATAAAGAATGGCCCCATAGTCATTCAACAACTCAAGCAGGTCATGGAGGTTTCTAATGGTATAGAGAGTTCCCACTGATGAAGAACCAAGTGGTGGTTCCTCACAAATAGGTGCGTTGACCAGTGGAAGACCTACTGGTCGAGTTGTTTACGAGCCAAAGCCCAGGAGCTCTGGACAACGGAAGATGCCAAGAGAAATCGACTACATGGTCAGGCTCGCAATATCATCATACGTTCCACTCCAGAGCACATACAGTGTAAACTGTGGGGTGCAAAAACGGCGAAAGTGGCTTGGCAACTGATTGAAGAAATCTGTGCCGGCACTGAGAAAATAAACGAAAATAAGTTCGATGTTCTGAAGCTTAAATTCCAAAACTTTAAACAAGGTCCCACAGAGACTCTTGAAGAACTAGATTTCCGATTTGCAACACTGATGAGTGAAATGGATGCACTTGGTGAAAGTGAGAGATACTCTAACTCTGAAAAGGTTAAGACTATCGTGAAAAGCTTGAATCAAAACTGGGAACATACTAAGTACTTTTATTTTAACCAAGGAATGCCAAATATCACTCCAGTAGAACTTTTTTCTCATTTAGCTACTGTTAACTATGAAACCACTCAGAGAGAACAAATGATTGCTGAGAAAGTTCACAATGTTGCTTTAGTAACACAAGGTACTTCTGAAAAGAAGGATACCAAAGAAATGACTGAGGAAGATGCTATTGTTGTGAAGCAAATGAGAAAATATGTCAGTTGGGAGATTGAGAGAAGAAAAGCCAAAGAGAAGCTGAAAAAGCATCTAGGCTCAAACTATCACCAGTACAAAAATATGTAATCAAGCTCAAGCTTGGCCAAAGAAGCATCTAGTATCGAGAAAGCGTAAATCGAAACGATATCTGCTTTCTATTGTCGTAAACCCGTCATTTTAAAAGAGACTGCCCTGTTTTCAATAAGCTAAAGACAGGTGACAAGAAAGATAGAAGAAACTTCAAGAGAGGTCAGAGAGCTATGCTCATTGAAGAAAGGAAAAAGATTCAAATCCAACTGGATGCACTTGATATTGAGTCAGAATCTGAGGAAGAAGACTCAGATGACTCCAAACTACCTTTCTCCAGAATTATGTGGCATCACTCATGAATTGGTTGACTTTGGTCAAAAGAAAAGGGAATTATGTGGGGTTGCTGAGGAGATCTATCCAGATTGCTCCAACATTGAGCCTTGCCTAATGGATGACTCCAATTCATAAATTATGAGAGTGATGAGGAAGAAATCAGAGATTTATAATATCTCAGAAGAGAACTGGATCTCTACAAAAGAGAATTTCAAATGGTCCGAGCTAGAGCCGACATTTTTGAAGAAGAAAAGAATTCTCTTGAGAAGGAAAATTCACAATCACTCAAGATATCTGAGAAAAAGGATGCTGAAAATGCATTTCTCAAAGCACAGATATCTGAGACAGAGAAGTCACACGGAAAGGCAATGGATATACTCCAAAAGGAAATCAAAGATCTTCTTTCTGAAAATGAGGAACTCAAAAAGAAAGAACTATCTTTTCAATCCTATGCCAAAGCTAGTGAGACTCTTACTGAAGTACACTCTTATTTAAGAGATCCTTCAGAAAATGGAGGACTTGGGCTGAACACACAAATAAATAGTTCTACTACTCTGAATAAGAGTGACGAAAGAATAACATTTGTTAGTGCTCAGCAAGATGGTTCTCAAATAACCTACAACTTTGGTCAGAAAGCTAAGGTTGTTGACAAAGGAAAGGCAGTCGTGACCAAACCTTTGTGGGAAAAATAAGTCCAAAAGAAAACTGTTGGGAACGTTTCTGTAAAGAAACATAACACTGAAAAGTGTAATCACCCACAGTGCTATGTCTCTCAGAAAGGAAAAATTGCGGGAGCAGGCAAATTTTTCAACATCACGTTTCTGGAAAGAAAGACGTTCCAGAGACTAGCAAAGTTGTTGAGAAGAGAACTCAGATAGCACCAGGTGCTCGAAATGACATTGGCTATAAAGTCATCGGGAAACAACTCGCTCGTGAGTATAAACAAGAGCAAGAACGATGGATGAAAGCCAGGATTGCACATAGCAATCATCAGAGGTGGAAGAAAGAATAGGTTGCGACCACTCTGAATGCCAGGGCTAGAAGAAATCTGGCAAGGAAAGCTAAGTTTGCTGAAAAGCAGACTCAACAATTTGACAGGTATCTGAAAGCACCACGAGGAGCACCAAGGAACACACCAAGAAGGAAAATAGCTTTAAATGATGATGACACTAATCATTTACCTAAAATTCCTCCTTATGTTCCAATAAGACAAAAGAATACCCCAAGGAAGTTCATTCAGAAATGGATTCCTACAGGGAGATTCTTTAGTCCAGAAGGTTCCATTGTTGGAATGAGAACCTAACTCCATGTTTCCTATTTTGTGCAGAACACTCTGAAGAAGAACCCGAAGTGGCATTTTGATACTGGATGTGGGAAGCACATGACATGAGACAAAGCAAATCTGATTAACTACAGAAAATGCGATAAAGGACCAATTATTAGATTTGCTGGAGGAGATGAAAATCCAACCATAGGTTTTGGCAATCTGAAGCTTGGAGCTCTTACAATCTCTGAAGTACTACATGTAAAGGGATTGAAATATAATCTCCTAAGAATGAGTCAATTAGTAGACAAAGGGTACACTGTCAAAATCAAGTCAAAACTATGCAAAGTAATTGACAATGAGTCAAAGCAGACAGTCTTGGTTGCTAGGCGAAAAAGAAATCTTTATGTTGCTGACTGGGCATCTGCTACAACTGAAGAATGTCTCATGGTGAGTCAATCTGGCCACACTGAAGAAAACTGGCTATGACATAAAAAAATGAGTCACTTGAACTTCAAAACTCTGAACAAGCTAGCCAAGAAAGAATTGGTGGTTGGTTTACCCAAAATGGTATATAGAAAAGATGGTATATGCTCAGCTTGCCAAATGGGAAAATAATCCAAAACATCTTTCAAGTCTAAAACTAGACACTCCAGTGAAAGGCCACTGCAATTGGTAAATATGGATCTTTTTGAATCCTCTGTAACTAGCTATGCAGGAAAGAAGTATGGTCTGGTTGTTGTTGATGATTACTCAAGATTCACTTGGGTTGTATTTCTCAAACAAAAATCTGATGCAAGGGTTGAAATACCCAACTTGCTGAATAAGCTTGAAGTCAAGAAAAATGACAAGGTATCTGTAATCAGAATAGACCATGGTACTGAGTTTGTGAACCAGTACATAAAAGAGTTTTGTACCTGCAAAGGTATACAACATCAACTATCTTCAGTAAGGACACCACAACAAAATGGTGTTGCTGAAAGGAAGAATAGGACCCTAAAAGAAGCAGCAAGAACAATGCTTGTTGACACTGAAATAAGTGAAATCTATTGGGTTGAAGCTGTTAACACAGCCTGCTACACTCAAAATAGATGTTTGATTAACAAACATCATGACAAAACTCCTTATGAACTTTTGATTGGTAGACCCCCTAGTATCAAACATCTAAGGGTGTTTGGTTGTAGATGTTTTGTTCTTAACAATGGAAAAGAATACTTGAGAACATTTCAACCAAAAGCAGATGAAGAAGTATTTCTTGGTTATTCTCTGAATATCAAAGCCTACAGAATCTACAACAAAAGAACGCAAGAGATTGAAGAATCTGTTCATGTAGTTTTCTACGAAGGAAACAAGAAAGTACCCTTGAATGAAGAACTCTCAGATAGGTTCAAAGAACTAATGATTAAAGATTCTGAAGAAGAATCCTCAAAAGGAAACAACTCTGTCATTCACTTAGAGGATGACTCTGACGATGAAAAGCAACCATTGTTTAGTAACAACCAGATGACTCTAAGACATGATGAAGAATTTCCTATGAGAATTCCAGAAATGGAACAGGTTACTGAGAACCTTCATCATGAAGAGGTTTCTGAGAATGAGATTGCTGAAAATCCAATCCCAGATATCTCTAACACTGAAAAAAGTGTCAGATATCAATGGCATTTCTCGTGTGCCAGATATCTCAGATACTGCACAAGTATCCTGTCAAGATCATATTGATTCACATTCAGATCAAAATGATATTGATCCTACTAGTTCAAAACCCATTATGAAATTGATAAGAAATCATCTTGCCAAGGATGTGATTGGTCCTTTTGATCAAGGGGTTAGAACTAGGAGAGCAATTGCTGACTCTCTTTATGGATGTTTCATCTCAAATATTGAACCTAAAACCATAGAAGAACATTGAAGGATCAAGATTTGATCTCTGCAATGCAAGAAGAGTTGGATCAATTTGAGAGAAACAAAGTCTGGAAACTGGTTCCATTTGTTGATGGAATATCTGTAATTGGAACCAAGTGGGTTTTCAGAAACAAAATGAATGAGTCTGGTGATATAACCAGAAACAAAGTAAGGTTGGTTGCCAAGGGATTCACCCAGACTGAAGGACTAGATTTTGATGAGTCATATGCTCCAGTTGCAAGATTGGATGCAATTAGACTATTCTAGCATTTGCAGCTCATAATGACTTTAAAGTTTATCAAATGGATGTCAAAAGTGCATTCCTAAACGGTGAACTTGCTAAGGAAGTCTATGTTGAACAACCACCAGGCTTTGAGGTTTCCACAGAAAGTAGAATGGTTTATAAGCTTCAGAAAGCTCTGTATGGACTGAAACAGGCTCCAAGAGCATGGTATGATACTTCAGCCAAATACTTGCTGGAAAGTGGCTTCAAGAAAGGAGATGTTGATAAAACACTCTTTACTTTGAACCATGAAGGGAAACTACTTTTAGTTCAAGTATATGTTGATGACATTATATTTGGATCTAAAGACAAGCAACTTTGTGAAGACTTTGCTGAGCTCATGAAAAGTAAATTTGAGATGAGCATGATGGGAGAATTAAACTACTTCCTAGGATTGCAAGTCTAGCAACTTAATGATGGAATATTCATTAGTCAAACAAAATATGCAAAAGATATGCTCAACAAGTTTAATCTAAAGCCTTCTGAAAAGAATGCTAAGATACCTATGAGCATTGGAACCAAAATGACATATAGTGAATCTGACAAGAGTGTTGAAGAACACTAGTATAGGAAATTGATTGGGTCTCTACTGTACCTCACTGCAAGTAGACCTGATATTCAATATGCAGTTGGAGTATGTGCTAGATTTAAGACAAATCCAATGCAATCACACTACAACATTGCTATGAAAATATTAAGGTATGTAAAGGGTACTGTAGAAGTTGGATTGTGGTATCCAAAAGACAGTGGATTGAGTTTAGTTCGCTATTCTGATGCTGACTATGCTTGATCATTGCTTGATAGAAAAAGCACCTCAGGAACTTGTCAATTTCTTGGTGCCAGATTAATATCATGGTTCAGCAAGAAACAAAACTCAATTGCCACATCTACCACAGAGGCTGAATATATTTCTACTGGGTGTTGTGCTTCACAGATATTGTGGATACAACAACAACTCAGAGACTATGATATCAATGAAGAGAAAACTCCGATTTTCTGTGACAACACAAATGCTATTGCCATAACTCAGAATCCTAAGTTTCATGCAAGAACAAAGCACATTGATGTTAGACACCACTTCATTAGAGATCATGTTGAAAAAGGCAATATAGAGATACTCAAAATTGGTACTGAAGAACAACTTGCAGATATCTTTACAAAGCCTTTGCAAGAAAGCAGGTTCTTAACCTTGAGACATAGTCATGGGTTAATGGAGCTACCAAAGGAACTGAAAAGTTCCAATCTCTGAGACGGAAACTCAGAAAGGAGAAAGAAATCTGGAACAGGCATCCAGATATTCAAGGCAAAAAGGTATTTGAGACGGAAACTCATATACAAAAAGGAGCTAAAAGTGTGAGTGAAACAGGAACTCAGCATGATTGAGAAAGGAAAAGAAGAGATAAGATATCTGGAACAGGAATCCAGGATATCAAAGACAAAAGGTGAAACACATAGCAAAAACATATCTGAGACGGTGTTAGAAATATTTGTTAGTATTTTGATCACTCATCACATGTTCTTATCTTAGCCAGAAAGGTGATTAAGTACTCTTGGTTCACTTGAACGTTGTAAAAGAGGAAATCACTGAGTATGATTAGTCTAGTAAATCTTGTATTAGGATTATAGGTCTCTGAGTGTAATTTTTATTTCAAGAAGACCATGAAGATCAATCCTAGCAATGGAGCTTTTCTGAAGATTAGAAGACTAAAGATTGCACAAGATTTATGAAGACATAAAGGTTTAGTCTAACTCAGAAAGACTATGTCCTTAATCCTTCTTAAGTATATTAACTTACTTTCGAAATATGATTCTGGACATATGACATCATGAGTATGGAGCATGCAAGCCATCAGAAAGGCTCATGTATCCATTGAGACTAAAGGACAATGAACAATACTATGCATTAAATGCATCGGCAGAAATGCTGCAAAAAGCAAGTCCTCTCTGAAACAAGAGATAATGACTTCTGAGTACATAGTTTAAGATATAAACGGATATAATTTGATAGAGAGCACAACGGATACAAATTCAAACGCCTCTCAAATTTATCTATATATATCACACACTTAGATGCTTGAAGAACATACCTTAGAACGCTCTGTCTTGCAAAATTACCATCAAGCAAAGTATTCTCTCAAGCACTCTACTACCCTTTCTGAAAGCTTTCTGTTGCTTGAAGAATCACTAGTAGTTCTAAGTTGTCCTGAACCTTAACAAGAGATTGTTATTCGTGAAAGAGTTGAACTATTAGATACCCTTTCTGAAGCTCATTCTCCAGAACGGACATCAATTACTTGGGTCAGTAAAGAGCAGGCTGCCATCCACTGAACAAGTGTATTAAGTAGTCTCGTTCTGTTTGGCTCTCTGTAAACATAACTGAAAAGATATACGAGAAGCCTTTCTGACAAAACCTTATAACCAATACCATCAAGGCGTGGAGTAGAGGAAGTACTTGATTTGGGAAATCAGGGAATAACTCCAAGGTTATCTGAGTAGAGGAAGTACTTAGCTCTAGGAGCTGGGGAATAACTCAGGGGGAACATTTGGTTAGAAACCATTTGTTTAGGAATCTTAGAATAGGATTATTGTAAGGTGAACTCAATTATCTGTTCTAGTGAATTCTAGGTCTCAGAAAGACCGAAGTGGATTAGTTGGAGGATTACGCCACCTCCAGATACCACTATACTTGCTGTGTTATTTACCTTTTTGTATATACATTTCAGCAAAGCACACACACACATACTTCTTGTTTCTGCACTTACCTATCTTAAAGTCTTCCGATCTTTGAATTTAAGTATCACAAACCCCCAGGTTTCTGAGAAACTTTGTTTATCGACAAAAGTTTTAAAAGACTATTCACCCCCCCTCTAGTCTTTTACTTTGCCGTTATCTGGACCAACAAGTGGTATCAGAGCAGGAGGTTCACAAGCCTTCTGCACTGAACCGAGATCCCCAGACAGGTGAAGAAACTTTGTCCCTCTCTGAGGACTATATAATCTATGTATTAAGTGTGCAGGTATGTCTCTGAGTGATGCGCCCATTCTGAAACCAGAAAACTACGAGAAATGGAAGAACAACATGATGCTCCATCTGGAGGCCATTAGTGATGAGATGATCTATGTCATCAATGAAGGGCCTATCAAAATTAGACAACTCAAACAAGTTACTGAGGTGTCTGATGGAAGAAAAGCCTCAGACAAGGAAGATGAAAGCGAGGATATGGCTGCTAGTGATAGTGGTCATGTTGCTCGTGGAAGCATTATGTATGAAGACAAGCCAAGAGAGCTCTGGACATCTGAAGATGCCAAGAGACACAGCGTTGGTCCAGATAACGGCAAAGTAAAAGACTAGAGGGGGGGGGGGGTGAATAGTCTTTTAAAACTTTTGTCGATAAACACAGTTTCTCAGAAACCTGGGGGTTTCTGATACTTAAATTCAGAGCGCGGAAGACTTTAAGATAGATAAATGCAGAAACAATAAGTATGTGTGTGTGCTTTGCTGAAATGTAAATACAGAAAGGTAAATGACACAGCAAGTATAGTGGTATCTGGAGGTGGCGTAATCCTCCAACTAATCCACTTCGGTCTTTCTGAGACCTAGAATTCACTAGAACAGATAATTGAGTTCACCTTACAATAATCCTATTCTAAGATTCTTAAACAAATGGTTCCCAACCAAATGTTCCCCCTGAGTTATTCCCCAGCTCCTAGAGCTAAGTACTTCCTCTACTCAGATAACCTTGGAGTTATTCCTTGATTTCCTAAATCAAGTACTTCCTCTACTCCGCGCCTTGATGGTATTGGTTATAAGGTTTGTCAGAGAGGCTTCTCGTATAACTTTTCAGTTATATTTTTCAGAGAGCCTAATAGAACAAGACTACTTAATACACTTGTTCAGTGGATGGCAGTCTGCTCTTTACTGACCCAAGTAATTGATGTCCGTTCTGGAGAATGAGCTTCAGAAAGGGTATCTGATAGTTCAACTCTTTCACGAATAACAATCTCTTGTTAAGGTTCAAGGACAACTTAGAACTACTAGTGATTCTTCAAGCAACAGAAAGCTTTCAGAAAGGGTAGTAGAGTGCTTGAGAGAATACTTTGCTTGATGGTAAGTTTGCAAGATAGAGCGTTCTAAGGTATATTCTTCAAGCATCTGTGTGATATATATAGATAAATTTGAGAGGGGTTTGAATTGTATCCGTTGTGCTCTCTATCAAATTATATCCGTTTATATCTTGAACTATATACTCAGAAGTCACTATCTCATTTTTCAGAGAGGATCGCTTTTGAAAGATTACTGATGCATTTAATGCATAGTACTGTTCATTGTCCTTTAGTCTCAACGGATACATGAGTCTTTCTGATGGCTTGCATGCTCCATACTCATGATGTTATACGTCCAGAATCATATTTCAAAAGTAAGTTAACATACTTAAGAAAGTATTAAGGACATAGTCTTTCTGAGTTAGACTAAACCTTTGTGTCTTCATAAACCTTGTGCAATCTTCAGTCCTCTATTCTTCAGAAAAACTCCATTGCTAGGATTGATCTTCATGGTCTTCTTGGAATAAATAAATTACACTCAGAGATCTATAATCCTAATACAAGATTTACTAAACTAATCATACTCAGTGATTTCCTCTTTTACAATGTTCAAGTGAACCAAGAGTACTTAATCACCTTTCTGGCTAAGATAAGAATGAGTGATCAAAATACTAACAGATATTCCTAACAAATTTCCCCCTTTTTGATCAGTCATCCATGACTATATTTTAAGTCCTATTACAAAGTTGTAATCCTGGAAGAGAAAACAATCCACCACTTAATCATTTCAAATGATATTCAATTTTAGTTGAATTAAGTGCAGAAAGTAAACATCAACCAAATCACAAAAAGTGATCTTTGCTGATAAGTTGCCATCTATTAAAATTTATCTGAGAGTATGATCTTCAGATAGGTACAGTTTATAGAAAGAGATGCAACTTTTACATATAGAGAATTTTAGAAACAATCAGCAAGATTACAAAAAGTAATAAAACATACTAAGTAAATTAGAACAAAGGAGAGTCCAAGCTCCAAGAGAGTATTCTAATGTTACTAGTCTTCAAGTCTTCAGAAACGCAACTTGGTTTTAGACACCTCAAGTTCTTCAGCACCTTTTCTGGATCAGTTGACATGATCATCCACTTTTCTAAATTCTTGGACATAGTCATAAAGAATCCTTCTGACAGAAAGCTCTGTCTTTCTGGATAAGTCACATATTTCATGGTAACTCTTGCCAAGTTTGTGATTCTTCCGCAGAAAGTGTTTGACCCAGAAGTACTTTCCCAGACCCAGGCATGGTCTACTTGCAGCTGAGATAGGTTGAAATACTTGTATATTTCTTCCAGATAATGTATATCATCTAGGTATTCATCCAATGTCATATAGAATGACTCATAGGTTGAAACACCTAGTTTGTTCTTCCTGCTGTAGCCACCATCCAGTTTTCTTACCTTGTGTACATCATCAGGTTTTGGGTAAGGACAGGCAAAAGAAAGATCCATCTTTCTCGCTTCATTCCTCTTTTCTATTCAATGTTTAGCCAGGCATGAAGGTGCTCGAGGTTTTGACAATTAAACCTTCTCTCCATTTCGGATCTGGTTGAGGATGGGAGTTGGAAACTTATCATTGACAAGTAGATGTTGTAGTTCGAATCAATACCCTCTCTTGTTGGAATGCACCTATGAAGATTCTTCATTACTAGTCTTCATATACTCAATGTGGGCATCGATTGGCCTTTCTTGATGTGTTTCATTGTTTACTCGCCAACCGAAATCCCTTCTTGCTATTACATTTGGTGGCCTTACATCAGGAGATCCTCTAACCCTTTCTTCTGCCTTGAAATTTGTCTTTGGTGGATGTTCCTTGTATAGACTTGGTGTTGCCAGAAGGAGTTCTGGCTGCTAAGGGCTTTGCTGGCAGAGGAGGTTGTGAAGTAGTTGCTTGTCTTCTTCTCTTGTGAAGTGGATGTTCATCATAATCATCCTCATCATCATTGAAGTCCAAAATTGGAGACTTGCAGCTTTCTTGGCCTCTCACTTCTCCTTCTTCCTTTTCTTCTTCTTCAGAAGTCTTTTTCTCTTCTGAGATTCTAAAGGACTTGGTTCCCCTAGTGACCATACTTCTCAGCCTTCTGGCTGGTTGATCTGGAACAACTTCTTGACAGGGTGTCTCGGTGGTGTCCTTAATGACAAGTTGACTTGAGGAGGAGGATTTGATTGTTTTTATTTTCTTCCTCGCCTTTCTAAGGCATCTCTCTTCTTCCCTTAGTCATGAATGGTGACTCATGATAGCATAAGCTTGGAGAGAGTTTCAAAGTTTTTACGGAGATTGTTGTGCACGACCAATTCTTGAAGTTCCTTCTTGACTCTTTGTTACATCTAACGTTCTGCTCCTTTGTGTTGAGCTCTTCAAGTGGCCTTAGGATGGCGTTGGCTTGCAGAACAGCATGGCTGGCTTCATTCAATGTTGCATTAGCATTGTTACAATTCTCATCCCTGACCAACCCTAGGTCTTTCTGAGAGAGAGCTATGCTGGTTGCTCTGTTGAGTAAAGCAGCAGCCAATGGCTTCATCTCTTCTGGGACGGATTTTAGCACTTCTGTGTCTTGGGCAACTAGTGTCTTTCGAGTTCTAAAAAGACCTTTGTTCCTTGCAGTGCTCTTCACTTCTTGAACTACTTGGTGCGAGAGAATATATGAGGAGCAAGTAGGGCTCTTTGTCTGATGACAAGTCTCTCATCTTACCTTGATAATCAAGTTGTGGGTTTCAGCATCACTAACATAATCTTTTTCTTGAATTGTTTGCAGATTGACAACCTTCTTCCGCTTTCCATCAAGTGTGCTGGCCTTCTGAGAAGATGTAGAAGGTCTTTCTGATGCAGTCTCAGTATCATGCTCTTCATCATCATTGTCATCCATTGCATCTATTTCAGCAGCTGTGACAATAATGGCATTTTTCAAATTTCTTTACTCATCTAGGAGTGCCAATTCCTTGGCATTAGCTTCTTCGAGCTTCTTGATTTTAGCTTCCTTTTCATCAACAAGAGCTTGAGTCTCAATGTTGATTCTCTTCTCTTCTTCCAATACCTTTCTAAGTTGTTCAATCCTGAACTCAGCGGCTGAAATTTCTTCTATGGCATCATTGTGTTCAGCCTGTTGGGTATCTTGATGAGACTTGGGAGATGATGATGATGGGGCTTTCTGAGCACTTGAGGGAGTAGCCTTTTCTCCACTTTCTTTGCTGGCTTTCTGAATCCCGCCTTGTCCAGGTTGGGGATCATCATTCTGATCATCATCATCATCATCATCATCCTTTTTCTTTGCTTCTTGGTTTGGATGCTCAGAAGGAGGTTCTTGATAATCATTTTCGTCCATCTCCTCGTCATCTTCTGAAACCAGGTTGATCACATTTGGGAATGTAATCATCCTCCCATTAACTTCTTCTTGTTCGTGAGGATAAGTAGTGAGCTTCTTGGGCAAGGCGGGATGGTAACCATCGCCCTTGGTTTTAACATCCATGAGACTTGAAATCTGTTATAAGTCTTTGTGCTACTTCATGAATGAAGTCTTCATGCATCAGAGTGGCAAATGTGTAGGACTCTGTTGGGAACAATGCATGGATATAATCCTCCAGATTTAAGGCAATTGCTCTCTTTTCTGGGACGTCGATTACTCGGCTACTTGAAGGTCGACCTTTACGAGTTTACGCCATTATCTGAAGCACTTGAGATGTTTCTTTAAAGTGTTATACGGAAAGACTTGAGTAAATCAAGCGGCACTAGACTTGAGCACGAAAGAAAGGGATCAAGTTAGTTTTGTTCAAACCACTTGAGTTAGTATGTATGTGCAAAAGTAAGCTTTACGATCATACACAGTAGAAACACTAGGCTCATTATCATGTATACTTGCTTGGCAGAGGCCTCGAATACTTTGGTGTGAGAGAAGTTTTATCCTCATCAACCTTTCTTTCTGCTTGAACACGAGAATTAAAATCAAATATGTTTAGAAGCATTATGAGAAAAGATGTGTGGAAAAGTGCTTTACGAGACTTCACTTACTTCAGTGAGGAAGCTCGGTGACATCTTCTCGAAACCTTAGGGGTTTGGAACCTTTTCTGCGAATCTTGCTTGTTCGGATTTTAGTTTCCTTTGGAGGAGTTAACATTGTTTCTCCATCAATTGTTCTTGGTGAGCTGTAAGAACAAAGATAAAAGATTTAGTAGTGGTTTTTGCAGAGCATTCTTGAAGAAGACTATTACTGATTACTTACCTTCTCGTGAAGGCTCGATAAACACTTCTTGAAAGCTTTTACCTCTGGAATCTCTAGGTTTTGGGGTGTTGGTTCCACCACCACTACTTCCTCGATTAGACTGAAGAGACATTAAGAATATTAGAACATAAGATAAGAGCATTTTTAGTTATTTCTTGTTAGGAGATAACTTTACTACACAGGGACAGGCTCTTCTTGATGTTCTGAGGTTGGAGGAACCTCTTCTTGATTCAAGGGGGTGGACAAGTTTTGTTCCCCCTGAAAGTGTGTCTCCAGGTTGGCCTGTAACAAATCTGACTTATGAGTAACAAGTTAACATACAATTATGTTGACATGTTGAATCTGAACTATCTTTGTTACCTGAATAGAGTCAGGCTGATCATTGATCTCTTGGACTTGTGGTGATTCCACAGTCTCTCTGTGCTCATTGTTGTTCTCCTCTGCAGTATTATTCCGAGTCTCCTTCTTCTGGTCTACTCCTCTGCAGTATTATTCCGAGTCTCTCTGGAGCTTTCTCAGAAGGTTGAGACACATTGAGAAGGAGTAGACGGATAAGCATAATGCTGCGAGGAGAACAATGGCAGACTGAAAATGTGGAATCACACAGGGAGAGATCATTGATGAGAAATGAAGACATCATCAAGGCTGAAAAAGAGATGGTTTGAAGACAATTGAAAAGGAGATGAAAAATGAAAGAAGATCAAAGATGATGAAGTTGAAAGAAAGGATTGGTTCAGAAGGTGATGAGAAAAAGACTTCAAGAAGAAGAAAGGAAGGAAGATGAGACAGTGAAGGCCAAGATGATCATGTAATAGGACTTAAAAGATAGTCATGGATGACTGATCAAAAAGGGGGAAATTTGTTAGGAATATTTGTTAGTATTTTGATCACTCATCACATGTTCTTATCTTAGCCAGAAAGGTGATTAAGTACTCTTGGTTCACTTGAACGTTGTAAAAGAGGAAATCACTTAGTATGATTAGTCTAGTAAATCTTGTATTAGGATTATAGGTCTCTGAGTGTAATTTTTATTTCAAGAAGACCATGAAGATCAATCCTAGCAATGGAGCTTTTCTGAAGATTAGAAGACTAAAGATTGCACAAGATTTATGAAGACATAAAGGTTTAGTCTAACTCAGAAAGACTATGTCCTTAATCCTTCTTAAGTATATTAACTTACTTTCGAAATATGATTCTGGACATATGACATCATGAGTATGGAGCATGCAAGCCATCAGAAAGGCTCATGTATCCGTTGAGACTAAAGGACAATGAACGATTATGCATTAAATGCATCGGCAAATCTTTAAAAAGCAAGTCCTCTCTGAAACAAGAGATACTGACTTCTGAGTACATAGTTCAAGATATAAACGGATATAATTTGATAGAGAGCACAACGGATACAAATTCAAACGCCTCTCAAATTTATCTATATATATCACACACTTAGATGCTTGAAGAACATACCTTAGAACGCTCTATCTTGCAAAATTACCATCAAGCAAAGTATTCTCTCAAGCACTCTACTACCCTTCGAAAGCTTTCATTGCTTGAAGAATCACTAGTAGTTCTAAGTTGTCACGAACCTTAACAAGAGATTGTTATTCGTGAAAGAGTTGAACTATCGATACCCTTTCAAGCTCATTCTCCGGAGCGGACATCAATTACTTGGGTCGAAGAAGCGGTCGCCATCCACTGAACAAGTGTATTAAGTAGTCTCGTTCTGTTTGGCTCTCTGTAAACATAACCGAAAAGTTATACGAGAAGCCTTTCTGACAAAAGCTTATAACCAATACCATCAAGGCGTGGAGTAGAGGAAGTACTTGATTTGGGAAATCAGGGAATAACTCCAAGGTTATCTGAGTAGAGGAAGTACTTAGCTCTAGGAGCTGGGGAATAACTCAGGGGGAACATTTGGTTGGGAACCATTTGTTTAGGAATCTTAGAATAGGATTATTGTAAGGTGAACTCAATTATCTGTTCTAGTAAATTCTAGGTCTCAGAAAGACCGAAGTGGATTAGTTGGAGGATTACGCCACCTCCAGATACCACTATACTTGATGTGTCATTTACCTTTCTGTATTTATATTTCAGCAAAGCACACACACAAATACTTATTGTTTCTGCACTTACCTATCTTAAAGTCTTTCACGCTCTGAATTTAAGTATCAGAAAGCCCCAGGTTTCTGAGAAACTGTGTTTATCGACAAAAGTTTTAAAAGACTATTCACCCCCCCCCCTCTAGTCTTTTACTTTGCCGTTATCTGGATCAACAGACGGGTACTCAGATATCAAAGGTTAAAGGGTAAAATGGCTATTTGAAGATTTCTGAGACAGGTACTCAGATATCTAGATCACCTAGTGAGGGGGAACACAAAAGAGAAATGTGGTACAACTGTATTCAGTCAACTACATCTCTGGTGTTTTGTATCTTTCCATTTATATGTTAAGTTACACACAGTCTCTAAACTGACTACATAAGTCCAAAGACTGTCCCCTAGTCACAGAAAAGAGATGTGATTCAGAAAGCTTTACGCCAAATTTTATTAATTGGGCACAATTACAATTACTGATTGTGATCATTGCTGAAGAAGCAATCGTGACCCTTGATGAAATGGGTGTTTGATTTTAACGGACGAGATTAATTCTCGGTAAATTAGTGGACTGTAAAAACTCAAACGTGGCCCACTAAGCATTTAATGAAAAACGAATTTTACCCATGTCTATCTGCATTTGCACAAATACATATGTACAAAATCAATTTTTATGTATATGTCTGTTGAGAGTAATATGCTATATATATATATAGGATTTTGGCAAAAGAAATCACTTTCGCCTAATCCAACATTCTTACTTACACAAAAATAGCAAAAACCTTTCAAAGTTTTCTGCAAATCTCTGTTCTTCACTTAGTTATTCTGCAAAGAATCACTAAACTCACATCTTAATCTCTTTCCAACTTTCAAAAACTTTTACATTTAAAGAGATGGCTCCAAAACGTGCTTCTAACCAGAAATCCCAAGCTACTACCTCTGGTACTGCTGAAAAGCAATCACCAGTGTTGGTTATAACAAATAATCGGTTGATTAGAGAATTCAATCCTGATCATGGACGTCAAATCACATGATGATTTGGGGTGGTGCCATGATTGAGGAATACCTTGTTGCTGCAATAGAAAACCAGGCTGACAGGAAGTTGGTACTTGATATGCTTGAAAAGGCACAAATCAAGGACTTTCTATTTGCTTTTCCCAGTGGAGTTTCTTCACTGGATGTCCTGGAGTTTTACAACAACTCCACGATTATTTCCAAAGTCTCTGAAGGCACTGAGACAGTGTCTATCAAGACTAAAGTCCAAGGACAGGAAATCCTGTTGGGCCAAAGCTTTTTCGAATTTGTTTGAACTTCAAAATCTTGGAAAGGATTTTGAAATTGACTGAGATGAAGATCTCCTTGAGGGTGTCAAAAATCTCTGATGATGTGTGTGATCTTGACAAGCCAGACACACCCATAGACTTTAAGCTTGCTGACATAAGGACCAGACATCTGTTGGTCCACTGGGATGTGTTGGCATGTATCCTTCACAGATGCTTTGATGGTCTACAAGGAGGAGCTAACCAGATAAGCCAAGAACGCTGGATGATGATGTTCTTGTTGAATCAACAAAATAAGAGGCTGGAAAACCCTTTTAATTGGGGGAAGTACGCCTTCATGAAATTTGTAAAGAAGATACAAGGCTTTGAGCCTAAAATCGTTAAGGGCCTTGTTGAACCAAAAGCCACAGTAAGCTATGGATTGAAGATATGCTACTTACTGGAGTGTCTTGGCATTGAGCTCAGAGAGACGGCAGACATTGCCAACAGTAACCTACTCTACAAATATGAGTATACAAACATGATGAAAAAGGTTACTGCATCTCAGAAAGGTTCCAAGAAATGAAAGACTGATGAGGTATCTAAGGGTTCCGTTGCGACCAAAAAGCCCAGAACTTCACTAAAGAAGTATGCTGGCAAATCAAAAGGCATACCCATTGTGAATGCCGACTCTCAGATATCTGCCGTCATTGCTGATGAACTCATCAATGCTGCTAAGACCACAGCTGATGAACTCATCAATGCTGCAGAGTGCCTTGCTGATGAACTTATCAATGCTGATAAAGGCAGTGAGAAACTTCAAACACTCTCTGAAGCGGCGAGGATTGTTGATAATTGATCCAGTTCGATAAGGAATCAAGATGAGGGAAGCCATAATCCCCAATGTTGTTGAAAGAGCAACAAGTCACGAGGTTCTTGAGAAATGACTAGTTCAAAGGTTGCTGAAGAAGCAACTGTGTCCAAGGTCACTGGACAAAACACACCATCAGAGCAAGTAACACTTAAACATATTGAAGATGCTCTTATGAGTGGCAACTTAGTCTGCCATTGCCTCAACACTTAAAAATCTGTCTCAAGCAGATCTGGATAGGCCCCATACAACATCACCTTCTTCATCCAAATCAGAATCACCACACCAACCACAACAGCCAATAGTGGATGCTGTTGAGATATACTTGAGTTACAGCATGAGATACCAGCATCTTTCCTTGCTGAAGAAAATCCTGTAAATGAGCAGGTTCCCAAACTCAATGAGAGGGATCAAACTGAGGCATCTGCTCAGAATGATCAACCAGGGGACGCAACTGAGTTGCACACTCAAGAAATGTCCGAAGTACCTCAAACTTCCAACAAAGAAGTGGTCCAAGAACAACAAGACCAACGCATGGAAACTTCACAAGTCCCAGAGACCAGTCAGCCTGACAAAGCTCAGGTAGCTGAATGGTTTAACTCTCTACCTGTGATAACTTATGCTTAAATCTTGTTACTTATTGAAATATCTTTGTTACAGGCTGAATTAGAAACACAAGAACAAGAGGAAGCTGGAAAGCTTGCCTCAGAGACTGAGAAGGAGGCCACCACAGCCTCATCTCTTAAGGAATCTGAGCCTGTGCTACAGGTGATAGAGAGTTCCTTAAGATATAACTTTTCAGATATCTATTGTATACACTTAACTAATTAAGTGACTGTTTCTAATAGGCTCCAACTGAGAAGAAAAATGATGAGGCTAAGAAGCCTAGCTCATCAGAGAATCAACTAGAGACTCACAAAGGCTCTGAGGAACAAGTATCTGAGCCTTCTATTGAGAAGGTATACATCTCAGATATCTATATTCTTCACAATGTTACTCTGATCATTTTTCTAAATACTTAACGCTTTCTACTCATAAGCTCAAACAGAAGTAGAAGTTGTTGGAGAATTGCCCATTCAATCCCCTCAACCAATGGAAATTGATGAGGCCACCAAGCCTTCATCACCAGAGAGAATACTAGAAACTGCACAAGTTTCTCAGAGACAAGTGTCTGAGCCTCCTACTGTGGAGCTAAAAAGCACACTGAGAGGACTTCACAAAATTCCCCTCCTCTATCTCCTCAGAAGTCTACACATCCATCTACCCAAAAAAAAGACTCTACTGAACAAGTAGTTGAGCACTCTGAGGACAACACTCAGAAAATATTGAATGCACAAGCCAGAGTTGCTCAACTCAAACAATTGTTGGAGGAAGAACAACAACTAAATCTTCAACTGGAAGAGAAGGTAGCTTAATCCAAAGCAAAGCTCTAAACGATTAAAGATCAAACCATCGAGGAAATGGAATCTTATGCTGAGATGAAAGAACTCTAGCTTGCTGTTCAGGCAATTGCTGAAGAATTAGATACTGAGCAAGTATCTGAAGACAAGCATGATGCTAAGGCTGCATCACCAAAAGAAGTACCATCCTCCTCACTGAAAGGAAAGAAGCCCATCTCTGAGATGGTTGTTGGGCTAGAAAATAGTGATGAAAATGCCCAAGAGGATGAAGATCACTGGGATGAAGACTCAGATGATAAAGAAGACAAAACCTTGGCAGAACATGCAAATGTTCACTTGGGAGTTTCTCACTTAAAGAGAAAATTGATAGCTCCACAAAGCTTCAGTAAGAAACCAAATCTCAACTCCCATGATTACATGGCCAGATACCAGGTTCTGGCAACTCTAAGAAAGGAGTTGTCTCATCAAAGTGAAGAAATAATTGCATCAGTCCCTGCTGAAATAAAGAAGTTCACTGAGTTAATCACTCAGAGAACAACAAGCTTGGTCATTGCTCAAAGAGACCTAGGCATGGTAAGGGATGATGACAATAATCTTGCTGAAAAGCCCTCAATGAGGCCAGCTATGCTGCTGGAAAAGCAGATGCTACTCAAGATCCACTGGCAGAGCTCACTGTTAAGGACACTGGACTTATCAAACAGAATCAGGAGCTCAAGGCTGAACTTCATAAGTTGGTTACTGCTTACAATTATCTACAAGGAAACTTTGAATCTCTTTCAGAATCCTTTGTGATACTTAGTCCGTCAACAATGACTAAGGGGGAAAAGTATCCAAGACAAGGGGAAGGTTCTGGTGCTCAGAAAGGAAGAGGAAACAAGAAGAAATCTTCCCAACCACCACTCAGAATCAATGAGCCCTCCTCAAGTCAAAATGCTTTACAAGTAGTAGTCACTACTCAACAACTTCCTGAAAAAGGAATGACAACAAGGGCCAGGGCACAGAAACCTCCAAGGAGTACCAAGGCTCCAAGGAGAAGACAAGTAAGAGGAATTGAAGAGTCTTCTAAAGAAGAAGAAGAAGAAGAAGAAGAAGAAGAAGAAGGCCAAATCAAATCCCACGACAATGAAGAAGGCTGCAAAATTTTCACAAGAATTGATCTTGATGATGATGATGAAGAAACTGATGAAGATGAAGCTCCTCTTCACAGAAAAAGAAAAAGGGTTGATAGCCTATATGAGCCCATAGCTGCAAAGCCTTTGGCAGCTAAAACACCCCCTGGAAATACCAAGTCAATCCAGGGTGGTTCATCAAGCAATCCCCCAAGGGAGAATTCAAGACAAGGAGGAACAGGCTGAGAGATGAACAAAGAAAACTTCAACTACCACTCAGGCCTGAAGAAGCCAAGATAGAGTATGTGAAGACCAACAATGACTCCTCTGTCTACAAGTGCATTAATCAGAAGAATGGCTACTGGATTCTGGAACTCAAGCACTTACTGGTAAATGAAAAATTTCTAGAACCAATCCATAAACAACCCATGGCATGGAGAAAAGACAAGCCAATCTTGATTAACACCAACCACATCAAAGCCTGGTTGAATTTTGAAGTAATTAAGAGAATAGAAGCCATGAAGAAGGACCTCTCTGATGATTGTCCTTATGGAAAGCCAGATGATGTGCACAGAATTCCCAACATCACTGGAACAGGCACGAGAGCAAGACTTGTTGTGGAACCCTATGAGTCTTTTTGCATGACTCAAGAGCAATACAAGGGTGACATAAGATATCTGAGGATTATTTATGAATATTTCAAGCTATCAGATATCAGAATTGAGCATGCCTGGAAATGGGGAAAGTATCTGTGGATCAAACACTTTGCCAAGAAGAATCCCACCAAAACCTACAAGGAAGTTTGTGGATTTGCCAGAAACACCGAGATGATAGTCAGGACCTTGCTCTATGACTACTCAGATGATATCAAAAGGTTTGGGAATAGGGAATTTGCCAACTGATCCATAGATCTGCTGATTGAAGACTTCAAGACTAGTTTATTAGGATGTCTACTTGGAGCTTGGTTACTCCTGTTATCCTAGTTTACTATGTAATTTTGTATCTTGATGACTGAGTTGTAATGTGTTTTATTTATTAAGTTATCTGTGAACTTTCTGTGTAACATATCTGATGAACCTACTGTCAGATATCAATCTTTAAAAAGATAACTTGTCAGCAAAGATCACACCTTGTAATTTGGTTGATGTTTACTTTCTGCACTTAATTAAAACGAATTGAAAAGATCATAACAAATGATTAAGTGTTGGATTGTTCCCTCTTCCAAGTTGTAATAGGTTTTAAAGATAGTCATCGTTGACTGATCAAAAAGGGAGAAATTTATTAGAAATATCTGTTTAGATTTTGATCAGCAACCTAATGATTTATCTTAGCTCAGATGGTGGTTAGTACTCTTGGTTCACTTGAACACTGTAAAAGAGGAAAATCACTAAGTATGTTAGTCTAGCAAATCTTGTATAGGATGTTAGGTCTCTGAATGTAATTTTTTATATCTTTGAAGAAGACCAAGAAGAAGGCATCCGGCAGAAGAGTTCAACAAATTTGAAGATTTGAAGACTGGACAAGATTGCTAAAGACAAAGGAAATTGGTCTCATCAGATACCTATGTCCAGATATCTTAAACAAACAAGTGTTTCTTAATAAACAGGTTTCACAAAAAGATATCTGAGAACACAAGGTTTCTGAATGAGGAAAAGTGACCACAGATACCTACACTCAGATACCTTGGATAAAACTATGTTTCTGGGAAACAATGTTTCAACAGGTATCTGGAGATGAGAAGGTCTCTGGAAAGGGACATCTGATGCTTGAAAGCGTCCACAGATTGTTGGCACTCTGAGGACAAAAATAGTACAATGCAATAAATGCGCAGACAGAGACATCTGAACAAAAGAGGAAATCTATGAAAAGAGACAACGTCTTCTGCAGTACTATTTACAGATATCAATAGTTTGAATTTCATTAAGCCTAACGGATACTATTCAAATTGCATGATTTTCAACTATAAATATCAACACTTAAAATGCTTGAAATACACACCAAGAACTTACACTGAACACACAGAATGAACTTATTCTTTCAAGCATACAAGCCTTCAACCTACTTACTCTTTAGCTTACAGTTGCGACTAAGCTCTTGATTTCTAAGTGGCACGAAAGTTCTAAGTGTCCTGATCCTTAACAAGCATTGCTATCTGTGAAGGAGTTGAATCAAAAGATCAAGCATCTGAGTTTCATTATCCAGAACATTTAACATAGACTTGGGTCAGTAAAGAACATATCACCACACATTGTGAAGTGTGTTAAGTGATTCTTGTTCTATAGAGTATTCCTAAATAACTGAAAAGTTAATAAGACTACTCACCTGACAAACCATCATAACCAACACCTTAAACGGCGTGGAGTACAGGAAGTACTTAGTTTGGGAAACTAAGGAAACTCCAATGTTACTAAGCATAGGAAGGACTTAGTTTGGGAAACTAAGGAACAACTCAAAGGTTTTTAAGTATAGGAAGTACTTGCTGGGAACCGGGGAATAACTCAGGGGGGACACTTGGTTGGGAACCTAGTGTATTTAGGAATCGAGAGAAGATATTTGTAAGGTGAACTCAATTATCTATCTTAGTGGATTCCAGGTCTGAGAAAGGCCGAAGTGGATTAGTTGAAGGATTACGCCACCTTCAGATACCACTATAAAAGACGTGTTATTTACTTTCAGCAATTTACTTATCGTTCTCTTTATCCTGCTAAGTATTTAAACACATTATATCTTGCTGAGCACGTGCACTTATCACAGAAAAGTCTTCCGATCTCTGAAATTAAGTATCAGATATCTTCACAGATATCTGAGAAATTGTGTTCACCCCCCCCCCCCCCCTCTAGTCTTTTCCTTTGCCGTTATCTGGACCAACACTATACAAGAATAATACTTGGAGTATTGTCACTGTACCAAGGAATACCAAGTTGGTAGGCTACAAGTGGATCTTTATGAAGAAAGATGAAGCAGCTATTGGTGGGAAAGTGAGATACAAGGCAAGGCTTGTGGCTAAGGGTTTCACACAGAGGGAAGGCTTGGACTACACAGAGATTTTTTCTCCTGTAGTCAAGCATACATCAATCAGGATACTATTGTCTATTGTTACTCAAGATGGTCTTTATCTACAGCAGATGGATGTGAAGACAGCTTTCTTGCATGGGAATCTTGAGGAGAGGATATACATGAAAGTGCCAGATGGTGTAACTGTAAGTAATGCAGATATAAAGGCATGTTTGCTCAAGAAATCTTTATATGGATTGAAGCAATCTCCAAGACAATGGTACAAGAGGTTTGATGAGTTTGTGACTTCTGTGGGTTTCAAGAGAAGCAACTATGATATCTGCATATATCAAACTGGAAGACATGATATAGGTTTCTTATACTTGTTGCTTTATGTGGATGACATCTTGATTGCTGGGAAGAGCATGACTATGATAGAAGATGTGAAGAGAAGTCTCAACAAGGAGTTTGAGATGAAGGACTTGGGATGTGCAAAAAGGATTCTTGGCATGGACATATACAGAAGCAAAGATCAATAAGTTATAACTCTTACCCAACTGAGTTACCTATCCAAACTGTTGCAAAAGTATAAGATGCATGAGGCTAAACCTGCATCTATACCACTGAATCAAAGCATAAAGGTATCTAGTGCTCAGTGTCCCACAACTGATTCAAAGAAGATGAAAATGGAATCAATTCCATATGCTAGTGTTGTGGGGAGCATCATGTATACCATGGTGTGCTGCAGGCCAGACTTGGCCTATTCCATGAGTGTTATTAGCATGTACGTATATGAGCAATCCAGGCTGTGCTCATTGGGAAACTGTTAAGGGAGTACTGAGATTTATCAGAGGAACTCAAGATCATGGATTATACTTCAAGGTTGCAGAGCACAAAGATCAACCATTGGTAGGTTATGTTGATGCTGACTATGGTTCTAATCTGGGTACTGGAAGTCCAATACTGGATATGGAACTGCAATAAGCTGGAAAAGTTCTCAACAACCTGTGGTTGCTTTATCAACTACTGAGGCTGAGTTTATAGCCTTGACAGAAGCAGTGAAGGAAGCATTGTGGTTGAAGGGATTGTTGGAGGAACTAGGAATAATTCAGAGATCTGTCACAATCTATTGTGATAATCAAAGTGCTTTGCAGTTGGCTAAACACCAAGTGTACCATGAGAGGACAAAACACATTGATGTGAGACTGTACTACATCAGAGATGTGATAGCTGAAGGAAGCATTAAAGTGGAGAAGATTCACAAATCAGAGAAATGGCTGATAGCTTGACAAAAGCATTGCCTGTTTCAAAGTTTCAGCTGTGCTCATTGTTGAAGAAAGTACAGAAGGTTCTACTCCAACCTTAGGAGTGTTTTGGAGAAGCTAGAGAGGAATTCAATCTAAGGTGGAGATTTGTGGAGATAGATTGAATTCAGAGTGAAGGAAGAAGTCTGAAGAAATAAGGAGTGTTACAGCAACAGTTAGAGAAACATCAGGTTTCCTATCTGAACTGGGAAAGGAATAAAGAGTATTTGTTTTCTCTTGAGCTGGAAAATGATTGAATCGTGTTTTACTAACTCAGGGTGATGTAGGAGGCGTAGGAAATCTTATATATACAACTTTTGGCATGTTCATTAGACACAAGACAAGAGAATTGCTATTCCATGACGAAATCTTCTTATTATTCTAGTTTGCGATTAAGCTCTGTTTTCTCGATTATCTGTCAATCGACATTGTTAGGATTGGTTGTATCTTTGTCATTGCATTGGTCAATAAAAGAATCTCTAGTTTTCTCCCGTGGATGTAGTCATTCGCCGAACCACGTAAATCATCGTGTTTCGATTGTGTTGGAGTTATTGTTTGAGTTCTGTTTTATTGATTGTTGATATAACAGTCGTAGTGATTGTTGCTATAACATTCATCGATTGTTTTGCTGTGGTTTGAGATTGATCATTATTGTTGGTGATCGAGTTTCAAGAACATTACGCAACAACTGACTTGTGATAATGCAGATTTCCAGTATTCTTTCTTGCACCAGCTAAAATTTTCTAATCTGAATTGTGACAACAACTTCATTTTAAACATCTAAATTTGATGAGATGATGAGTATTCTGTGTTAAACATTCAGTAAGAGTGTAAGACTTGTAACCTTGTTACTAAGGTCGGGGGCTAGGCAGTTGAATACAAAAACATGACAGTATGAGTATGAGGAGATGTGCCCTGATTTCATCCAGTTCTCCTCTTTCTTAGAGGGCCGGGGTTCCTCCAAGTGACATGTACAAATGAAGAGGGAAATGTTAGACTGCCTATTCATGTAAATTACAGTTCATAGTTTGTTCACTTTGTTGTCTATTTACAAGACATTATAGCACATAAATAACATAGCAGAATTTGCTTGGATATTGTGTGTTGAAGCTGAAGAATAACACTGTAAGCTTGTAGTAAACTTGTGCAAAGTCCTTGTGTAAAACTATTTCTGGGCTTTCAGAATTGATTGCTTCTTCTCCCATTTAATTGCATAACTAAAAGTTACATCCTACTTCCAATTTGTTGAGATCATCATACATTTCATCAAACATGGTCTACACAACCAGATCTATCACTAACTCTGTAAGTTCTCCAGACAAAAGTGACGCACACTACAAGAAGTCCAACAAAGTATCCCGATGCAAATGGGATTGTACTCCAACTCCAAGGACCATCATCCTCCCCTTCCTCGTCATTCGGCTCCCCACCTACTGGTGTTATTGGCGAACAGATCTTATGAAGCACATATCCGCAAAGATGAGAATTTCCTTGAAATGAATCGACTGTGAACGTATCAAACTGACCCTCCCTCGGAATCTCTCCTTGAAGATCATTGTCAGCCACACTAAATGAAGACAAGAAATGAAGCCTCTCTAGAGACCTCGGAATCTCTCCAGACAGATGATTACCTGACATATCCAATTTCTCAAGATTAACAAGATTCGACAGTTGGTCCGGGATTCTGCCACTGAAGTTGTTGTTATTGATATCCAACACGCGGAGAAGCACTAACCGGCCTAACTCAGCTGGGATATTGCCACTGAGGCTGTTATTCCCCACTTTTAGTCCTCGTGGCAAGTTAAACAGCCGGTTATATTGATTACTGTCGAATAAGAATGGCAATGCCAAATAACTCAAGTCGGAGCTAGTGTCATCTCTGATCAAAGCAGGCAACCGGCCAATTTCACGTGGCAGGCTGCCTGTTAGGAAGTTTTGCGTAAAGTTCACGACAAAGAGGCTTGGCATATCCCCCAACCAAGTAGGGATAGGACCTGTTATCAAATTGTAGGAAAGATTCAACACTTTCAGTTTCCTCAACTTTGAAATCCAAGTAGGGATTTCGCCTGTGAGCCGACATCCTCCCAGGGTGAAAATTTGTAGATTTCGGAACCCGTCTAGGTGTAACAAGTCGTAATCATCCGGCATCATTTCATCGTGGAAGCACCTAGACATGAATAGAACCGCAAGATTATCACAATGCATAACCGTCTTCAACGCTCCAACGACATTAGACAGGTTATTATCCGACAGAGAGAGGTGGCCTAATGATCTCAACGAAGCGAAGCAAGGCGGTAACTCCCCCACGAGGTGATTATACGCTAGGCGAATCGCGGTCAAGGACCAACAAAAGCAGAGACTCTCAGGAATGTTGCCAACAAAGCTGTTGTTCCCCAAATCAATGGCCTCAAGAAGTTGAAGTTTGGAGAAATTGAGACTCGAAATCTCTCCTGATAAGTGATTGTTCCTCAGGAGCAAAGTGGTGAGGTTCGAGCAATCGGTTAAAGAACTTGGTAGGGTACCATTTAGGTTGTTGGTGTGAAGTTGAAGCTGTTTTAAGGCTCTTAAGAAGCCAATTTCAGATGGAATCTCACCAGTCAATTCATTCACATGTAACTCTAAAACTTTCAGGTTTGAAAGCAGGACAATACTAGTGTTGATGGGCCCTGAGAAATGATTGTTTGGTAGGGAAATTTCTTCCAACGTTTTCACACTGAAAATATCATAAGGAAGGTAACCTGATAAAGAATTGAAACCTGCCCTCAAAATTCTTAGTCTTGAACATTCACTGATTCCGTAAAATAGATCACCATTGAACTCATTAATCGAAAAATCGAGTACCTCAACAAGAGGTGAACGGCTGCAAATCGATGAGGGGATTGGACCGGTGAATGTGTTGTTGCTGACATTGAAGCTGACTAAATTCAACGCTCGATGTAGAAACGATGGATCGATCGACCCGTTGAACCGGTTGTTCGATAAATCGACAGTTTGGGTGTAGAAAGGCAAGCCATCTGATGATTGAGGTGGTTGGAGTGAACCGGAAAAATGGTTGAAACTCAAGTCAAGAACTTGGAGATGGTTCAGTTTATGGAAAAATTCAGCAGGCAATGATCCTGATATTTGGTTATTGGACAGATTTAGGTGCGAAAGGAACGACAGGTTTCCGAGGAACGGAGTGATCGTACCGGATAGTTCACGACCGGGCAAGGATAAACGGGTAACCCGGTTGTTGCTGGTTGTGCAAGTTACACCTTCCCATTGGCAGCAGTCAGTGGATGATGACCAATTCAGAGAAGGTGAAGATGTGTGCTGGTGAAAAGATAGGAGGGCATTATGGTCAATTTGGGTGCAGGAGAATACATGTGAGGTCAGTGAAGAGATGAGGAGAAAGAAGAAGGTGAGAGTTTGCATTGAATTTTCTGGTCAGTTCATCTACCAAAGAACACAGGATGAATTATATTTGAATTTAAAGAAAGAGGTGTGTTATAAATAGAGTTGAAACTTTGTGGTAGAAGGAGACTTAAGTCCATGAGATCAGACAATAACTTTTGATGTACAAAATAATAATATCGTTAGTATGACTCAACTAGTACCCAGGTCATCACAACAGAAAAGAATTGGATGTGGTGGTTATTAGTGGTAATATTTTTGTTTAAATAAGATCTATCATCCGAACTTCAAAGTTGCATAGGTTGAGATAACATTCTCAATTCAACATATAAATCGTATAAATTTCTACTACTAGTAAGTAGTTTTAAGAAAGCGTTGATTCATCTAATAATATACTTGATTTTAAACAAATTGTGTATCATCTACCATACTTAATATTTACGGACGAAAATCATTTTCTTAGAAGTATAATTCCAGAACAAATAAACTTTTTCACTCGACGTGAGATATTCACAATGCCACTTTATGTATAATCTATCATCATCAACGTAATATGGTGAATACTTTCATTATTTTGGAATGTCATCCATACAAATGTGGTACTATACCACTTGCTACTTGTATAATTCTCGAAAAGTAAAATAAAATTAATATTGAAACTGATTTGCTCATAACGCGTGGAGGATGAAAGAAGTTCTTGAATTGGTGTCATATATGTTGTTACTTTACTAATAAGGAGGGTGTCATGTAACGGAAGTTAGAAAGACTGGAGTGTGAATCATACAAATGTGATTGTGTATACCATACCATACACTTACAACATGTATAATTCTCGACAAGTAAAACTAATATTGAAACTGATTCATTCGTAGTGTGTAGAGGACGTTAAAAACTATGAAGTTCTTGAATCAATCGACGTCATATATACGTTGTTACTTTACCTAATAAGAAGGGCATCGTTTAACGAAAGCTTGAAGACGGAAGTTCATAAATCGACATCATGTGTTGTTACTTTACTTAATAAGGAGGGCAACCAGCAACGTGTAACGGAAGTTAGAAAGACAGGAGCTTTCAAATCAACTAACGAGTATATAATGTTCATTTACCTAATTACAAGCTATGAGGAAATATCTATCTTTCGGAGGTACGAGATTAACATTACAAGTGTAGCTTTAAACATCGTGTAATAAAAGGTAATTTTACCTAACAAGAGCGGCTGCGAAATTGTATGATAGCTCTATAAGAATGGAGTTGTCTTATGGGGACCGGAAGAATTTAGGACCACTTGATTCAAAGACTTGTAGTCGAACTGTCGAACGGTAGCTCTTCTTGTTGTTTATCTCCGCCATATATGTGGGACCAACCTAGTGCAAAAAGATTTAGATGAAGAGAAGAAATTGAAATTAACAAGTGGAAATTTGGTTATTATATTGAGTAATTTGAAGTCGCTTTCAATTTGTTTATGTTTGTTCAAGTCAAGCAGTGACTTCACGGGTTGATAATATATGAAAGATGATGACAATAATTAACTATCATAATCATAGTGGATGTTTTTAGTTGTATCGACACTCTAGAGTTTGAATGTGTCCAACTCCGCAATGTTCTTTTAAGTAACGATTAGTGTATATTGCTCCCCTATTTCGTTTAAACCTTTGCACTTTTAACCATGATCGATTTTGACCACAAATTAATTTAAAATTTAATAATATAAAATTTAATAGAATCATATAATAAAATTTTAAACTAAGTAATATTCATAATATAAATTTATTAAGTATTGAATTATCTTTATATTTTAAAAGTAATTCGAGGTCAAAACTGAATTATGATTGGCTGGATAATAACAAAGTGCGGAAAAAAATGAAGGTAGTGTGTTTTTTCCACTTAAAATCCACTAATTGTTTTTATTTTTCAAACACAAAAATTCTACTTTAATATCTTTAAACCAATTGTAATCAAATATATAAATCACTTTTGCTTAAAATTAACTTTAGTGTGTGTTTATAAATTATTTTACTTGTGATTTTTTATTGAAGTTGATTAAGTAGATTTTAATTTTTAAAAAAGTAGTTTTTTGTTATATTAGTTAATTTTAGAACCAGCTATTAAGTTGCTTCTCTGTTTTAATTTCGACGGTATCCTCTTTATATTTAAAACCCCCAAAACTCACCACCACCTCAGTCATCGGACCGGAGCTCTGATAAATTATATGTTAATAACTCTTTTAAATGGAGATTGAAGGTGGAAGGTGGAAGGTGGAAGCTTCCATGACAATGGTTGTTCGAGCTTCAAGATCTGCTCTTTTTTAGCTTCCATGGAAGATGAATGTAGATCCGATCACTTTTTATCAATTTTTTTATTTAAAATGAAATTTGATGTTTATGTGATTTTTTTATTAATTAAGGGTTTGTTATAAATAATATTGTGATATATTTTGTTAATTTTGAAACATAAGGGTGTGTAATCTTCACCGTTATAATATAATATGATGTGACTATTATGTGACTCATTATGCCACTATGCAATGTTTAATTAATAATAAATAGAGTGATGAGATTAAATTTAAAAGTGATAATTTAAATAATAGTACCAGACTTAATACAATACGATTGTATTATATATTCTTAGACAAGCCCACATAACTAATCCTACAAAAACTTATAATTAAACTCAAAACTAAGTGTTATGATTCAATTATAATTGGTCCAAAATGATTCTGGTACAATTCAATTATCTTTGTACAAATACAAACACCCTCTAGTCCTCTAGAATGTCATTTAGAATGTGACATGTAACATTACCCAATGAAGAAGATATAATCTAAGCAGGCAAAGTAATCACGATTAATTGAATAAATTAATTAACGTGAAATGGAATTCCAGCCGAAAAGGTTGAAAAATAATGAACCAGTACAGGGTGTTTTGTTTGTTTGTATGTACATACTAACAAGTATTTTCAAAACTAACTCGTCTCGTCTTGTTATCTTGGTGCACAAAGTCACGGACCCTCCAATTATAGTCCAAGTCTTCCAAGTTGGAAATCCGAATCTTTGCCTCACATCAAACAAGTCTCGCATCAGTGTACTATATCATTTCATTTTTTTGACTCTTTGTACTGTCGGCCTTCCACTATCCAAATATGCATCCTTTCCACCTAGATATATTCATCCAAAAATAAAAACAAATTAATTTCGATAACTTCAAATTATACAACTGTTTTGCCGAGCCAAGAATTCGTTTTGAGAGGGATACGGGTGGAGGCAAGAATGATTGGTTGGGTTAAGGATGTCATTGAGAGTAAATTGATGAGTGTATTAATAAAAATCCGCTAGTTGTTTCCTAGACAACTCATTAGCACTTACGGTCCGTTTGGTATTGCAGATGGACCATCCTAAATGGGTAAGCAAGGTCCATTTTCTAATTTGGTTTGATTATGGGTGATGTGCTAGTGGGCCATCTGACCGGGCCAAAAATATTGGGCAGTCTTCTTATTAGCTATTGTGGTCTACGTGGCCATTTTGCACCGAATATGATGGACCAGAAAAACATGGGTTTTGGGTTGGAGTTTTTCTTGGGCTAAGGTCCACCTAGGAAAACATGTGCTGATGGATTTTGATAATTACTTAAACCTTATGTCGGCTGTGGAGTAGCATCAAGATGTATTTTATTTAAACTTTGCAAGATTAGATCGTAAGACTCTTTACTTCAACTGGGAAATTACGAGTTATGTTTTGTACACCCAAAAACGCCAAATGAGAAGTAGTTCGCGGGGCGGAGAAAGTAGTACCAAAATACCCGCATGATCACGAATTGCAAAAATTTGGACTACCTATTTTTGAGGAAGACGAAGCATTGACTCCGTAATCTAAAAACGCAGGAGCGGTTGACATATTCTCCGTATGTCTTAAATTAATATTTGTTACCCTATTTTTATAATGCTCCTTTATGTCACCGTTGTTCGATTCAGTCTCTCATTCATTTACGGGATGGGATTTCTGACCGAAGCAACAAGAAATTGTCAAACGAGCATGCGTTTCATGACTAAGCAACTACACCATGCCTTAGTGTGATTTGTTTGTCTTCGCCTTTCACATGATTTGTAATTACGGGTTTTCACTTAAAGTGATTGTGATACAAATTCAAGATTACAGAGATGCCACGTAATACCGTCAAAAGAAACCCATTTGTTGATAAACAAGTTAAAATTTCCATTAAAATGTTAAGAAAGCGTACTTGATTATTGTCAGCTCTAATTCTTATGGATTGAGTTTGAGATTCCCACTGTTGATTGAATATTTGGCGGATTTGCTACAATAATTCCTCCATCCAGGAAATTGCTTATGTTTCTAAGTTTGGGTGCATAAAATAAAGAAATATGTTAACTTTGAACAAACTAAGTACTAGTGATACCATTCAAAGTGATTTTTTAAGTTCGGTGCTGGAATAAATAATTTTAGGGTGTTTATGTGTGAGTATATTTACTACACAGTCCAATGAATGATTGCCAAACCTAAACAAAACTAAAAAAATAAACGGTTTCGAGTTGGACACTTATAAAGGCAAAAACATTAAGTTGTTACCGGGACTGATAGAGTTGTACAAAATTACTCGCATAAAACCAAATTCCAATGTCTTTGACTACTTATCGTTACAGGGGTTAAAGAACTGACCCCGTAGTCTTAAAACGCAGTAGCGTTTGACATAGTCTACATTATTCCAGCTTAATTTCCTTATCCATGTACATTATAATTCCCATTTCTTAATTTCTCATTTGTTCTATTCAGACCTTGCTTCATCCGTGCCCTTTTTTTTGTCCTTAAAGATTCAACTATGGAAAAATAACTTCTTTTGTACTGCATTTTTAATCCCTATCACTTTTCCTTTTCATTCTACGATTAGTTATTTATCCTATTACTTACAGGAGGGGATTTCTGAACAAGGTAAAGAGTTCATGCGAAACGATTATGCATTTTATGATTAAGCAAATAAACCGTGCCTTAGTATGATTTGTATGTCATCAACTTTCACTTGATTCGTAAGTAAAAGTTTATTTTCATTAATTAACCGTACTTCATTGGATGTTACTATTTGTAACCGGATACCAGTGAAGGATCCATTCTTATGCAGACATGATTGCAATATTTACTAATCAATTGCGTAATAATTCTCCGTGGATCCATATCGATATCTTATGCAGACATGCCACTCTGGTTTCTTCCGTCATCGTCAAAGAATTCGCCCAGCGAGAATTTCTTTCGAACTGAGACAAAAACCCCGCTGTTTTTGTAGCCGCTAAAAATGTAAGGGAGATGGACCTTTGAAATTATTAAATGCGAGGGTCACAATTGTCATCTCACAGGTATACAGTAAGGATAAAATAGTCATTTCACATGTATCAGGCCTAAAATTAAAAACCCACACCAGAACCAATACGGCTCAATTTGGGCCTTCCTTCACGGGCCAACCTAAGCCAAACCTACCAAACACAAAATTTGCTTATCATGGCCCATTAATAAATCCAATCCTCTAGAAATAAAATAGTGATTTACTCACATTCCATTGAATGGGTCTCTCAGAGCACCCTTATCCATGAACATCAAAATACATACTTTTGCCTATTAACCATAAACCATATGGTCCATGGCCTCAAACAAAACACCAAACATCAGCATGGTTTGACATTTTGCTCAAATTGTGAGCAAAATGTCAAACCATTTTGATGGTTGGCCAATCAATTCGAGTGTGACAAGTGTCCCACTCCAATTCTTTTATTTCTTTTATTATTATTCTTTCAGGATTTATATCAAATGGAGTTGCATTTGTTTTAATAAGAAATTGATCATGGTTAAGAAGCTCAAATGGTTTGTGTTCACAACCCAATTTATAACACTCCATTTTACAAACCAAACCAATCAAATTGATCATGGATAGGGCTGCTCTCAACATACGAAACGAAGTGTTAGGCTCTACCTTGTTTCGAATTGATTAACATGCTCCTACTTGTTTTAAGCTAGTCATGCCTCAAATTTTGTTCTCCCTTTAAGACATGACGCCCTCTTCTATATATATCCTTCAGGATGTCCAAAGTTCTAACATGCAATGTCATGTGCAAGACTGATTACTTCAAAGTAGTACATAAAAAGAATTATGTCTGAACAAAACCTAACCGTTCCACTCAAACAAAACCTCCAAATTAAGATTCTATTTCATGAAAGGGGGCCGTCGTAAGAATCTAAACAATTCATAAGCTAGAGATAGCCTGGAGCGCATACTTCGTAGCTTTTGACATCATTTTCCCATTGTAACCAGAGTTATCCGTCGGACTTGGCCTTTGAATGATTGGAATACCCCCCATTTTGATGAGCCAACATCTGAAAATGAAAGATTTAAATACTTATCATGTTTCTCTATGTGTTGCGCCTTGAGAATATTTAAAATCATATTTACTCTTCTTGAGTTCACTTAAATACCACTTAGTATTCAAGGAATTGACATTTTTTCTTGAGGCAAGGTCAAATAATCCCTCAAACGAGTTTGGATATAATTTGTAGCAGTGATTGTTGCTGACATCAAGTTAAAGTGTCATTTGCAAACAAAATGTGTTAGATAGTTGATGCATCACTCACACTCTCTTCTAGATTTGCATTATACTCGACGAATTGCAGCATGGAACTCACTCAACTTAGTATATAAGGAATAAATAACAAGGTGAAATGATCTTTTTGTCTTAGAACCCAATGGGGGTTGAACATGCCAATTTGATCACCAATAATGTCTAATAAATAAGATACTTACTCGCCACATTGTTCAACCTTTGCAATAGTACTCATATTCAGCTTAAGTTTAAAAATACCCTCCCAACATGCACCCACTCCATAAGATCATAAGCTATATGCATAACCAGTTTAAGGCCCATAAACGGAGTACCCCGGTCTTCTTTTTTTCCTTTCAATAGGGGAAACCAAGGATTTTCAATATTCAATCACTGTCCATTCAAGAAACGTGAAGATAACAAGAGAGATTGTACTTATTAATTAGTGACCTTAGCTTATTTTGTAATGATTCCTACCTTGCACAATCTATCTTACTTAGAAACCTTTCTTATAATGTAACTGGGGCACCATTTCCTCAAAATACACATACGAACTTACTAAATGACAAACTAGAAAACTGAGAACCTTGCACAATCTATCTTACTTAGAAACCTTTCTTATAATGTAACTGGGGCACCAGTCCTCAAAATACACATACGAACTTACTAAATGACAAACTAGAAAACTGAGACTACCATTGAATTGATAAGAACTACAATCAACCCAATTAAGAGGACTTCTTAGCCCAACCATTGCCTGAGTCGGCATGTAAGGGCCCTCGGGAGGAACGCTAATGTAGTTAGCATGTTCCTTGGAAAGTCTGAAGGATCATAACAGAACGGAGGAATAAATATGCAGAAGAAACAGATGAAATATGCAGAAGGAATGAAGAAACAGAAGAAACGGGCGAGGAATGAAGAAAGCGTCCTTCATATATATTACGTTTCTTGTATTAAGTAAAAACACGCTTTATACATTGTGCTTTACGAGTTGTACCTAACGGTTACAACGATTAGTTAGTTGTTTTTCTTCTATTTAAAGAAGCAAACAGCTTCTTCTCCTTATTGATTGATTCATTCATTTTCTCTGTAAAACTTAAAGCATAGATTGAGATCATTTGACTCATCTATGTCGGTTTGAATGAAATCTTTACTTTCTTGATATGGTATCAGTTTGTTTTCACAAAACGCCAGTTTTGTCTCATCGATTGTTCTCGATCTTGAAGATTGTTTATGATTACTCTGTTCTCTGTTTGATTGATCATTGATCGATCATCTCAAGTTGTTTGTAACCGTTTCTACGACGAGTTAACCATTTCTACAGCGAGTTCTTCTTTCAATGGCATCATCTGTTCAGCCATGGGAGGTACCATCTCACCCATTCTATCTTTATCCATCTGATCACCCAGGTCTGCAAGTTGTTTTTGAACTTTTTGTTGGTGATAACTATGTATCTTGGAGTCATTTTGTATGCATGGCGTTAAGTGTTAAAAATAAGTCAAAGTTTATCAATGGTTTACTTGTTATACCTGATGCTGAGAAAGAACCATTGATGTATGATGCTTATGAGCGTGCTAATGACTTAGTGATGGGTTGGATTATGAATTCAATTGATAAATCTCATAAGAAGAGTTTGTTATATTGTAAGACTGCTCAAGAACTATGGAATGAGATGAAAATGAGGTATGCTAGATCAGATGGTCATCGAGTCTTTCATTTGAGGAAATCATTAAGTTCTATGCGCAAAGGAAATTTGTGTGTTACTGATTACTATAATCATTTTAAGTCTGTGTGGGAAGAATATGTCAGTTATAGGCCAGTTCTTAAATGTTCTTGTGCTTCTCCTGTTACTGAGTGCAATTGTGGAGCTAAGATGATGATGCAGTTACATGAGTCTGATGTTGTGTTGGATTTTCTGGTTGGTTTTGATGAGAGCTATGCTCATATTAGGAGTCAATTGTTGCTTAATGCACCATTGCCACCATTATCAAAAGTATATTCTTTACTTTTGCAAGAAGAATCACAGAGGAGTCTATTTCCTACTACTGCAAGTGATGTTATTGCAATGTCTGTTCAAGCTGGTTCATCAAGTCAACATGCTCACTATGACAGTACTAACAATCAGAGATATCAGCCTGCCTACAAAGATAAAAAGAAGCTCAAGTGTACTCAGTGTGGTTTTAATAACCATACAGCAGATAAGACCATACAGCAGATAAGTGTTTTCAGATAATAGGATATCCTCCTGGTTGGAAAGGGCCTAAAGGTGTTAGGAAAGCTGCTCCTTCTGCAAATGCTGCTATCAATGATCATAGAAATTTTCAAGAGCAGAACACTCACAATGGTGGAATTCATCCAATGTTCAATGCTGAGATGTTCAATCAATTTATGGAGCTTGCTAAGACTGCTTATCCTGCTCAGTCATCTGGTGGAGATAGTTTTCATGAGTCTAATTCATCACAGACTACTCACACTGCTGCAGCTGCTATAAAAGCATCAATTGATGCTACAACAGGTTCACATTTTTGTTTAAATGCTTATTCTGGTAAGGATAGAGATTTATGGATAATTGATTCTGGAGCTAGTGATCACATGGTTTGTGATGATATTATTTTTCATAAACCTCCAACTCCAGTATCATTAATCATAAATCTACCTAACAATCACTATACTCATGCTACTCTTATTGGTGATGTTAGACTTACAGATAGCATTACTCTCTATAATGTTCTCTATATTCCTGATTTTACATATGACTTGTTATCTATCTCACATCTAGCTAAGCATTGTTATTGCAGAGTAATATTTGATGATGATGATTGTGTTTTATAGGACAAACAAACTTCCAGTGTGATCACTACTGTTAAGGAGAAAGGAAGATTATATCAACTAAATCTCAAAGATTTTAAATCTCCAGCTACTGCTATTTCTGATTCTTGTGTCATGGTTGATAAATCTTTCCCTGTAAAGTCATTAGTTGTAAAACCTGTACCTGTAAAATCATCTGCTAATTCTTCAACTGTAAATAGTTCTTTACTTTGGCATTCAAGACTAGGCCATGCATCACACAAATGTATCTCTCACATTTATGTACTAAAGAATCTTTGTAATAAAATTGATCCTTGTGACATTTGTCATTATGCTAAACAGAAGAAATTGCAATTTCCTATCAGTACTTCTTCTACAAATTCTATCTTTGATATGATACATTGTGATGTATGGGGACCTTTTTCTATATCTTCTTATCAAGGTCATAGGTTTTTCTTAACAATAGTGGATGATTTTAGCAGATGCACTTGGATTTATCTTCTTAAACAAAAATCAGAAGTACAACACTTTATAGAACATTTTTATAATATGGTTTTAACCCAATTTCAAAGAAAAATTAAGTGTTTAAGGTCTGACAATGGCACTGAGTTTCTAATGCATGATTTTTATCATACTACAGGAGTTCTTCATCAAGTTTCTTGTGTGGAAACTCCACAGCAAAATGGATTGGTTGAGAGAAAGCATCAACATATATTGCAGATAGCTCGAGCCTTGATGTTTCAGTCTAAAGTCCCATTGAATTTCTGGAGTGATTGTATTTCTGTAGCTGTTTATATAATAAATAGACTACCTACACCTGTTCTGAACAACAAAACTCCATTTTTTATGTTATATAAGACTGATCTTGTTTATTCTTCTTTCAGGAGCTTTGGATGTTTGGTATATGCTAGTACATTAGTATCTCACAGGAAGAAGTTTGATTCCAGGGCATCTAAATGCATATTCATTGGTTATCCTAGCTATGGGTATTAAAGGCTATAAACTTTATGATTTGTCTAGTAAGAAAGTTTTAGTTTCTAGAAATGTCATTTTCTATGAAAATGTGTTTCCTTATCATGATGTTTACTCCATTTCTGCTAAAAATAATCATGTCTCAGTTGTTGATCCTTATGTTTATGATATTTCTTATCCTCTTTTATCAACTGGTAATGATGTGATGTCTGATATTGCTCAATCTGCATAAGAAACAGATGTTTTACATGATAATATTGTTGATTCAGTAAGTATTGCTACTGCTTCTATTGATAATTCTACTAATGTTTTGGACAATTTTTCAGAGCAATATCATGATCAACAAATACATGAGGAACAAGTTATTACACCTGATGAAGGTCCTATTTTAGAACCTGATATACTACCAGTTGATGTCATTCAACATGAGAATGATAGACCAGTGAGAGACAGGTCTACACCAGCTTATTTACAGGTTTATGATGTCAATTTGCCACCTTCAATTGCTCATGGTCATAGGGCCAATGCAGTTGACACAGTAAACACTAAGAAGGGAGTTTCATATCCTATATATGCATATCTTGCTTGTTCTTCTTTATCTGCAGAATATAGAGCTTTTACTGCAACTATATCTCAGTTGACTGAGCCCAAGACTTACAAACAGGCAGCTCCTCATGCAGAATGGCAGGAAGCAATGAAGAAAGAATTAGAAGCCCTTGAGAAAACCAACACTTGGACTTTGACAATTTTGCCTGAAAACAAGTCATGTATAGGTTGTAAATGGGTTAACAAAATTAAGTACAAATCAGATGGATATATAGAGAGATATAAGGCTAGATCAGTAGCTAAATGCTACACTCAACAACCTGGTTTGGATTATTTTGATACTTTTAGTCCTGTAACCAAACTAACAACTGTTAGAGTTTTATTGTCCATTGCAGCAGTGAAATCATGGCATTTGCATCAACTTGATGTCAACACAGCCTTCTTACATGGTGATCTAGATGAGGAGGTCTATATGACACCACCACCAGGCTATTGTGAGGATGGTAGAGTTTGCAAACTCAACAAGAGTTTGTATGGACTGAAACAAGCTAGCAGACAGTGGTTTATTAAACTCACTGAAAGTTTGGTTGCCTTTGGTTATCATCAATGTGTATCTGATTCTTCTTTATTTGTTAAAAAGACAGATACAAGTTTTACTGCACTTGCTTGTTATGTAGATGATATATTACTAACAGGTGATAGTTTGAAGGAAATACAGGCTGTGAAGGATCATTTACACAGGGTTTTCACTATCAAAGATCTAGGCATCATGAAATATATGCTGGGCATTGAAGTTGCCAGGAATCAAAATGGCATTACATTATGTCAGAGAAAATATTGTTTAGATATTTTAACTGATACTGGTTATATTGGTTGCAGACCAACTAGCACACCTATGGATTCTCAACAAGGATTCATGGATAGCACAACACTATTGGAAGATCCATCTCATTACAGAAGACTCATAGGAAGATTGATGTATTTAACAATCACTAGACCAGACATTTCATATAGCCTGCAGAGACACAGCATATGGCCAAACCCATAGAACGACATCTTGCAGCAGCACATAGGTTGTTGAGATATCTCAAATCTACTCCAGGTCAAGGCATCCTATTGTCATCCAAATCAGATCTCATTCTAAAGGCATTCACAGATAGTGATTGGGCCAGATGCTTGCAGACAAGAAGGAGTGTGATAGGGTATTCAGTATTTCTAGGAGATTCATTGATTTCTTGGAGATCCAAGAAGCAGCCAACTGTTAGCAAGTCATCAGCTGAGGCTGAATATAGAGCAATTGCATACACTACTTGTGAGCACAATGGCTCTTATATCTATTGGCAGATCTGTACATTTCACATCCCACACCTGTTATTCTTTATACGGATTCTAAGTCAGCCTATTGCTTAGCTCACAATCCAGTGTTTCATGACAAGACAAATTGTCATTTTTTCAGAGAAAAGTTGAAGAACAAAACAATTCAATTGGTCCAGCTCCCTTCTGAGCATAATATTGCAGACATGTTCACCAAACCTTTGGGCCCTCAATTGTTTAATCATTTCAAGTCCAAGCTGAATGTTCAGAATATCCACATCCACCTTGAGGGGGGGGGGGTCTGAAGGATCATAATTGAACAGAGGAATAAATATGCAGAAGAAACAGATGAAATATGCAGAAGGAATGAAGAAACAGAAGAAACAGGCGAGGAATGAAGCAAGCATCCTTCATATATATTACGTTTCTTGTATTAAGTAAAAACACGCTTTATACCTTGTGCTTTAGGAGTTGTACCTAACGGTTACAACGATTAGTTAGTTATTTTTCTTCTATTTAAAGAAGAAAACAACTTCTTCTCCTTACTGATTGATTCATTCATTTTCTCTGTAAAACTTAAAGCATAGATTGAGCTCATTTGACTCATCTATGTCGGTTTGAATGAAATCTTTACTTTCTTGATAGAAAGCTTGGTGAGCATGGCTTTAAATTTTCCAGGGTCAAGAGTTGCAACTTTCCCGTCAAAACTCAAAATGGTTGGAGAAGACAAACACTACTTGGAAAGAGTGCTCCCCTTCCATGTGAATACGCATCGTTGTCATGCACGATTGCGGCGACATGGTGGTTATTGGAGAGAATGTTGTAGAATCTCTAGCAAACCTCTTTGCACCTAATGCGGTGAGTAGGGCTACCAATATTAGGTGTTAGATCATATCATAATTGATTTAATTTGCACATAGCTTGGATCTAAACCAATCATTTTTGTGATTCTAGAATGGATCCAAATTGTGATGTGTTGGAAGCTACCCCTAGGAGTAATTCTTCGTTTACTTGGAAGAGTATGTGTCATGCTTTGGATTTCTTGAAAAAGGGTATTAGATGGCGAATAGGAGATGGGACGAATGTCGGTATTTGGGAAGATAATTGGCTTTCGCGTCCTCATTGTCCTACACCTGTTACTCCCAATTTACATGGTTTATTAGATGCTCCTGTTTCTATGCTAATTGATCCTACGCTAGGTACTTAGGATGTTGATATTGTTCGTCATTATTTCTGGGAAGAAGATTGTGATTTAATTATACAGATTCCGCTTACCAGTTTTAATGTTCAAGATACTCGCGTTTGGAATTTAACGAAACATGGATTCTATAGTGTTAAGTCTGCCTACTTTTTTCTGCGAGAAATTAAAGTGCAGGCTGTACTGGGGAATTCAGGGCAGAGCAGTACTTCAACTCGGAAAAATTGGGATTGGGTTTGGAATATTAAGTTGCCAAACAAAGTTAAAGTTTTTCTTTGGAGGCTTCTTAAAAATTCGCTCCCTGTTTTATCTAACTTGCAGCGTCGTGGGATGGATGTTTATAATGTGTGTCCAGTTTGTAAAATGAGTGAAGAATCTGCGGCACATGTTTTTAAAGAGTGTAATTATGCTAGACTGTTTTGGGCTCTCTCCTCTTTGCCTAATTATATCACTGCTGCAGCTTCTTGTAGGATGGATGAGTGGATTGATGTGGTGAAACATAGAGCAAGTTCAATGGAATTTGAGGTGTTTATTTGTTCGTGTTGGAGTTTGTGGAGTAATCGATGTAAATGGGTGCATGAAGGCAAGGGCTATGATCCAATGGAGTCAGTTAATTTTGTTCAAGATTATATTCATAGATTTCATACTGCACAACAACAATTTGCGGGGAATAGAGCTTCAGTTTCGGATTCTGTTTGGCAGCCGGCTTCTTCAGGTTTCATTAAAATTAATTATGATGCGTCAATTTGTAATAATCCATTGAGGGCTAGTCTTGGTTGTGTGGCTCGGGACTACAACGGTGAGATTTTAGCTTGGCAAAGGAAGAAAGTGGATTTCATAAAGGACCCTGAAGTTGCTGAAGCCTTTTCGGTGAGAGAGGCAATTCTTTTTGCTGTGAGTTTGAATTGGCATAATATTATGAAGGTGACTGTCTCAACTTAGTATCACAATTACATCTTAATACTCCTCTTTCAGCATCAGGTGGAATTATTGAGGAAGTGAAGACAATTGCAGATTCTTTTTATTCAGTTTCTTTTGTTTTTGTCCATCGTAGTAGTAATAAGCTGGCGCATTTGTTGGCTAGTAGTGTTGAGTCGAATACTTTTGGTGAGTCTGATCTTCCATTTTCCAATCCTGATGTATTTTGATTCATTTGATTAATATATGATTCTTTTTCTAAAAAAAAAAAAAGAATGGATCCAGATTTGTTATCTGAATAAATTCATAACAAGATCCATTAGTGAACCACTTATAAACCACCATTGATCAACAAACGAATCAAAGTCAATGAATAACATTTAATACAGAAGCTAATTTATTTTCCATCAATTATACAACTATCATAGTTTTGAAAATAGGCAAGTGTATGGCTCCTAAAAAAACTCCTGCTGCCCCTTGACGTCACCATGAAAAAGGGCCGTCAATGGCGAAATTGAACCACCAGCAGGGGCAATTGAAGAAGAGCCCACCGTTGAAGATGTTACCGATACTAATTTGGACCACCTGCAACGGACTGCTACGCCTGACCAACCAATTCCGCCGGATTTAGAACCGCCTGATTCGGCTTCCCCTGCTTCGCCGTCCTCGACTATTCCTCCACAACTAGGGTTAGAGAATCCGCCCGTGACAGATCCCGCTGCTCAATTGATTGACCCAGCTGCAGCGACTCTGATTAATGCACAGGAACCACAAATCTGGGTTGATGTGATCCGAGGTAATCGCTTGCCTCACCATGGAAAAGGGATTAAGTATGTTGCACCTACAATTGTGGATGGAGACCTTGAAATAGTGATTGATGAAGATGATGTAGCCTCGGAATTAAAATTTTGGGAAAATACCTTGATTTTCTTCGTTCTTGGAGGCAATTTATCGATGAATGCTATCAAGCAATTCATGATAAAAAATTGTCAATTTGTAAAACTACAAGAGCTTTATTATAATGAAGAGGGCTACTTTCTAGTTCGTTTTCACACAACTGCAGACATGAAGGAGGTTTTGCAAAGAGAATCATATTCGATTTTCGGTATGCATATCATTCTACGACAATGGACGCAGAATTTCTCCCTGAAAGATGATCTACTTCGAGTAATGCCAGTTTGGGTTAAATTTCCACAGTTACCTCTACATCTCTGGGGGATAGAAGCATTGGAAAAATTGTGAGTGCCATTGGAAAACCTCTGTTTACTGACGAAGGTACAGCTCGCAAGTTACATGTTACCTATGCAAGAGTTATGATTGAGGTTGATGTTACCAAGGAACTCCGTAAATCGATTCCCATTATTGATAACAAAGGCAGGAAGATTGTGCAATCAGTGGAATATGAGTGGTCTTCCGCTTTTTGTGAGAAGTGTCAACAAATTGGACATGTTTGTGGGCACTCGACGGAACCGCAGCCTATGGACCAACTTGCTAAGTCTGCCCCTGCTACGGCTACTGTACCAGCACCACACCAAGCACCAGCCCATCGACAGCAACCCGCATATGGCCAGTGGGTTGCTAGGCAAGATCTGCACTGACATACAAAGAAGCCACACCAAGTCCTACCCAATCATGCAACAACAACGGTGGTGATCGCCTCTCACCGCTGCCTGTGGACCTAGATGCACAAACTTCAGCCTCTGGAACTATTTCTCCAGGCTGCATAGCTGAGCAATTACCACCCATCCATACACAGAACGGGTTTGAGGCTTTAGGTCACTTGACTGACCATGATGCGCCTCTGACCCGAAACCAATGCTAGTCTGGAATACAAGGGGACTAAACAAAGTAGCTAAGCATCGTGAGGTTGGCTCCTGCCTCAATTTGCTTAATGTACATATTGTTGCTTTGCTGGAGACTAGAGTTAAAGAACCGAATGCTATAAGAATCAGGAAACGTTTTGGTAGTAAGTGGTGCTATCTGGATAACTACTCGCAACATCCGAATGGGCGTATATGGATTTTATGGAATGATCAGCGGATTAAGGTACATGTACAATCTATGTCTGACCAGTTTATTCATTGTGGCATCTATGATTTGATGGACACCCTTATTCAGTGGACCACCTTTGTTTATGCTCATAATACTCTAGATAGACGTAGAGAACTTTGGTCTGATATTGAGGGTTTATCCATGACCGTAGCTGGACCCTGGATGGTTATTGGGGATCTAAACAATGTTCTTGGACCGCTGGATAGAATAGGTGGCAATCCTGTAGCAACATCTGAGTTTGTGGACTTGGAGGAGATGATGGGGTTGGCTAATCTAGTCGAAAAGGAGATGGAGGGTGATTACTTCACTTGGTCAAATAAGCAAGACCAGGCTATTATCTACTCACGTATTGACAGAGCGTTGTGTAACCCGGACTGGTTCATAAAGTTCCCTTCCTGTAAGATTCATGTTTTGGAAGCTGGAGTCTCGAATCATTCGCCTTTGCATGTGATCGCATCGACTACTACCCCTTGCAACAAGCCCAAGCAATTTCGTTTCATGAATAGTCTGACTTCACATGCCGATTTTCTTACTACTGTGCAGGCTGTTTGGAACCTGGAAGTTCGTGAGCATTCTATGTATGTTTTATGGAGGAAACTGCAATTGCTATAGTGACATCTAAAACCTCTCACATGGCTGCACCTTGGCACTACTCGAAAACTTGAGGAATCGCGCTTAGATCTCTCACGTGCGCAGCAAGCATTGTTATAGGATCGTTTCAATGTTGGGCTCATTCAACAGGTTAAGCAATGTACTGAGGATGTGATTAAATGGAATGATATGGATGAGATGATTATGGCACAAAAGGTAAAAGTTCACTGGCTTCGCACTGGAGATGGCAATAATGCGTTCTTTCATGCAACTGTCCGAGAAAAGAACCGCAAAGTGGGTATCTCGAAACTCGTAACACAAGAAGGACATATATTGACTTCCCCGCAAGATTAGAGCAGGAAATCCTGCATTTTTATGAAGCTCTGGTTGGTACGGCTGCGCACCAGCTCCCCAACGTAAATGTTGATGCTCTTCGCTCCGGTCGGCAGCTTAGTCGGGAAGAACGACTCGAGTTGATAACTCTAATTACGGAAAAAGAAATCTGGGAAGCTCTTAATGATATAGGGGATAATAAAGCTCCGGGGAATGATGGCTACAATGCAAAATTCTTCAAATCTGCTTGGAGTATAATCAAGGGCGATGTCATTAGAGCAGTTATGGACTTCTTCCTATCCGGAAATATTTATGCCGCGGCAAACTGTACCTTGGTCACTCTAATCCCGAAATCTGCTAGTGCCTGTACAATGAAAGAGATGCGACCGATTTCCTGTTGCTCTACTATTTACAAAATCATCTCTAAAATCCTCACTAGGAGATTGAGTCGTGTAATTAACTCGGTCGTTGATGAAAGTCAATCTGCTTTCTTACCTGGCAAGGTTATCCATGATAATATCTTACTGGCTAGTGAACTAGTCTGGGGCTATGAACGGAAAGGTATATCTCCGCACTGTATGATACAGATGGATCTCCAAAAGGAATTTGATACTGTGGAATGGGTTGCACTACAATCGATCTTGGAGGAGATGGGTTTTCCGGCACTGTTTGTAGCTTGGATTATGCGATGTGTATCGACTGTCTCTTATCGTTATGCTATAAATGGTACCCCTTCCCAGCTTTTAAAGGCTAACCGAGGCCTCCGGCAAGGTGATCCTATTTCCCCTCTGTTGTTTGTTATTATGATGGAGTATTTACATCGAGTCCTGGGACTGCTCAAGAGAGATCCAGATTTTAACTTTCATCCCCGATGTGAAGCACTGGGAATAACAAACCTCTGTTTTGTGGATGACCTCCTTCTCTTTGCTAGAGGTGATGCACGATCTGTTGCACTACTCTTAGCACAGTTCCGTATTTTCTCAGCCTCAACAGGTCTCTCGCCGAATCCCAGCAAGTGTCAGATCTTTCTTGGTGGTGTTAACCGAACCGTAAAGGAGGAGATCTTACACGTGACAGGTTTTAAGGTGGGGAAGCTACCTATAAAATACCTCAGAGTTCCTCTATCCACCCGCAAGCTCTCCATCCGGGACTGCCAACCTTTGGTAGACCGAATTACTTCCAGAATTAGGCATTGGACTTCTAAACTTCTAAGCTACGCGGGTAAATTTCAACTCATTCGTAGTGTTCTTCACGCTATGTCAAGCTACTGGATCCAAGTTTTCCCTATGCCATCTGCTGTTTTAAAACGCATTGAATCCATATGTTGCTCTTTCTTATGGAGTGGCACTGATGAGATCACCAGAAAGTCACCTGTTGCCTGGGACAAATTATGTGACGAAAAGAATGCGGGAGGCCTGAATTTGACATCACTTGCTGACTGGAATAAATGCAACATAGCTAAGTTACTATGGAACCTGTGAACAAAAGCCGATAAACTATGGGTGAAATGGATACATTGTTATTACATAAAGGAACAGGATGTCATGGATGTAACGTTAACTGCGAATTGTTCCTGGATTATAAAAGCCATAATGAAGACTCGTGCATTGGTGCAATCCTCACGCATATGGACGATGGCACTGATGGCTCGACAATTCCCCACAAGATTATTATATAAGGAGCTACGCGGGGAAAAGCAAGATGTTAAATGGAAGAAGTTTTGGTTTGGGAACAAAGCACGGCCGAGAGCGATGTTTTGTACTTGGATGGCTTTAAATGATCGCTTGGCAACGAAGGACAGAGTTCGACGATGGAACCCCAACATTGATCCCTCCTGCCTATTCTGCCCGAACGATGAATCCCAGCAACACCTCCTATTCGAATGCCCCTATACTAACCGTATCTGGCTCCGGGTGATGAGATGGCTGCGCATTAATCGAACTCCTCATGGCTGGACTATGGAACTTGTTGTGATGTGTCGACGCTTTGGTGGGAAGAGTTGGAAGTTAAAGTTACTCAAAAGTGATTTTGCTGAAACAATTTTTTCAGTATGGATCGAGAGAAACACTGTCTGTTTTCAGCAAAAACCTGCGAACCCACACCTGGAAGACAAAATTATTGATGCATTGATTAATAGAGCATGGATAGACCCCCATTTACGAGCGCACTGTGCCAGATTAATGCTAGCTTGTTAGAGTAGCTTGCTTAGCCTTGATTCTACTAATCGTTTCGATTCTTCTAGATACTCTTTTGCCTGGATCCTAGGATCGGCTTGTACTTATTAGTTGGAAAGAAATAAAGTTTAATGTTCATTCCAAAAAAAAACATTTAATACATAAATAATTGTTTGTAGAAAGATAATGTTGTATAGAATTCTGATGTATACAGTAACCAATTATTCTTCTTCCCAAACTGAAACATCCTAGAAATACCCATTCAAGCACAAATTTCAGAGTTTAAGATAAATTTTCCGGGTAAATTAACGACGTGGCAACCAAAATACACATTTTTCATCCAAATAAAATATATTGATCGTATTTCTTCCAATTTTGACCTTTAAAGAAAGAAAATCAATTACATTGACATGTGTTGCACACTAGTTAAATTTGATGTATTTTTTAAATAAAAATGTAAAATATCTAAAATTCAAAATAAATTATAAAACAATAATAAAATTATTTTATTTACATATTTATATTAAATAAAAAGATAAAACAAATATTTTTCCCCATTCTTCTTCTTCATTAAAAATACACAGGATTTAACGAGAGTGAGACACGTGTCCATGTAATTGATTTTCTTTTATTTTTAGGCAAAAATTGGGAGAAATACAATTAACATATATTTTTTTTGGGGGTGGGGAGCGTATTCCAGTTGTGATATCATCAATTCGCCGAAAAACTGATCGGAGTATCAAATTTTCAATTATGTTGTCAATTTGTATTGAAATCAGACAAAGTCATTCTGGGGTATCAAAACGGGAGAACGACACAAATGGTCACTTAAGTATACTAGGCTGGCACATGCATGTAAGCTTTTCTTGGTCATGGTGAACCTAGTTTAACGGTTGTCAAGTTTGGCAAATTTAGTACAAAATGTCTCACTAAGTCAACCTACACGAGAATTTGATGACGTACGTGGCGAATAAAACCGGCGAACTAAGACGCTCCGTTCATGAACTAACTGGGACATCACTAAGGCTCTGTTCTCTTCGCTCGCATGTAATCGAACATAATCGAACTAAATCGAATCGAATGGAATCAATCGAATCAATTATATTATAAAATATAACTTAGCGTAATCAACTCAATGGATCTCGAATCGAATGAGTTTGCATTTAAGAGAATAGCCTAAAGAATGACGTCATATTCATATTTCCAATAAAAAAATTCAATTAAAAAAATATTTTTAAATTTTGAAAAAAAATCAAACCTAAAAAAGAGAATAAAAAACATCTGTTAATTAGTAAAAAAAAAAAAGCTCCAATAGTACAACAGGTTATTACATCTCATCATTTACCTCAAACCAAACAGGCAAACACATAAACCCTAAACAAACCCTTGCTCCTCCAATCACTTTGCCGCCAACCTACTCACCAGAATTGTAGAAGATGGCGACGTTCCGTGAATGTCCTCCGCACTTGAAACTGAGAATGAAGAAAGTGGTGGAGAGGAGGAATCTGCAGGTGTTGGTGATGATGAATCTGAAGGCGAAAAGTAACTGAAACAACAACAAAATGAATCAATCTTACACATCATACGTGCATTTCAAATATCTTCTTCCAGGATTCTGTTCCGTCCAAGAACAAATTCGATTTGCAATAACTCCACATAAGCGGATAATAAGCTTCTTTTCGTCGGAGGATCGTCGCTTGAACTAGAGGACGACATTGGAAGTGTGAATCGAGTTCAATTTTGTGTCTTTTTGCTACAATGGAGTGAGGATAAATTTCTAGGGTTCTTGATTTTTCAGTTTGGGCATAAATTGGGGGTTGTTGTGTTTGTAGCCATTTTGTTTTTCCAGTCGTTAGACTACTGGAGTTTTTTTACTCATTAACTAATGTTTTTAATTTTCTTTTTTACTATTAGAATTTTACTTTATATTTAATAATTTTTTAATTCAATTTTTCATTGGAAATATGAATATGACGTTATTCTTTAGTGATGTGTGGCAGTTAGTTCGTGAACGGAGCGTCTTAGTTCGTCGATTCGATTCGCCATGTCATCAAATTTGCGTGTAGGTTGACTTAGTGAGACATTTTGTATTAAATTTGTCAAACTTGACAAACGTTAGACTAGGTTCGCTATGACCAACAAAAGCTTACCTGCATGTGCCAACCTAATATACTTAAGTGACCATTTGTGTCGTTCTCCCATATCAAAACTGACAGTATATCATTGTAGTGTGTCAAAAATAATCTTTTACCGTGAGAAACCGTAAAGTTTCCAATACCCCTCAACAAATTGCACTCGAAGCATATTATATCGCTATTAGAGCGCAAAGCCCACCCTACCATGCAATACAAAAAATAGTTCCAAACTAACTTTTACTGGTTTGCCAAAATGCACTGGATCCAAATATGATTCCTAATTCATCCCTGACTGCCAGACACCTCAGAGTCATATGCACAAACTCCTAGTCCATTTGAAGATTTATTTTAATTGAATACGATTTATTTTTAATTGAATACTTGTATATCCTTCATAGCATCCATTTTAGGACGCATGAATTTCAACTTCTCGCTTAAATCAAAAATATTTCATATTTTATTCATTGATACATCTGTCTTACTTTATTCAATATCCCCATACTTCATTCACTTTTTTCCTACTTCTTCTCTTGAAAACTTGTGTCCAGACCCGCATGAAGTTCAACCCGAGGCAGCGGGAGTAATTTTAAAGGGTGAATTTCATCCAGTACCCCTCTTAGATATTCTAATTACACTTGGGTACCAGTTAGTTCAAGAATTACATATAGGTCCATTTTCGTTGACCAAAGGAAGGATGCCAAACATGGCCTTATTTTGTCAATTTGAAAAGATATCTCTCATGTCTTTCTACTTAAACTTAAGTCCTTTATCTTCCAATATTTTTTGTTGAGTACCTAATTTATTGTTTAATAACATGAATTAAACTTTCTAAATCATTTATGGACTTAATTGTAAAATCTGAAACAAATTTAGGGCCAAATTGAACGTAACTGGAAGTTTATTAAAAATTAAAAAAAAAAGAAAAAATATGACCGGAGCAGCTCCGGTCAGAGCTGCTCACAACAGCTCCAGATCGGAGCTGTAAAAGTTGTAGAGGCCGGGTTAATTTGTGTTGGAGCTAGAAATTCACACTTGGTTTGTGTTGTTGAGGAAAGTTGTAGAGGCTGGGTTCACCAAGAGCATGTTGAGAAGTAGGCCTGCAAACGAGCCGAGCCGAGCCGAGCTATGGCCGAGCTCGGATCGTTTATCAGTTTTTTGTTGGAGCTCGAGCTCGAGCTCGAGCTCGATCGAGTTTCAAAATTTGAGCTCGAGCTCGAGCTCGAAATAATTTGTTCGGCTCGAGCTCAGCTCGTGAGCTCGATTTATTTTTCAAATCGAACCTTTAAAGCTCGATTAAGCTCGGCTCGTGAGCTCGAAAACTTAGAAAGCTCGCAAAAAGCTCGGCTCGAAAGCTCGAAAATTCCCAAAAATGAACATATTTTATCAACACTTATTGGTAAATGATAAATTTTCCAAGAACAGCAGACTCATCAAAATAGACACATCAAATTCGCAAAAATCATGAACAAAGTTTACTAAACAAAGAATTAAATAATCAGTCGAACTCGAACAATTTTCTATTTTTACTAATCAAAAGTCTACAGAGATTGAGTACTCGAGGCAGTTAAATCTCTTTTCTTAATATTACACAGACTTTCCTTGGAAGAGATCGACTCAACAACAGATGAACAGATCAAGTTTCCTATATATATTATTACAATAGAAAAACCAGGAAAAGTTCACGCTGGCGATCGGGGAGAAAATTCAATTAGAAATTTTTGTCGGGATTTCCAATGCCCTGTCGAGAAAAGAAAGTAAAAGTTCAGGAATTGGAAAGATCTGGTTGAAGAAAGAAACCTATAGTAACGTATTTATAATATAGATGTATGGTCTGAGATTGTAAGGAATCTACCATAAAACACTAACCTTCAATACGGAATTTCGGATCAAGGGCACAGCGCACGGAGAAGGGCACAGCGCACGGAGAGCCGGAGAAGGGCACAACACACAGTGACAGAGGTGCGGACGGAGAGCCGGTGGAGAAGGGCACAGCGGACGGAGAGCCGGAGAAGGCACAGCGCACGGAGGTGCGGACTGCGGACGGTGGAGAAGGGCACTGCGGACTGCGGACGGTGGGAAGGGCGGAGAGCCGGAGAAGGGAAGGGCGTGAGGTGTGGTGTTGGAGTCTTGGAGGCGGCGGCGTGTGAGGAGAGGAAGAGGAGTGAAAGAACCCAATGTCCCAATCTGATTGTGAAAGAAAAGAAGAAGGGTTTTGTTTTCTATTTTTTTTTTAATTTATAAATATATATTATATAATATTATATAATTAATAATCGAGCTGCTCGACGAGCTTTCGAGCCGAGCTTCACAAAGTTCGAGCTCGGCTCGAAAACTTAATCGAGCTACAAAAAAAAGCTCGAGCTCGAGCAACCGAGCTTTTATCGAGCTTTTATCGAGCTCGAGCTCGAGCTGCTCGATAAAAACTCGGCTCGTTTGCAGGCCTATTGAGAAGTAAAATGACAGCATACTACTTTATTCATCCTGAAACAAGGTTTCCATATGTTTTTATGGTCGACAATATATGATCAAATACTTTTTAAATAAAATAGTACTAAATTAGTTGGATACATAAATTTGTAATGCGTTAATTTACTATAATGATTAATTTTTTAATATTGTGATGTTATAGTTGAAGTAAAATGGAAACAAAAAAATACTCCCTCCATTTCAGAAAAAGTGTTACATTTTACTATCGTTTAAGAGTAAATTGTAGTTAAACTCGAAGTCAGTTGACCGGTCAAATTCAAAATGTAATAATTTTTAAGAAATGGAGAGATTAATTGTTTAGGAAAATTAAGTTGCAAAATCCAACAATTGTACTAACCTAGGTTGACTACATTCAGAAGGGGCCGGGGTGCAAAGTGTAAACCATGGTCTGAGTTTAATCCCATGCCATGCCCATGGTAAATAAATTAATAAAGGTTGAGCCCACAGAGACTATCTGGAATGAAGGAGACATGTTCCCTGATTGTGTTCAGATTTGAGAGCTTATAGTTTTTGAATTAACCAACTTCAAAAACAACATTTTGACGTCTTCACACAATCCGTCGGTCTCCTAGAAAGTCGTTATATTACACATACAAGTAATTCCTAGTAATTTCTACAAATGCTAGCTAGCCTAGTGGAGTAATAATATAAAATGGTGGTGTTTTAGATGGTTTAATATAATATAATATAATATAATACGGAATGTTTGTCACGGAACTTTAGGTGAAGTATAACAATGAATATTGACTAAATTTTTAATTGAGTTGTGGAAATTTGTATTTGGTATAGAATTAAAATTTTAGAAAGTTTTATAAGTGTTGTGAGTTTTAATTGAATAGTGACTTAATTAAAAAATACACATATTACATCAACTAAAATGATAAAGTAAATATAAAAATATGTTCGACTCAATTAAAATAGATTGTTAATTGTGTGTAAAACATCCTAATAGTCAAACTGATGAAACCTGCCTGCCTACCCTAAAATTCTCAAGTCTCACCCCATATTAGTTATGTTGACTGGTCCCATGGTGTGGCAACTAACCTCCATCCCTTTTTGTGTCTCCTGTAGTTTCACGTATCATGCCCACTTCTTCCAGTTATTATAGAATATAGCTAGAAGATTATTTTGATTTGTTGGATTTCAACTGTGTGACTGTCACATACTCTTTCCGTTCTATATAAGCTGTGTAATTTTACCATTTACCATTTTAAATATCCCGTTGAAATTGTCCACTTTTAATTATTTATCAAAGAAACAATTATATATAATTTTATATTCTTCACTATTAATAAATTTAAAAAATAACTTAAATTAAACAATCAAACCAACTATCAATAAAGTCATAAAGTAAACCTCACAGTCACATGTACTATATAATATTATAACATTATTCTCCTTAATTTATGTGCATGAACTGTTGAACAACTTCTAAAGGACGGAGGAAGTATATATAAAAGAGTCCGTTTTGTGAGAGACTCCTATATATAGGAGAGTCCCGAAAGTCCCCTTCAAACGTTAAAACTAGACAATTATACCTTTTTTTCTCGACTTGGCTTCTGATGGTTTTTTGCAGATCTTTTGATCCGGATTCATTAAAAACGGGTCAAGAAAAAACTAGACAATATAATGTAAAAACTAGACAATATAATGTAAATTTAATATCATGTAAAAACTAGAAAATTCTTTTCATAAACTAGACAATATAATGTAAAAACTAGACAATATAAACAATTATATTACACTGAGTGAGTAAATTTCTGGACAAATAATAAAACTAAACAATACATTTACAAAACTAGACAATTCAGTTACAAAACTAGACAATATGTTGTAAAAACTAGACACTAATTTTTCTTCGATTGCTTTAGTTTCTTCAGAGCATTCTTCTTCAAATCATCCAATCCACCATCTTCAAAATCATCATCAGCAGCAGGTCTCTTAGATCCTTGAGAAGCTTTTTCATCAGTTCTAGCTTTTTCAACTTACATAAAAACAAGACAATACATACTAAAAATTAGACAGTTCAACACAACTGCACAACATAAATATATAACATGAAAAACGAGACAAATATTGTTAAAAACTAGATAATTTCACACAAAACATTCAGAAAATTCAAACAAACAACAAATCCCCACCAAAAACATATACAGTGTACACAACCACATAGCAAAGCTAAATATCATAAAAAGTAGATAATACATGTTAAAAACTAGACAATACATACTAAAATCTAGACAACTGCACAGCAAAAACTACACCAACAACAACGAACAACATAGACAATTTCTACTAAAATATAGACCATTTATACAAAAAAAAAAACTAGACAATTTATAGTTAAACATAGACAATTTATACAAAAAGCTAAACCAACAACAACGAACAACATATATAATTTCTACAAAAACATAGATCATTTATACAAAAAAACTAGACAATTTATAGTAAAACATAGACAATTTATACAAAAAAAAAAAAAAAAAAAAAAAAACTCATTCTCAAGCTTACTGCATAAACAATTTAACAAAATATCTAAGCATCTTCTTCCCAATTCCAACATCTAAGCATTTTCAACTAAATAAACTTGCATTCTTCATCACTGAACCTAATCACTTGATGAAAATTCCCCTAATTAAAAAGCAACAGCTCAAAATTGCATCATTCCCAAGCGAAAAGCACAGAGCACAACAAAACATTACTAAGAGATCGAATTACGAATTTACAATGCCCTAATCAGATCAATCGCAACATTACAATAAAATTTTAATATAGAACTTCATGAATCGTTGATCGAAATCAAAGGTAAAGCAAACCTTATCGTAATCAGAGCTCCGTCCAGGATTGTGAATCGAGTCAGATCTCAATATTGGAAGACTAATCAACGATCTTCAGCATAGTGTTTTGTATGCACTCATCGAAAGAGTCCATGGATTCTACTGGAAGATCCATCAACATCGGTAGCATCGATATTCGAGCTCGATTCGGCCATGTAAGCAAATAAAAAAAAGCAAAAACAACATGAAAAACACTCAAAATCAGATAAACACCAATCAAAACAACTTCAAAACACTGCAAAATTAGACAATATATGTTAAAAACTAGACACTAATTTTTCTCCGATTGCTTTAGTTTCTTCAGAGCATTCTTCTTCAAATCATCCGATCCACCCTCTTCAAAAACATCATCAGCAGCAGGTCTCTTAGATCATTGAGAAGCTTTTTCATCAGCTCTTTGCTTCTTGCTTTTTCAACTTACATAAAACTTAGACAATACATACTAAAAACTAGACAGTTTAACACAACTGCACAACAGAAAGATATAACATGAAAAACTAGACAAATATTGTTAAAAACTAGACCATATGTGTTAAAAGTTAAAACATAATATATTTACATAAAAACTAGACAATATATGGTAAAAACTAGACAATTACACACAAAAAAGCTGTAAAACATTAAAAAGTAGACAATATATGTTAAAAACTAGATAATTTCACACAAAATATTCAGAAAATTCAAACAGACAACAAATCATCACCAAAAACATATACAGTGTACACAACCACATAGCAAATCTAAAAATCATAAAAAGTAAATGATACATGGTAAAAACTAGACAATACTTACTAAAACCTAGACAGTTTCCACAAAAAATGTTCAAAACAAACAAACATTCCACAGTTTTCCACAATAAGATTCAAATGAAGAACATGACCATAAAATTCAACTGTAAATCAACAGATCTGGCAAAACAACTCAATTACGAACCATAAACGCAACTAAAAAACACTTACTCATGTCGGAAATAGGATTACGGTGAACAGGATGCTTCGTGTTCACTTGAGCAGTAGCTAGCATTCACGTTCGATTCCGCCATTAAAATGCTTAACAAGCAAAAACGAGACGAATAGAAGGTTAAAATCGAACTGACAACAAAATCCAGAGAAAATCGCGATGAAACTAAAGAGATGAAACCGAAAATCGAGCAACAACAACGAAAATCGAACAACAACAACCGCGATGAAACTGAAAATCGAGCAACAACAACGAAAATCGAACAACAACAATCGCGATGAAACTGAAAATCGAAAATCGAGCAACAACGAAAATCGAACAACAACAACAACGAGCAAAACGCAAAATCGAGCAACAACGAGCAAAATGCGAAAATCGAGCAACAACAAAGTAACAACGAAGCAACAAAATGCAAAATCGAACTCAAAAACACTAAAATCAAGTTTCAACAGCCATTACCTGATGATCGCGCAATGAATCGCCAAAAGTAGAGAGAAAATCGCTCCAGAAACAAGGGTTTTGTCAAAATCCAGAAAAAATCGCCAAAAGCGAGAGAAAAGCGGAAGAAAACGGTGGAAAATAGAAAAAAAAACTGAAAAATACCTATTTATACTGTACCCAGATATAAAACGGTAAGACCCGCATGCATTTTGACCCGCAAAACCGGTTAATTTTGACCCGCGAAATATAAAACGGGTAAACCTAAAAACTAGACAATTGATATAGAAAGCTAGGGGACTTTTTGGACTCTCCAAATATGATAGTACTTTTATAAGACTAAGTATAGTATAAAATTCGAGCTTTCTAAGTTTTACCATGTTGAGTGAAATTTGAGATTTTAAATATCAATTCGATATTTACAAAATTACAAGATACTAATAAAAATGTAACAACCCACCCGTGAATACATCGAGATTATGTCTTTAAGACCGATGCAGTTACATGACAAGTGTTTCATCAATATGATATTGTCGGTATATATTAAAATAATTATGATTTATTTTTAAAATCACTAAAAAAAATATTTATCCTGAAAAATTAGCGGGGATCTTGGGATAGACCATCTTTAGAGAAAGTCATAAAAGACTAACTATCATTAATTATATAATTACTCCAAACAAAAAGCTAGCTACTAAACTATCCAACCCAACCAAGAGCTTGAAAGCGGGTCATTTTAAATGGGTTAATGGGCAATATATATACTTATTCTAACCCACATCCTACATAAATCTCACAAAAAATCTAAAAACATAAAAAACCAAAATTATCTCTCTAGAAAATTTCTACTCGTCGAAAAACACCGGAAAATGCTTGAACTCGCCGGAAAAAGTTAAAAAAACGGCCCGCTCTCACAATTACAAAGGTACGAAAAGCTAGATCTCGACCTATTTTTTGTGAAATCGATGATTATTTTGATGAATTTGATCTCGCAATCTCATTTTTTGCTCGAAATCGATTAAACCACGTTTGAAATCGACGAAATCAACTACACGAAGGTAGGAAAAAGTTGAATCTCTACTGATTTATGTGAAATCGATGTTTATTATGATGATATTTATATTCAAATTTGGTGTTTTCATCAGTTGTTGTTCAGATTAAAAAACATATCTGAAAATCGCGTACAACACTGTTAAAATGCTCTAGATGATTTGTGTAATATTTTGGCTTATATCAATAATGTTCTAAACTATATTGATGATATTAACTTAAACAGAGTACAATTATAACTATTGTTCATTTAACAAATCTATTAAAATCAGTACTTTATTACACATGATTAATGTTCTTACTCATATGTTTGATGTTTTTGTTGATTTATTTAATGTTTTGATGATATACACATCAAAACTTAAAAACCTAATATTCAGAATCATGATATTACTGTTCTAGATTATGTATGTAATGTTCTCACTCATTCTTTCAATGTTTATGGAAATGTCTGTAATGCACGAAAACTTTAAAAAAAAAAATAATCCAAATGACATTATTGTCCAAATTATGTACGTAATGTTCTCAACCATATCTAAAATGTTTAAAATGTTAAGTGTTATGCCTATAATGTTCTCAAGTATGTGTGTAACGTTCTTGTTGTTTTATTGGTTTTATGTGATGATTTATGTAATGTTTGTAGATTTTTCAGCTACAACCTCAATGAAAAAAGTATGATGTAATTTTAAGTGTGATGTATATGATGTTCTTGGTGATGTATGTAAGGTTTATGCAAATGCATGTAATGTTTTTTTCACAGATAAATGTGGAGTTGAAGTTGACATGAGTCTTGCTGCCAGTCTTGGATGGATGGCCAAATATGTAGATAAATTGTATACTATGTATAGAAATCTCTAATGAGTTTGAAAATATTACAAACAAGTCTATGTAATAGAAAAAGTGATGTCGTTATCCTAACAATGTTCTTATGTAATGTTCTCAAGCATCAATATAATGTTCTCAAGTATATATTACGATTTTCACTATTTGTAATGTTCTTAACTATTTGAATAATGTTCTCATTTATATGAGTGATGTTTTAGAGTATGATTTTCTTAACTATGTTGGTAATGTTATAAACTATTTGTGTAATGTTCTTAACTATTTGAGTAAAATGTTCTTAGGTATATGAGTGATGATCTAGAATATAATATTCTTAACTATATTAATAATGTTCACGACTATTTGAGTAATGTTCTCAACTATTTGATTAATGTTCTTATCTATTTGTCCGAAATGACGGTTCATTTATGATTTTTTCTGAAATGGATCTGCTCCTAACCCGCGAAATTATATAACCCGACCTAGCAATCCGCGAGATTGATTGGAGTGTGGTAAATTCATCTATTTGAGTAATGTTCTTGACTATTTGAGTAATGTTCTCGCCTATTTGAGAATGACGGTCCATTTATGATTTTGTCTGAAATGGATCTGCTCAATAACCCGCGAAACTATATAACCCGCCGACCCAACAACCCGCGAAATTGATTGGAAGTGGTAAATTTAAAATCAGTCCATCTTTTTAGTCTCTTTAATAAGTTGGTCTTTCCTAATAATTTGTGATAAAATTATAATCACAAGCAAAATAAGGGTACAAATTGAGATTATTAATGTTATTTTTCGTTTTCCAGAATCTATCTGTGCACGACTCTCGTGTTTTTTTGCTTGCTCTTCATTTTGGTTAGTTCGAAAACTTGTAGGTTGGACTTTGTACAAATGGTTTTTGCAACATCAAAGCGCCCATTACACGTTACGACGACACGTTGATAAGATGCACTTTATATTTTTTTTTTATTACTGGCCCTTGAATTTACCAATTCTATATTACATATATTTAATTACAAATATTATATAATTTATTTTAAATATTTTGTATTAATTTAAATATAAATATTTAAATTTAAAAAATACAAATATTATTTAAAATATCCAAATTTACCTTCTATTTCTTTCTAAAAATATAATAATATTTATTTTAACATTATGTATTTTTTAATTTCAGTATTTTTACATTTAATGAAAAAAATGTATTAATTTTTTATTGGCTGACAACAAGCTTGCCTGACCGTCAAAAAACGTATAGTTAGTAAAATCTTAATATTTTTCGTTGTACCCATAATGTTTGTTGATTCATTTAAATCTTATGTGAAACAGCTCCCCGGAATACTTACAAACTATTTGCATAAGAGTATCTTTTATTTGAAACTCTCAATATAAGTGTTGTATAATTCTTGAGAAAAAGTTAAAAATAATATTTGACATATGATTAAAACTAAACCTGATTAAAACATTTAATTATTTTTTAATTAATAATTTTAACTCTATATCAAACACTACCATAAGGATTAGTATTTTACGTGAATTATACTTACAAGCCACATTCTCCAAGGACGACTAATTAGTCCGTAGTACTTCACTAGTTTATAAAAGAGTCCGTTACTTGTTGGTTTTGGGCTGGTCGGTTTATAAATATTTTATTATGAATTATAATAATACTAATAACTTTATTCGGTGCTGGAAGCCTAGAAACGCATGACATGCATAATGCATTATGCTCTGGCATATGCCATTTTCTATATTCATACACCTATTCCCCCTACTCATGCTGCACTACCTCTTAATACTTTAAAAGTTGTATTATATGCATTAAATATTGTACGGTACAACACATTAAAGTATCAGGAGGTATTGTATAGTACAACACATTAAAGTATCAGGAGGTAGTGCAGTATGATGTAGGTTAGAAAAAAAAAAACCTATTTCTATACTAAAGCATGACAATAGCTTCTGCCTTATTGCCCAAGCCAACAATTCTTGTTTCCTAAAATACCCCAACACCTAATTAAAGCACCGAATAAATTCCCTACTACTAGCTTAAACCGCAGGCTAATTCATTCAACGCTCTTCAGCTTCACTAATTTTATCGATTGATAAAGGATTTTCTATAGTACCAGAAGACGGTAGCAATTAGAAGTTTACTTGACGCAGAAGTGAAGAAACAACCAAATTACTAAAACAAACACTTTTACCATTAAAACTTCATTATTCAATACAAAACACTACCATATAAATACATCATAACACAATTAACCACCCACATAATCCCCTACCTTATTTCTCCACCAAACGTCAATTTATTTTCCTCTTCAGTTCACTAATCACACATTCATACTTCTTCTTCCTCAACCATAACTCAACAGAAGCTCATAACAATTTTCTTGTTTTCTCTATACTCATTCTTCACGTGACTAGAGAACAATTTGAATTTCCATTAGAAATTACAAGACGGCTTCTACAATGGTGTCTTTTCCATTAGCCTCCAACAATTTGCTCAAAAGTATTCAGGTACAAATCGTTGCATTTTAATAGACACTAAATTTACAATTTGAACGTGCATTGAATATTTTGAATCTTGTAACGGTGTGCTAATATCTGGAAGTGAAATTGCAATTTACTCCATGTGAGTTGAATGGGTAAACAAGAGCATTATTTTAACACAACTTGGGGGTGAATTTTTAGGGTTTAAGATTTTAGTTAGTATAGATATGAAAACAATCTTTGGTTTCTAGAAAGAGACAGTAGTAGTAAAAAATTGTGAGATATTTGCTTGTTGGTCCTTCCCAAAATCCTCTATGTACCTCTAGACTAGATACAGAGTGCTATACGTCTCTTTCATCACCATTGTCAATTTCTCACCCAATATATAATTCTGCAAAACAACTCTTCGTCACTCACAAATCACATTTCTTCTTCAACCAATCTCATATCTTTTGATTCTCCTATAAAATCAATCATTCATCTCCATTCTTGATAGATTGGATTTGAATCTGAACTAAACTAATTTGATTCATTCTCAACGACGATCCGATCGATCGATAAATCGCAGGGAGATATGGAGATGAAGAATGGAAACAACTACTATGTCAGTGGAGAAGGCGAAAAGCGCCCCAAAACGAAGATTGTGTGCACTCTCGGACCTGCTTCTAGGTCAGTTCCGATGGTTGAGAAGCTGCTCAAAGCGGGCATGAACGTTGCCCGATTTAATTTCTCCCATGGCTCTCACGAGTACCATCAGGAGACGCTTGATAACCTTCGCAAGGCCATGGAGAACACTGGTATTCTCTGCGCCGTCATGCTTGATACCAAGGTATGATTTTTACCCCTTTCTTGTTTGTTTTCCTGCTTTTGCATCGCTGTCAATTATACTTCTGCTTTTGATATTGATCGGCTTCTAATTTCCGCTTTTTTGATTTTGACCTAATTGGTCTCTCTCGATCTGGATTTGTGCTTCATCCTGGTTTGTGATTTTTTGGCTGGTCTTGATGGTTTTGGAATGGAAGTCAACTGTTTTTGGATCTTGTATTAGCTAATTGTAACTAAACTGAGACATTCTCTTGTTGGGTCATGCAAATCGCATTAGTAGTTTTATTGATTTTGTCATTTTTGTGCAGAATTTTGATCCATATGCTTAATTACTTATTTACACTTGTCATGTAGATACTCTAGTGGTTAGCCTGTAAATCTGTCAAGTTTAGTTTGGTAAAAATTTAATTTTTGCTCATGTATTGTGGCTCAGGGTCCAGAAATTCGAACTGGGTTCTTGAAGGATGCCAAGCCTGTTCAACTGAAACAGGGGCAGGAGATCACCATATCCACCGACTACGACATCAAGGGTGATGATAAGATGATTTGCATGAGCTACAAGAAATTGGCTGAGGATGTTAAGCCAGGAATGGTGATTCTGTGTGCTGATGGGACAATCTCTTTCTCTGTTCTCTCCTGTGACAAAGCAAAGGGCTTGGTGCAATGCCGTTGCGAGAACACAGCTGTTCTTGGTGAGAGAAAGAATGTCAACCTTCCAGGGGTTATTGTTGATCTCCCGACTTTGACTGAAAAGGACAAAGAAGATATCATGCAGTGGGGGGTTCCTAATCAGATTGATATGATTGCTCTTTCTTTTGTCCGCAAGGGTTCTGACTTGGTTGAGGTTCGCAAGTTGCTCGGAGAGCATGCCAAAAGCATCCTTCTCATGTCTAAGGTAAGCCAAAGGTGATGGCGTTTATCTTAATTTTGCATGAAGTTCAATAGCGGCACTTAGTTAACATGCAAAGTTAGTTATGGATAAAATGGAAGGTCCAAGTATGAGTCGTATCTGCATTTCGTCTTCTGTTTTATTAGTGATAGGTAGCATGTGTATAGCAATTTGAACTCTGGTGCAGTCGAAAGGCATGGAGAATCTTTTGCAAGTTGATAGTTAAGTAATTGCTTGTTGTGGGAAATTATCAAAACTGATTTCATGGTTGATATTCGATGTTGAATTGAGCGGTTTTGAGGGTGAAACTAAGTTTAAAAAGCTCGTCCAACTTTAGTAGTTTATTATGACAAATGAACATATAGTCTAGCTTTAGTAGTTGATAACGACAGATGAACATATTACGAAGGTGTGCCTGTCTCCCATATAAGCTGTAGAACTTGTAGCGGTTATATAATTCAAACCATTTTTAGTTACATAATAAATATACTGGTAAAGACAGCTTCCATGAGTAGGTACATCAACGAAACAGTGAATAATACAGAATATGGAATACTGATATTTGTAAAAGTAATCTTTTATGCGGGACTGGGAGCAATTTTAAGGATTTCTATTCAGGAATAAGGTGGGCTTCAAAAGTTAACCTCTTTTTTTCAGAAATTGAATTGGGTGTCCCCTCCATTTGCTGCTATATATATATATATATTTTTTTTTGTAGCTCATGTTTGTTGGGTACCAAATTGTTCTAGTTTGTTGGAATTTGACGCTACCAAATTGTTGAAGCATATTATGTAAATTTTATGTTGTTTTGGACGTGACCTTGAGTGTATGTTTATTCCTTTTCCCCTAATCTTGGGTATTCTCATGTCAGGTCGAGAATCAAGAGGGAGTGGCAAATTTCGATGAAATCCTTGCTAATTCAGATGCCTTCATGGTGGCAAGAGGTGATCTTGGAATGGAAATCCCAATTGAGAAAATATTTTTGGCTCAGAAGGTTATGATATACAAGTGCAACATCCATGGAAAGCCAGTGGTTACTGCAACTCAGATGTTGGAGTCCATGATCAAGTCACCAAGGCCAACTCGAGCAGAGGCAACTGATGTTGCTAATGCTGTTCTTGATGGAACTGACTGTGTCATGCTCAGTGGTGAAACAGCTGCTGGAGCCTATCCAGATCTTGCAGTACGTACCATGGCCAAGATTTGCATGGAAGCAGAAAGCACTATTAATTATGCTGATGTCTTTAAAAGAATTATGTCAAATGCACCCGTCCCCATGAGCCCATTGGAGAGTCTTGCTTCATCTGCAGTTCGTACAGCCAACTCGGCTAAAGCTGCTCTTATTTTGGTTCTAACTAGAGGAGGCAGTACTGCAAAGCTTGTGGCCAAGTACAGGCCTGGAATGCCAATTTTGTCCGTCGTGGTCCCTGAAATTAAGACCGATTCATTTGATTGGTCATGCAGTGATGAGTCTCCTGCTAGGCACAGCCTTATATTCAGGGGACTGGTCCCCATCTTATGTGCAGGTTCAGCTAGGGCTTCTCATGAAGAATCAACAGAGGAAGCTCTGGAGTTTGCTCTTCAGCATGCTAAAACTAAAGGTTTGTGCAAGGAAGGAGATGCTGTTGTGGCACTGCACCGTATCGGAAGTGCTTCAATCATCAAGATTGTGACTGTGAAGTAAATCTAATGTCAGGTTCCGGGCTGTATATGGGCCTTTTGAATGGGGTTAGTGGCAACTGAAGATGAAAACATGCTTATTCGATTCTTGCTTATAATTTTTGCCCCTGGCGGACAAACATTTTCACAGTTTTGTAATGCGTTTTTCTTTTGGCTATTTTTGTGCGCTGGATTAGTATGTGTTGTCCACCATAATTGTCAGGCCTGTGGAGCTGAACCTTTGACATTGTTGCTATGTAACTTCATAGACAACACTATTTATTTTGCTTTTATATATGCCAAGTAAACCTCTTTTGCCTACATTGTCACTCTTTCGGAATTCAGATACTAGTACTGTTTCTGTCCGTGTCACTCTTTCGGAATTCAGATACTAGTACTGTTTCTGGCCGTGTCATTCTGGTTGTGTTAGAATCCCACCTTCTGGGTGAATATGACTTGTGAAGCCAAAGCAGGATGTAGATCGTCCCCTCAATGTTCGTGGTAGGCCGGCCACATGTTCGGAAAATCCAATTGGTCTTGCCCCCAAGTATACACGCTTATGAACTGCAGTACTGCAAATCTGCAAATGATCCAAGCTCAACATTGTAATATACTAAGAGGCCGTTTGGTTTAAAAATGTGTTTTACTATACATAAATTCATGGTATTTGAGCCCGATTAAAAATACATGGTAATTGAAGTGGTATTTGGGTATAAATACTATACTGCTTACTACTTTTTCAAATTTTTTTTTATTGACTAATAAATTTTAAAAGAAGCTAGTCAATGTAGCTTTTTTTTTAAAGAAGGAGCTTCTTATCTTTTTCATTCCGAAAATATCCCTAATCTATATTAACTTATATTTTATATTGTTGGATCATTTGTTATACATTTTGTGTACTTTTTTGCAACTAGCATAAGGATTAATGTATCCGCACCTCTTTAAAATGCATACATGTAGTACACATCAAATACTAATTTTTTTCATTACTAAGTTAAAATGCTCAACGATTATTTCTTTCAACTTCTGATAATTTTGATGATGTTATTAAAGTGGCGATGTAAAGTACATTAAATATATATTGTAATTATTGGACAAAATATGATATATTATTATTTAAAAAAACTATAGACTAATAATACGATAAGAAAGGTTAAAGACAAGAAAAATAAGAGTAATGTACTTTATCGTTTTTAAAATACTGAAAATTTAGCCACTAATCAGTTAAACTTTCCAAATTCTTTTAGCAAATTTAAATTTTCCAAATGGTATGTTTGGTAGCATTTGACGGAACATGAAAGGAGATATTCAGAAGAGATTACCTAGCAGTCTACCCGTTGGATGCAGAATTGCATCCGTCAAGTAGGAAGAAGGCAAGAATTGTGCTTGATAAAGTTTTCACACATCCTAGAATCCATTCGAGGTTCAGCTAAATTAAAAGCCAATTAGAAACAAAATGGGTGGGGGAAGACATTCTAGACTGAACTGATTGCATTGATTTCTAGTCTAACAGACTCTATAATTGCTACCGCCGCCAGTTTACTTTGCACCACCATGCTTGGCTTTCGAATGGGAATCCAAACCTTCAACAGTTTTTAATGACCAGTTACAGCTCCCACATACGGCGTGAACCTTGAATGAATTGGGTTTTCAAGATTCTTGATTTTGAGGGATAAAAATTCTTGGTTTTGAGGGATAAAAGTGTAACTATATAAAATATGTGTTTTGGGATTAAATACCATATCTCAATAACCCACTTTAGGTAGGTTATTTTGAATGGTATTTTGAAAAATAAATTGAGCGGGCCAGAAATTCCGGTATTTCGTGAGTTTTCATTTTTAGCAGACTTTGGTATTTCAGATTTATACAACAAAACGTGAAATTTCGGAGGTGTTTTCCAAATACCACTAGAAAACACCCCAAACCAAACGGCTTCAAATACTACTTTGTTCACAAGTACATAAAATATGCAAGCTCAACATTGATGAGATCTTATTGATAGTCTTGAAGAAAGAGTACAAGGAGCAATTGCATTGAGCAAGGAAAGTTAAGAAAAAGGACTTCTAGGCTATTTACATTGCTATCATATGGTAAACAAGAAATGCAACAGCATTCTTGCTTCAACCAGTAGTTATTTGGGAAAAGCCCTCTATAAGAACAGATGCAGAAAAGCACAAGATCAGTTCCACTTATAATACAATTTTGGTCTGGGCAAATATATACAAGGGCAAAGACTTGGTAAATTAGGCAAGATGAAGCACAACAAACCGATATCATGACATGAAATAACCAAAATTTCAATCCTGATCCTCATGAGAAATACTCGGGACTCAACACTATTGACTGCAGCACAATGAACCGACATCAAGACTAGGAGCCTCCAACATGTCAATTCTGATCCTCATCAGAAGTACCTCGGGTTGCATCTCTTGACGACCCGGAGTGTGTTGTCCCAGATGAACTTCCATCACTAGATCGGGAACCAGAAAACAAACTGCTGAAAGGCCAAGGGATTCGTCTCCCTCCCTCATTTCTCTCATCACGGCTCTCGTTTTCATTGTTGTTGTTGTTGTTGTTACTACGGTTACCAATCTTCGACTCATCAGATGGTAACTGATGTCTGCAAACAGGACAAGAGCTATGAAGCTCCAGCCATGGCAAAATGCACCCGTCATGGAACTTATGCCCACACGGCATCTCCTTGACCTCACAACCAACCTCACATTCATCCAAACAAACTGAACACTGCACTGTCTCCTCAATTTTCACTGTTGGCAAAGCCTCCACTGCTTCTTTCTGAGCTGGTGGAGTGCCATACCGGTTAGGATCATTCTCAGCTAAATGCTGCAACAACAAATCCAATCCAGGGCCCATGAAGTAATCACTTAATGAACTCATTGGTGCACGGTTTGGTGAATCATAAGAACCTTGAACAATGATTGTCTGATTGTTGGCATTGATCACAATCATACGCTCTCCGGTCCTTTCATTTTCTTGATCTCTGTCACTTTCTCGAGTCTCAGAATTTCCTGGTTCGGACTGCATTCCTGCACGGAGGTCTTGTAGGAGACGTAGAATAGTCCCCGAGCTTCTCCTCCTCCTTCGTATCATCGACTCTATTTCATGATCAAACTCATCATCATCGTCATCGCTGTCAAAATCCATGCGCCTTAGCCTATGCCGACGACCAGGGCTATTGATCATGCCCAGCAAGACTGGCGCCCAGAGCGAGAAAGCGCGATCAGAGTCACGATCAGAACCAGGTCCAACATCCGACGGGTTCTCAGAGGCTGCAGATGACATTTCTTCGATGAAGCCACTGCGACAAATCGGGCATTTTACCGCCTCCAACTCAGTAACTGGATTCACCATTTGTGAGCACATGTGACACCAGTGACTGGATCCATTTGTGTCATCCATATCTACAACTACTAGAAGTCTAGAACTGTTCTTACCTGATGAAAACAAAATCAACCATTCTCATGTCAAAACTAGTAGAAGCACCAAATTAGACAGATCGCCAACAGTCCAATCATGTCAACGATGAATCAAATTCAAGATTCTTCTTGCAAGTAATTTAAGCAACAAAAATTCATCTACAGAACATTCAATCCAGCTAATAAAATACTATATGTAGATCATTAACTCATCCACAAGAACATTAACAGATCAAGATCCAATTTTTATGAACTTGAAATGCATAAAACCAAATGATTTTACCTTGTGCTGAAGTTGAAAACAAGATGGGTTTGGCAGAGGAAAAGAACACCGCTAGTTATATTTGTGGGTGATCGAGAAACAGCAAATCACAGGTAGGTAAGGGAATACATCAACAATCAGGACGGCTTTGAATAACTAGAATGAAACATGTGCCCAAGAAAAAGAAGGATCTAGAGACCCAATTACGTTTTCCATGAGGAAAAGGCAACTAATTTCAAGCTCATCAAGAACATTCATTGATTATTATTGTTATTATTATAATATGATCATCACAAAAGAAATGTAAATTAAAAGAGGGTAAAAATCGATATTTACCAGGAGAAAAAGACTGATTCCTCTTCTTTATCTTGTTGTAGCTGTTGTTTCTTGAATTTGTTGTTGTAAATAAGGTGCCTGTCAATTCTGAGCATCTGGAAATGAGTAGAATTTGTGGGTTTCTGGAATATAATTATTTATTATATTTTTTTAATAATCAAGAATCCTTGACTTTTCTTTCTGTGTCTGAGTGGGATTTTAAATGTATTAGGCTATTAGCTGCTTGGTGCAAGAGTACATTGAAGATGGACCATGTCCATCCATTCCCATGAGACAGCCTTTGCAGCAATAACAAGTAAAGCAAAGCATTTATATGTGCGAAAGAGAAGAGATTTGTAATCTATTTAACAGCAAAATAAAATAAAGACAGACCCATAGGAAAAGAAGTTTCTTGCTGACGAGAAAAAATGTCAGAAAGTGATGAAACATGAGAGTTCAGGACGCGTAAATCTGTAACCATAATCGTCGCTGTCGTTTTCGGAATGGTGTGATTTCATTATCGTGGATAGTTTCTTGGAAATTTACAGGAAGTAGGAGTATTTGTTTGTGCAGAAATTAAATGTTAAAATTTGGTCATCCACATTCATTAATTGATCAACTACGCAACGCGTGGGGTTTAAGATTGATGAATGGATGAACGTGAGGATGCTTACGGACTACGTAACTAAACACCATTAATGGATAGATGGTTCATGTCTCTCTCTTTATGTCCCTGTATTTTTTAAAAATTTTCCACCTAAATTGATATTTTTTATTCTCCCCGAGTAAGGCTCTAATCTTTTCATCTAAAACACCATTAGTTTCATTTCAGTCTACTTAAGTTCAATTTAGATTTGATTAGTTGTTTTAATACTACAAATATGTTCGATTCAGTTCAATTCAGTTCAGGTCAGTTTTGTTCTGTTCAAACCAAGAGAACATGGTGTAAGTCCCGTGAGAGACAATCTTTAGATAAATTACCTAGAGACAAACCTAGGGTATCAATAAAATATAGAGCAAGTCTCTTGAGAGACGGTCTCTAGATAATTTATCTAGAGACGGACCCATGTTCTAAAGAAAATCATCGATTCGTTGTTAACAATCAAAACGTCTATTTTCTCAACATTGGTATTTTTTTATATTACAAAAGAAATGAATTTTGTTAATAACATGTGCATTTTGATTAATAACATACTGTTGATTTTCTTACAAACATAAGTTATGAGACTTTGTGTAAAATTGTATGATACTAGTACTAATCCGTGGCGTTGGCACGACATAGTTTACTTTGTCTATAAAATAGAGTAGGGTGCCAGCCATACTAATAAAACAAAAGACAAATTATAGTAAAACAATTAAAGGTACAATACGACAAAAAAAATAAATAATAATTCAAATTAATTTATTACAATCTTCATCGAGATGCATATTCGTCAACTGCATAACGACATATGAAAAAATAGTTAATAAATGAACACAAATGCTAATTAAAATATGATGTTTATCAATGTTTAAAAATCATACCTCAAAGAGAGCTAAACACCTCCTTGTAAACTACATTGGTTGTTGTATCGGTAGGATTGCCTTCCTGATAAAGCGATAAAAACTTTTAGGCCTTTCTTGCCTGTGACTCTCGAGAATGCCACATATAGTTGACCATGACTGAAAACAGGATTTGGGAGGTACAATCCAACACCAGCTAGTGATTGTCCCTGGCTCTTGTTTATTATCATGGCATAACAAACTAGAATCGGAATTGTCCCCAGAATATAATAGTAAATTTAGTAAGATCAGAAGGTGTGAGTACCATCCGAGGTATGAAAACCTTCGCTCCGACATTCTTTCCATGTATAGTCTTCGCCTGAATAACATGTTTGCCAATCGCAGTGAAAATCAATCTAGTTTTCATTACAAAGCTCGGCAGAATGATCAATGTTCCTGATGAGCATTATAGGAGTGTCAATCTTCAATCGAATTATATAGTTGGTATTCCATACGCCTTAGTAGTGTTAAGAACACAACAGAGTAAACATCTTCTCTATTTAGGATATCATCTTCATCAGGACAAATCTCATCTAAACTCACAAACTCGATTGCATCTCTAGGCAAAATGTACATTATATAATCATTGTTCTCCTGGACTATCTCATTAGTCGAAGCAAGAATAGCTCTATCCTGAAATTACCCACCATCACCGACATGGGATAATAAGCTCAGAGATGTACTCTTAACAACTGCATTAATTGGTTCAACAGTAGAACAGATCAAAATATATTCGGGTAATTTGAATTCTACCTCACCATCATTATTGCCATCGACTTCACCATCTCCGACTTTCAACAACCACTCAACAAACTCTCTAATACTTCCATTCTCAGTAGGTGAATTGCCAGACTGTTTACAAATAACATAAAGTCAACATAGTATGTTACAAATAAATTCTTCAGACAGTAAATTGAATAAGTTAGAATAAACATGACAATTAGTATGAACTGTAAGGTAAACCTGTAGGCGCATGTCGACATGAACTCCAAAGCTTTTTAGGTGAGCAAAGAGAGGCGTGGACTATATCCTGTCTACTACCCTTCGGTATAACAGGCAAAATTTATTTGAAATCCCCACCAAATACAACAACCAATCCACCAAACGGCTTGTTCGATTCTCTACCATCAGGACCTCTCATTACATCATTAGACTACGATCAAGGGCCTCAAAACAAAACCTATTGGTCATGGGTGCTTCATCCCAAATGATTAATTTTGTATTCTTCAATAGTACCGTTAGATCGCTTCCATCTGTAATTATACTACACACGGTAGTCTCATCGACCTGCAATGGAATACTGAATCTAGAATGGGTTATGCAACCACCGGGGAGAAGAATAGAAGCTATGCCACTCGATGCAGCTGGCAGAACAATGTCACATCTACCACGTAACGGAGAACATACGGTATTCCATGAAAAGGCTTTTCCCGTGCCACCATAACCATATAGGAAGAAAACTCCACCATTATCGGAATCGACGGCATCCATAATAATATGGTATACAAACCTTTGCTCATCAGTGAGACATAGATACAAACGACTGTGCTAAATCCATTCCTTGAGAGTAAACCTTCTATCTCGGCAAGAGTGAAGTTCTTCACTAAGCTCCAGCTCTACATTGAATAATTGAGGAATACTCTTTAAGTACAATAGAAACATATTGCTAATAGACATATTAAACTGAAAAATAAAAAATAAAAAGTTCAAATTCATATAGGGATTATTCAATTTTCCCATTGATTGTCGTCCGATAGATACTCTCATGAGCTCTCCCATACATGTAGGGGCCTTGACATGCTATAAGAATGAAGAAGAACAGAGAACAAATGTCGAAGGAATCCCCAAAAACGGGCTTCTTTTATAACATGAATGTACTCCTTGTCGTCGTCTAGCAATCCCAGAGCAAAACATGCATTGCGGTAAGTTGGATGAATAACACCATCAATCGTCCGCAAATCCTCAAAGCAAGTGGCACCCCTAATATGATTCAACATTATCTTCATGTAATAGAGGGGACCAGTCTTAATTGGGACATGGTAAATTCGTCTAACTTTGTTGTTAAACTGCTTCCTATATCTCCAAACCTTCAGCCTAGAAATCCCACACGTAATATTTAGTGAACTCAGCATGCAGATACTTACGTGCCCCAGGATGATTTTTGTTGAACTCCATACACTTTAGGAACTTTGTCTCAGAAAATGTATGTTTCTCCATTAAGTCCGTAATCAAATCATGATCCTTAAATGTGACTGATTGTTCTCTCTTCATATGAAATGATAAACGTTCGACGGGAGGATCTCTATAATGAATATCATATCCCATAATTTTCTAGACAACTTTACATGCATATACATATCGACAATCAACATAATCATTCACCTCATGATCAACAGTTTTTTTTTCACCTATCATATCCACACCTTTGTTGACGTACTTGAATAGATATTTCATGGAATTGGTCTTATTGCACCATTCAACATTAATGTGTGCTTGGTACTTCATAAATAGGAAGTGATTGTGTGGAACAATGAACCTGTAGAAGTATATTAAATGAAATTAGCTATGTCAGTAGAGCTTGTAAATCAATTTGTTAATTACAAAAATAAATTATATTAATTGGATTGTTTGAATACTGTAAGTGATATATAAATGTACCTATTATCAATGAGTTCTCCATTCTTCTCAATAGTGGCACATGTATCACGCCTCCTGTAAACAGGGTATCCATTACCATAAAAAATAGTACGCTCATTAAAAGACTTTGGGAATTTCTTAGAGCATTTCTTCCCATCATACATACACGGTGAAGTTGGAGTCGATGGTTCGCACGAACCATGAACCATGTACTCAGATACGACCTTGTACAACTTCAGATTGAGTTCCTTATCAGGTATCTCAGCGGATATGAATTCATCTATAAAATCTACATACATGTTTCTATCCCCTCGATCTACCCATAGCAGAATATGTGCATGGGGAGTCCACGTTTCTGAAACTCAATAGTTCACACAACTACAAAAAACAACAAAAAAATAAATAAATAAATAATGACTCAAATTTAACTAAATAGTAAATTGCTATTAAATTAGACATAATATTCGGCTCATATACGTGGTTACCTCCTATTGCCTTTCCAAAAACATTTTCTGTCTTCAAGTCTTTTATAAGTTGGTCCGTCCAACTTCATCTTGAATACGCAACTCAATATATCATATCTATCCTCGGGTCGTAAACCCTTAGACTCCACAAAACATGTGATCTCAGGCCATTTTCGGATTGCATGTGAATGTGATGGACAATTCCAGATATCCTATACTCTTCCGGATGGCCATAGTGTCTTGAAAATTCTGAACCATAACACAAAGTGTTTACAACATTTTCGATCGGCTCATTAATTAGGATCTATATCACCTGTTTTGATGGCATCATCAAGTGACTTATAGTTATCAGATCTCAACAATGGTTGGTTCCTCATGACGAATGAAAGCCTTTGTGATTCCATCATCATATAACCATCTACTATGAACTGCTGGAACAATGTCCTACTAAGTAGTATAGTCTGTCCTCACTGGCACGATCAAAAAATCCTAAATGCCAAAAATTCCTTGATAGTAACCTTGTGGCTAACACCTTTGGATCTATCAGTGTGCATAATCTCCGTATGATATCCATCTTCACCAAATGGGAAAAATAGGGGATACTGCATTGGAAGGTAGCTCAGATCCAATTCTGAAATTCTTTTAAAGTCATCGTGTTTTGGCTCCAGTATAATATCACATGGATCCATGTCATATTCATCATTTCCTTCATAATGTTATTTGTAAAAATAGTTAAATTGATAATATAAAAACATCCTTAATATAGTTAAATAAATATTTTATTTATGGAGAGTGACATTGCAACATACCAACAATTAATGTTCACATTAACACGTAGTGTGAATGACGAATGTGACGTTGGCAGATGATCATAATAATTTATCACAAAATACTATGGTTTAAAATGTTCGACTAAGTATGAAATCATAATATATAGTTTTAATATATAATTTTTTATTTATTTTAAACTGATATTCTACTAAAATATTTGGTAAATTTCTTTGGGATTTATTTAAACCTTGTGAAGTTAAACTGTGAAATAAAATCCCGGTGAAGTTGCAGAAAATTATAGTACTTATTTCAACGACTACAATATTTGTATTTATAAGTTCTATTTGATATTTTACTTTAGTGATCATCTGATACTTTCACATTCTGATGTTAATACTAACACGTAGTGTGAATGAAGAATGTGACGCTGGCATATGATAATAATAATTTATCACAAAATACTAAGGTTTAAAATGTTCGACTAAGTATGAAATTATAATATATAGTTTTAATATACAAATTTTTATTTATTTAAAACTGATATTCTACTAAAATTTTGGTAAATTTCTTTAGGATTTATTTAAACCTTGTGAAGTTAAACTGTGAAATAAAATCCGAGTGAAGTTGAAGAAAATTATAGTACTTGTTTCAACCACTAAAATATTTGTATTTATAAGTGATACGTGATAATTTTACTTTAGCGATCATCTGACACTTTCACATTCTAATGTTCACACTAACATGTAGTGTGAATGACTAACGTGACGCTGGCAGGTGATCATACAAATTTATCACAAAATACTAAGGTTTAAAATGTTCGACTAATAGTACATCAACAAAACTCAGTATTGTGTGAATGGTTTGGACTGTGGGTGATTTACACCTTCACTGTGTGTAACCGTTTTTCATCAATTTTCCACGCTTTTCCTTCGTTTTCATGGCGAAGAAGGGATCGGGAGTTGGAAGGAAGTCCTTGGCTGTGAATTGAGTTATTGCTGATGGATTAGAGGAGTTTGAGCACGATGATTGTTCGATTGAATCGGAGCATTTTGCTGATGCGGATGTTGATTTGGAAGTGTTGCTGGTCAGGTGGCTGAGCGATTGGATACTCGTCCTGTGCCGGCGTATAGGCATATCCGTGAGGATGTTGGGCGGCGCCAGTTGCCTAGGCGTCAATTCAATGCGCTGTTTGCTGGAAATCGTCAACCGGATAATTCACAGGTGCTGGCTTATAGTCCGCCGTCTGATCCTGTGATTATCGATTATGCGGATAGTGATGTATCTGAAGGTGTGGATTACTGGAAGTTCTCGTTGATTGGTTCAGTGATTGGGCAGAAGCCGATTTACAAGGTGCTGGAGCATTTTGCTTCTACCTATTGGAAGGTACTTCCTGCTATCAGTCTCACAGATCATGGAATCTGTGTGTTTCGATTCGAGTTGGAGGCTGATATGCTTAGAGTTCTTCATGGTGGTCCGTGGACATTGAATGGTAGTTTCCCGCTGCTTCTTCATCAATGGAGTCCTGGAATGAAGTTAGATGCATCTAGCCTGCAAGTTATACCTATTTGGGTGAAGTTTCCGGATCTTGATCTACTGTTCTGGACATCTCACATGTTAGGTCGTATTGCAAGTATGATTGGTAAACCTTTAGGTATTGGTAAGCTTACGAAGGAGAAGATACGGATTTCTTATGCTAGGGTGATGATTGAGGTGAATGCTAGTTCTCAGTTGAAGGATTTTATTATGCTGCGTGGTCCGGATCGAATTTTGCGTAAATAGTCTGTTGTTTATGAGTTTCGTCCTTATCATTGTACTAAGTGTTCTATGTTTGGGCATTTAGCTTCTAGATGTGGAAATGTAGTGCATAAGGTGTGGCAAAATAAGGTGCCTCATGTGGTTAGTGATCCTTGTGTGGATAGCAATGTTGATGAGCCAGGAGGTAATGTTGATAGTGTACCACCAGTGGAGTCTACTGCTCAGGGTGCTGGGCCTACTGAGGTTGCACCTGTGGCTGGTCACTATCCTACTGATGTGTTTGCTAGTAATATCTTAGCTTCTCATTTAGGCTCTGGCTTGGTTCAAACAATGTGGTGTCGGATACTTCTGAGAAAGTGGTGGAGTCTGGGGCTAATGTCTATGTTTCTTCTGAATTATCTGATGCTTTGGCTACAACTGGCTTGTTTGATCATGGGTATGTGGGACAGAGGTTTACCTGGGACAACAGTCATACTTACTGTAAGTTGGATAGGGCTTTAGTGAATGACATTTGGGCTGATGTTCTTCTGGAGACGGTAGTTGATTTTTTGCCTAGGGGTATTTCTGATCGCAGTCCTGTTTTGATTCGGATGTTTAAACCTTTGTTTATACATTCTCCTAACTTCAAGTTTAAGAACTTCTGGGCTGATGATCCTGATTTTATCAGGGTGGTTAAAGAGACTTGGGAGACACCTGTGAGAGGGTGTTTCATGTACTAGTTTGTTCAACACTTGAATGCTCTCAAAAGGCTCTTGAAGGAGTTAAATAAGAATAAGTACAACAATCTGGATGCTCAGGTGGAGGTTGCTAAGCAGCAGATGGAGGGTTTGCAGGTACAATTACAGGGTGATTGTTTCAATGCTGATTTACAGGAGGATGCTAGGGGTGCTGTTGATACTTATAGGCAACTCAGGGATAGTCAAATGTCTTTTCTCCATCAGATGGCTAAGTTGACTTGGTTAACTCAGGGGGATGAGGGGACTAGATTCTTTTATGCCCAAATTGCTCAGAGGCGGAAGACAAATAATATTTGGGTGTTGCTGGATGCTGCAGGTAATAGGATTACTGATTCTGGACTTATTGTTCTTCATGTTGTTGATTACTATACTTCTCTATTTGGGACTGCTTCTTCTACTATTGGTCTGGATTTTGGGCTTGTTGATTCTACTCATAGAGTCACTACTGCTATGAATCTGTCTATTACTAGAAGAGTTACTATGCAGGAGCTTAGGGGTGTGGTTTTTAGCATGGGAGATAATAAGGCCCCGGGGCCAGATGGATTCAATGCCTGTTTCTTTAAAAGAGCTTGAGGTGTGATTAGTACTTTGTTGTTTCAGGCTGTAGAGGAGTTCTTTATTACTGGAAAGCTTTTGAGGCAGGTGAATAATACTTCTATTACTCTCTTGCCCAAGGTAGAACATCCCATGTATATTAAAGACTTCAGACCCATTGCTTGTTGCAATATCATTTACAAAATTATCACTAAGCTTCTTACTGAGAGGATTAAGCATCTCATGCCCCATTTGGTTATGGAGACACAGAGTGCTTTTGTGGAAGGTCGGCATATGTATCACAATATTCTCTTGAGCCAGGAACTTCTCAAAGGTTATGGGCAGAGAAATGTTTCTCCAAGATGTCTTATGAAGATTGATTTGCAGAAGGCTTATGATACTATAAGTTGGAGGTTTCTGCATGATGTGTTGTTTTTCTATGATTTTAGTCCTTGGTTTGTTCATAGGGTGATGACCTGTGTTACTACTTCAAGGTTCTCTTTCATATCAATGGCAGGCTTGAGGGGTTAATGGATGGCAAGCAGGGGATAAGACAAGGGGATCCTATTAGTCCCTATCTCTTTGTTCTCTGCATGGACTACTTGACCAGGCTTCTCACATCAGGTGTATCTTGTTCTAGGTTTCATTATCATCCTAAGTGTAAAAAATTGGGGATTATACAGCTTGGCTTTGCTGATGATCTTATGGTTTTTTGCAGGGCTGACTTGGACTCTGTCAAGTATATTAAGGGTGTTTTGGCTAAGTTTTCCTCTATTTCTGGACTTCAAGTGAATCATAGTAAAAGTCATATGTTTTTTGGGGGTATACAGGATGATGTGAAGGATAAGCTTCTTCAGGAAATGGGCTATGCTGAGGGCAGGTTTCCTATTAAGTATTTGGGTGTTCCTCTTCATTCTAGGAGGTTATTGATGTCTGATTATGATGGCTTAGTGCAGAAATTAACTAGTAGGATTCATGCTTGGGCTCACAGGCATATTAGCTATGCTGAGAGGCTGCTGTTGTTGAAATATGTTTTGGTGAGTATTCAGAACTTCTGGGCCAGAGTGTTCTTCTTGCCTATAGGAGTGTTAAAGAGAATTCAAGGGATTCTGAGGCACTTCTTGTGGTCTGGGGATAGTTCTGGGCAATAGAAGTCTTGTTGCTTGGAGGACTCTCTGCCATGATAAGGAGAGAGGTGGGCTGAGTATCAAGGAAATACTCTCTTGGAATAAAGAAGCTATGAGTGTGTATTTGTTTTATTTACATAATGAAAGATCCTCTTCTCTCTGGTATAAGTGGATCAGGGTTTACAGGTTGCATAATCAAGGGATTTGGGCTGTTACCTCTAAAAGTAGTGATAATGTTTGGTGGAAGCATCTGCTGAAGGTCAGGGATTTGATTTTATGTGGCATGCCTGAGTCTACTAGGACCATGTTGGTTTGTGCTCCTAAGAAGGTTCAGTTGTAGGCTGTTTATGAGATGCTTTGGCCTTCTGCTACATCTTGTAATTGGTGGCATCTGGTATGGAATTCTATCTCTGAGCCTAAATTGCTTTTTGTATGTGGTTGTTGTGCCATGACAGGTTGCCTTTGAAGGCAATGTTGTTCAAATGGGGTGTGGTGGACAATGATGTTTGTATATTGTGTAAGACCTCTAGTGAAACTAGAAATCACTTGTTTGGTTCTTGCTCTTTCACTCAATCTTTCATTGCTTTGTTTTTACCTAGTTTAGGTATTTCTACCCTTGTAAATTCTTTTGATACTATTCTGAGTCTATTCAGTCAAGCTACTAGGACTAGCTCTAGTGTATACAAGATTAAAGTTGCTGTTGTGAGTAGTGTGCTGGCAAGTGTTTGGAGAACAAGGAATCAGGTGATCTTCAGCAGTTACAGGTCCATGTGCCTTCTATTGTTAAGCATATATGTGCTGATTTACTGGTAAGACTTGATTGTAAAGGGGCTCATAACAGACAGTACAGGGTGATTACTCAGGCTTTGAGGAGTTTGTGATGGTGGTTTGGTTGTCTGCTTGTTAGATTTGTTTGATTGGCTTTGTCCTGATTTTGTGTTTTGATAGTTTGGGATGTTTGTTGAAGGAGTGTTGCTGATGTTGTGCTTCCTCTTTATTCTTGGTTGGACTGTTTGATGCTTGGTTTCCTCGTGTTTGAAACAGATTTACCAGGGGTATTTTTTTTTTGCAGATTGCCAGCTGGATGGGTGTACAGGTGTTAGTTGTGTGCCTTTGTAACTTGCGAAGAGTGTTTACAGACGACTTCACTATGCACCATTTAGCGGAGGGAATGTTGTGTTCTGTCTCTGGCAGGCACATAGTTGCAAATCTGATTCGTCGCTATGCTGGGCACAATGGTGTCCGGGATTTCTGCTAATTATGGGATTGCAAACCTAGTTTGTTGTCTTAGTTGAAATCTTTAGCTTGAATATGGTGTAGAAAGTTTCCTAGATCACGTAACGAGTGTTGATACGGAACTATGTCCAATCCGTTAAGGGCGCCATAGAGCGTGTCCTAAAGCGCATCACGGCTTAACTAGCCAATTCAGTACTGGTCCGACCTCACATGGTCCGCCCAAAGTGTATCGACCAGTGCGCTGAGGTCTCTACATCCCCACAGCTAGTCCGAGCTGGCTAAGGAAAGGACTTCCAAACCTGACCATGTCAGTACAGAGATGCCTAACGGACCGTACGAGAGAATCTCGGACGCCACCATTACTCTAAGACCAAACGTATATAACAGAACCACTGAGATACTTCCGTGAGACTCTTGGCTCGGACATCCAGAGTCACCTGAGGGCAGATCAACCAAGCAGACAGATCTGTCCGAGGGACTAACACGGACCCAACAGGCGGAACAGTACTCTCAGAGGGAAAAGGTCCAAACTACCCTCCCAGGCCCACTTATCGGTATTGGACTACTGTTCACTAATGGGATATGGGCCAAAGGTAGCATTGGTGTCCAAATCTGGATCGTACACTTGGCATCATCTTATGAGCTACCTCATTAGTGTTGGTGTTGAGAGGTTTACCCCCAACAACGAGTACGGAGTTTAATTAGATACTTGTTTAGTTGAAGTCATTTACAGTCTCATGTTGAGCTGTTGGCTTGATTTGTTTTGAGCCTCTGTATATTCTCTTTGCAAGTTTTATAAAATTGTTTAATTGTGCAAAAAAAAAAAATGTTCGACTAAGTATGAAATTATAATATACTCCCTCCATTCCAAAGAATTCTTTCCATTTTGACTTTGGTCGGTCAACTATCTTCGACTTTGACCACGAATTACTCTTAAACAATAATAGTAAATAATTTTATAAAATCATATATGCAAAATTTAATTCTTAAATTTTCATTATATGATTTTCTTAAATTATTTACTATTGCAGTTTAAGAATAATTTGTGGTCAAAGTCGAAGACAGTTGACCAGTCAAAGTCAAAATGGAAAGAAGTTTTTGGAATTGAGGGAGTATAGTTTTACGTTATCAATTTTTTTAAAACTAATATTCTAATAAAAGTTCCGATAAATTTCTTTGGGATTTATCTAAACCTTTGTAAAGTTAAACTTTGAAATAAAAAAGCCAGTTAATGTATTTAGAAAACAACAGTACTTATTTCAATGACTAAAATATTTGTATTTATAAGTGCCAAGGGATATTTACTTTAGTGATCATCTGATACTTTCACATTCTGATGTTCACACTAACACGTAGTGTGAATGACGAATGTGACGATGTCAGATGATCATAATAGTTTATCACAAAATACTAAGGTTTGAAATGTTTGACTAAGTATGAAATTATAATATATAAATTTTTATTTATTTAAAACTGATATTCTACTAAAAAATTTGGTAAATTTCTTTGGATGTATTTCGAAATTAATAAGTGAGAAAATATATTTTTGTACATAACGTTTATAAAGTCGACGTTAAACGCTGACAGATTATCTGAATAAAATATGACAGCTCACAATTAACCTGAATAACGTTTAAAACTACGAACGTTAAACCCTTAATCCTGAATCAATTAATAATCAAAAACCTAAACGCTAACCCCATACATTGAATTTTAGTGTGTATGTTTGTCGATATTTTTACATTTTTATATCTTAATTGTTCTAAACTAAATTTATACTACTTATAGTAAATGTATTTTTATACAAAACGGCTTAGTATAATATAAGTTCAAAAATGTCTCTGTATAATGGAACTGACATGAATTTATTGAACACTTGCATGCATCCACCACTAATTGTTACATTATATTATTTTGATGAATAGAAAAATAGACTAAACGTATCAATTGAAATTTCAATTTCATTCAACCCTATACGGCTGCCTGGTGAAAGTAATAATATCATAAAAGTGCTTCGAATCCGATAAGCAATTAATCTCGAAATCTGTCATACATTCGGGACACTTTATATGGAATTGTTGATGTACTCTGTTGAATGGATGGCAGCCGCAATAACATTGAAAGCCGAATTCTTCCCACGTGAAATAGCAGGATTTTAATTTCAGTCTAATACATAAGTTGTATCTCCGACTTTCTAGGTATTTTATTCCTTCATAAGTTTGTCTAATAGTCACCGGTTGTTTGAGTTCAATAAGTCTAAACTTGATTGAAGGGGACATTATATTGAATATTGCCAAGAAATATACGTGATCTTTATGTCCACTTATATGATCTAGTAAAAAGTTCATCCTTCTAAATGATAAATGCTCAAAAACGTTAGCCTGCAAATACACATGTTATGTTCAGTTATTAAACGTTTATGAAACAAAATGATATATGAAATTATTGTATAAATAATTTCCAACCACAACGCTCAAGTTAGTTCAAACAGCTTTTCAAGCATGGCCAAACTTTATCTCCACACTTGAACTCGCTATGTATCATTTCCATAGCTCTTGATGCAGTAGGTTAGGAGATTTTGTAGAAAATTTTCACAATCCAGTTTTAATTCAAAACCACAATATTAATTATTAAGATTTACTCAAGCACCTTTTCAAAGTCACAATGCTGAGTTGAGAACAATATTAAAATGAAGTAATATGAAAAATGCAAGTGGTAAATCATGTGTTATCTAAATATATGTCCAACGAAAGCTATGATTACTACCTTGCGCGAGGCTGTTGCAAGTTCATCTCATGTGAAGTTTGCGGCATCTGGACTGAGGTTTAGCTCATTTATCATCATTTGTACAACTTGCCGAAGTCTCTATGAATGACACGTTTGTGAGAATCTTGCTATATAGAACTGATGCAAGAAGAAGCTGACAACAAATAGTTTATGATTTAGGCCAGATATACATGAGCAATGATTTCTGATCATTGAGCCTTTTAATTGACCGAAGAAGAACTTGTCGCCTGAATTAGTACAACAAAAAAGTACACCACACCATGCATATAATGCTAGCTAGGCCTGAATTAGTAAGTAAAATATAAATTGAAGTTAAAAAAAAAAAAATGCAAACATACATAATTGAATTTCCATGATGCATGTAGTCATCTGTCTCTTTGCTTTTTTAACACCAACCGGCTCTTCCATACTTCTATCTTGATGGAATTTTAAACATTATGATGTGTATACATTGTAGGTGCTCGAATTCTTGATGATCTGCATGACTCCATGTCAAACTTAACGGGGATGAAAATGAGAGATAAGTAGTTTACTGAGCAATATATGGTTGGAAATGTGGATGCCTCAAGAGCTTAGTAGCCAAAAAAATTTTTTATGCCAGGACATCGGATGAATTGTAAAATTGGTCCTTTAAGTGACAATCCTTTGCAATTTTGGTCCTAAGTGTCTTTTGATTCCTGAAATTGGTCATGAGGACCGTATAACATAAAAACGGCTGAGTTGGACACCAAATCGGCTGATTTGGACACACATGGCACAATCTTTGAACTTAAAGAAAAATTAAAAAGAAATTAAAAAAATCACCATGGACATGGCAGTCAAACTCCATGGCAGATCCGCCATGGAAGCTGTGGAGCTTCCATGGCAGATCTGCCATGTAGTTTCCATGGCAGATCGGAGCTTCCATGGGTGGAAGCTCCACCACCTCCGTCCTCCACTTTTGCCCCACCCCTCCGCCTCCCACCACCCGCAACCACCCCAACACACCACCGACCAGATCCGCCATCACCCCCACCTCTCTGCCACCACCCCCACCGACCAGATCCGCCATCACCCCTACCTCTCTGCCACCACACCACCGACCAGATCCACCACCACCCCCACCTCTCTGCCACCACCACCAACAGCCTACCACCACTGCCTCCAGATCCATCCACGACTAATCCTCCACCTCCCTGCCTCTACTAACTACCCACCGCCACCGTATCCGGCAAGAAGAAGACGGAGAAGAAAAATGAAACCCCTCAAAGATCCGTCAGATCTGAAGGAACTCCGTCCAAGACCCTTTGAAGTGAGGTGATTGGCTTCCATGGACATGGGAGCTTCTATCAAGCTTCCATGGCAGAAATGCCAATTTTTTTTTACTTTTCCATACCAAGTCATCAAGGGACCAAAATCGCCAACTTAATTCGTCCAAGTCACGAATCCAGTCAGCAAAGGACCAAAATCGCAGAGAGAAACCGCGGAAAAACCTTCTAGAACGTCCTATTTGGGCGTATTTTGCTAGTATGGAAACCGTAGGGACCGTAATCGCAAAGGATTGTCACTTAAAGGACCAATTTTGCAATTCACCCCAGGACATCAGATTAAGTTGTACTCCTCAACGTGTTAGTTGCTCTATAAAATAGTGTCAGTACTAACCGTGAGTATGTGTTTTGGGATCTTCCTCATCATGCTTCTGATCAATAGTTTATTGTCATTTAGAACAATCACGCACAATGGCTCAGTTTATGATATGAAACGGAGTTGGTATAAACTTTCACCGACTCACAGTGAAGAAGAATATAAATGGAAACTTGAAGAAAGTAAACCATTACCAAAAGAAGATTTTGCCAATAAGCAAGCTCATGTAATATGAAAAAACATGACTTTGTCATTGACAATAGTTGAATACAGAGCGTCGACTATTATATGAATAATACTTACATTTTCATAACCATGGAGAAATTCGACATGCTTGATATGGCTACCAAGAACATAATGTACATTTGCAAATCGTGTGGTAGCATCGAGAAATATATTACTGTTTACCGTGAGGGATGTTTCATGGCGGATGATGATCGGAGTGATTTATGGTCGCCGACTTGGAACATGATGGCGTCTGTAATACGAAATGAACTGACATGAATATTGATGGTGTTAATAAATGGTATGTGTCCTATTCATGTGGGATTCTAATTTAAAATTCAATTTAGATTAATTTGTTAACCTCTATCTATACTATTATCCTAAGCAAACTCAACTAGGTAGTTATTACTACAAAAAAAGAAGTTACATGAAAAATAGGTTAATAAATAAAAAATATAAAAAGAAATTGAAAAAAAAACTCTACACCAACCGTTACTCTTAATGAAAAAATTATATCAAATGATTTCATAATACACAAATTGCTATATGACTTTAAAAAATAGTTTTGGTTCTACTTTCACCCCTTTCACATTTAGAAAATGTCTTATTTTACATAAAAAAAAAATTAACATATCACATAATCCAAGTATTGTGTTATATAATTCACTTTCAAATAATTTTTAAATTTATATTAGACGAAATGTGAGTATACGTTTATATTGTCAAAGAAGAAAAATGTTTAAAATATTACACGCGAGGACCACGTGTCACGGATACTAGTATTTAGATAATGTTGTTTAGATTCTTGAGTCTATTCGACTATATCAGGCTACTATGAGGTGAAATATAGGCTGCGTAAAATAATGAGGTTCGTTAGTTGAGAAATTGTTGGATAGTTTTCTAAGAATGGGTATGTAAATAAATTAAGATGAATTTACCTAAATATAGTGCTGACCGTTTTTCTGAATATAGTGCTTATAGGAACATTTACTTGGAATTAAAATTCATTTTTTCATGGATTCGATTTGCCACGTCAGCTTTTGGGTTACGTGGCATGGTTATTTTTCCATTTCCATCATCACTTTTATCACATATATAGATATATAGATTATTAATCAAAACATTTATCTTTTCAACATTGATTTTTTTCCATATTTATCCAGATAACTTATCTAGATACCGTCTCTATAAATACTTTGTATCTCAGTTTTGATAACAAGTACGGTACATAATATTGTTTCCACCATTTAGTATTCATTAACAAGTTCTGAAATATTGTATAAAATCTTTTTAATACGTCTCTCCACAAGATACCCTAAAACATTTTTCTATATAAAGAGAAACAGAGACTTCAACCAATGGTAACTCTGTTTAACAAAACTAGCTTATAAACTAAATTGGATAGCTGATAAGTTAGTTGATTTTTATTAAATTGTTCAGTAAATTAATTAACTGATAATCTAGCTGATTTATTAAATATAGTATGTAAAAGTAAATCCGCTAGCTCATTTATTTTATAAGCTTGCTGGAAAAGATTATCATATCAATTACTAGTTTATAAGCTACCAACTAAGCGTTAACGTAACAAGAGGTTATTTAAATACCGATGAGTAATTTAGATCCAATGCATTAGAAGTGGGATACAATTTAGACACAAGACTTCAACCACCCTTTATATCTTGTTACTCGAGTTCAATAACTTAGTTGAATACTGATACTATGTGGGAAAGGAGAGAAGGATCCCATTGAGAGAAGTTAATTGCTTGGTGTAAAATTAAAACCTTGACATTTGACCAATAACATTTTAGTTCTTACGATTTTACTTCTCAACCAAACAACCCTGTTTGGCCAGCAATTAAAATCGCGTAAACTTATTAATTGGGTGAATTTCTCCTGCCCCCTTAATAATTTGTAATAACATATTAGTCTTTCGCATTTGAACAATAACATTTTAGTCCAAAATCAATTTTTGTGTTGACCGGCAAGAAATTACATTTCCACGTGGAATTTCATTTCAAAATTTGCACATTAACCCCTGTAACGTTTGTAAAATTTCAAAATTGACCAAAACTAATATTACTCTTTCATCTTCTTCTTCATCAAACCTTTTATCCTAAACTATTCTTCACCTTCTTCCTCAAAACATTTTTTTTTCCCTATTCTAACACCTCAACAAGAAATTGGTTGATTTCTTCTTCATCATAACATATTTGTTGAGTTCCCTAATTCTTCTTCCTCTCCCTAAATCCTATTTTTTTAAATCATTTTTTTTATTTCATCATTAATGGAGCTTGAAGCTTGGAGCCCGAATCGGGCACAAATGGAACCCAATTGGGCTCCATTGGTGAGCTCCAATAATGGAGCTCCAACAACACCGTTAAAGGAGCGGTTTGAGCTCCATTATGGAGCAGAACAACTACATTATTAGTGTTGTTCGAGCTCCAAGATATGGAGCTTGAACAGCTCCATTAATGGAGATGTTCAAGCTCCATAAAAATGGAGCAGAACAGCTTTATGGAGCTTGAGTTGATCCATTAATGGAGCTGTTAAAGCTTCGTAAAACGGAGCTTGAGTTGCTGCATTAATGGAGAATGGAATGAAGGAAGAAGAATGAGAGGAAATGTTTAGAAGGAGGAAGAATTAGAAGGAAGAAGATGAGAGGGTATAATTGCAATTTGGTTTTGGTTGAAATTGAATTGGAAAAAATAAATGTGGGTTAATTTTGAATCATAACAAACTTTAGGATATAAATTGAGTGTGAATTAAAATAAAAGAGGTCAATTGCAATTTTTTTAAAAAATCTGAATATGAAAATAAGTAAAATTATTTTAATTATTCTGCACGTAGGTATTTATCAACCACGTAGTAAAGAGACGTTGACTTTTGGATTAAAACGTAATTGATTTACGAAACTTGTCATGTGGTATTATAGTTCAAATGCGAGGGACATTTAATTATTTAATTGTTAAATGAGTATTTATTAGGGTTATTTGGTGTAATTTTCACATATTAAAAACACACAGTTAGGGATGACACTTGATAGTACTATTAAAAATGAATAACTGTTGTGTGACCAACCTCCTCCTGAATTGTACCGGATTCATCCACCATTGCAGTTGCAGCTGCACATCCCCTACTCCAGGTTCGGAATTTGGTCGCTTAATTCTTATGATACTCATTTTGTTGCTCCTCACAACTTTCATCAAATTACAATTTACATTTGAAGCTCTCTTTCTATCTCAATTATTTACCAAATAGTAATTCATATCAATGTCGTTGTTGGAGAATCGAACAATCTCACAGTAGATAGCTTCCATCATGGTATTGGCTGTACGAGCTTATTTCAGTTTGCTTATGATTGTTCCTTAGTAGTAAGTACCAACTCAATTTAATGGAAATCTCACTATTATATATGATGGATAGGAATTTAGGAACAGAGAATCGTAGCACTGTGTTTGGATGCACAATTTCATAGTATGTTCGTGAATGTACTTTTAGTCAAGTACTCAAGTAGTATCATCTTCTATTAGAGAGATCAGTTCCTCTGGGGGCAACTCCCAAGCTACCATCGATCCATCAATTTGGTGGCCTTTATCGGCTAAAGCCCGCGCGCACCTATTGCATCCTCTCTTTCTATAATGTAGGTTGCAGACCCAGGGCATTTTGATTAGGCCACAACATTCAGCAATGATCCCTCCTAAGGGATGAGTGTCGGTATTTGCACTTTTGATGAGTATAACTATTACCTTTGAGTCTGTTTCCACTATAACTTTTTGGGTGCGTCTTTCCCATGCTTGGTTTAACCCCTCTCTGAGTGCGAGTAGTTGTGCTTCGATGATCGAGTTACATTCTCTGAACTTGCAGCTGAATCCTGTGACCCATTGACCATGATCATTCCACAGAAGTCCCCCACCGGAGAAGTTGTCAGTATCTGCTCTATAAGTCCCTTCCGTATTGAGCTTGGACCAGCCAACTTCTGGTTTCTCCCATTGGATTTCTACCTTTTTCTTTGGTAAGTGCTCACTAAACAAACAACGATAAATGCTAGGTTAGTGGCACATGCAGTTCTTTCTCAAGTAACAAATGGCCATATACATTTTCTGGAGCATAATAACAAGCCTGGCACTATATGAATGATTTGTTGATGTATCAGTTCTTATCTCCAATAACATAGTAAAATTTCTGTTCAGTTTTCAGAATATGATCACCACCATGTGATAACAGATAAATCATAGGCATATAATGACATGTAGAGCTTAAAATGAGGCTAAGGTAACAAGCAAGAAGAGAAATTATTTCCGAGATGTAAAAGGAAGGAATTGGTACATCTAGTTCTACCTTCGCAATTTTATTTCATATTCAAAACTTGCGGTACTGTCAATGACTGAATTGATTTTGGTAACATCACTCGATTTGAAATGTGCCGTGTTACAATCTATAGGGGAAAGAGCCTCTGTTGTTATTGTTGTTTTGTCCAGAACATGATCTTGTAAAGTAGATGGCATTTCTTCTCCATGCAACATCTTAAGCACAGCGGACATTTTTGGTCGATGGCGGGGTTGTTGCTGGGTTCATAAAAGACATACTTGGATACATCTTAGTGCTTCACCCTCTGAAAATGACCCTTGAAGTGATTCATCCACCAGGTCTAGTGCTTTACCTTCATTCCACAGCTCCCATGCCTGAACATTTACCAGATCTATATGCTATTATGTTTGCCTATAGAATCTCATACATGGAAATTATTCAACATCATATGCATGTGATTACATACAATTAGGTACCTTGAGCACAGTATTGCAATACTTACATATTCAACAAGGTTTCGATTTGAGTCCAGTGTAACATTCAAAAGTTTCTTGCCACTTAAAGTCTCCAGGACAACAATTCCAAAGCTATAAACCTCAGACATGACCGTGACTTCCCCATAAGTGATTACTTCTGGAGCTATATAGCCACTGCATACAATTTTCAGAACATATCGTGATTGAAATATATACTAAGAAAGTGAGCAATATGAATCTTGACACTTACTAGGTCCCAGCTAACCACCCAGTTTGCACTACGGACTGGTCATCTTCAAACTTTCTTGCAAGACCAAAATCGGAAATTTTAGGATTCATCTGGCTGTCAAGTAATATGTTTCTGGTTTTGATGTCTCTGTGAATTATTCTCATTCCTGAATCTTGATGTAGATATATAATTCCTCTAGCAATACCTATTATAATTTTCAAACGAAGTGCCCAACGGAGGGGCCGGCGGCGTATTTTATCTGTGTAAAAAGTAGTTTAACCAAATAGTTAGCAATACCAATTTCAAAATTCACCTTTAACTTTAATTAAGCAACAAAGAACGGGTCAGAGAGTAGTAACCGTTTATGTAACTGTATAAACTTCCATTTTCCATGAATTCATGTACAAGCATAACTTCTCCGAGAATGCAATATCCTAGAAGTTTAATGATATTGCAATGCTGAAGATTTGGAAGCAACAGAATCTCGGTTTTGAACTCATTCAGACGGTAGCTTGTAACTGGTGAAAATCTTTTGACAGCAACTATCTTTCCTGTCATTAACACAGCCTGTAGCAACAGAGAATGAGTAAAAATTTGGAGATGGTGGTTTCAACAATGTCATTATCCCGGATTGTAAGACCAAAAATTCCTATTTGAGTTGTTGTTTTGTTTGAATGTGGCAGCTAGAAGCCCCGGATGTTCATAGTCTACTTTCATTTGTGTCATGGTGTTACACTCCCCATATATCACAATTGCCTTTCAATTAGAACTTATGTCAGCCTCATATCTTTAGTATATGGGCAGAAAATAAGCAAGTATAGCTGTAAGTGTAATCACCTTATAAATAGAACCAAATCCTCCTTGCCCAATCTTGTTTGAAGAGGAGAATTGGTCAGTAGCATCTGCAATACTGGCAAAATCAAACTTCCGCACTCTTGTCTCTGCTTCATGAATATCTGCATATAATTTTTGTGCTTAGAGTCTTAGATACCATAGTAAGCATTATATAAATCAGAGGCTGACATATTGAACTTTTTCTATGGAGCTTAGCTCCCTTTAGTCTAAAAAACAGATGGTTTAAGGCCAATTGTTGCAGTTCTGAGCCACCCTAGAGTGATATTTAGATATAACTAAAAGAAATGTGGTTTAATTTAATATGGATGAATATGTACCTGACAAGATTTTGCTAACTAATTCTTTTCTCTTGGATGGTTTTACTCTATTCCAAAGAGCATCCAGTGGCCAAAAACACAACGGCTTATTAACTATGTGTTTTCGTCCATCTTTATATCCAGCTGGCAGCTGATTTTTGGCTTTGCTGTCAGTATGCTCTATTGGAGTAGGTGCAACAGTCTGCACGTATGAGGAGACTTGCTCAATATCTCCCAGCAACTTGGTTTCGTCATTAGATGGGTTGATCTCTCGAGCAATTCTTGTCTCATGATTTGGTATAGGAAAATCTCTCCTCTCCAGTTGTTCAAGTGCGAACTCAAGTTGCACCACAACTTGAGCCATCGTTGGACGTTGTTTTGGTTCATCATGCAAACAGCTTTCAGCAACCTCAACAAATGCCTTGAGGCTGTCTGGTGAGATTTCCCCTATCATACTTGAAGCTACAATTTCTGTAACTTCTCCCTTGGCAATCTTATTCCTAGCCCACTTGGTTAGACAATATTCATCATCTCTAGCCATTCGGTCCATTGCTGGTCTCCCACACAGTACTTCCAACAACACTACACCAAAGGCATATGTGTCACTTTTTCTTGTCAATTTACGGGTGCTAATGTAGTATGGATCGAAGTACCCAAATGTGCCCTTAACGTTCGTGCTAATATGGCTTTGTAACTTGCTTCTATCTTCAGGTTTAGCCAACCCAAAGTCTGAAATCTTGGCTGTTAACGTTTCATCAAGCAGGATATTTGAAGGTTTTACATCACGGTGTATGACTCTGTGGCCGGTGTGAAGATAGTCTAATCCACGACTAGCTCCAATGCAGATCTCTATTCGTTGTTTCCAGGTAAGAGAAGAATCATTTTCATTGCGCCTTGCATGTTTATAGAGGTGGTCAGCCAATGTTCCAAGGGTCATGTACTCATAAACAAGAATCATTTCACTGCACTCATTGCAGTAGCCCATCAATGAGACCAGATTGATATGTCGGAGTTCAGAAAGTGTCTCAATCTCTGTCAAAAACTCAAGACGTCCTTGCCTCGAGTTTGATTTTAATCGCTTTATGGCCACAGTTTCTTGCCCATTATCAATCAGCCCTTTGTAGACATTGCCAAATCCACCCCTTCCGCCAGTGAAAAACGTCTACAATGTCGTTCAGCCCTGGATGATGGTTTGTTTTCCTCCTCACGATAGTTGGCTTCGGAAGTTTGTAGTAATTTGTGTACAATGATATTTATGAGACATATCACAGTTATTGTAACAGTTGCAATTGCATCTCCCATCTCTGTTGCCCAGAACTGATAGGAACTTCCAGGTAATCCAGGACGAACCCTTTATTGGTGGAGGCAACAGATTGGGACTGGCAAGACTATTGTCAGGATTGCTCAGCTTTAATATTTCAAATACTTTAAGAAGTCCTTGTCCATCCACTGAATCATCGTTAAACTGCACTGAAATCGAGAGATTTTGTTGACCATCTTGTTTTCGCCCCTTCATATGGACCACATAATCCCTATATTTGAGCCTGCCATTGTCATCCATTTCCCTGACTATGTTGGTATCCTGTCAATAATGATTCCATTTATTTGGACGTTGAAATTTAGATGCCCAGTCTCTGCAATCTTGAGTCCTAGATTGGAGAAATGAACCCTGATCAAGTATTTGAAGCCCAGATTGACACATCTTGTCCAGGTAAGCTTGTTAATCTCATTTGCGTTATGTCTTGTAACTGTATCCCACATCTCAAAAAGATCGGAGTCATCTTGTGATGCAGAATCCCGTTTGACATTAAGTCGATGGATTGATTCAAGTGCTGTGTTTTTATCAACATAGACCCCAGATTTCTGGCCAACCACTTGGGCTCCAAGATCTCCACCTTGAAAGTAAGTAAGATGTGTGGGTATCGAAACTATCTCTATGCCGTTTATGAATGCGTAAGTTCTATCATGTGATGCACTAAAGGAAGGAGAGAAAGCTATGTTCAGTGGTTGGTTTTCTGTTATGCTTAAATAGAATTCCTTGGTAAAAGTACTTACACCAAGAGCTTGAGCAGTTAGGGAAGCACTGAAATTCCCAAGTAGTGTGAACTGTCCAGCTTCCACATCGAATAAATCACTGAAGCTTTTGAAACCTTTATATGCAGCCGGATTAAAGTGAAAGCGTAAAATTATAGGACCTGGATTGAAATGGAATGAGTAGAAGAATGGGGACTTGGAGATTCGTGCCGTTCTGTAGATAGCTGGATCACTCGAGGTAAGCTTATTCGTGGAACTTGAACTGGTTGGTATACCCTTTAATTGTGTCTGCGGGGAGGAGGTGAACTTGGAGTCTCTATCTCCAATCCATTCCCTGCCATTATGCGCTGCAGAAGTAACACCTGAGCCACAGTTTATCGAAATATGAGATGGTTCTTCGCTGCCAGTTGAAAATACAGCAGTGAAGCAGAAAAGTAGGAATATGATTGAAATTGGACAGAAATCCATGCTTGCAGTTGTGAAATGCTGGAACTGTAATGGATAGTTTCAAATCCGATTAGTTCAAAGGCACTGGCAAGGATAGGAGGAGGAATGATATTTGATTATAGAGAGAAATTGGAAGTCAACTCTGTAGATAAAATGCATGAAGCTTTCTAAGCTGCTAACCTTAACCTTACCATATATAGATTGAAACATGAAAATGACTTGGACTGTAGAAGATTTCAACGTTCTGATCTCACTTCCACGGCTTTGTTTTCAAGTGTCAATTGAACACAATACCTTCTCATGTTGATGGAAGGGTATGTTCAGAACAACATTTTTTATGTTCATAACAATGAATCGCATTTATATTAGTACTAGGAAAGATTGAAATCAATTAATAATTGACTGCTCCAGTGCTATTTATACTAGAAAAGTTGTTTTCGCTTTAACATCACAATAAAAAAATCTCTCCCCAATTGAGTGCAAAGGAGAGTCGCAGCTTAATTGTGTATGAATGTGTAAAATTATGAATACTCCTATTTATTTATTTTTCTGTTTTCCCCAATTTAGTACGAGATAGCTTCATAGTTTATACTTAGCATCGTGCACACTTTAAAAGGATAATATTTGTTCATCATTCAAGCTCAATATTTTTTTTTTTTTTGATCTTTTACTCAAAACAAAACTACAAACCCAAAAGTATAAAAGCTAATATGACAAAAAAAAGACCTAATGCAACCAACCAAATTCTAGCCACTTTCCCTTTCTTCTTGCCAATCTCTATGCCCATTCGTTAACATGAGATTCAAACTATATCAAAAGTCAGAGGCCCTTCCATAATCTTCAATATTCAACGCCACAAGATAGGATAAAGAAGTCACCGTGTAATTATGTAAATGGGCATATAAAAACGTCGGGTTGTAACAGAATAATACTACTACTACTAGTATAAAAGTAATTTTGCAGAATGAACGGTAAAGGATATTTCGATCAAACAAGATCACATGATTTCATAACATTTCTATTCTGTGAGAAATCACTGGTTAATTTCCCAGTGTACATGTGCTTGCTGCAAGCCTCTGAAAGCACTTGGATTCGATAGAACATATAGTACTTCTCATAGAAACAATGAACTGATAGCTCAACAATGTCTTTCTATTGCCTCACACATGTTTACATTGTCACTATCATCTTTCCACAACAAACAACTATGCACTTAATCTCATATTTCAGCCGCAAAACTGTACAAATTCTCGTCAACTATACGCAATGCCTCAATGACCGGCAAAAGAATGTGTCCTAAAGTAATGAATTGTAACCGGTGGAGATGCCACATGAAAGATACAAAGTCGTGTTCAAACTGTTTTCCCAGTCTCATCCTGAAAAAGAAAATCATGTAAGTACAAGATAGCGAGTCTAATGTTGAATCTGAATTAGTTCAATATTTGATCTCCTGTGGGTTTTTAGAAGCTTCTGAGTTCTCAGTTACCTAAAATCTAACATTACACCAAAAAGCAAATGCACAGTTATTGTTATGGTCATAGGATTCATTAGAGTGCAAAGACCTGTGCAATTCTGACCCAGGGTCATCATAAGCATCACACTCTCCCCCTTTCAGTTTCTTGTTCTTCAAGGAACATGAAATAAAGATCTTGTTATGGCATTTTTGGATTCTTCATTTTTACTTGAATATCATATTTCGAAACTGGAAATGGATTTTATCTTTCTTTCGAAAAAAAAAAAAAAGAACAGTACCAGTGTTGGGAGAATAACCCTTATCTGACTCAGCCATAAAATCCAGATTTTTTGCATATGGTTCACAAGAGCATTAAAAATAAAAACATTCTTTTGCTGGTGTCTTTTTTTTTTTTTGGGGTTAACTTATTGAGATAAGTACCAAAAGCTTACATCTCTAGCACGACAAGTTCTGCCCATGGGTTAACTCAGGCCTCAAGCGGGAAGTTTCAGCAGTAGAAGCTAAGTCAATCGCAGACACACTATGATTTTGACAGACCTGTCATCAGGGAAAAAAGACCATAGTTCAACTATCAGAATGATTGACACAGAAGTGATTACATGAAGGAACTTCACTTGACTAGATTCAGATAGCAACCAATCACAGAAAAGGTTGTAATGGCTTTCACTGATTTCTCATTGTTGCTACTACTTAAAATATAATATGGCATTGCATTATAAGATGAGTGCTGCCATTGAGAACTTCTATGTTCATCAGAAAGTCATGGACAATTGGCGACATTTAAAAAGCAATGCAAGTAAAGAGGACTACTTCAAATCTCCAGTTTTAAAAGCTCAGCTTGGCTAGCTTTCATATACCAAGACCAAACCAGACCCTTCCCTGATTCTGCGACTTGTAAAATAAAACTGGGCCCTAGTAACACCAAAAATGCATCATTCACTGACAGATGCATGGTTCACAAGTCACCTTCCTATCACTCAAATAATTTACAGCAACCCGTGCATATTTTATAGCTTGCCGGGTGTAACATTCTAAATCTCCTAACTACCATCTTTAACAATTGTAGGTACTAGGGAGTATCTAAAGCCTCTTAAGGGCGGCAGAGTGAGTTATGGATTTGATCATAAGATATTCTGGTAGTTCATGAAGGGACTTTCCTTCTTTTTTGGGTATTGTCACAGCAGGAAGAGTTAGAAATACTCCCCTTGATCTCGTCTAGAAAATCTAAAATGCCATACTAATAGTTTTCACTTTTAACAGTAAAAAAAATTAAGAGCAGCCTTTTGATCCAGAAGACAAGCACAATGTCAGATATTGACCGCCAAAGCTTGAAAGTTGAAACTCAGATTACTGACAAAACTTAAAAGTCAAATTAATGAAAACAAAACCAATGTGAACTGAATGTAGCGAAAAAGAAACATTAAGATAACACACATATGCAATTGGTAAGTATAATCCTTAACTTCGCTGAATCCATCACAACATGTGAGAGTAAACTGTAAAGATTGTCTAGACCTTGCATAACCACCAGGGTATTGGAAAATGTTTGCATAATTTTAAGGGAAAAAAATCCTCAATTTTTCTGGAAGACTGTCTAGAGTATCTTACATTAACCACCAGGGTATTGAAAAATGTTCTCATAATTTTAAGGGAAAGAAATCCTCAAATTTTCTGGAAGTAAGACTGTCTTAGTATCTTACATTAACTACCACAGTCATATAAAGATCTTTCAATAGTTATTTAGGAAAAAATTAAAACACTACTTGATGGATAGGAATTTCTAGACGGGCTCAAAACTTATCGGTCATCTATTGCATTGCAAGAAAAAGTAAACAAACTAAAGGGTACATATTCAGGTAAGTTGGCAACTCATAGTGCTCAACTTGTGGAATTTTCAAACTAAAAAAAGAATGAGCATGTCGATATAAAGATCTTTCAATAGTTATTTAGGAAAAAATTAAAACACTACTTGATGGATAGGAATTTCTAGACGGGCTCAAAACTTATCGGTCATCTATTGCATTGTCAAGAAAAAGTAAACAAACTAAAGGGTACATATTCAGGTAAGTTGGCAACTCATAGTGCTCAACTTGTGGAATTTTCAAACTAAAAAAAGAATGAGCATGTCGAACTATGTTCTGGATCACTAGAAACAGAAAGTTCTCAAGAATTTGGACAATTCCTAGTGATTTAGACTTCAGAGACAATAACAAGTTTGTAGTTATTAAGTCAAAAGTTTCAAGTGACGAGTTTCAAATTTACAAAATTTCACTTCAGTGGTATAAACGATTGGAACGCCCAGGTGTTTCAGTTGAAAATTTCCAAAACCTTAATACTACATGTGAAGGAGTTCCCACTGATTATTTCTCGCAGCCCCAACATCACCTCAATATAGATTCACCACTCAAACTAAACCATCAAAGATAGCTCCTACCGAACCGCCTCATGATAAGCCTCCCTCATTCGTGATAGATTAATTTATTACTGTGTTATACGCATGGAAAAAAATCATACTGTTTTATCAATTCCATCTAATGTATTCCTACGTTATACCCATAAAAATAGTGGTGAGAACAAGATTGATTGCAAGAAGAGATCAAATCTAAATTCTAAAGCAATTTTTAAGTGACGGTGACGAAATATAGCAACTCAGACGGTTCCACATGTGGTTACCATAATGAACAACTCTAACAGCCCGAAACCAAAAAACTTCGGATATCCAAAGCATTGGCTTAGCTGTTCACATTTAAAGAACTTCCTAAACTATTTCTGTCAAGTTGTTACTTTATCAGCACCTATGTTTACTTTGCTACATACTGTAGTGCAACTTCAAATAGGGTACTTTCTCAAGATAAGTACTTCTGAACAGCTTCGAGGAGTGCTACTTGATAGATGATCTCAATTAATAAAACAATTAATATTTCTAGCCTCTTCTTCACAATGAAGGTGGCAACAAGTGAAGTAAGAAATTTAAGTGGACCTATTTATAAGCTCCTAATCCTCTCTATCTACGACCCCACACACAAACCATTTCTGCAGTATCAACTGGACATCGATGCTTCACTTGTCCTTTATGAAACTAAAAATGACATCTCAGAAGCATCTTTAATCCATCATACACACTGCTGTATTGATCCCTGATTAACTTTATCCCAACCCCCATCATTGAAGCAGGAAGAAAAAATAGCTTCAGATAAAAATATGTTAATCACTCTAAAACTTGAGCTACAGAAACAGCCACATAGCATATTCACAAAATTTTGAGACTTAACACTTTACGTAATTATCATATTCATTCAATTGATGATCACCCCTTCTGGTACCTAATCTAAGCTAAATCGGGAAATAATGTCTTAATTAGATGGATCAACATTCACCACCAGACACAAGTAACTTGATGAATCAAACCTCACAATGCACCACTTCAAGTTCTAAGTAACTATAACTTCTAAAGCTTGCAATCGCAACTGGTTGCAGTCTGCTGTTGCTTTAACATCACTTTAGGTTAGACATATTTTTTGGTAACAGAAAGTACTCAGTTCATAAAATAATTCATAAGACGGAATGAAAACCACAGCATTACAATTGGCCAAGACTCATTTTCAAAGCCAATAGGCTAAAAGAAAGTACAACTTGGTCTAACGCAAACGCACAACTTTTTTTTCAGTTAATATTGCATTGAAAAATCACATGTTAGTTTAAAATTAAAAGATTGAGTAATATAATTATACCCCATGCATAGAAGTATCACTTCCGCCATCTTCAGAAAGAGGTGAGTAAGCTGCAGGGTTATATACGGAGCCTCCAATAAACGCATCAGTAACAGAGGGGCGTCTAAATATTGGAGTAGCAGGACTGAGAAAACTATTTCTGAAATCGGCGTCTGTGTCCCTAGGAATTGAATTATCTATCTGAGAAGCACCCAGCCTGTACATCTGTATCCATAAGAAAGAGGAAAACAACTTCACTGCAAAGCCAATAATTTGCATGACCAGGATAACTTTTGCTGAAAATCTGGCATAGGTTCCATATGTATCCGATGAGATGTGCCTGCATGCACGGAAGAATACATTATATGTGAAGTTATACATCACGGGCCAGGACAACAAGAGAGGTCAAGGGGGCCACAGATTTCAGAGAAAAGATTTAGATCGAGAAAATGAGCTTTCATATTCAGCAGCCAAGAACTAGCAAGAACGTAATGTACCAAATATGAAAGTTAACATTCAAGTCCCCAAACTGGGAAAGTAAGATTACCACTTAAATAGAAACAAGATCCTCCATGTCAGTAAAAAACTATTAAATCCTAAAAGTTCTTGCAGCATTCCATTTGTCTCACATAATTAAAGAGTGTCTACGCCGGAATTCAGACGATTTTCCCTTCCAACTGCCAATTCCACTACAGTTGCACACACTCACAGAGGCCAGCTTCTCCTCAAATCCTCATAGCTAATATGGAATAATAGATTAATAAAATAATAGTATAACTAAAACCTCATGAACAATCATTTCTAAGGATTACTCCATACTGAGATATGATGATTATATTCATTTTCTAAATTTTCTCGAACAGATGGCATGTCAAGGCAGAAATTACGAGTCGTACAATTAGCAATCTTATGAAAAAGAAGCAAAGAAACGATCATTTCTAAAACCTCATGAACAATAATTTCTAGGGATTAATCCATACTGAGCTATGATGATTATATTCTTTTGCTATATTTCTCCAACAGATGGCAAAAACAATTGGCAATCTTATCTAAACAGTGGAGCAAAAACAAGTAATCATTCAAAAGAAGCAATGAAAAGGAAAAAAGAAACGAACCACATATGATGAGAAAAGAGAAAGAACCAAGCCACATCAATGAAGACCGAGAAGAAGAGCAGAACAGCGTAGGTCCTGGCAAGGGTCTGGCTGCTACTCTCAATGGCGACAAGGGCGAAAAGGGAAATGCACAAAGTGGAAAGCAAAACACCATTGTAGAGCGCACCAAGGGATCCAATCAAAGCGCAGGCAATCTGAAGGTGGATGAGCCTAACGGCCAGCGACTGTACCCTCACATAGTCGCGACACCATTCCCCTATCTCTCTCCGACCAATTCCACAAAGCATCGTTCATTCGTGTATGTTCAATTCCACTCTATGGAGTACAACAATAACAATGCAATCCACAATCTTCGTTCGAAAGACAACTGTAGAAAGTTAGAACGGACGTTCGTTCATTCAACAATGGAGGTTCTTATCAATGGAGAGGAGTTTTTCTTCGAAATTCAGTGGCGGTTATGCTTCAGTGAGCAGAGATGATTGCAATTTGCAGGGGTTTGATGGAAAATCAAGTTTTTTTCATTTTATTTAATTAGGGCTTTAATGGAGATCGTAATCAGCTAGGATTAATCATTTTATTATTATTTGAATAATAATGAATGATTTTTTTTAATTAAATTGGAAAATAAATTAATTAAAACATGTTGATTGGTTGACCCAGTTGAGAAGAAGGAAGTGCTGGCGTGGACCAATTAGATGGTGTGACTTGTGAGTTAGCTGACATCACATCGCTTTTTTGACTGGGAAAATACGAATATTTGGCAACAAGTTCAACTTTTTATTTTAAGACATTTCAATTTAAACTTTTTATTTTTGAATAAAAAATATATATCCTACTTTATTCATTTTATCATACTATTCCATACTACATTCTTTTTATTCATAACCAATCCATTCCTATATTTTGTATATGTCCGAGGAAACATTTTGGTTTGATACCATAAGTTAACTTGGCTTTTCTGAGATGAAAAAAAATGTTCGACAATATATTTAGTTGAACAAATTATTAATTCGACGTTATTTATGTGCGTAAGAGGGACATACTCCCAATTTCGATATCATTTAGTTATTACTCATATTTTTTAATTGGGTCTAAACAATTGTATGTTTAATTAAAAGATTTTCAAAAAATATAACACTGTTTTTTATTCAATTTTAAAAACCGTAAATAAACGAGTAAAATCCTAATTAATACAAGAAATGAATGAAAACTCACAAATTAAATTGCCTATAAAATTCAACTACCATTAAGTGGCAAGAGTGGAAACCATAAAGTGCTAACATGACCAAATAGGTCAATTAATACATCAAAATGTTTAGTAAATCAAGGAGACTAGCCAATAAATAGAAGACCACTCTTCCATTGCACTCAAAAGCTTCTTATACACTCCACAATACTTAATTTAAAAAAAAAAAAATGTTTCACCTCCACTCTCTCGAGTCTCGGTCACCATTCAACGGTCACCTTCCTCTCACTAAATCTTGCATGCAATATGTGCATATAAGAATCACACTTTCAATCTTCAACCCTATATTTTGCAAGACAAACTAACCTATCCCAATTTCTTCTTATCCTTGTGCTAGGTAAAGATCAAGAAGAAAAAATCTTTCACAAGGGAGAATCAATTAAACAAGAGGTAAGATGCTAGAAAACTCTTCCCCTTTTGCTCTCCCAAAAAATCGATCATGTAGAATTATGTGTGCGTGCATGTAAATATACTCCTACATTTCTCTTGGAACTCACTCATTTTTATTCCCTTTATCCTCATCATTTTCTTGCTCGGTATAGGTACATAATCCAAAAGAGCAAACCCCTTGGGAGTCCACTTTTATTTTTGGAATGGAAATGTATCTACTTGAAAGTTGAAACCTTCGTCCATAGTTTGTGCATGAGCTAAGATGACATGCCTTCCTGAAAAAGAATCCGAAACATTTGTGACAATCTAAACTCATAACCAAAAACTAAAAAGTAAGTTTTCTGATTGACGGTATCTAGAAGACAGAGATCATCAATGTTGTTAATCAAAACATCTATAATGTCAACATTGGTGTTTAATTAATAATATAGTAGACGATTTTCATGAAAATATAAGTTTATATCTGGATAAGTCATTGAAAACTAAATTTCAAAAACTTTACTAAAATCTACTACTATACCAGAAACCAGTTTTTCATCACTCCGCTAAAATTGGATTTCTGAGTAGACTGCTTACCTGCCAGATACGAGACGGTACCGTTATACCGTACATCAAGAAGGATAAAAGGAAAGATTTATAAACATAATGCCGAGAAACTCAAGTGCGGAGCTTTGTTCTATATTTTTGATGCAGTATCCTGGGGGTTAACATACGAAACACAACAGGCATTACAAAAAACACCATAAACTTATCAGAAATATAATAATGCTGCAAATAATCACAACTCTAATCATAATTTCTACCGTAAGTTCTAGTATTGTTATGTGATCCCTGAAATGAGTCCTACCATAAATTTCTTAAAATCACCTTGGTGCCGCTACAGAACTGAACAGATAAGCAGCTGATAACAAAAAAGCTGCACAACAATTAACATCCTGCTTTACATATTGCTCAGCATACCAGACCCCGTCAGATGTAACTATCGCCTCATTTGGGTGAAGAGCTCCGAGGGAGGTTTAGTGGTATCTGAACCACCACCGAAGGCAGAGAAACCACCACCACCACCGCCCTGCTGGTTAAAAGCTCCAAATCCACCACCTAGCAATATTTAGAAAACTGTCAGATACACCACATGAAATCAAAGCAATCATATATTATTACCACAAATTTGTGAAACTTAAACAAGCACCAAAACATTATGACCACCTTATCAAGACAAGGCACCTACCTATTCACAGATACAGCATAAGGCAACTATGACATAAACCTCAACTGAAAAGAGAATATCCTTGCAACTAATCATCTTAGCAGAATAAATGATATTTTTCTCAGGTCATTCTTGAGTTAGATAAACAAGCACATATGCAGTCCTTACCTGAAACTGGAGCTCCAGAACCCACAGCAGCAGAAAATCCACCCCCTGACGTTGCAGCAGCAGCAAAGCCTCCAACAGCCTTTCCAGCTGCTGCAAATCCCCCAGCAGCAGATGCCAAACTTGCAAATCCACCACCTGTAGCAGCAGAAGAGAATCCACCTCCAAATCCACCAGAAAAAACACCCGCAAAACCACCACCAAAGCCAGTTGGAGAAGCAGTGCTTCCTGGTATACCAGCTCCAACCTGTCTGGCCTGACCAAAAGAACCAAGTACTGAACCAAGTGCTTGTTGGCCTACTCCCATTTGTGCTGGCTGGCCGAATCCACTCCCTCCGGAAACTTGACCAGAATTACCAGTTCCAAATCCACCAGAAAAGGGAGCTGCAGTTGTTGACTGCAGGGGTTGAGATGATGGGAAGCTAAAAGATGCTGGACGAAACAGCTCGCCACTCGGAGGCGGCATTGTAAATGGAGACGTGGAAGAGTTCGTATCTTTGTTTAGGGAAGCCACACTAAACGGATTTGATCTTGCAGTGGCAGGATTAGGAGTTGTACCAAGTCCAAAGCCGCTAAGGTTCCCTAACGTGAAGGCAGTTGTCGGATTGGTCTCAGGGGCTTCCTCTTCCATGTCTTCCTCGGAAGAATCATCTGAAACAGCACTCTTCAAATTCCCAAGATTCGAAAAAATTGATTGTGCAACTGGAGATGGAGATTCGGCGTGAGCAGGCTGTTCAGTCTTCGCAACTGATCCAAAAATTGACGTAGAGTTTGATGAGGTGCCTGAATCAACTTGAGATCCAGATTTTTTGTCTGTTGACTGTTCAGCTGGCGTAGGTGATGCTGAGGGTCCACGATTCAAATCAAGTGTGGATATTGTTGACACAGGTTGTGAGGCTGAGACCAGGGTCTTAAGATCCTTTTCCGTTGTTGAAAGCTTATATGCAACTGGAGCTGGTAACTGAGAATTCTGCTCAGTTTTTGAACCATGCATTGCAATAGATTCAGAGGTTGATGTTAGAGATTTAGGCTTGACAATGGTGGAAGAAGAGGATACAGGTGAAAGATTTTGAGGAGTTGACAAAGGCAAGGTAGAAGGAGCTGGTTCCTGAGATTGTGATGTGTTCTGTTTTGCAGCAACAGTGTCATCAGAAGTAGGTGGGACAGGGAATACAATCTGTGAAGATGGCTTTGACACAAAAGATGAAAACACCGGCACAGTGTTACTTGTGTTTGATGGTGAACCAAAAGCTGGTTGCAGTGGAGTAGTAGCTGGCCCACCATTGTGCCGTACTGATGCACTGAGAGCTGAATTGAAAGCAGATGAAGTAATTGGAATTTTGAATTCAGAGGATGTATTCTTACTCTCAGTCGCTATGAAAGTACTTTTCTGATTCCCGCTAGCATAAAACCCAGCCTTGGAATTAGTTGAATTCTCAGTGATATTAGAGGATTGTTTCAGTGACTGCTTGGGTAATCCTGTGGATGTGGATTGAGCTGGACTGAGGCTGCGAGCAGATGGCTCGGAGAATTTAGACTTGCTACCACCAAAAGAATTGATAGTTCCCCCAAAATGTAAAGTATCTGTTGGCTTTTCATCAGTCGGTCTAAAAGCTCCTAATTCACCAATTTGGGACACTTTAGGCTTAGACATGGATTGTGGCAACGATTTTGGAAATCCAAAGTTAGATGAGCCTTGGGTTCCATTATCTTGCAATGCAGCTTCCCTTTGGGACAAATATGCTGATGCCATAGCATTGGACTGTTTTTCTGCTCCTTCTGAGGTACCTGCAGACGTCACAATTTACGAAGTGTACAAATTCTTAAGTTCATTTGTCATGAAACTGCAAGTTCAGCATATTTACTTGGGATTTACTTCCACCACCAGTCCCTAGGAGAGGAAAGGACCTCACCTCGGGCTTCCACAAACCAAGTCCGAGGTTAGATTTCTTTTTTTAGAAACCCATGAATGGTGGGTTGGACATGTGCATTTTTGTTATTTAATATTCCCATTCCTCCGTCTGAACACCCATATGCGTAAATTGTGCATCTTTGTACAGTGTACATAAGAGAAAGTATGGTTAACTCTACATCTCCACTTAAGATAGCATTATTACCTTTGCTTTTGTTATGACTCAAAGAGGGCCTGGGGGAACTCCAAGTTCCTGCTTGAGGAATTTCAGGATTCTTCTGCAACTGAACTACGATACCTGATCGGCTTGAACTCCCCTTCTCAACATCTTTAACTCGCATCCTGCTTACAGTTGTTTTAGGAGGCTCAAAGGAAGCCCAACTCTGCATTATGTAGTCAAGGCTGATGAATCATGTAATGACTCTTGAACAATTTTAAAGAACTTTAAATCAAGGAATTATCAATAAAAGTCACAGGTGCCTTTGACTTCCTCAAACTTTTTGGGTAACCAATGTTGTGCAACTGATAAATAACCAAGACATATATGCCATCCTAACCTAATACGAAAGACTATGAATATATAATATTCAGGTTAAAATGCTCAATAAACTTTGAGTGCTTGTACATCTTCCCTTTCAGTCCCCTGACTTCCTCTCCAGCTCACTTCGTTATCCATCATTTCTAGAGCGGGGATCAAGATCAAGCGTAATGGTGAATGTACTTGGATTTCCAGTAACTACCATGCTTGGAAACCAAGAATTATAACCTAACAAGGAGTCAGATAAGATTTAAATAGGTCATGAGCACATAGTTGTGACAACTGGCGGAGCTAGGGGTTCCAGTCGGGTCACTCCTTCCATCCCATTTCAAACTACACACATTTCATGCTCAGTGCCCCCACTTAAAATTACACAACCAAAGCAACCTTTTATAATTTTCTGCTCAACTAATACATCACTCGCTATTTATTTATCAGTCTTTACTTATCACTCTTTACTAAACAATACCCCACTAACAGTTCCAATTACAGCTTTTTACTCATTATTTAAACATATATCCCCATAAAACACCACTTCTGTTTTTTTTTCTGTGTTCAGCACACGATGTGTGGTTTCAATTGGAGCGGAGGATGTACATAGTATCGAATTGTTATTACCACTGCTTTTGGTCAGATGACAATTTATGTGTACAGTGTGGGAGGTTCGACACACTGGAATTCCATTCTTATCCATCTTCTCTTTTATTTCCCAATTACTCCATGTCATTTTGAATTTCTATCCCATCTCCATATGCCATATCTATCATTTATCTCTAATCTCTTTATGTCAATCTACATTCTCATCTTCTCTCCATATGCCATTGTATATTGCATTCTACTTGTATTAACAGTTTAACGCTACTCCCTCTTTCCCGCCGCTTGTCTCGCTTTCCTTTTATTGCTGTCCCGTTGCCTCATTCCCAAAATAGCAAAAAAGTAAACTCCCACTACCACTATCCTTCTTACTTTATTATCTCTCTCATACTCTTTCCATTCTTTATCATTTCTCTCTCCTATCTCTCATACTTTCTCCATTCTTTATCATTTCTCTCTTACAACAAACTATAAACTATTGGATTTCTTAAAAACAGTGTCGAAAAGAAGCGAGAAAAGCTTAGCGGGACGGAGGGAGTACTTTTCAACAATTTTGGGTTTTTTTAGTAAAAAATATTAAATGATTTGATACACAGTACTAGTTACCCACTACAACTCCTTCGAGGAAATCGAATAATACTATGATAGTATGTAACAAAGTAAAAAATTATGAAACACACACTCATGTCATATTTTTTGGACAACTAGGTGAAACTATGGAAATTACTAATATAGCTCATCCTGTTATGGTTACTATTATTTTTGGACACACACACACACATATTCCTTATAATTTTCTAATATTATCTTTTAAATATATACTCCCTCCGTCCCGGATTCAATTACCAACGGGCCCGGGCACAAGTTTTATAAAGAAAAAAAAGTAGGAAATGGATTGAATAAAGTAGGAGTGATAGTAAACAAAGTATGAGAGAGTGTGAATAAAGTAGGAGAGATATTTTCCATTAAAGGGATGAGAAGTTGAAATCGGGACGTCCCAAAATGGAATGCGTTGAATTTGGGACGGAGGGAGTAGTTCTGAAATTCATTTTCTACAAGTCGTATTTTTCTCAAGAGACTGTAATACGGGCTAACCACCAACCCTGCAACAGGATTCGCCAATGCTTGTGACATCAAAACTCAGAATGAAGCATCAAGCACATTGAATTTCACTAAGCCAATAGGCTAGAAACATTACCCGGTCCAATGAGTCACGGCGTCGCCTTGCAGTCTCTGGTTCAAATTTCTTAGTGTTGCTGGTTTGGTTTCTTCTAGACTGTTCTTTAGTCCCAGCAGAAGATGATGTTATCAACTGCTCTTTATGTGGAGTACTAAATGTGCTATCCCTACCCGGGGATCTATGAGAGTCTCCAACATAGGAGAGGCCGATTGACTCGAACAGCTTTCTTTTTGCATCATGTTTTGCAGAAGATTCAATACTCAAAGTAGCCATCTGTTCTGAAAGACACCCAGCGTGCTGCTCCGCGGCTGCTAATTGTGCAGTTATTGTGTTATGTAAACTGAGCAAGGATTTAATTTGCCTGCCAGGGAGAAACCAATCAACAATTTGCTACAGAGACATGACAACTTTGTATGGAATCAAATGTGTGTTCTCTCTGTACGCTACTCTAGTTATACAAACTAAAATAAATTGTTGCAGGTACATATTCGAATCATTAAAGGCTAAAAGACAGTCATATCTAACAGCCAAGATATCAAAATGGCTAAAGACCAGGGATTTAGCAACTTGTTGGCAAAAGAGTCTCACATAAATGGTAGCTGGGAAAGAATTAAGGTAGAAGGTTACGGGAAGAGAGAACATTAACGAATCTGAGAGAAATCGACCAAATAAGGGCAGGTAAAGAACTATGATAGATCAAGATAACTATTTCAGTGTGTTATCCACATCCAATGATCAAATCTCAGAATGCTGTATCCTGAGCTAATAAATCAGGCTAGGCTTGGAAATACAATCTACGTGAACATGCAACTGTACAATCCCATCTCAAGCAGTAAGATAACTTGCTCAGATTTGCCAAATCAACAAGAACCATAAATAAGTTAATATATCATTTTCTAATATAATCCATCTCCGTTCCAGTCATCACTAGTTAGTCGATGCCTACTAGTTACAAAGTAAACTAATTTACCAAATCAACAAGTTTCCTACATTTCCGACTCAGTATTCACATAAGTTTCATTCAAATAGTAATTTATTGACCCCCCCCCCCCGGACCAAAGAAAAAAACACACACAATATGTTCGAAGAAAGAGCTCCAAAGCTACGAGGATGCAATAGTAAATACTCCCTCAGTTTATTATGAACATTCACATTGTACATATATGGCATTTTTTGCAAGCATTCACTTTCCTTTATGGAAACCCACCATCTCTACTTATATATTATTCGCACATCCACTGTCAAGCTTTCTCTCATCCATCACCAACTTAAATAATATATTAACTCCAGAAATCATTTTTTTATCTTACCATCTTAAACTTTGTGCCAAATGAAATCTGAAATTCTGAATGATTTTTTTAAAGGCAGGAAGTATAAAGGTGTTACAAAAAGGCTCAACGGGTATTATGCAGAGTATGGGCCGTCAGACGATCAGGAACCTCACACACACATATGCACAAATAAAGAAAGAAACACAAGTTCCAACAATTTAATGCCCGCAGAGATACCTCGAGTTTCCGGACCAACTCCTTGAAGCACTTTGATGTCTATGTATTTCACCATCATCCCCAAACTTACTGAGTTCCAAAGCGTTAAAATGCCTCTCCAGGTCAATCATTTGGTTGGTCAACTCCTGGAAAATTCTATAGTATTTCAGGAAAGAGGGATGTATCATGTATGTATGCATATCGAATTATTGATTTGAAAAGAAAAAATTATTAATCAGAGAATCCTAGCAGTTAAGGTCAACCGGAATTCACCTGGTTTAAATCTAATATACATCTTCGCTTCAGGTCAAGTTCAGAACTCAACTTTTGACGATTCCAGAGTTCCCAATATCTGCTATCTGTGGCTTGTTTAAAGATTCCCTCCATATATACTTTCCTGACCAGAACTGAAACAGGATTGGAGAGCCCATTGAGTTAAAGCATGGTATCAGTACTTTGTAAGTTAAAAAAAAAGTAAATTTCAATAACAATAAGCAACAGTACCTCTACTGTTTAGCTCAATGAAAGTCATGATTACTTTATCAAACCAAAAAAGAAAAAAAAAAAAAAAAAAAAGCAAAAAAGACATAGCATTATGTTGCATAACACAAAGACCAGAAAGTCCTTGAGAAACCTTACAAAGAACAAGTATCTGAAAAGTTTTAGTGATTTTCACCCCATAGGAGACATCACTGCTATTGTAAAATCAAGCTTCTTCGGACTCATTCAATGCACTATGTTAAAATCAAGCTTCTTCGGACTCATTCAATGCACTATGTTAAAATCAAGCTTCTTCGGACTCATTAATCAATTATGTAAGAAGATAATGACAACAAAAAACGAATATGACAAAATATCTAAATCATAGAATAATAAAATCAAGAGGCAACTAATCCCCATTATCTTTTATGCATAAATAATAATGAGATTTATACTAGTAATTATCATCAATAACATCCAGAAATCACCAGAATGAACGGTATTCCAGATTTGTTCAGAAGAAAACGCATCACTTGGAGGAGCAATAGTGATTTGCTAGCTAGTAGCAAGTGACATGAAGATTTCATATACTAAGTGTTTTGTATCACTCAAGGAGAATAGGCCGTTCACAATCTACCCTTATAAATGGATCAAACATAGTTGGGAGGTTACAACTTCCAACTATTTTCTTCTATAGTATGGGTAGATTATGCAGATTGGTACCTGCTTCTGGAAAAGGATACTCATTGATCTGGAGTCTAGACGTGAGAAACATTCAAATTTTATTTTCAACTTAGTTTTTAGTGGCATTGTTCTGGTCCTTTCACACTATTGCTATTTGCTTCACGTTCCATGTGTGCCCAAATAGTTTTGCTACCAATTGACGCTGTTATCTAATCAATATGGTTTTTCTTTATTGCAGAGTAGAGTATAATAGCAAGAGGCTAGCCATAGGCATTTGTTAGACTATATCTTGTTCTGTTTAGAAGTATTTAGGCTGACACTTCCTCCGAATAATTGTATTCAACTGTTGAGCCTAGCTGGAGGTCGTTGAACTCTCTTGCCACTCTCCTTAATAAAACCCCCATCACTCCGTACTTCAGCAAACATAAAAATATAAAGGGTCCAACAGTTTAAGCATCGTCATTTACCATGGGTTAACTGATATAGACAGAAAACAAACCTTGAATTGTTTTGTCAAGCAAAAATTGAACCTCCCTCGACTGATCATCGAGTAATCCCTGCATTTTCATGAGAAAAATTAGAATCAGAATGGTCATCACTAACCACTGAATGCAATTACTGGGCATTAGACAGTTCAGATATATACACATGCATACTCCCTTGGTTTTTTACAAGTGATGCATTTGTGTTTGGCACATTTGCTAAGGATGCGTAAAAAAGGAATGATTTATGGAGGTATAATATTGATAAATTTGTAAGTAGGTAATAAAAATACTCCCTCCATTTCGGAGAAAGTGTTACAATTTGGATTTGCACCAATTTTAAGAAAAAGTAGAAAGTACAAGTGGGCCCCATGATTATTAGAGATTAAATGAGTGGCATATTGTAATAAAAGTGAAAGGTAGGGAGTTTTATTATTTAATTAGTTTCCATAAATGGAAATTGTAACACTTTTAGTGAAACGCCGGAAATGGAAAGTTGTAACACTTTTTCTGAAATAGAGGGAGTATGAGAGAAGGGTAGTAAAGTACTTCTAACAAATTAAGATAGTGGGTTTCCAAAAAGTAAAATGTATAACTTGTTTAAAAGCGCCCAAAATGACATAATGTAACACTTGTACAAAAAAAACAAAGGGATTAAGGGAGTAGTTTGTATGTATAAAGATGCAAAAGTTAAATATAAAACGACTCAGGTGCAAATAAAGGCATTCATTTGAAACGCTAATGCAGCATATTAAGCAAAAATGATTCAGTAAACTTTGACTGAGTGACTCTGTGATAAATTATGGCGATCTGCATTTAATGACAGCTCAGCGGTCAGTTGTATCACATAAGATTGGTTTCATGTGAATCTCTTGTAGTAAGGATTCCAGTTAAGTTAACTGGAAATCTTACTACAAGAGATTCAAATGAGACCAATCTTACGTGATACAACTGACCACTCATTTCTCTTTTGATTTCTAGCTTTGGATGTATCCTGGAGCATGAACAATTCTTCTGCCATGTATTTAGATTGTCCTCACCTTATTATTTATACAGACTTCAAATAATTACTTCCCACAACTTCGCAAATTCTACAACTTTAATAGATTGATCTACTTGAATACATTATAAGAAAGGAAGAGAACTATTTTGCTCATTTTCCTAATTAGACCAACATGTATGTGTGTCCATTCTAGACATAATTTAGGATAACTTTTTCTATATTTTATTTGGTGTCACAATCAACTATGCCCATCAGATACCCAAACCTTCCTTTCTCAGACAGCCATCATGGTAGACAGAAGTCAATGAAGTACTCTAATTCAGATTTAAATAGAAACCAGACCTGATGACTGACCAAATAGGGCTTAGGAAAAGAGTAACAATGCACTCAACAGTTATGACATATGCAAGAGAAGGCTACCTAAATTGATTTAGTCAAGCTAAACCGGTTTATTCTTATTTTTCATTGTAGATGCATTTTCATCAAAGAACATATATATGAAAGGAGAACAAACCCTCCACATTCTGCATCTGTCAGAAAGAGCCCACATGCCATCTTCTAATCCGACAACATCATTTTCTTGAGCTGTTATGCAAGCATCTAAAAAACCACCATGTCCTTGAATACCTTCTAGAAGTTTATCCAACTTTTTGGCCATCTCTTCAACCTAAAGGTTCAGGTATATAGGAAAGTCAGACGACATAAGCAGGTGATCATACATACAGAATTTCCAGATGATCAGATCTAGAAACTGAAAGGGAGCTGAGCTGCCATTAAATGCACATCACCATAATTAATCTCATGAACATAAACAACAAATAAGTATGTACATTTCCAAACTGCTTCGGTGCGTTTTGAGCCGAGGTTGAGAATGCTACTGTAGATGAAGTTGCAACAGATTCCTTTTTTAATGCAGAAGTAAAAGATTTTAGGGAAGGACCACTTTCATCCAGGGGCGCCTGGACAGGATATTGAGGCGCCGGTTGTCTATTCCCCTGTACAGTGGATCCCATCTGACCAGCAGAAGAGAATGCAAGAGGAGTATTGATCTTGTCCTTTACATCTGTAGGGTCGCGAAGAACTCTCCCAGCAGACTGCAATGCAGGTTTGTCAGAAGTACCACCTGGTTGAGGCCATGAAAACTTTCCAGCAGTTCTCAAAGTATCATTCGACCAGGTTGAAGACAATGCACCTGGTAAATCTTTTGCTGGAACTTTACCTAATGGCTCCACTCTGTGACCCAATTGTGGAGAATTGCCCACAGGTTTACTGGAGAGATCGTCTTTAACCGGGAACATATGTGGACTAGATTTAACTTCAGCTACTGGTTGTTTTTCAGCAGTTTTATCCAGGTTGTGAAATATTGAGAGGGATTTTTCCGGCTCATCCACTTCCACTTTCCGAAAGTTTTCAATTGGTTTCAGTCCCGTGTTTTTTGAGACAGTCTGCTCTTCTGATCGAAGGTTTACGTGAAAAGAAGACGGTGGCTTGTCGTATGTGGAAGTAGCCTTAACATCTGTCTTTCCAAATTCAGGCCTGGTAAGTTCATGAGATTCAGACTTCAAAGCAGTTTGCTCGTTAGTTTCCTCAGCCGTTATAGGTACCTGAGTAGCATTGTCTTCGTCATCAGAAACAGCATACTCAGGTGATGATGAAGCACCTACAGCACTATATTGAAGTAGTTAATCATAATGAAGCTTCCAAGGGCCATTCCAAACACCCAAGGAACAGCTAATTACAAAAAAATAGAAACATCGTAACAGCCTTACCTGAAAAAGTGAAAAGCTGAAATCTTTCCATCAATGGTTACACATAGGATAACACAACATGGTGAAACTTCTACTTCTTGATCTCCAAGTGTCAATTGAATATTCTCATTCTGCGAAACCTTGTCAACACAGAGTCCTAAGAGGACGTTTTCATCACCATTGTCTGAGACAGAAGTAATTCGATGTCAGAGATTGTTATTATCCTGAAGCATGCCAGTTGGATGACAACTGATTTCCTGAACCAAGTGTGAAGATCTACATCACTATGAAACATGCTCTATTCTTACTTTCCAGATCTTCATAGTGCACTTACATGAGAAAACTACCTCCATAGTCCATACCCCCGCCACTCCCCTGGGACTTTTACCCATCATAGTGTTTAAGGATTAAGCAGTAACCATAAGTGAAATTACCATCTTCTTGTAGTGTAAAAACTAAAAACAAAGGAAAAAAAAACAAGTATCATGGGTTTTACTCTCCAACAGGCACAATATATATATACAGATAGCACCCGGAATATACATATATGAACTGAACACCATTGCATGGTGAACCACATGTAGCAACGTGCAAACATAAATCAAATCACTGTGTGTCTTAAATACAAATTGTTAAAATTGTGGCACCTTGAAAATCATCCATATGAAAAGACCAAGCATCGTCAAGAATTTCAACTGCAGAAGCTTCATTCTCCTCATTTCCCGTTGGCCAGCTAAACAACCCAACACTCCGGGACAGATTCCTGTTGGCTATAAATGCAACCCCACTGTAACCAACAGAAACAATACAAAATGTGAAATCTGTTACTGAGTAGCCTGGCAAAGTACCGATCTGCTAGAAGTCGGTGTAACTGGTAAAGTATTGTTAATGACAATCTGTCAGTATTTGTTGCATCCAGTACTGTTATTAGCTATAGAGAAATTAATGGAATTATAGAAACCTTGATAAACACTATGTTTACATGGCAGCGGATTGCTGGTGTATGGGTTAATATTATGTAAGGGCCTCTAGACTCTAGAGATGCATGCTCCTGCATCAGAAGAGGCAATCACAAGTTGACTAGAAGGCACTAAAAATATCGTACGAGATCCAGGAAATTGTTCTTTGATATATTTATTTCAATTTCTTGGTGCTTAGTTATTGTCATAATACAGAAAAAGGTTCAGTTGATTTTTCTATAGCACTTGAAGATAACACGGAGGGGCAGGCCACTCCCTGAACCAGAAACCAGGAGGAATTATAGGCTGATCAATGATACATAGAATTCACAGCTGGAACACTTGCTGTCGAGGAATTCTCTGATTTTATCAGGGTGAGTCATTTGATGAATTTGTCCCTGGTTGATGACAAGTTCACCTGCTCGAACAGTGTCTCGAGTGGACAGGCTTCTCATAACAATTGGGAGGCTAAATATCCTAAAACTATTAAAGCATTCTACAATTATTATTCTTAGATCACCTTCCTATTTTGTTTGCTGGAGATGTAAAACTTAGGGATAAATACCCGATTAGATTTGAGAATATGAGGTTGAAGGTTTTGTCGATCAAATGCAAAACGGAAGATGTCATACTTTTTTTGACAAGCGCCAATTACATTTATTTATTTTTTAAATAAAATATCTCAATGATACACAAGTGAACTGAAATTAGTAAATTACACAAGAACATGGACTGGAGAATAGAATCTTTAATCTTCAACTCTGAAACATAGACATGGTCAAAGCATATACTGTTCCTTTCCCTCCAAAGGAACCAAAATACACATACTCGAAACATATTCCGAAGAATTCTGAATTCTTAATCTTCGGACTTTCTTCTCCAAGTCCGCACAAAATCGAAAATCCTCTATACTCCTTGGCAATGCCCAAGAGGAATAAGGAATTCCAGCTCTGATGAGCAACTTTGCAATGCAGAAAAAAGATGATCAGCTGATTCCCCATCCATACACATAATGCACCAATCTACCACATACATAGCACGTTGCCTAAGACTATCTGTAGTCAGCACCTTCTTCTGGGAGAAAGTAAACATTAAAACAGCTGCCTTAGGTGGAGTTTGCTCCTCCAAATTAATTTCCATGGAAGATCGCCTTTAACATACCCTATCAGACTACAGATCTTTTAACAAAAACTCAAAGTTCTAAAGAGAAATTTGAAGATATGGAATACTGAAGTTTGGTGATGTTAGCCTTAAGAAGTAGGTTAAGGCAGGCTTAGATGAGCTTAATAAAGGAAAATGTGAATCTGTTGGAGATGGAAGAAATAGCTTCATGGGAAAGGTCATGGGCCATATGGTTAAATATGTAAGGGACAATCGTACAAAAGAATTTCATTCAGTTGCTAATTTAAAGGCTTTATAATGTGATCTCAGAGCTGACAGTCAATGGAGTAACCTTCGAGGATAAGCAACACATTGGATTTCCTTTCATGAAATTTATCAAGATCTGTTAGGGAACAGTTTCTCAGAGACCGAAATTGGAGAGACTCGACTTCCCTGCTATTAGCAAGGAAGAAGCTTTGAGGTTTAAGAGGCTGTTCACTGAACAGATTCACAATCTGAATGTAGACAAGACTCACAGACCTAATAGTTTTGCTTTTGCCTTCGATAAGGCATGTTGGGACATGATCGAAGAGGATGTCTTATTTCCATCAACAGGGTAAAGTTGTAAACCGAGCTAATGCTACTTTCCTTGTGTTAAGTCCTAAGAAACCTGGAGCTACAGATATCAAGGATTGTAGACCATTTAATTTTGTTACTTCATAAAATGATTGGGAAAATGCTAACAGACTCAAGAAGGTCCTGGGTGTACAATTTCAGTATCAGATTATCAGAAAGCTTCTGTGAATAAATTTAGATTTTGAATTCGGTCAAGGATTGTAGACCATAGTCTGGGTTTCAGTAAATCAGAATGATTTTGTGATTCACAATAGGAATGAAGACACCTGGACCGGAGGGTTTTTCTTTTGCCTTTTATCAGAAATTTTGGGAAATGATCAAAGAGGGTGCCATGGCAGTCATATAATATCAAGAATTATAGACAATGGCATTCTTGTAAATGGACTTTAGAAAATTATCGTGGAGGTATTAAGAAGGTCCTGGGTGATATAATTTCAGTGAATCAAAATGGTTTCATGAGTAAAATAAGTGTCAGATTATGGATTCAGCCCTGATTGCTCAGAATGTATTGGTTTACTAGTCTGGTCCGTCACCCCAGGGGGGAGGTAAGGGTTCTGTGGAACCCCATGTCAGGGTGTCTTTTGGTGCCTATGTAAATAAAAGGCAGATGTTTCGACAATGTCAGTAACCGGATTAAAAGACAAAACATTCATTTTTCAGTTGTTGCTGCTTTAATGTGGCAGCAAGAAATCATGCCCGATTTTCAAAGTTAAGCTTATATATTGACAGGTATAGACTATAGAGCGATTAACTTCCCGTGTAGTTCATTTCACTAAAATTAAGATGATGTTTCCAAAACAAATAAGTAAACAGTATCTTAGAAATACATACAAAGGATCCAGGTAACTGAGAAGCAGATGTGGTCCATTCCTAGCAATCACAGCATCAGGGCAGAAATCCAAAAAAACACCATTGAATGATAACACGATTGGCTTCGAAGCTGCCTGAAAGGACAAGTAATCAATATTTAAGCAAATAGAAATTATTAAATGGAATTCAAGTAGAAATTATGATAAATACACCAATCCAAAGTCAAATACAAGATACCATTCTCCTTATACATGATCTACTTTCCCCAAATACATCGTAGACATAAGCCAGTTTCGATAGAGAAGGTGCTTCCAGTTTTGAGCATCTAACACTGGTTAAAGAGAGATAAGCTACTAAGTGAGCATGAACTCAAGAACACAGAGCACAGTTCACAACCTAAAGGAACCCCCAACCATATAAGGGCCTACAGAAGATGATAATGGAATCAAGAGTATGGAGCTGATTATGTAGCAAAATTGTTATCAGCGACAATGTTTCAAGCTAAAAAAGAATACAAACTTTGTTGCAAAAGGGATTACTATGGGTTAAAAAGAACCAAAAAAAGGTGTCTTATGGCAAAGGATGAGGATGTAAGCAAGGATCATACTCGTAAGCAGTCGAGTAAGATGGGTAAAGGAAAAAGTCTCCTAAATATAGCTATTAATAATCTGCGTTTCCCATGACTTCACTACGAATTTTTGCTCAAGTTCCATTTAGTTCTGGATATCTGCTTAGGCTGGTTAATATGCAAACCTTTATTTGGAAAACATAATATGTTATTATTTTTAACTATGAGTTGCATGACAGATGCAAATGAGCAGTCTGAGTCTGAATTGTGTTATTAAAACTGACACAACTAGAATTTCATATCTATATGTTTGCATATCTGCCTTCCCCTGTGTCCTGCCACAGGTGCATACTATAACCAAGAAGATCCCTGAAATTATTGACATTCACATCAGAGCCTTAATTCATAACCAACTTCTCACAGCGGATCCCTGAAATTATTGACATTCATTATTTTAAACAGGAAGGACCATGTTGTAGATGTCCTCGTGCCAGTTTAAGACTTAGAAAAGGTGATTATTAATCTAGAAATTTGTATACATTTATATAGATGCATATACAATTATGCTATACTGTTGTTATCTGGTCCAGAATGAAGTCCGTTCCAGGTTTTAAACAACTTAACATGTATGGCATGAAATAATCATGAACCCCTGGCAACAAAAACATTAAGCCTATGCATAAATTTACATTTTATTATATAAATAACAAATTAACATGGAATAACTTAAAACAAAGATTGCCATGAGTTCCAGAACAGACTAAAAATCCAATATACAAGAGTCAGAATACTAGTTGAGCTATATAAAATATACACAAGTCCCATTCCAGACTTGAAATCAAAGTTGGGTGTCAGTATTTCCGTTCTGTTTTAATTCCAACAAAATTCGAAAATCATAAAAATAAAAAAAGTTATGAAGTGTATTTCTGGAGGTAGATCTGTTCATCTGTTTTCAGAGTTCAGTCTTGTGACTGATCGGGATACTATACCTGCATATTTAGATCTAAGCAATAAATAAGAAATTAAATCATCAATCTCTATGACAAATATGTCCAATCCAATACCCAAATCACATTTTATGAGCCAAAATGTTATTGGAACCACATAAAGTAAAAGAATATTAAATTCCATTAATCACACGACACCTCAAAGCTAAAAATAAACTAAGAGTTTCCCGAAAAAAAAATAACCGTCACCTAATAAAAACCACGGCATGAGAATTAAAGCTATAACAACAAAAAAAAATTACGAGCATTTAAATATTAGCAACTGAGTTACCAGATTTTAAAGATATATACTTACATTTGTGATTTGTTGGCCCTTGCTTGTCACAAGTTGGACTATGTAGTTTTCCTCTTCGCCATTTTCATTTAACTCAAAACATCCAACAGCTATACAATCCGGACGAACCCAACGGACCGAATCCACTGATACACATAAAATAAAAAATAAAACAATGCATGTAGATCAAAAGCAAGATCTATCGAAAATATCACAAGTTCTCCACCAAATCTTACAAGCAATTAATCAAGTTTACTTTACTCCATCTAAAGTTTGAACTTTAACAGGTGTAGATAGGGTTGCGTGAAAATTTCACGAAAAAATTCAGTCAACGCTCAGTTCGTGTTCCAGTTTGACCCAATCGAACGGTTCGTGAACATATTCGTTAATAAACGAACACGAATATATAATTTATTGTTAGGTAGTTCGCGAACTGTTCGTGAACAAATTATATTTATATTATTTTATATATATGTTAAAATATTTCCTAATCTAATCTATCATTTCACTTTCCACATAAGTTATAATATTTCCAAACCTAACTCACACAAAACCTATAATTTCCATTTTTCCACTCCCACCTCTCCAAGCCCCAAATCCACCACTGGAACGTTTAGGTGTTGTTTCTGTTAATTAATTAAGGGATCAATTACATATACCCCTGTTAGATGCCCTTCTCACAGATGGGTACCCGTTAGTCAAACAATTACATATAGGTCCTTTAAGCTGAAAATCCGTTGACCAAATAAGTTGCTAAACAAACTTATGGCAAAACCAAACAGGCCCTTATCCAATTTTCAGAAAATTGATCAAAGTCCCATTCGTTTCTTTCTTCTTCTCCGATCCGTCTCTTCTTCTCCGTCTTCTTCTCCGATCTTCTCCTTCTTCGTTCTTATCTTCTTCTCTGATCCTCTCCTCCTTCGTTATCATCTTCTTCGTCGATCTATCTTCTTCTTCCCCGATATGTCTTCTTCTCCTCTTCCAACGACAGCAACAATCAGAGTTCGATAATACAGGGGAACAACGAATATGAAAGCTTCGAGACTAGAGAAATAGAAACCAGAACCATCAAATAATAACCCGCCGGTTGTCTGGAATAAATCTAGAGCACAAGAATGCGAAGCTTCCAGCCAAGCCGACAAAATGAAGAAATTCGATTAGAAAATAGCTTCCATTGCTAGACTTTTGAACAGAAAATTCAGATTTATGTTGAATTCGTTTGGCTATGAACCTAGATTTCTATCAAATTCATTTGATTAGATCTTGGTTAAGTTTGATTGTTGTTTGAATTCTTTTCATTGTTGCAGGGACTCAAATAAAAGTTATGGAAACTAGAAACCCTTGAAGTTGAGAATTTGACAGACCTAATTCCAAAATTAAAAACATTATAGTGACTGAATTGAACTTTAGAAAGTTGAAGGGTGATATTCTGAAAACCAAAAAATTGAAGGGTTTGCCTTTTGAAAATTTTGTTTTGTTTAAGGACATAAGTTGTAAATACATTGTTTGGCTATTTGCAAAAGCTGATAATTGAACAAGGGCAAAAAAAGCTTTTCCTGGATTTAATTCGCCAAAAGTCAAATCCGTGGACTTAGATGTAATTGATTTTTATCGCTCTGGACTTGCATGTTATTCTTTGACTAACGGAATTCCATATGTAATAAGAAAATCTAAGAGGGGGTGTGGATGTAATTAGCCCATAATTAAGTTTTCTAGATGTCTACTCGAGAAGATAGTTCAAAAGCACATGAAGGAATAGAAATTGTTGGTATTGTTGATTATGTGGATGAATTTTTGGCACAAACAAACAAGCCAAACTGTTCGTGAACACGATCTAACCGAACACTAACGAATAAACATTAATATGTTGAAACCTTAAAGAATTGGACATGAACAAGTGATGAGATGTTCGACAAAACATGAACACAAACTGAACATGAAATATATTAAACGTACAAACGTAAGGTTGATGTTCGGTTCGTTTGGTTCAAAATACACCCCTAGGTGTAGATGTGTATGCATCCATATACAACTACAAGCTGATATTGGATTTTCGTGCGTACTATTCTCATTTCAATTTCTTATCAGTGCTTTATTCTTAATGAAAACGTCAGTTGGGTTTTGGATTTTTGTGCGTCGTTTCGATCTTGAAAGTTAGCGCCGATATTGAGTCTTGTTGATTTGAGGTTAGTTGAAACTTTGTAATCTTTTTGTTGTATATTTGTCATTTTTCTTGAGGTGATTGAATCACATAAGATCAAGAATAATGCATATAGATTTAGTTAACCGTTAAAATGAAAAACTAAACGAGTACAAATTAAAAATATAGTTCATGTTAACCATTAAAATGAAAAAATAAATCGAGTACATATTAAAATATTCCAGAAAAATTAGATAAAATGATGGGGGCGTTTTAACGACATCTTTGGAGTATTCTACACCACTTTTTGTTATGAAATTATCCCTTTCATTATCAATAATGTTTAGGCACCTATTGGTAGAAATACACTTTTCCCTCTACTTTTACACTCATTTGAAATCTGAATCCATCGGAAGTTTTTCCCAATAGGGGTTGATTTCGAACATAATCCCTATTTGTTTTGACTCAGCAGTGTTGATTACATCATTATTAGTGATAAATAATGGAAAATTTCTTACAAGATTGGGGTCATGATTCACATGGATATAGTACTATCGCTTGGGCTGCTTTAATCGTAGTCTATACATGTATGTTTCACTCGCGGAGTAGGGAAGAAGTGGGCTCGAAAAGTATTAATAATTGAGTTGAGAAATAAAAGTGATCATTCTCAAACTGGTTTTGAACTATTCAAAATAAAAGTGTCTTGTGGTTGTATAAGGTTCATCAGGTTGTTTGTACTCAATTTAGTTCTTCGTTTACAGGTCAAGTTTATTTTTAACGAATTCTCCTAAAATCACCCATGTTATTGCTTCTGAGTTTTAAAATTCAAAATGTTGTCTAAGAACATCATATGAGACGGGTTTAAGGTTTTATTTGTACTATAAATTACTAATTTACATACATTCTAGATTCTTCAGACTATGCAATCTCTTTTTTTTTATTTTCTTTAGGCCCGTTTAAGGGAGTATTCTACATGACTTTCTGTTAGAAATTAACAACTTTTTTTTTCAATTTTCCACGAATATATATTTAGTATGTAGAGGACAATTGTTCAAGCACCGACAAAACCGGAAGCAACCCCTTTTTTCAGAGAGGACTGGTTATTCACATTTCATTTGATGGTCAACAACAATCTACAAGTGGTCATATCTTACGTCCTATATCCGTTCGACTCACTCTCTTATATAAAAGACCGATCAAAGCTAAAAACCCATTACTTTTTTTCTCTTTTCTTTCTAATTCCTTTTTTTCTTACTCTAGTTAGTACTTTTAAGATATGAAGTCCAAACTAGCGAAAGCTTAAAAGGTGGTCTTGAAGCAAATAAGCCTGACCTCAAGTTAAAAAACCATAAAAGACTAGGTGTTGAAGTAAATAAGACTAAATGTTGCATGGCTGTAGATAACATGTTTTCATTCCACTTATTGAATGACCATTAATACATTACATAATCTGATACAAATATTGTAATTTGCAAATACCACTAGAAATCAATGGCTGCATGAACAGGGCAGAACATAAATTGTATTGTGCAAATAAAATCTTTTCCCCTTTTTATTTGCAAAGTTTCAACATAAAATACTCCGCTGAAGAGAGGTAAATTCTCCAAGGACTTCGAAAAATAAATGCAAGGTAAGTCTCCCTCCATCCCTCCCTCCCTCCCTCTCTCTCTCTCTCTCTAAAGGCCAAGGAATGCATTGCAACAAACATAAATGTGCTAATTGTTACTTTCTAAAGCTTAACAAATACGACACTAAATATATATATATATATATATATATATATATATATATATATATATATATAGAAAATTGTTAACATTGAAGACTGGGGAATGGGGATCTGCATCAAAATGTAAGAGTCTTCCGTTGAATGTTTTATTCTTCTTAGTAACCAAAATCGCACTTCATTATATTGAAGCAACTGCATCGTGATCATTTTGTTTTTCTAGTTGTCTAATTGTTCCAAAGTCTTGTACCCCACCCCCCAACACACCAATGTACCACTCCCTTCTATGAATGAAGATGCAAAAAACCCATCTATTATGGGCAAAAACAATGGAAGATGACACAAGTCACACAGCCACAAAATTTGTCAGGACTTATGATATACCCATGAAAAGAACTTAACACAAGCAAGAAAAGGACAGTCAAGCAGTAGTTGCGGTAAATGAATTTCAGTATAGCGAAATAGGTACCTTTTATAGCTTGGTGCACATCAGAATCACCGGCCGCTGAATCGAATGGTAGCGAAAAGCCAACTTTTTCCTTAAATTGCAATGACAGTATGCTGAGGGTGTTGTTTTTCGTCACAACAATAAAATTTCCTCCGACACTCCAGTCAACTGTGCTAATTAATCTTAGTTAGTGAAGAAAAATAATAGAATGGAAACTAAACCATATTGTGCATCTAGTCTCTACAGATTTTATGCAATGCAAGATGCATAAGGCAGACAGGAGTAAAGCATACTGCATACCGATCTTGTTGTTTACTTTTGTTCGAACCATCAAAATAATCAGATAATACTGCATACCGATCTTTTTTTTTTAAACTCTTTCTTCAACAGCAAAATTGTAAGTTCAAGGTTTTGCGATTAGAATGATATCAAAGTCCACTCCATACATCAGTGACAAACCCAACTGTATCATTAGTCCTTAACGTTCCACATCGTCTCTACTCGTAATACACAAACCATACCAAACCAAGTATAAGCAGACAGGTGTAAAGTATACCAGAATCAACAGTCTCCATCACACAGGTAGGACGAGCTTGACCGGATCCATGGTATAACTTCCCACTGGCTGAAAGAATCAGATAAGCTTTTGCATCTTTTCTGGCCCATCTCAAGTCCTTAATGAAGCTAGAATCATCAATCGAAACTGAATATGAAGGCTTTTGCTCCTGCTCAGTGAACATTAATCAATTTCAATCTGTCATGAATTTGATCAAACATTACGAAACTATCTGTACTAACTCTCTCAAAACCAAACACCACACCACACGAAGCAACCCACCTTATGAAGCAAAGCACTGACAGCGAAGAAATGGACATGGGAGTCCACAACAGCAGCTAGAGTTGCATCATCAACAGACAAAGCAAGCATCGAAACTTTTCCAACACGAACATCAATTAGACTCAGCTCCCCTACAGACGGACCACGTCCTTTATCCTTAACCTCCACCGCAGATTCCATCACATCCTTGGTCCTCGTGACACAAAACCCTAAACACATCAAAAGCTCAATCCACGACTCATTCTTATTTAAATAAAAAAACAAAAAACGAAATAATGAGCTAGAGAGAGAGAGAGAGAGAGAGAGAGGAACCATTAGGATGAGCAACGAAGAGGAGTCGAAGGCGCTCGGAGACGGCGAGAGGTTGAGAAGGGAGGCAATTAGGATCGAATTCGGAGTTGATAATAGGAACAGGCTCTCCTATTTTGCTGAAGCGGTAGTTTCTGGTACCGAGCAATTCTCCTTCGATTTCGTCGTCCAATTCGATGAGGTTTCCGCCACCGTCTTCCGCCCCCATTTTGTCGAGGTAGAAACGGCGGAGCAATACACTGTTACAGAGAATGGAAAGCCTAACAGGTGAGGAAGTGGAGAGATGAGCGAATTGCAGGTTTGTGTCTCTTGGGCGGGAAGATAGGAAGGGTTTTGAGTTGGGTGTATGTAAGCAGAGCAGCAGTAGCCTGAGTCCTGAGAAAGAAGAGAAAGCTATGTCCTGTAAATTATTTTCGAACCAAGAGGTCAAGACTCGAGAGTAGTAGTGATTTTAGTCGATCAAAAACTTTGTGCTAAAATCGAATTGATTTACCTCATATTGTGCAATTTGTTTTTATGAATAACGATATAAATACTTAAAATTAACTTCGGGAGCGTTACACATTTAAGTTCAAAAATAAGAATAGTGCAGTAAAATAAAAAGTAGTATTCCGTATAATTTATGTTGTACCATGTACAAATAAGGTATTCAATATTGTTGTTGTTCAATATGTGACCATTAATTTATGGGCAAATTACATATGGATCCCTCTTAGATTTCGTAATTACAGATAGGTACCTATTAGTGGAACAATAACATCCAAATATAGTTAGATAAAAATCAATTACATATAAATCATTTAATTTGACTTCGACGATTTAAAAGTTCTAAAACCCATTTTTACCCCTCTTCAATTATCAGCTTTTAGAAAATGTCAAACAACATATTTAAAGCTCAAGTCCCTTGACATAATTACATTCTCAAAATGAAGTCCCTGAAGTTTATAAACATTTTATATTCAGTCCATGCAACTAAAATTTATTTAGAAAAAATATTAAATCTAATAAAAATGAATAATGCAATTCAATTATAATTTTCTAAAAAAATTGTGGGCTTAATTGCAAAATCATAAAAATATTTTTAGGCCAAATTGAAAGAAACTGGAAGTTTCTAATACCCAACAAAATCAATTTTGCCATCCAAGTCCCTGGTACAACCCTAATTCTCAAAATCAAGGATTTCATGTTTTCTAAAATATTCAATCCAGTCCCTACTTTTCAAAATCGAATCTAAACTCCAAACAAGATCAAATCATATCCTTCTAAAGATCCAATCTATGTTCTAAACATGTGAAATCCAATATAAAAACCTTAAAGCTTCGAATTTAATCATCAAAAGTATTCGAAATCCAAGATTTTTGCTATTCGAATGATCCCTATATCGTGAAACATTGAATCAGAGACGATACCCACAGCCATCATCACTCGTTGATTCAACCAAGAGAAGAGAAGAGAAGAGAGAAGAAAGAAATGGCCATCATCATTTGTCAATGAACTGCTGATCTGAGAACTGAAACCTAAGAGCAACAGGGAGAGAGTAAGCGACCTATAGGGGTGAGCGCGGGCGGATAATGGCGGGTATTTATAAAATATCAACCCAACCCACCTACGGCGGGTTATTATTTTTCCAACCCTCGGCGGGTGAAATATTTGTTTAACCCACGGCGGTTCGGGTGATAACAACGACGGGCGGGTTGGCGGGTGGACATTTACCAAAAATATAAATTTTAAATGTAAAAATAAGCTATAAATTTTCAAGTAGCGAGATTCATAAACAAAGTTCCAAATCCAATTAAACGATCAAGAGTGGATATCCATAAACACAACACATCACAACAATACAATTATACAAGAATGAAATGGAAGTACTAAGTAGGATATTCTACAAGCATACAAATATCAAGCAACTCAAAATAGAAAACTAAATCTGCTACTTGGAGTCTACAAGCATCTGGCAACTCAATCCAGCATCCAACAACAAAGCACAACTGCATAATACATCAAACATCATTAGCCAATCCAGAAAATGTATACTGCCATCCAAATTCAATCACTAGCTTTGTGGAACAAATACATCATAACAAAGAACCATTAGATACTACTAATATAACAAAGCAGTAAATACTACTAACCATAAGACATGAGCTAATTATTCATCCAGCACCTCAACAGATTCTCTTGCTCTTGAACACTCTAGGCCACGAAACTCTGAAGTTTAAGAGTATAAAACAACACAAAAAATGAAAAAATAGCTAACATCAAGAACACAATTCTGGCAGCATACAAGAAGAAGGAGGAGGATGAGGAGGAACATGATAAATATGATAAATAATAAACATACTTACCTTCCAACATCTCTGCGTACTTCTCAGCTTCCTCAGTTGGCAAATTACAACAAACGGATGACGCAAGCAAATGGATGAATTCTATAGCAAATTACAACAAATGAACAAATTATAGACTGCAGCATATGAAGATTAACATAGATACATTAAAACAGACACCAACTTCAGACTAAATGTCCAATTCAGTATATACTCCTCCAATTTGTAGAATAAATTCAAAAATTAACATTGTCTTTGTGATCCTTGGATGTGATCCAGTGTACACAATTTGTTGTATTCCAGAAAAGCCATCAAATAATAAATGGATTGGAAGAACCCCCGGGACATTTGCAGAAAACCTTCATTCAGTTAAGAAGTTCTAGTTCTTTAGGTACTAGCTTTATTCTATGTTCTTTATCTATCTATATTAATTAATTGTAGAACGTGGTGAGATACCACTCCCAGGATACTTCGGAATTTCCTTTGGAGAAGGTATAAAGTGTCGTCGTTGTTTGTTAGAGGAGGTAGTCATTATGCCTGCTACCATTCGCCAGGTAAACTGTTATAAGTACACATGTATAGAAGAAAGAAGCACAATTAACAGTTAATACCTGACAACGGAGAAGAGGAGGAAGCGGAGGCGCAGACAAGCAGTGAAGAACTGAAGATGATGCGCAGTGAAGAACGGAAGAGGAAGAGGCGCAGCCACACAGTGATGGCCGATGGGAGGCGTGAGATGAGATCTGGGAGAGTAAGAAAGGAAGAATGAATTGCATTATAACCCTAGCCTATTAAAATGTAAAATATTAATCTATTCTCCCCTATTGTAGTAGGCAGTATTAGTAATTAGCTTAGTTACATATATTGGCGGGTGGGTCGGGTGGGTGGCGGGTTGCACCCACCCAATCCGTCACCCGCCCGCCAGTGGCGCTAGTTTTTTTTTTAAAAAAAATATTGGCGGAGTCTGGTGATCGGTTTTTGCACGACGTCGGTTGGGTGGATTTTTGCACTTTACAATGACTTGAGAGGGAGAAGAAGACCGGCGAAAAGCGACATGAGACGGCTGAGTGGTAGAGGAGATCCCATGTGACAGAGGGCGAGGGTCAGTAGTAGTTAATTATTTGCTCCTAATTAGTCCCTGAAAAGAATAGTTAGCTTTATAAAGAATGGCGTAAGGACATGTTTGTTTGTTGCATAAGTTGGTTTAGCTTATAAGTTGATCAACCAAAAAACAACTTAATGGACTTGAATGTAATTGTTCCAATTAATGGCATGCAGATGAGCGAGCCACTAAGAGGTATTTCATGTAATTTTCCCTTAATTTAACCATACACAATATGTATACTCCAACCAAATTTCGCACCTGATTTATACTCATGACATAAAATGTTTGGCAATCCAGACGCGTTGGATACGCACATGTCGTCGCTCTCTATCCCAGAGGGTATGGGAAGATGGATAGGTATAGGATTTGGCATTGATTCTTGTGGTAATGATTTCAAGGTTATTGACATGCCTGAAGATAGCCAGAGAGAAATCCTTTGCACATAGGCACCGTTTAGCACTAGATTTTCAGCTCCAGGAGCTTCTTTGATCATTGACTAATAAAAAACTCGTTACGTGAACGTGCAGCTTCTTGAATCAGCTAGCTGGTTGAGAAGCTGACCAAGTTAGCTTTTTTAAAAAGAAAATCTCCTTCTTATCTTTTCATTCCACAAATGTTTCTGACCGAAAATTAAATAAAATAGAAAAAAATCAATCGTTATTATAATCGTCTCTTTTTAATTCATCCATCTTTCTTTGAAATGCACACATGTATACTATACATCCATTACCGACTTTTTTTCTTATTAAGTTAGAATACTCACGAATATTTCTTTCAACTTCTGATAATTTTTAATGATGTTATTAAAGTAACCGTGAAAAGTACATTGAGTATATATTTGAATAAAATGTGATATACCATTATTTAAAAAATATAGACTAATAATACGATGAATTTTTTTTAAATTAAATAAAAATAAAAGTAATGTACTTATATGTCATTTTACAGAATGCCAGCTAGCTTATCAGTTAATTTGCTAAACAACTACATTAAAATCAATTAAAATCAGTTACCTGATCATCAGATCAGCTGTCGGTTAGTCAATTAGCTATCAGCTAGTTTTGCTAAACATAACCCAAATCCCTATATACGGTTCAAGAACCAAATCAAGAATACAAATTATGTATGCTCGGGCTTATTACGCCTCTCCGTCTTCCTCAACAACCACTGTTATTGGCTTGAATGCACATTTGATTTTAATTGTAAGCATATACATTGTTCAATATCAAATTTGTGTTTTTCAAACGGTTGAAGACTTGAAGTTACCGGCCTTTTTTATAGTGGGGGTAGTGCGGTATTTCCAATCCCAGACCCCAATTTGTCATGAACGAGTGTCTTGGTGCTTTCCATTATCATTATAATGGTTGGAACTTTGGGGTCTGGGCTATGGAGTATGGTATCAAGGAGTAGAGGATCAAAATGTTTGCGATAAGTTGTGAGCTACCCGAAAAGGCCTTACCTGCCTTGGGAGAATGATATTTTGATGTTTCAAGAACCCGGAGATGACCTCCCTCTGGAGCAAGAGTTTGCCAGTTGGCATCTATTTACTGCATAAAGATTACAAAAGATTACCGTGTGTGTGGCCAAGATTACCAGGTCCATGAGCATGGTGAGAGATGAACAGAGCTTAGCGAGCTTAAATTGGGTGATTCTGCTACTCTGTTTTCATATATACATTTATGTGCTTTGGAATGCTGTTGAACTGAAGTTGGACTAGTTTGGATGGAATTGGACAAAGATACATTCGATTGGAATTGCTAGTTCACAAAAAAATAACAGAAAATTTACCATCTGAGAGAACGTATCTCGTAAAGTATATAAACTGGAAAATCAAGGCTTTCTGTAGTCTAGACCAAAACACAAGCACGGATTCTTGACAACGTCACATCAAATAATGGAAGATCTATTAATAGAAAATTAGAAATGATTAGCACTTGACTAATGCAAGACTGTGCCTATCTTTTCTTCCTTCCGCCCTTCCCAGATTTTGAAGTACCAGCTGTCGAAGTAGAAGCACCAGATTTGGAAGATGCAGCTGGCTCTGGCTTCTTAGTTCGACCAGGATGACGGGGGACTAACTCAGCAACTTGATGCATTAGTTGTTTTCCTGCAGTGTCAGGCCAATAAGAATTTAGAAACCACAATTTGGTATTCTTGTGCACCACAAATAATGAGTACTACAAGTTAGATGATAGATAAGAAAAAGCCACATCATGGAATTTCATCCGCCTTTTCACCAAGAGAGCAAAAACAAGTCCTCAAAAGAGAACTGGTGTAGCTAGTGTATACAGCAAAGAGGCAGTGTCTTAAAAGAGGCAACACATCGAGAAAATAACACATATATCATGCAGAAGGAACTTGTGTACTACCAACTAGTAGATTGCCTAATATTTATAACGCTCTAGTAGTTAAAGCCTTGAAGGTCGAGATATTGTTGGTCAACCAATTAATGTGACTTGTGAAGTATATCAAATATTAGGAAATAATCGAGTTAGAGCTGTAGCTATGAGCCTATGATAAGCATCAATCCTTGTGTTTTTAGCAAACACGGATAGGGTGCATATTAATTTTTAGTCATACTTTACTATTGTGTTAACTTTTAGTGTCACAGCGTATTTGAAAAGTTACATTCAACTTCCCAGTGCAATTTCAACTTTAATAATCAAGCCAACAAAGATACTATTATTGTTATTTAAAAACCTGCCAGTATATCACAGACAAGATCAACTTGTTTCATTTAAACAAGGGTGTTGCCTTACATGTAAAACTAGAAGACACATACAGCTGAGAAGCAGTGAATACCTCAGCTTTCAATGCAGATAATACACAAAAACAAATTCATGTATGATCAAAGTGGTAAAGGGGAAAATACAAGCCTGGTCAATATGACTGCGACGTGAAAAGGGGGCCTTCTGTACTTTTTTAAAAATTTAAAATGCTAGGTAATAATCAAGATATCATTAATTCCATCTACATTAGATAAGTGATCAATATGACTGTGACGTGAAAAGGGCAAAATAATCCTAATTCAACCTCACGTCAATCCTATAGCATTTCTAATATTAAAAAAAAAAAAAGAATAGTACAATGTAGAACAGGAAAAAATGACCAGAAGAGTAAGACAAAAAAGAATTTTCTAAAATATTCAAGTTCAAGAGAGAGAATCTTCTTTTGTTATGTTAGTATTACATTCTAAGTACATCATGTGCACACATAAGAAAAAGCACTAGTACATTGTAGCCACGAATTTTTCAGTAGATAAAAGACATAAACTAGCTCTATCTTTAGTTGACAAAATAAATCATGCGTACTTACGGGTAGATATAGCGGGATTGCAGAGGCCGCCATCATCTCTTTTCAACAACACCCTCACCCTTCCACGCTGCATAAAATCCCGTGATGTTCTCTCTCTGACATTCATGCAATTAGTAAAATGAGAGGTTATTTAACTCCAATGGAATAGAGCAATTTAAACAACAATATAATAAGTACCTCAATTACACACGGAAGCTTTAGGTGTGCACAGCAATCATAAATCTCAGTGCAGGTAGGATTTTCACACGCTTTACTAGCATTTATTCTGCGACCTTCAGCTAGGGTTTTCTTTGAGTTGATGTAGATTGGATAAAAGACAATCCATCTTGTAATGTCCTTTACATCAACATCCATAACTTCAGCTCTACCAGGTGGAGGGTGTGAACTGCCCTTCTCTTTTGCTGCTCGATAACTAAACTGGTAAATAGTAGCCAATTAATTTTAGTAGAGCGGTTGGAATGGCAAACAGCAATTAATGATACAATATTGAACTCAAATGGCCAGATAGAGCCTTGCTAAAGATTATCAAGGCCTGATGTAGAACACTTTTCTTGAGCCAAGTTGGCTCCGGCTCCAACAATGTCTGCTGTCCAAATTCCTGAGTATCTTAATCAGGACTATCCAATTATGGATGGGACTTGGGAGTTTATGTTACATGCTTGAATAGTTCTAGGTAACGGGAATGTAACAATCTATGCTACATGCTTGAATTTTATTTACACATTTACTGAAAAAAGAATACCCCATTTCCTGTATCAATGTGTCGAACTTAAAATTAGTCTGAATAAACGTGGAGCAAAAACAAAAAACTTCACCCCAACAAGACACAACATTGTGTCAGACAGTCCAACTGTAAGACACCCACTTTCAAATTTAGGAATAACTACACCACCACCCACCCAGTGTTAGCTGCATTCCCCCAATTTGGACACACAACTTAAAAAGGAAAAAAAAAAACTTACATTAGACAGTATTATCTAAACACACCTTGAATATTAGGAACAACCACACCACCAACCTCAAGTACTAGTAAGTAGTGATTCTCTGTATGTTAAATTTTGTAATCTGTTCTTTGGGGTAGGTTAATTAAATAGATAGATTGTTTTGTATCAGAAACCATCTTCTTAGCTTCACAAAAAAAAAAAAAAAAAAAAAAAACTAAACGATTAATTAACTAAAACAGAAAATAGCCCTGGTTTTCAGTCGCACCCTCAATAAACACGTACCTAACCTACCCGACAAGCATTAAGACAAGAGAAAAAAAAAATTATGCTAGTAATATCGAGAATGATTAACACAACGAATACAAATACTAGACATAATTTTGCTAATAGGAGTCCATGTGCTTGAAGACAACATGCATCACCTTGGGTTGGGAGAAACATATACTGATATACCCCCATTATCGTACTCATGTATATGTCTCATATAATGAATACAATAGGACATGCTGACCAGACAAATGAATACAATAGGACAGGCAAAAATATATGAAGCCTCCCACATATTGAAGCATACAAAACAATCTTTACCATACATCCAAACTGTAGCAGAAAGTATGTAAAACTGCTAACCACAATTCTTCAAAATTCCAAAAGCCAGAATGAATAAATAAAGTTCTACTACTCTACTGATTTTACAAGAATTTAACATGAAACACCAACATAATAATCATTAACTAGACTTGTACCATATTACTGAATATGCTTCAATCTCCTACTAAATTGGTAAGGCCTTAGTTAACTGGACACAACAAAGTGTTAAATGCCAGAAATATCTGTAACCAGCTAGGAGATCTTTCCTAAACTTATTTCCATAGGAAATAAAAAATAGTCACAGTATAGACCAAGTTCATGCTCAGTATGTGATATGTATGCAACTATGCACACTATAAACATGTTAGACAACTTTTTAGAATGTTAGTATTTATTGTGTCTATTAATCGTTATCTACAGTCACTACCACTCTTTACTAACCCCCAGATGGTAGAATACGCATTATTGCAAGAAGCAAAGAACTTAGATATAGGTATATTACTATGGCTGAAAACCTGATATAAGGTACCCGTTACTTCAATGCCATCACCAGATAGGATCTAAAAAATGTGTGCTATTTGTCTACAGCATATCCAAGCACAAAATCACAGTTCCAAGAATAAATTTAGACAAAAACTTGTGTTAGGCGGTCTAACAGTCAGGGGAATACACCTTATACTTTGTGGGTGAGTTACAGTTATTCCTACTAGTATTTAAGGCCAGTCTGAACTTAGATCTTCTAACACAAGTTTTTGTCTAAATTTATATGTATAGGAAGCTTCCCTTATTCCTGTGATTTTGTGTTCTGATTGTCAGTGAAAAACTCCGATGGGCAACTTGATCAGCTATGTATCGAATTGAGCAAAGGGAAATCTCACTCGATATATAGTGAGATTGTTATGTTCATGTAGCTGGGGTTTTATCATCTCATCTTGAAATTCGACCAATGTAAATGTAACTAGGCTATTGTAGAATCAGATTAACCAGCATCTAAACTAAAGTGCACTTCTAGGGAAGAAACTGCATCTAAATGCTAGAATGAATCACACTTTTACGCCCATGGCAGGAATGGTGGAGGAATTGATAAACCTGAATCACGAACTAGTAATAGGTATCGACAATCCGCAAAAATTGGTAAAATCACCTAAAATTTCTTCGCATAGTAAAGATATACGAGCAGTAACGGCGATAAAGGAATTAAAAGGAATTGATTGATACCTGGAACTCTGGAAGAGAGTTTGAGGAAGATCTTGAAGCCGATTCTGGAGAGGAGGAAGAAGAACTATAGGGTCTATTGAAAAACCCACTGTTAATACAAGGGGTTATAAAATACTAGTATAAAAATTCTGGAAAGTTTTTTAGCATATTACTAGAGACCCTTTATTTATTAAACATAGTGGAATTGGTCCCATACTTTTATATTTTTACATAAAATCTTACTTTACTAAGAGCAGGTCTTTAAATAAATTATTTAGAGACGGACCTATGTTGTCAATTAAAACGTCTATGTTTTCAACATTGATGTTTTTCATATTACAAAATAAATAAATTTTGTTAACAACATAGACATTTTGATTAATAACACAGATAATTTTTCTAAAAACATAGTTCGTTTTTAGTATAAAATTCGTTTTCTTTCACTTTCTTGATTTCCTTCTTCATGTTTCTCTCTCTATCTTCCAATCTCTTTCTCTCTCTCTCTAAAACAATCACCCAACCACCACTAAATCCGTCGGAACTTCGTCGTCCGACCACCAATACTAAATCCGATCAGATATTCGAGAAATTTCATGAAATGATCTACTTTTTATCGGCTTTCGCTTTTCCGCTTTGTCGACTTTCAAAATTGTTGACGGACTTCAAACTTTCCTATTGTCTTCTCCTTAATCTTCACTACTCAACACACATAAATCATTACCTTCGTTCCTCGATTTTCGTGTCACTTATGTTTTCCGATTTCGCTTAGTTTTTGTATAAATGGTATACATTTTATTCAAATTATCTATATTTGTTCAAAGGTTAGTTTGAATGTATATATGATGTTTCGAATGAGTATCCATGCGTTTTATATGCTTTAATTTAGTAATTTTCTATATTTTGGTAAAAATTGTCTAGTTTTTTTGTATAAATGTCCTATGTTTTAGTAGAATTGTCTTTGTTGTTCTTTGTTGTTGGTTTATTGTGAAAAGATAGATGTGTTGTATATTGTCTAGTTTTTTCTATAAATGGTCTATGTTTTATTAGAAATTGTCTATATTTTTCGTTGTTGATGGTTTAGTTTTTTTGTATAAATTATCTATGTTTTAATATAAATTGTCTAGTTTTTTGTATAAATGGTCTATGTTTTAGTAGAAATTGTCTATGTTGTTCGTTGTTGCTGGTTTAGGTTTTTTATATAAATTGTATATGTTTTAGTATAAATTGTCTAGTTTTTTTTTTGTATAAATGGTCTATGTTTTAGAAGAAATTTTCGATGTTGTTCGTTGTTGCTGGTTTAGTTTTTTTTATAAATTGTCTATGTTTTACTATAAATTGTCTAGTTTTTTGTATAAATCATCTATGTTTTAGTAGAAATTGTGTATGTTGTTCGTTGTTGCTGATTTAGTTTTTTGTATAAATTGTCTATGTTTTACTATAAATTGTGTAGTTTTTTTATAAATGATCTATATTTTAGTAGAAATTGTCTATGTTTTAGTAGAAATTGTCTATGTTGTTCGTTGTTGCTGGTTTATTTTTTTGTATAAATTTTCTATGTTTTACAATAAATTGTCTATTTTTTTTTTTTTTGAAATGGTCTATGTTTATGTATAAATTGTATATGTTTTTTTGATATTTTTTTGTATGTATTAGGTTTTCATAAAAAGGGTGGTCGAACAAAGAAATTGATTGGTCACAAAAATTGAGACGTTGTGGAAGAAAGGGTCGACGAACAAGTGAAGAGTGTGAAGAAAACTATTTTGTAGATGTATTAAATGTTTTTTAAAAGACATGTATTTTCATAGGTTGTAAATTTTTTATTTTTTTATTATTTTGTATATTGAAATTTATTGGTTGACGAATGAAATTGAAGTTCATGTTTATTTTTCTAAATATTGTGTTTTGATTGGATAAATAGGATGTTACTAATGTCTGCATGATAAACATAAACAATTTCACGATAAACATAGACAATTTGATGATAAACCTAGATAATTTGATGTAAAAATCAACATTTGTGGATTTGAATGAACATTGATGAGCTGAGTAAGTTTTTTAAAAAAAAAATTGCGGGTTGACCCGTGAAAAATCAGATTGTCTAGTTTTTATGGTAAATTGTATATGTTTGTCTGTTATGGAGGACTTTCGGAACTCTCCAATATGTAGGGGTCTCTCGCAAGACGGACTCTATGTATAATGTTTTAAACATTTCCATTAATGTTTTACGAGTTGATATTTATATCATTTTTTATGTATATGTATATCACTGATGTTCTTCGTAAAACCTCTAATATTTTCGGATATAATTATAATGTTTGTCCGTCTTTTTTTTTTGTATTTCCATAAGACCGTTTCTCATGAGACTCACTAATGATTTTATTGATAATATAGTATGTCATTATAAGTTATGTAGAGACCGTCTCTTAATATACTTAGTGTATAAATATTGGGGAGAAATTATCTCCAACCTATATTGGGAGTTGGGACAATAGATCATCCACATTTTTAATTTGCTCGTTAACTAGTTTCTGACCCGTCGATACTCGACGGGTATGGTGAAAATGTAGTAAAACATACTAACAACACAGTCAAGCCCCTTAGGGACAGGAAAGAGAGAATAATAGAAAGAGGACCAAAGTAGGAATGAGAGAATATGTAAAGAATCCTCGTGGATTAATTTGGACATTTTCATGGGTTTTCAGATGGATCAAAATTTGATAAACCTCGACCCACAAAGGCCAACTTAAGATACATACTCATAATTTAGTGTAGGGTATGGATCGGGGTCCAACCAAAATAGTGAATGTGTCGAGACCAATGAAAGTTTTTTACAAATTTAACTCGATAATCATCTCATTCTTCATTGTAGGCATCATAAAAGTTTAGTCGAACTCGTTGATATCAGTAAAAATCATAGTGACATATGTTCACAATGTATATTAAAACCGAAATTAAAGTTATGAAACTAAGAAAAAAGAGTAATTTTACAAATTTAACATTTTTAGGTTAAATTACATATGGAACCCCTGTTAGATTCAAATGTTGCAGATGGCTACCCATTAGCTCAACAATAACATCCTAGTCCTGCTCGATAAAAACCAATTACTATTCCTGGGCCAAATTGAAAGATATCAGAAGTGCCAACAAAATTCATTTTGCAATCCAAACTCATATAACTCTAATTCTCAAAAGCACGCTTCAAGTTTCTAAAATATTCAATTAAGTCCTGGTTTTCAAAATTGAATTCAATAAACAACAATTTCAACCAAAATCAAATCCTAGTCTTCACGAACATATAATCGATCACATGACAATCAATTATTCAAATAAGACTCTAAATTTGATCTTAAAATTTGAAAAGATTCCAAATTTTGAATTCTTCAAGTTTGATACCCAATTGATTTCACTTGGCTCATCAATATTCAATTCTCGACGCTTCGGCTGGGTTCATCAATTTCAAATTTTTAAGTCCGCATCGATTCGATTCTTCAATTTTGAATTCTTCAGTGTCCGGCTTCGATTCTCGACGCTTATGGGCTTCAATTTTTGGTGTTTCGCTTCATTCTTCATGTTGAACTTCCATTGATGTTTTCCGGATATTTAAGATCTTCTTCGATTGCTATGTTTCAAATTCTTCATTTTTTTGGGTTGTTGCTTGATTGCTAAGTTTCTGGGTTTGTTTGTTGCTTCTCGATATGGGTTACACCATATTCCGGGATATTGAAGATATTGTTTATATATTACATACTTATTGTTTTATTTTTAATTAAAATGGTGTATTTAGAAACAATTGGTAAGGACATGTTTGGTTTGTAAATAAGATGGTGTAACTTATAACCGTCAACCCAAAAACAACTAAATAGACCTAAATGTAATTGTTCAACTAATTGGTATCCAAGTGTGAAGGGCATCTGGAGAGGGGGCATATATAATTCTCTCATTTTCTTATTTCAAACAAAAGATAGCAATAAAATATAATTTTAGAAATAAAAAAATATGGATTGACACACCAAGCCAACATGCCATATAAAAAACTTCTCGTGATTTTTTCTTGTTGTAAATAATCTAACTTAATGTTATTAAATCAAATATAATGAGTTCACTATTGAGGATTGAAGTACATAAATTAAATCAAATTCAACATTTTTTCCTCAAACAATAAGATTGAAATAAATGATAATTTGAAGTAAAAAACATGGATTGACATAACTTGGATTATACAATTGGGTAATGCAAAATGAACAAATTACTCCGCATCAATTTGCTAGCCTTCACTGAAAGGAAAGTCACCTAATTGACAAATGTGCAAAGTAATTAAGCTCTCCATCGATCAAACGGATGAAGTGCAATTACAACCAACTTATCTCAATTATTGGCTAAGGTCTTATCCAAACCCAGACCTTAATAGGATCTCAAATATAGGACCTGGGCCCGATCCTACGCACACCAAAGAAGAGACCGACATGAATTAATTAGTTGAACCGAACTAGATCATACTGCACCTATTTAAAATCCTCCACCGACTGCTTTTGACCCATATTTTAATGCATGGATACTTGTGGGTCCGCATCCACATCGGACCCGCTGTTAGGAATATCTCATAGTTTTTTTTGATCACTCATCACATGTTCTTATCTTAGCCATAAAGGTGATTAAGTACTCTTGGTTCACTTGAACATTGTAAAAGAGGAAATCACTGAGTATGATTAGTCTAGTAAATCTTGTATTAGGATTATAGGTCTCTGAGTGTAATTTTTATTTCCAGAAGACCATGAAGATCAATCCTAGCAATGGAGCTTTTCTGAAGATTAGAAGACTGAAGATTGCACAAGATTTATGAAGATATCAAGGTTTAGTCTAACTCAGAAAGACTATGTCCTTAATCCTTTCTTAAGTGTATTTACTTACTTTTGAAATATGATTCTGGACACATGACATCATGAATATGGAGCATGCAAGCCATCAGAAAGGCTCATGTATCCGTTGAAGACTACAGGACAAGAAATAGTACAAGTGCATTAATCAGATCGGGAAAAGTCAGCACACCCCTCTCCGAGACATGAGACAAGGACTTCTGAGTACTCATTTCAAGATAAGTATGGACTAAATTTGAATTGTGTCTAACGGATATCATTCCAACGACTCTCAAATTCATCTATATATATCACACACTTAGATGCTGAGAAATACACACCTTAGAACGCTCTATCTTGCAAACTTACCATCAAGCAAAGTATTCTCTCATGCACTCTACTACCCTTTCTGAAAGCTTTCGCTGCTCAAGAATCACTAGTAGTTCTAAGTTGTCCGAACCTTAACAAGAGATTGTTGTTCGTAAAGAGTTGAACTATCGACACCTTTCTCAAGCTCATTCTCCGTAACTGACATCAATTACTGGGTCAAGAAGAGCATCGCCATCCACCGAACAAGTGTATTAAGTAGTCTTGTTCTATTAGCCTCTCGAAACATAACCAAAAGTTATACGAGAAGCCTCTCCGACAAACCTTATAACCAACACCATCAAGGCGTGAGTAGAGGAAGTACTTGATTTGGGAAATCGTGAATAACTCCAAGGTTATCTCGAGTAGAGGAAGTACTTAGCTCAGGAGTCGGGAATAACTCAGGGGGAACATTTGTCAGAACCATTTGTTTAGGAATCTTAAAATAGGATTATTGTAAGGTGAACTCAATTATCTGTTCTAGTGAATTCTAGGTCTCGTAAAGACCGGTGGATTAGTTGGAGGATTACGCCACCTCCGATACCACTATATTTGCCGTGTCATTTACCTTTCAGATTTACATTTCAAAGAAAGCACACACATACTTATTGTTTCTGACTTACCTATCTTAAAGTCTTCCGCCTCAATTTAAGTATCGAACTCCTGTTTCGAGAATCGTGTTTATCGACAAAAGTTTTAAAAGACTATTCACCCCGCCTCTAGTCTTTTTATTTTGCCGTTATCCTGACCAACAAGTGGTATCAGAGGAGGTTCACAAGCCTTCAGATTGAACCTAGATCCCCATAGGTGAAGGAACTTTGTCCCTTCGAGGACTATATAATTTGTGTGTTAAGTGCGGTATGTCTCGAGTGATGCACCCTGCTCAAGCCGTAAAACTACGAAATGGAAGAACAACATGATGCTCCATCCGGAGGCCATTAGTGACTAGATGATCTATGTCATCAATGAAGGACCTATCAAAATCGCATAACTCAAACAGTTATCGAGGTGTCCGATGGAAGAAAAGCCTGCATAAGGAAGATGGAAGCGAGGATGCTACTAGTTATAGTGGTCGTGTTGCTCGTGGAAGCATTATGTATGAAGACAAGCCAAGAGAGCTCGACATCCGGAGATGCCACATGATTGGATGGTCAAGCTCAGAATATCATCATCGATCGACACTGAGCACATACAAGGTAAATCAGGTGCTAAATGGCGAAGTCACTCGCAATTGATTGAAAAATCTGCTTTAATCGAGAAAACCAAGGAAAACAAGTTCGAAGTTCTTAAATTGAAGTTCCAAAACTTCAAACAAGGTCCCACCGAAACTCGAAGAACTTGATTTCGTGTTTACTACTCTTATGAGTGATATGGCTGCACTTGGTGAAAGCAATGATACTCCACCATGAAAAGATTAAGACTATTGTCAAGTCTCAATCACAACTAGAGCACACTAAGTTCTTTTATTTCAACCAAGGATGCCAAATATCACTCCAAGAGAGCTCTTCTCTCATCTTGCATCAGAGACTATGAGACAACTCAGAGAACAAACAACCTAAAAGTTGCAAAGTGTTGCTCTAGTTTCTCAAGGTACTTCAAAAGAAGGATACCAAAGATGCATCTCAAGAAAATGCTCTTCAAAGAAGACACATAAAGAAATTTGTGAGTCAAGAGATTGAGAGAAGAAAAGCTAAAGAAAAGTCAAAAGCATCTTCGCCCAAACTATCATCAAGACAAGAACATACAAATGAACAACTCTCAACACCCCCATTCGTAAAGGTGTTAATCAAGTCAGAAATAGGAAATGATATCTGCTTCTATTGTCAAAAGCTTGGTCACTTAAGAGAGATTGTCCCGCTTTAAACAAGCTCAAGACAGTGACAAGAAGGATGTAAGAAATTTCAAGAGAAATCAAAGGGCCCCTTCGATCAAGAAAGGAAGAAGATTCAAATTCAACTTGATGCTCTAGACATTGAGACAGATTCAAGATGGAGATTCAAATGACTCAAACCTACCATCACCGTAATTGTGGAATCTCCCACGATGTAATCGATTTCGCCTTAAGAAGAATGAAATGTGTGGAGTTGTCGAGATTCGGTCCGCATATCTCCAATATTGAAATATGTCTTATGGCGATGAGGTAACTAACAATTCACAATTTATGTACTATGAGAGTGATGATGGAATTGAGGATCTAGAGTTGGTCAAGAGTGAATTGATCGTTATGAGAAAGAATTTCGAAGCACAATCCAAAACCGTAATTCTAGAGGAAAGCAAAGAAACTCTTGAAAAGAGGTTTCGAGCCAACCGAGTATCTCGAGAACAAGAACGCCGAAATAGCCTTTCCGAAGCTCGATATCCGAGAATGAAAATTCTCACAAACTAGCCTCGATGAACTTAATAAGAAAATGATGAAGTCGCTCGAGAATGAAGAACTCGTAAAGAAAGAGCTATCCTTCCAATCTTATGCAAAGGCTAGTGACACTCTCACCGAGGTTCAATCCTATCCGAGAGATCCCTCCGAGAAAGGTGGACTGGACTTGATGAACAATCAAGTAATTCATCTCCTCCAAGAAGAGTGATGGAAGGTCAATTTTGTAAAAAGTCAACAAATGATTCTTCAACCACCTATAGCATTGGTCAGAAAGCTATGGTAGTTGACAAAGGAAAAGGAGTTGCAACCCAGCCTTTGAAAGAACAACAAGTTCACAAGAAACATGTGGATAAGGTTTTTGAAAAGAAACACAACCCTCAGATATGCAACCATCCACATTGCTGCATTACTAGGAAGGGAAGAATTGCTGGAATAGGCAAATTTCATCGAACCATTTTATGAAAATAAAGATGGTGCAGAACTAGTAAGGCTTCAAGAGCGATTCGTAAAGCCAAAGGTGTTTGAAATGGCATCGCTATCGTATATTGGAAAGGTCCTTCGCAACAATATAAGGAAGGACAAGAACAATGGCGCAAGGTCGATATCAGCACGAGTAATAGACAAAAGTGGAAGAAATCTTAAGCCACCGAAAACCAATGCCGAGCTAGAAGGAACTCGCCGAAAGGCTAAGTTTGCTGAAAAGCAACCCCAGAAACCCAGGGTCCAGAAGCACCAAAAGGAACACCTAGAAACACCACAAGAAGGAAAATTGAGATTAAAGTTACTGATTTTATTGCATCTCCTTCTGATCAAGTTAGACAAAACAAACTCCTAAGAAATTCACTAAAATGTGGATTCCTACCGAAGAATGTTTAGTCTAAGTGGTTCTATCTCGAGGCAAGAACCTAACTCCTGCTTCCGCTTTATGTAGAACACCTCGACTAAGGCTCAATGGCTATTTGATAGTGGATGCGGAAAGCACATGACAGAGACAAAGTAACTGGTCAACTACAAAGCTTGCAACACTAGACCGTATATCGATTTGTCGATGAGAATTAAATCCTCTCCGATTTCGCAATGTCAAATTAGGATCATTAACAATCACCGACGACATATGTTAAAGGTTTGAAATATAATCTATTTAACATGAGCCAGCTTATGCATAAGGGATTCATCAGAAATTCAAAGCAAAGTTTTGCAAACTTATAGACAATGAGTCAAAGCAGACAGTCTTGGTTGCTCGGCGGAAAGGTAGTCTTTATGTTTCCGATTGAGCATCTGCCACAACTAAAGAATGTCTCACGTGAGTCAATCAGTCACATGTAAGAGCACCGTTATGGCACAAAAGAATGAGTCACTTGAATTTCAAAACTCTGAACAAACTTGCCAAGAAAGAGTTAGTGGTTGGTCTTCCCAAAACATCTTTTAGAAAGGATGGTATCTGTTCTGCATGTTAGATGGGGAAACAATCCAAGATCTCTTTCAAGACCAAAACCAGACACTCTAAGTTAGACCAACGCAACTATTACACATGGATCTTTTGAATCATCCGTAATTAGTTATGCAGAAAGAAGTATGGTCCGTTGTTGTAGATGACTTCTCAAGATTCACTGGGCCTTTTCCAAGCACAAATCGATGCTAGGTAGAGATACCAAATTTGTCAATAAGCTTGAAGTCATGAAAATGACAAAGTATCTGCAATCGTAATGCACTATGGTAATCGAAGTTTGTCAACCAAAGACATAAAGGAGTTTTGTACCAAGAAAGGTATACAACACCAACTTTCCTCTCAGAAGAACACCACAACAAAATGGTGTTGCAGTAAAGGAAAAATAGAACCTTTAAAGAAGCAAAGAAGGACAATGCTAATGACATCAAATAAGTTAAGTTTATTGGGTCGAGGTCAGAACACAAAGATGCTACACTCGTAATGTATGTTTGATAAACAAACACCATGACAAGACCCATATGAACTCTTGGTTGGTAGACCCTAATATCAAACATCCGAAAGTATTCGTTGTAGATGTTTTGTTCTTAACAATGGAAAAGAGTATCTAAGAACATTTCAACCAAAGATGATGAAGGTGTGTTTCGTTATTCTATGAATAGCAATACAGAGTTTACAACAAAAGAACAAAGAAGATCAAGAATCACCATGTCAGATTCTATGAAGGAAGCAAGAAAACACCCCTTGCTGATGAACTCTTAGAAAGGTTCAAGGAACTAATGATAAAGGATTCTGAAGAAGAACCCTCAGAAAGGAAAAACATCATTGTGGAAAGGGAGGATGACTCTGACGAAGAAAAGCATGAAATGCCTAGTAACAACCAGATGATTCTCAGACATGATGAAGAATTTCCTATGAGAATTCCAGAAATGGAAACTGAAGATGTTCATCAGAGAGATAACTCTGGAAATGACCTCTCTGACAAGCATGTCCCAGAAAGCTCTCACACTGAGCAAGTGTCAGACATTCACCGCCCCTCTGAGGTGCAAGATGTCACAGATACTGAAGAAGTATCAAGTCATAATCATAGTGATTCACATTCAGATCACATAGATGTCAATTCTACTAGCCCTAAACCCATAATGAGATGAATCAAGGATCATCTCGCAAAAGATGTGATCGACCAATCAATCAAGGTGTTAGGACTAGGAGAGCAATAGTAAAATGCTAACTCTTCTTTCGATGTTTCATCTCAAACATTCAACCTAAATCAGAGAAGAAGCATTAAGAGACCAAGACCGATCTCCGCAATGCAAGAAGAGTTAGATCCTTTGAAAGAAACAAAGTCCGGAAACTAGTTCCATTTGTAGAAGGAATATCCGTGATTGGAACTAAGTGGTTTTCGTAAACAAGATGAATGAATCTGTGAAATAACCGTAAACAAAGCAAGGTTGTTGCCAAGGATTCACCTGCATCAAGGTTTAGATTTTGATGAGTCATATGCACCAGCTGCCGATTGATGCAATAAGACTTTTCTCGCCTTTGCAATCATAAAGACTTTAAAGTTTATCGATGGATGTCAAGAGTGCATTCTTGAATGGTGAACTTGCCGAGGAAGTCTATGTTGAACAACCACCGGCTTTGAAGTTTCCTCGTAAAGTAGAATGGTCTATAAACCATGTAAAGCTCTATATGGATCAAACAGTTCCGAGAGCATGCTATGACACTTTGGCCAAACACCTTCTAGAAAGTGGTTTCAAGAAAGGTGAAGTTGATAAAACTTTATTTACTTTAAATCATGATGGAAACTACTCTTAGTTCAAGTATATGTTGATGACATTATATTTGGATCTAAGGACAAGCAACTTTGTGATGACTTTGCAAATCTCATGAAAAGTAAATTTGAGATGAGCATGATGGGAGAATTGAACTATTTCCTAGATTGCAAGTCAAGTAACTCAATGATGGAATATTCATTACTCGCATAAAATATGCAATGTATATGCTCACAAAGTTCAATCTTAAGCCTTCCAAAAGAATGCTAAGATACCTATGAGCATAGGAACCAAGATGACCTATATCGAATCGTATAAGAGTGTTGATGAACACAAGTATAGGAAATTGATAGTTCACTACTTTACCTTCATCGCAAGGCACTGATATTCAATATGCAGCTGGGTGTGTGCTAGATTTCAAACAAATCCAATGCAATCACACTACAACATTGCTATGAAAATATTAAGGTATGTGAAAGGTACAGAGATGTAGGTTTGTGGTATCCTAAAGAAAGTGGATCGAGTTTGGTCGTTACTCGATGTCGATTATGCCGGATCAATGCTTGATAGGAAAAGCACCTCAGAACTTCTCGCCTCGAACTAGACTTATCTCATGGTTTAGCAAGAAGCAAAACTCAATTGCAACTTCTACCACGGAGGTCAATATATTGCCGGGTTGTTGTGCAACACAAATTCTGGATTCAACAACAACTCGTAGACTATGGACTCAATGAAGAGAAAACTCCCATTTTCGTGATAACACAAGTGGTATTGCAATCACACGTAACCCCAAGTTCCATGCCGTAACAAAGCACATTGATGTTAGACACCACTTCATCGAGACCATGTTGAGAAAGGCAATATAGAGATACTCAAGATTGGCATGTAAGACCAACTTGCAGATATCTTCACCAAGCCCCTACAAGAAAGCCGGTTCTTGACCTTAAGACATAATCTTGGATTAATGGAGATGCCTAAGGACTGAAAAATGTCCTGAATCTCTAAAGTCTGAGTAAGTGAGGTAGAAAAGAAGTAGGCCTCTGAGGACATGTTCTCAGAAAGCCAAGTTGATACGAAGTGATGCAAAGGTTTCTGAGTAACAACACTCAGAAAGGCAAAACATTTCTGGAACGGGTATCCAGAAAGACAAAGGTTGGTACACACTCAATAAGTAAATAAGACTAGAACTTACTTACTGAGAGTGGGTCAATTACATTCAAACAACTGAAGCTTTTGACACTTGAATTCAGAAAGCTATTTAGTCATAAAGAGAAAAGGCACACAAAGCCCGAAAAGTATAAGTTCTGAAAGTCAAACATGTCCAATGTCTCGTATTTTTGCCATTTTTATGATAAACAATATAAAGATAAGGACTTGACACTCAGAATGATAAGTTCAAACGATTGAGTGTTTTTACTCTTTACTAAGTGACATAATGGATGTAACTTGTTAAAAATCCATCAAGTCGGCACAATACCATTTGTTGATTGATATCATTACAAGATATTCAATATAAGCCCTTGATGAATAAACGTTTGATCTCAACGGTTGAGATTAAAACAAAGCAAGTAATGTCTGGAGAAATGCGATATGGCCCACTACACATTTAATGAAGTACAAAGGACGCACTCACGCCTATGCGTATACAAAGACACGATTCATATTCAACAGATGTATGTTGTATCTATGTACATTTTGTCTGCTATATATATAGGATTTGGGCAAAAGACAAACACTTTTACCAATTCCAATATTTCAAACTTGCATCAAAACAGCAAAATCTCTCAAGATTTCTGCAAAACCCCCTCTGCAAACTCAACTTCTTGTGCTTAGTCTTCTGAAAAGATAGACTCGATTAATTGTGCAAAATTCATCTGAAAAACACTCACTCAAAACTCTATATAATAGATGGCACCCAAGAAGATGACCACCAAGAACCCTAAGGCCGCATCATCTACTCCTGCTGAAAAGCAAGGAGGAAAGGAACTTAAGGTGTTGAATAAACGCCTTCTGGAAAAGTTCACCCCATCAGACTGGAACCCTAACCACAAAATGAATTGGGGAGATTTTCTGGTGAAGAGGTATGTACCAGCAGTTATACCTTCAAGACCAGAAAGGAAACTGATATTAGGGATGCTGAAGAATTCCCATATCTACAAGCTTCTATCTGCTGCACCCAGTGGACTATCCACACTGGATGTACTAGAGTTCTATAACAACTCCAAAATCTTCACAAAGGTTGTGAATGATGAAGAAGAGAAATACATGCAGACTGAAGTCCAAGGACAAGAAATTGTTCTAGACTACAAGACTTTCTGCAAGATATTCCGATTGAAAAATCGAGGAACAATTGAAGACATCAACATCAAGGACGCTTCCATGATTCAAGGCGTCAAAGAGCTATTTGAAGCAATCCTGTTAGAAAATGCAAAGGGTTGTCCAGGAGACTTTGTTCTGAAAGCCATCAGAACTAGTCATCTCCAGAAACACTGGAGTACTTTAGCTCTTATTCGTCTGCTTTGATGGAAACAAAGGTGGAGTAGACCAGATAAGCATGGAGAGATGGATGATGATGCATCTTCAACAAGAAGCATGAAGGCGTGAAACCCACTTTAATTGGGAAGTACGCCTCAACAAATTCTCGACATATTGAGGAATTTGAGCCCAAAATCATCAATGGCCTTCGAGCCAAAGGCCAATATGCACTTTGGTCTCGTAATCCTACATTCGGAAACAATGGGAATCACTCTTAGAGAAACAAGAAATCCCTCACCAACTCCTTTTCGTACACGCCTTTGAAGAAAAGGAGAAACTTGTCACGAGAACGCACTCGAAAGGCGTAAGAAGAAGAAGAAATCGCATGGAAGGTGAGGAGGTCTCTGAGCAAGCTCAAGCTAAACCTCCAGTTGCCAAGAGAAAGAGGACTCAAAGCAAAAGAGCCTCCAAGTCCCTAAGCATACAAGAGGCACAACCTTCTGGAGACAAGGTCTCAGAAGATGTTGGACGCCTAGAAAGGCAACTCCAGAATGCCCCAAGAATCTCGAACTGCATCGCCCTAACTCTCCGTAGATGATAGAAATATCATAGATAGGTCTGCACCAACACAGAATAGTGATTCTAAGGATGATGAAGTACTTGCAAAAGTACTCAAAAGATTCAAGTATGAGACCCATGGAGGAGCATCAAGCTCAGCTCTTCAGAGAGACAAGAGCCCCTCTGCCCAACAGGAAGAAGAAGGCCTGGGTGAGGAAGATAGAATGCTGGAAGATCCTGAAATTGCTTCCACACTCACAATGCCAGCACTTAATGTTGCTGAAGAAAATCCTATTTTAACACAGGTTCCTCAACCTTCTGAGAAAGCTCAACTCTCAGAAAGGGATCAAACTGAGATGGAGACTCAGAATGATACTGCAGAGGAGAACAACAATGAGCATGAGAGACTGGAATCACCACAAGTCCAAGAGATCAATGATCACCGACTATTCAGTAACAAAGATGGTTGTATGTAACTTGTGAACATAGGTATATGTTAACCATTATTCATAAGCTTTGTTTGTTACAGCCAATTTAGAGGCAATCTTTCGGGGAAGAAAACTTGTCCACCCTTTCAATCAAGAAGAGGTTCTTCAACCTCGTAACATCAAGAAGAGCTCGTCCCATTGTAGTAAAGTTATCTCCTAACAAGAAATAACTAACTAAAATGCTCTTATCTTATGTTCTAATATTCTTAATGTCTCTTCAGCTCCAACAGAGGAAGTAGTGGTGGTGGAACTAACACCCCAAAACCAAGAGATTCCAGAGGTCAAAACTATCGAGGAAGCATTTATCGAGCCTCTACGAGAAGGTAAGTAATCGATAGTCTCCTTCAAGAATGCTATGGGAAAACCCACTACTAAATCTTTTATGTTTGTTCTTACAGCTCAAGAAGAACAATTGGATGGAGAAACAGGTTATCTCCTCCAAAGGAAACTAAAATCACGAACAAGCAAGATTCTGCAGAAAGGTGCGAAACCCCAAGGTTTCGAGAACATGCTACTGAGCTTCCTCACTTGGAAGTAAGTGAAGCCTCAAAAAGCATATTTCTATCTATCTTTCTCTGATAAACAAGTTTCTGAAACCATAATTGATTTTAATTCTCAGGTTCAAGCAGAAAGAAAGGTTGATGAGGATAAGACTTCTCCTCACAACAAGGTATCTGTGGTCTCTGAGACCAAGCAAGCAGAGGTACAGGATAATGAGCCTAGTGTTTCTACACAGGTATGCTCAGAAAGCTTACTTTTGCACACAGATACTAACTCAAGTGGTTTGAACAAAACTAACTTAATCCCTTTCTTTCAGGCTCAAAGTCTAGTGCCAGTTGATTTACTCAAGGCTTTCCAGAAGCACACTTTAAAGAAACATCTCAAGTGCTTCAGACAATGGCAGAAACTCAGAAAGGCTGACTTTTCTGAATTAGCCAGAGTAATCGACGTTCCATAAAAGAGAGCAATCGCCTTCAATCTGGAAGATTATATCCATGCATTGTTCCCAACAGAGTCCTACTCATTTGCCACTCTGATGCATGAAGACTTCATTCATGAAGTAGCACAAAGACTTATATCAGATTTCAAGTCTGCGGATGCTCAAACCCAAGAGCAGATGGTTACCCATCCTGCCTTGCCCAGCAAGCTCACTACTTATCCTGCTGAACAAGAAGAAGTTAATGGGAGGATGATTACATTCCCAAATGTGATCAACCTGGTTTCAGAAGATGACGAGGAGATGGACGAAAATGATTATCAAGAACCTCCCTCTGAGCATCCAAACCAACAAGCAAAGAACAAGAGTGATGATGATGATGATGATGATCAGAATGATGATCCCCAACCTGAACAAGGCGGGATTCAGAAAGCTAGCAAAGGAAGTGGAGAAAAGGCTACTCTTTCAAATGCTCAGAAAGCCCCATCATCATCACCTCCCAAGTCTCATCAAGATATCCAACAGGCTGAGCACAATGATGCCATAGAAGAAATTTCAGCCGCTGAGTTCAGGATTGAACAACTCAGAAAGGTGTTGGAAGAAGAAAAGAGAATCAACATTGAGTGTCAATCTCTTGTTGATGAAAAGGAGGCCAAACTCAAAAATCTCAAAGAAGCTAATGCCAAGGAATTGGCACTCCTAGATGAGCAAAGAAATCTGAAGAATGCCATTGTTGTCACAGCTGCTGAGATAGATGCCATGGATGACAATGATGATGAAGAACATGATGCTAAGGCTGCATCAGAAAGACCTTCTACATTCTCTCATAAGGCCAGCATACTCCAATGCAAACAAAATATGTTAGCCAGCTTGCAAACAATCCTAGAGAAGGATTATGAGAGTGATGCTGAAGAAGACCGCAACTTGATTACTGCAGAAGAAGATGAGAGACTTATCACTCAGCGAAAGAGAGCCCTACTTGCTCCTCATATCTTCTCTGCACCATGTAGTACAAGAAGTGAAGAGCACCGTGCAAGGAATAGTATCTTTTTGGAACTCAGAGAGACACTAGTTGCCCAAGACACGTATGCTAAAATCCGTCTGAAGAGATGAAGCCATCGTCATGCTTTACTCAATAGAGCAACCAGCATAGCTCTCTCTCAGAAAGACCTTGGGTTGGTCAGGGATGAGGATTGTAACAATGCTAATGCAGCATTGAATGAAGCCATCCATGCTGTCCTGCAAGCCAACACCATCCTAAGGCCGCTTGAAAAGCTCAACAGAAAGGAGCAGGAACTGGTTAGGCAGAAGAGCTGAAGAAGGAACTTCAAGAATTAGTCAGGGTGCACAACAATCTCCAGAAAAACTTTGAATCACTCTCTGAAGCTTATGTCATGAGTCACCATTCATGACTAAGGGAAGAGATGCCTCGTAAAGCGAGGAAGAAAAGAAAACAATCAAATCCTCCCTCCTCAAGTCAACTTGTCATTAAGGACACCACTGGAGACACCCTTGCTAAAGAAGTTGTTCCAGATCAACCAAATTAAGGTCGAGAAGTATGATAACTAGGGGAGCCAAGTCCTTAGAATCTCGAAGAGAAGAAGACTTCAAGAAGAAGAAAAGGAAGAAGGAGAAGTAAGAGGTCAAGAAAGTCGCAAGTCTCCAACTTTGAACTTCAATGATGATGAGGATGAATCATATGTATGAACATCCACTTCACAAGAAAAGGAGACAAGCAACTACTTCACAACCTCCTCTCAAAGAAGGCCTTTCGCGCCTGTAACCCCTTCGAAATACCAAGTCTTTACAAGGAACATCCACCAAAGACAAATTTCAAGGCAGAAGAAAGGGTTAGAGGATCTCCTATGTAAGGCCACCTAATGTAAAAGCAAGAAGGATTCCTGGCCAAGAGTAAACAGAGAAACTCATCAAGAAAGGCCAACTGATGCCCACATTAAGTATATGAAGACCAGTAATGAAGAGTCTTCATATAGGTGCATTCTAAACAAGAGAGGGTATCGATTCGAACTACAACATCTACTTGTCAATGATAAGTTTCCAACTCCCATCCTCAACCGCATCCCTAAATGGAGAGAAGGCAAGTTAATTGCTAAAACCCGAGCACCTTCATGCTCGCTAAACTTTGAAGTAGAAAAGAGGAATGAAGCCGTAAAGATAGATCTTTCTTTTCGTCCTTACCCAAAGCCCCGATGATGTACACAAGGTAAGAAAACTGGATGGTAGCTACAAAGAGAAGAACAAACTAGGTGTTTCAACCTATGAGTCATTCTATATGACATCGATGAATACCTAGATGATATACACTATCCGGAAGAAATATACAAGTATTTCAACCTATCTCACCGCAAGTAGACCATGCCCGGTCCGGGAAAGTACTTCGGTCAAACATTTTCTCGGAAGAATCACAAGCTTGGCAAGAGTTACCATGAAATATGTGACTTATCCGTAAAGATGAGCTCTCTGTCAAGGATTCTTTATGACTATGTCCAAGAATGCGTAAAAGTGGATGATTATGTCAATCGATCCAGAAGGATGTCAAGAACTTGAGGTATCTTAACCACCCAAGTTGCATTTCTTAAGACTTGAAGACTAGTAATATTAGAATACTCTCTTGGAGATTGGATTATACTTTTTTCTAATTTACTTAGTATGTTTTGTTACTTTTTGTAATCTTGCCGATTGTTTCAATTTCTATTTGTAAGAGTTGCATCTTATTTTGTAAATCGTACTTATCTCAAGATCATACCCTCGATACATTCTAATAGATGACAACTTATCAAAGAAAGATCACTTCTTGTGATTTGGTTGATGTTTACTTTTCGCACTTAATTCAATCAAATTGAATATCATTTGAAATGATTAAGTGGTGGATTGTTTTCTCTTCGTGATTACAAATTTGTAATAGGACTTAAAAGATAGTCATGGATGACCCATCAAAAGGGGAAATTTATTAGAATATCATAGTTTTTTTTTATCACTCATCACATGTTCTTATCTTAGCGTAAAGGTGATTAAGTACTCTTGGTTCACTTGAACATTGTAAAAGAGGAAATCACTGAGTATGATTAGTCTAGTAAATCTTGTATTAGGATTATAGGTCTCTGAGTGTAATTTTTATTTCCAGAAGACCACGAAGATCAATCCTAGCAATGGAGCTTTTCTGAAGATTAGAAGACTGAAGATTGCACAAGATTTATGAAGATATCAAGGTTTAGTCTAACTCAGAATGACTATGTCCTTAATCCTTTCTTAAGTGTATTTACTTACTTTTGAAATATGATTCTGGACACATGACATCATGAGTATGGAGCATGCAAGCCATCAGAAAGGCTCATGTATCCGTTGAAGACTACAGGACAAGAAATAGTACAAGTGCATTAATCAGATCGGCGAAAAGTCAGTCAAGCAGTCCTCTCTGAGACATGAGACAAGGACTTCTGAGTACTCATTCCAAGATAAGTATGGACTAAATTTGAATTGTGTCTAACAAATATCATTCCAACGACTCTCAAATTCATCTATATATCACACACTTAGATGCTGAGAAATACACACCTTAGAACGCTCTATCTTGCAAACTTACCATCAAGCAAAGTATTCTCTCAAGCATTCTACTACCCTTTCTGAAAGCTTTCCATTGCTCGAAGAATCACTAGTAGTTCTAAGTTGTCCTGAACCTTAACAAGAGATTGTTGTTCGTAAAAGAGTTGAACTATCAGATACCCTTTCTGAAGCTCATTCTCCAGAACGGACATCAATTACTGGTCAAGAAGAGAGCATCGCCATCCACCTAACAAGTGTATTAAGTAGTCTTGTTCTATTAGGTTCTCTCAAAACATAATCAAAAGTTATACGAGAAGCCTCTCTGACAAACCTTATAACTAACACCATCAAGGCGTGGAGTAGAGGAAGTACTTGATTTGGGAAATCAGGGAATAACTCCAAGGTTATCTGAGTAGAGGAAGTACTTAGCTCTAGGAGCTGGGGAATAACTCAGGGGGAACATTTGGTTGGGAACCATTTGTTTAGGAATCTTAGAATAGGATTATTGTAAGGTGAACTCAATTATCTGTTCTAGTGAATTCTAGGTCTCAGAAAGACTGAAGTGGATTAGTTGGAGGATTACGCCACCTCCAGATACCACTATATTTGCTGTGTCATTTACCTTCAGATTTACATTTCAAAGAAAGCACACACACATACTTATTGTTTCGCACTTACCTACCTTAAAGTCTTCCAAGCTGAATTTAAGTATCGAAACCCCCTGTTTCGAGAACCGTGTTTATCCACAAAAGTTACTATTCACCCCCCGAGTCTTTTACTTTGCCGTTATCTAGACCAACACCCGTTTAGGACCAACTTAAGACATGGACCCATAATTAACATTTTAGTGTAGGGTGTGGGTACGGGTTGAAAAATAGTAGAGTATGGTCGAGACCCATGCAAGTTTACAGCGGGTTTAACTTAATTATCACCCAATTATTCATTATAGGGATCATAAAAGCAAAATCGAACCTGCCAATATAATACAAATTATAGTAATATGGGTATGAAAGTTGAATTAACTTAACATGATGGAAACTATTATTTTGTGAAAACACCATGTTCGATTTTTAGAAAAACAAATGTCCCGAATATGCTCATGATTTCAAATTTTATTTTCTCTATTTTTTATTTATTGAATTTTGTGCATAATAATAACATTCGACGCATCCATTACTCTAGTGTATACTATGTTCTTGAACACATATTCAGAAGTTGATACCTCTTCTGGTATAATGTGAAATTTTTAAGTTCTCTTTATTGTTTCCACATATTATTTGTAAGATATTCACATCGAATAAGATAATCACATCGAATGCAACATTCCTTCAAAACTATACCAGACTAATCCCGTCAAAATAAGTTATAGAGTGATGCTCCGTCTTTTTTTTTTTTTTTTTTTTTGAAATTTTTCTACAACCATTATTATAAATTATAAAGGACTAATCACGATAATATATTATAATTTTTTCCTTATTTATAATTACATGCAATCTTCACTTTTTTATATGAGAAATTGCGCATAATAACACTTATCAAAATCAAGAATAAACCAAAAACCCAGTATCAAATAAAAGCAATCTCTTCTCGATCCAAGCTCAAAATTCTGACAGCTTTTTTTACTTTGGCATAACATCAAACTTCAAATTAACATGTTTTAATACTTTCACGTATTTTAATACCCCATCCGTTCCGGTCAAATAATCTCATTTTGCAATTGTAGTCGTGCTACACATTTATTATTATATTGATTTTTGGTAATTATTAACTTCTACCCCTCCAATTCTGTTTTACCCCCTCTATTCCGAAGAACTTCATACATTAGGGTTGCTGTGTAGTTCTAGGCGAAAAGTTCAAATGATGATCAAAGATAAAAATATATGTAAAAAAATGTGTAATTTTTATGTATATGTGAGATTGTTTATTCTTTGTTGGGTGTGTCATAATCATATACTCATAGTTACAACTTTATCAACCTATATCTCTTTTTTTATTCATTTTATATCATTTGTTTATTTATATAATACACAATTTTCACTTTATCGGACTACTATCAATTTTTAATCATCCTTTACTCTTAATCCATAAAAAACTCATAGTTTCAACTTTACCAACCCTATATCTCTTTTTTTATTCATTTTATATCATTTCTTTATTTATATAGTAGACAAATTCCACTTTATAACTAATCAGTTTATAATTATTCTTTATTCTTAATCTATAAAAACGATATTCAATGTTCAATTTACCTTATTTCGTTGGTCAAAACTCGAAAACGTAAAGTTATCGTAAGACGGAAGAAGTACATTTTATCAAACTCTTGAATATTCTAGAAGTACCATATTTATATAATCACATTCAAGTAATTTAAAGATATGAAACAATAAAATACTTCAATTGACATGAAGCAAACTACATTAATTGATATATATGGACATGGATGAAAATACGCCATAGCAAATTGCAAAGCATCATATATTTTTCAAATAGTTCCAAAAGCCTAGAACGTTTTCTATAATATGTAGAAATAATACAAATTGAACAGAAATTGGTAGAAGGTTGATAAAGTGTAAAACTTAATATTGAAGTTAATAAAGAATAATGAACCGATAAATTTATGAAGAAACAATGGTCCTATCATTTTTGCATACAACAATTTGGTGAATACTTCTACATGTATAATTTTGGGTGATTTTGTAAGCTGTTTTTTCCACACAAATCTGCTTCGGTAAGTTGCAAGGAAATTCATTCTATATGCATCATCTTGGAATGAATTACACAATGAGTAAATTGATGGGAAATAGAAAATAATGCAACATGACACAACCAGAACAATTATGATAGAATAATTGGTTTAATATGTTTACCAAATATATAATGACATAAACGCTTCATCAATTTTCTCAAAAGATATTATTTTTGAATGAACCAAACAAAAAAAAAAAAGGATTTGAGGAAAAAGGGAAAAGGAATCATCATAGCCATTTTTTTTGTTTTTTTTTTTTTCAGAAATTTTTTTATTTTTTATTTTTTCTTTCATTTTTTTTTAATTTTCTTCTTAATTTACTATTTTATTAAATTAATAAATTAAATAAAATATTAAAAAAATTTAGTAATTAAATTTTTATTATATGATTTTATTAAATTATTTACTATTATCGCTTATAAGTATTGTGGTCAAAATTATCAATAATGAAAGTCAAATGTAAATCAAATAAACTTTTCCTAAATGGAAATTGTATGAAGAATTGGACACCCTAGAATGGCTACAATCCTTTTTTTGTTTAATGTATTATATAGATGTTATTTCATTTCAACCTCTAGATTTTAAATTAGTAAATTATTTAGTAATTAAAATATCTCCTTAACTCAAACATAATCAATCTCATAGTAATATTTAGCTAAAATAAATTTATTACAATCATTTTTTTCCACGTTGACTCGTAAAACAAAACATTAGTTATTATTGATGATTCAAAAAAAATTATCAAATGTAATGTATGAAATATTTGCACATTGAGATTAAGTGGTGTTGGTATATGGTACCAAGATTGGTGTGTACTTTTACTTACAAAATCATGAATCAAATATTTTATTATATTTGTTAGAGATAAATGTACAAGAGTTAGTATTTAATTAGAACTGTTATTAGAAGAGTCATAATGTATTCAGGATACACTTCTAGATATGCTCTAGAAGATTCTTTCACTTGTATATATACATCATGTACTCTCACTTTATGATTAGAATAAACTCTTTATTCTCTTCTTCTCTATTTTCTCTTAATACGTTATTAGCACGAAAGTGTTCAACCAACTGAGATTCCAAAATTCCTAAACCTTCCGTACGAATAGAAACCAAAAGAAAAAAAAATCAAAGCCTTCATCCGTTTCATCCGTCTGACTCAATCACACAAGGTAGGACGAAGGTAGGACGGCTATTGTCAGTGCATGAATCGTGTCAGTCTGCATGTGTGTGAAGATTGTTTCTCCGTATATGATGTGCATTATGCATGAAACTCTTTTGCATTTTTAGACGGCCTGCATTGCAGTCAATAGTCTTTGACGCGCTAACGCGCTGTTAGCACCTCCCCACAAGGTGACGGGAGAATGGGGAATCTATCACGCCAATTGCTTCATTCTTTTTTTTTTTAATTTTTTTTGTTTTGTCCAATTTCAAACGCGAATAACTCGAAAAATAAAAATGCAAAAAATAAATAAAAATCACCAACGGTTTTGACTTTTCGAGATCTACAAATAGAGACCACTCTTGACTATGTTTGGATCATCCCATATGGAACTCATTTTTCTCTCTTAATTAAACTTAAAATTGTAAAACGACTTCTACAAAAGCAATTTTATTAATTTCAAATTCTAAACACTCTTATAATATGATAAATATGTTTTAAAAAAATAAAAAAAAATAAAAAATTTTTTTGAATTTCATGACGGCACGATGACGCGTCACCCAATGCAGTAAAATCTCGTCACGGATCTCGTCACCAGCCGGTGACGCGTCACGGAGCTATCACCCAATGCGGGTAGTCTTATACTACTTAAACCAAAAATTTTGTTTCTCTGTTTGCACAAATATGTTCGCATGTTTCCAAGATCATGATTACAAATACTAAACCTTTTCACAAAGATCATGATTACCCTATTTTCTTTTAATCTGCATGTTTCTTCGTATGTATATTTGTTGTCGTGTGTATATGCTTCGTATGTCTATTTGACCCGTATGTCAAATTCCTTATTATGTATCAAATCTGACCATACTAATACGTGTTGCATATTTTTGTAGAGCTATGACGAATTTAAGCAATCTCGAATTTGTGGCACTTGATATCAGTGGAAAGAATTATTTGTCATGGATTCTCGACGCAGAAATCCACCTAGATGCCAAGGGCATAGGAGAGACAATAAAAGTTGGCAATACGTCAACTAGCCAAGATAAGGCTAAAGCGATGATTTTTCTTCGCCATCATCTTGATGAAAGTTAGAAAACTAAATACCTTCATCACAAAGATCCCAAGGACTTTGGACAAATCTGAAAGAAAGGTATGATCACCAAAAGACGATGATACTTCTAAGAGCCCGATTTGAATGGCTTCACTTGCGGCTGCAAGATTTTAAATCTGTCAATGATTTTAATTCGGCGATGTTCCGAATCACTTCTAAATTGAAGTTATGTGGTGAAACAGTCACTGATGATGACATGCTAGAAAAGACATACACCACTTTTCATGCCTCTAATATGCTGTTGCAACAGCAATACCGTGAAAAAGGCTTTAAGAAATACTCTGAGTTGATCTCATGCCTTCTGGTAGCTGAGCAAAATAATGAGCTCTTGCTGAAAATCCATGAAACACGCCCAAGTGGTACTGATCCATTCCCTGAAGCGAATGTGACATCTTTTAACATTGGAAGAAATTCCAATCATGGCAACCATGGACGTGGACGTGGAGGAAATCGTCCTAATAATAACTCTGGTCGTGGTTATGGGCGTGGACATGGAGGAAATCGTCCTAATAATAGCTCTAGTCGTGGTTATGGACGTGGCCGTGGAGGATATCGTCAAAATAATAACTATCACAATGCTAACCACCACCATAAAGGGGAAGGATCCAAAACTGGACTTGGCAAAAGGAAGAATGTTGATGAAAAGTGTTATAAATGTGGTATGAATGACCACTGGGAACGTAAATGTCATACTTCTCAACATCTTGTGGATCTTTACCAAGCATCACTTAGAGAAAAGAAGGCTGAGGCTAATTTTGTTGAAGACAAGACCACTCGTAGCCCATACGATGCTACTCATTTCGATGTGGCTGATTTCTTTACTGATCATGGATACAAAAGTGATATACCTGATGATTTCTTTGAATTCCCTGAAGGGGCAAATGATACCATGAATGGTGATGGAAGTACACAAATTTGAGTTGTTTATTTTTGAAGTAGCTTAGGATTTGTTTCCTTTTGCTTTTAGGATTTGATTTTTCTAGCAGATTAGGATTTGATTTTTCTGGCATTCACGATGTACTTTGGTAGCTTGGGATTTTTTTCATTGAAATAAAATCAATTTTTTCCTTTTATTTATGTTGCTTATTTTATTTCTTGAAGATAATATGACAATATCCGAGACAAATGAGGCGGAAATATGCCTGGCTGATAGTGCAATAACACACAGCATATTCAATCATGTCAAGTTTTTTGACTACTTGTCAATGAGACAAGCGAATGTGAATACAATTTCTGGTAGTGCGAAATTGATTGAAGGCTCTGGTAGAGCGAACATAACACTACCAAATGGGACAATGATTGCCATAGAAGAAGCATTATATTCTTCTAAGTCTCATCGAAACTTATTAAGCTTTAAAGATATTCGAAGGAATGAATATCATGTTGAGACTATGAGTGAAAATGGCAAAGAATTCCTTTATATCACAACAGTGAAATCCGGTAAGAAAAATGTCTTGGAAAGACTACTGGAATTGTCCCCTGGATTATATTGCACTAAGATTAGAGCAATTGAAACATATGCTATGGAAAAACAAATTGATAGCATTTTTAAAGTTTGGCATGATTGTTTGGGCCATCCCGGATCAATGATGATGCGAAAGATTATTGAAAATTCATGTGGTCATACATTGAAAAATCAAAATATTTACCACAACAAGGAATTCTCATGTGGTGCTTGCTCAAAAGGCAAACTGATTACAAAACCATCATTTGAAAAGGTTGGATATGAAAGTCCTTCTTTTCTTGAAAGAATTCATGGAGATATATGTGGACCAATACAACCACCATCTGAACCATTCAGATATTTTATGGTTTTGATAGATGCATCTACGAGATGGTCACATGTGCTTATTATCTACTCGTAATATGGCATTTGCAAGACTGCTTGCCCAAATAATTCGTTTACGAGTACATTTTCCTGATTCTCCGATCAAGAGCATTCGTCTTGATAATGCCGCTGAATTTTCATCGCAAGCATTTAACGATTATTGCATGTCGATTGGCATAAAAGTTGAACATCCCGTTGCACATGTTCATACACAAAAATGGTATGGCCGAATCGTTTATTAAACGCCTCCAGTTAATTGCAAGGCCATTACTTATGCAATCTAGACTCCATGAATCAGCATGGGGACATGCAATTTTACATGTTGCAACACTTGTTCGCATCGGGCCAACAAGCTATCATAAGTTCTCCCCCATGCAAATGGTATATGGTTATCAACCAAATATATCTCATCTGAAAATATTTGGATGTGCAGTTTATGTGCCTATTGCTCCACCACAACGCACAAAGATGGGACCCCAAAGAAGAATGGGGATATATGTTGGATATGAATCTCCTTCGATTATCAAGTATTTAGAACCATCTACTGGAGATTTATTTACGGCAAGGTTTGCCGATTGCCATTTTGATGAATCAAACTTTCCAAAAAATGGGGGGAGAAACAAAGCAGTTGGAAAAGTTGGGAAGTAATATATCGTGGAATGAATTATCATTATCTGTTTTTGATCTTCGAACAAATCAAAGTGAACATGAAGTTCGAAGATAATTCATTTACAAACTCTTGCGAATCAACTGCCAGGCTCATTCGCTGATCCAAAAGGAGTTACGAAATCATATATTCCAGCTGCAAATGCTCCAAATAGAATTGAAGTGCCTGAAGGGAAAATTACAAATGAGTCTAAGGCACGCATGAAGCGTGGGAGACCAGTCGGTTCCAAAGATAAAAATCCTTGAAAACGAAAAGGAGCTAATAATGGCCCGTTAAAGGAAAAAGCTCTAGAAGAGAGTGATAAGACTCCTGATGAGCCACACGACAATGCAAAAGAGATTCAGGTACCTGAAATTGTTGAAAATGAAGAGATCTCGATAAATTATGTCGTGAATAGAAAGACATGGAACCGAAATGAAATCGACGTCGACACAATATTCTCATATAATGTAGCGCGCGATATTGTGGAACAAAATGAGGATCTTGAACCTACATCTATAAAAGAATGTAGTCGTAGAGATGATTGGCCAAAATGGAAAGAGGCAATTACTGCAGAATTGAACTCTCTTGGAAAACGTGAAGTTTTCGGACCTGTCGTCCGTACACCAAATGGTGTAAAACCCGTTGGATACAAATGGGTATTTGTGCAAAAAAGAAATGAGAAAAATGAAATTGCAAGATATAAAGCAAGGCTTGTCGCACAAGGTTTTACTCAAAGACCTGGAATTGATTATGAAGAGACGTATTCTCCTGTGATGGATGCGATTACATTTCGCTATCTGATAAGTCTGGCTACACATGAGAAACTCGAAATGCGTCTTATGGATGTTGTTACAGCCTATCTGTATGGCTCACTGGAAAATGACATATACATGAAAATCCCTGAGGGATTCAAAGTGCCCGCAGGACAATCCCGAGATGGTTATTCAATTAAGTTGAATAAATCCTTATATGGATTAAAACATGTTAGGAATATCTGTTTAGATTTTGATCAGCAACCTAATGACTTATCTTAGCTCAGAAAGGTGATTAGTACTCTTAGTTCACTTGAACACTGTAAAAGAGGAAACTCACTGAGTATGATAGTCTAGCAAATCTTGTATAGGATGTTAGGTCTCGAAATGTAATTTTTATTTTCTGAAGAAGACCAAGAAGAAGGCATCCAGCAGGAAAAGTTCAACGGATTTGAAGATTTGAAGACTGCACAAGATTGCTGAAGACAAGGGTTTTTCAGATACCTATGTCCAGATATCTTGGATAAACAAGTGTTTCGAAACACACGAGTTGCAAAAGATATCTGAGAATAAAAGGTTTCTGAGACGAGGAAAGTGCCCACAGATATCTACACTCAGATACCTTGGACATAAAATATGCTTCTGAAAAAGAAACATATTATAAAGTTGTTTAAACAAGTGGTATCTGGAGCTATGATGATCTCCCGAAAAGAACGTGCTAAGCCTCAGAAAGCTTGCATAGTTCCGTTGGCACTACAGGACAAAGTATAGTACAATGCATTAAATGCGCAGATGTAAATGTCGAACAAAAGTCAGAATTTCCAAGAAGAAGACAAACTCCATAAAGATTATACTCAGATATCAATAGTTTGAATTTGATTTAAGCCTAACGGATACTATTCAAACGACACTCAAAATTCATCTATAAATATCAACACTTAGACTGCTTGAGAACACACAATGAACTCCAAGAACACTGAATACTCACACAAGCGCTCTCAAGAAAACTACTTACCTTCAAGCTTTCTGTTGCGACCAAAGCTATTGATTCTAAGTAGCACAAGAGTTCTAAGTGTCCTGATCCTAACGAGCATTGTTATTTGTGAAAGAGTTGAACTAAGATTTCTTATCCAAGTTTCATTCTCTTGAACACTTACCATAGACTTGGGTCAGTAGATAACAAGATACCATACATTGCAAAGTGTATTAAGTATACTTGATTCACAGAGCTATCTGAATAACTGAACAAGTTATTAAAGAAGCTCACCTGACAATTTACCTTAACCAACACCTTAAACGGCGTGGAGTATAGGAAGTACTTAGTTTGGGAAACTAAGGAATAACTCCTAGGTTATTGAGCAAAGGAAGTACTTAGTTTGGAAAACTAAGGAACATCTCAAAAGGTTTCTGAGTACAGGAAGTACTTGGCTGTGAAAGCCGGGGAACGCTTTGTTGGGAACCTAGTGCATTTAGGAATCAAGAAAACATATCTGTAAGGTTACCTCATTTATCTTAGTGGATTCTAGGTCTGAGAAAGACCGAAGTGGATTAGTTAAAGTATTACGCCACCTTCAGATACCACTATAAAAAGACATGTGTTATTTACTTTCTGCAGTTTATTACTCGTTTTACTTATATTGCAAAGTACTTACACTTATCTTGCTGAACACGTGACTTATCTCAGAAGTCTTCCGCTCTCTGAAATTAAGTATCAGATATCTTCACAGATATCTGAAAAACTGTGCTTATCGACAAAAGTTTTAAAAGACTATTCACCCCCCCTATTCTTTTACTTTGCCGTTATCTGGACCAACAAGTGGTATCAGAGCGGGAGGTTCCCAATCCTTCTGCACTGAACCTAGATCCCAGATAAGTGCCCACTAACTGATTTTCACCTACACTTGATTCGTTTGTTTAGTGTGTTTGCTGCAGGATTTCTTTAAGTGACGCCCCAATTCTCAAGCCAGAGAATTATGAGAAATGGAAGAACAACATGATGCTCCACCTAGAAGCCATCAAGGATTTAAATGATCGAAGTAATAAAGAATGGCCCAATAGTCATTCAACAACTCAAGCAAGTCATAGAGGTTTCTAATGGTAGAGACAGAGAACAAAGTGATGGGTCTTCACAAACAGATACATCAACCAGTGGGAGACCTGCTAGTCAAGTTATTTATGAACCAAAGCCCAGAGAACTCTGGACATCGGAAGATGCCAAGAGAAATAGATTGGATGGACAGGCTCGTAATATCATCATACGTTCTACTCCAGAGCACATACAAGTAAATCGGGTGCAAAAACGCTAAAGTGGCTCGCAACCGATTGAAGAAATCAGATGGCACCGAAAAACAAAGGAAAATAAGTTCGAAGTTTTGAAGCTAAAATTCCAAAACTTTAAACAAGGTCCCACAGAGACTCTTGAAGAACTAGATTTCCGGTTTACAACACTTATGAGTGACATGGCTGTTGAAGTAATAGATATACCCAGTCAGAAAAGATTAAAACCATTGTGAGAAGTCTAAATCATAACTGGGAACACACAAAGTTTTTCTACTTTAACCAAGGAATGCCAGATATCACTCCTGTGGAACTTTTATCTCACCTTGCCACTGTTGACTATGAGACAACTCAAAGGGAACAAACAACTAAGAAGTTGCAGAGTGTTGCTCTAGTTACTCAAGGAACTTCTGAAAAGAAGAAAGGCAAGGATGTGACTGAGGATGCTCTTGCTGTAAAGCAAATGGAAAAATATGTCAGTCGAGAAATTGAGAGAAGAAAAGCCAAAGAGAAGCTGAAAAAGCATCTAGGCTCAAACTATCACCAGTACAAAAATATGCAAAGCTTGCTAAACAAGCCAGCTCAAAAAGCATCAAGTACTGAGGAAGCAGAAATCGGAAATGATATATGTTTCTATTGTCAGAAACCTGGTCATTTCAAGAAGGATTGTCCTGCCTTCAACAAATTTAAGACATGTGACAAGAAAGATAGAAGAATCTTCAAAAGAAGTCAAAGAGCTATGCTCACTGAAGAAAGGAAAAAGATTCAACTCAATGGATGCTCTAGATATCGAGTCGATTATGAGGATGAGGATTCGATGATTCCACACCTTCCCGTAAATATGCGATGTTTCTCATGAAGTGATTGACTTTGGTCAAAAGAAGAAAGAAGTGTGTGGAATGGCTGAAGAAATCTTCCCAGATATCTCCAACATTGAACCTTGTCTAATGGCTGATGAGGTAACATATACTTCCTGTTATACTTATGAAAGTGATGACGAAGGAATCAAACAACTGGAAAATCTCAGAAAAGAAATTGATCTTTACAAAAGAGAATTTCTAATGTTCCGAGCTAGAGCCGAAAATTTCGAAGAAGAAAAGAATTCTCTTGCAAAGGAAAATTCTAAATTAATCAAGATATATGAGAAAAGGATCTTTCAAAATGCATTTCTCAAGGCTCGATATATCGAGACCGAAAAGTCACATAAAGAAGCAATGGCCAATCTTCAAAAGAAATGTGAAGGTCTTCTTTCCGAGAATAAGGAACTCAAAAGAAAGAACTATCCTTTCAATCTTATGCCAAAGCTAGTGACACTCTTCATCAAGTACAATCTTATTTAAGAGATCCTTCGAAAAGAGAGGACTTGGTGGACACACACACGCAGTTCCACTACTCAATAAGAGTAATGAAGGACTAACATCTGTCGTTTCAAGAAGGTGATTCCCAAACAATCTATAGTATGGGTCGAAAGCTAAGATTGTTGACAAAGGAAAGGCGATTCTCAAGCCTTTGTGGGAAAAACAAGTCCAAAAGAAAATCGTGAAATGTCTCTGAAAAGAAACATAACACTGAGAAGTGCAATCACCCACAGTGCTATGTCTCTCAAAAAGAAAAAATTGCAGGAGCTGGCAAATTTTCTTATGTCATGTTTTCTGGAAAGAAAATTGATCATCCAGAGACTAGCAAAGCTGCTGAGAAGTGATCTCAGACAGCATCATGTGCTCGGAATGGTATTGGCTATAAACCCATTGGGAAACAGCTTGCTCGCGAATACAAACAAGAGCAAGAACGATGGTTAAAGGCTAGAATTGCTCACAAAGAATTATCGGTGGAAGATAAATCAAGCCACCGAAAATCAATGCTGTGGCTAGAAGAAATCGCTAGGAAAGCTAAGTTTGTTGTAAGCGCACCGTAAATCGACAGTATCCGAAAGCACCAAATGGAGCACCTAGGAACACACCAAGGAAGAAAATAGTTCTTAACAACAATGATACTAATCATTTAACTAAGATTCCTCCTTATGTTCCTGTTAGACAAAAGAATGTTCCTAAGAAATTCATTCAAAAATGGATTCCTACTGGAAGATTCTTTAATCCAGATGGTTCCATTGTTGGTATGAGAACCTAATCTCCGCTTCTGCTTTGTGCGTAACACTAAAGACTAACTCAAAGTGGCATTTTGATAGTGGATGTGGGAAGCACATGACAGAGAAAAGCAATCGATTAACTACAAAAATGCAATGATGGACCAATTATCGTGTTTCTTTGGAGGAGATGAAAATCCAACCATAGGTTTTGGCAATTTGAAGTTCGCGCCTCACAATCTCTCAAGTACTTCATGTAAAGGATTGAAATATAATCTCCTAAGCATGAGTCAACTAGTAGACAAAGGGTACACCGTCAAGATTAAGTCAAAACTATGTAAAGTGATCGACAATGAGTCAAAGCAGCAGTCTTGGTTGCAAGGCGAAGGAAATCTTTATGTTCTTGATTGGGCATCCCATACAATCAAGAATGTCTCACCAATGGTGAGTCAATCTGCCACATCGAAGAAAATTGGCTATGGCATAAAAGAATGAGTCACTTGAATTTCAAAACTCAATAAACTAGCCAAGAAAGAGTTGGTGGTTGGTTTACCCAAATGGCATATAGAAAAGAAGGTGTATGCTCACTTGCAAATGGGAAAACAATCCAAAACATCTTTCAAGTCTAAAACTAGACATTCCAGGAGAGGCCCGCAAATGTTACATATGGATCTGCTTGAATCCTCGGAACTAGTTATGCGGGAAAGAAGTATGGTCTGTTGTTGATGGTTACTCAAGATTTACTTGGGTTGTCTTTCTCAAACACAAATGATGCAAGGGTTGAGATACCTAACTTGGTGAATAAGCTCAAGTCATGAAAATGACAAGGTATCTGTCGTAATGACTATGGTATCGAAGTTTGTGAACCAAAGACATCAAAGAGTTTTGTACTTGCAAAGGTATACAACATCAACTATCTTCGTAAGGACACCACAACAAAATGGTGTTCTTGAAAGAAAGAATAGGACCTGAAAGAAGCAAAGAAGAACAATGCTTGCGACCTTTGAAATAAGTGAAATCTATTGGGTTGAAGTCAGAAACACAACATGCTACACTCAAAATAGATGTCTGATTAACAAACACCATGGCAAAACTCCGTACGAGCTTTTCATTGGTAGACCCCCTAGTATCAAACATCTAAGGGTGTTTGGTTGCAGATGTTTCGTTCTTAACAATGGAAAAGAATACTTGATAACATCTCAACCAAAGGCAGATGAAGGAGTATTTCTTGGTTATTCTCCTAATAGCAAAGCCTACGTAATCTACAACAAAAGAACGCAAAAGATCGAAGAATCTATTCATGTAGTATTCTATGAAGGAAACAAGAAAGTACTCTTGAATGATGATCTCTCAGATAGGTTCAAAGAACTAATGATTAAAGATTCTGAAAAAGGATCCTCAGAAGGAAACAATTCTATCATTCAAATAGAGGATGAGTCTGACGATGAAAAGCAACCTATGCTTTGTAACAACAGATGACTAAGACATGATGAAGAATTTCCTATGAGAATTCGAAATGGAACAAAGCACGAGAACCTTCATCATGAAAAGGTATCTCAAAATGAGATTCGAATGCAAGATCCAGATATCTCTAACACCAAAAAGTGTCGATATCCATGACATTTCCATGTGTCGATATCCGACATCGCATGACAAGTATCTCATCAAGATCATATTGATTCACATTCAAATCAAATTGATATTGATCCTACTAGTTCAAAACCCATTATGAAATGGATAAGAAATCATCCTTCAAAAGATGTAATTGGTCCCATAGACCAAGGAGTTAGAACTAGAAGAGCAATCGCTGAAAATGCAAGTTGTCTCTATGGATGTTTCATCTCAAAAATTGAACCAAAGACTATAGAAGAAGCATTAAAAGATCAAGACTGGATCTCTGCAATGCAAGAAGAGTTGGATCAATTTGAGAGAAACAAAGTCTGGAAACTGGTTCCATTTGCTGACGGAATATCTGTAATAGGAACCAAGTGGGTTTTCAGAAACAAAATGAATGAGTCTGGTGAAATAACCAGAAACAAAGATAGGTTGGTTGCCAAGGGGTTCACCCTGACTGAAGGACTAGATTTTGATGAATCTTATGCACCAGTTGCAAGATTGGATGCAATAAGACTCTTTCTAGCCTTTGCAGCTCATAATGACTTTACAGTTTATCAGATGGATGTCAAGAGTGCATTTCTAAATGGTGAACTGGCTGAGGAAGTCTATGTTGAGCAACCACCAGGTTTTGAAGTTTCCTCAGAAAGTAGGATGTTCTATAAGCTTCAGAAAGCTCTGTATGGGCTTAAACAAGCTCCAAGAGCATGGTATGATACATTGGCCAGATACCTACTAGAAAGTGGCTTCAAGAAAGGAGATGTTGACAAAACACTCTTCACACTGAACCATGACAGGAAACTGCTTTTAGTTCAAGTATATGTTGATGACATTATATTTGGATCTAAAGACAAGCAACTTTGTGAAGATTTTGCTGAACTCATGAAATGTAAATTTGAGATGAGCATGATGGGAGAATTGAATTACTTCCTAGGGCTGCAAGTCAAGCAACTCAATGATGGAATATTCATTAGTCAAACAAAGTATGCAAAGGACATGCTCAATAAATTTAATCTAAAGCCTTCTGAAAAGAATGCTAAGATACCAATGAGCATCGGAACCAAAATGACCTACATTGAATCTAACAAGAGTGTTGAAGAACACAAGTATAGGAAAATGATTGGATCGCTACTATACCTCACTGCAAGTAGACCTGATATTCAATATGCAGTTGGAGTGTGTGCTAGATTTCAGACAAATCCAATGCAGTCACACTACAACATTGCTATGAAAATATTAAGGTATGTAAAAGGTACTGTAGAAGTTGGATTGTGGTATCCAAAAGAGAGTGGATTGAGTTTGGTTGGCTATTCAGATGCCGACTATGCTGGATCATTGCTTGATAGAAAAAGCACCTCAGGAACTTGTCAATTTCTTGGTGCTAGATTAATATCATGGTTCAACAAGAAACAAAATTCAATTGCCACATCTACCACAGAGGCTGAATATATTGCTATTGGGTGTTGTGCTTCACAGATATTGTGGATACAACAACAACTCAAAGACTATGGACTCAATGAAGAGAAAACTCCCATTTTCTGTGACAACACAAGTGCCATTGCCATAACTCAGAATCCTAAGTTTCATGCAAGAACAAAGCACATTGATGTTAGACACCACTTCATCAGAGACCATGTTGAAAAAGGCAATATAGATATACTCAAGATTGGCACTGAAGACCAACTTGCAGATATCTTCACTAAGCCACTAAAAAAAGTAGATTCTTAGCCTCAAGACACAGTCTTCGACTAATGGAGCTACCAAAGAACTGAAAAAGTTCAGAAAAGAGATATCAGAAGAAGATATCAAAGAAGAGAGAAAAGGTATCTGGAACGGATATCCAGAGAAGAGGAATCTGGAACGGGTATCCAGAAACTAAAGGCTAAAGGGTAAAACGGCTGTTCAAAGATTTCTGAGACGGGTACTCAGATATCTGGATCACTCAGTGAGGGGGAACACAAAAGAGAATAGTACAACTGTCTGCAGTCAACTACTCTCTTGAAATTTGTATTATTTCTATCTTTGTGTAAAACTTGGACAAATACCAAGTGTGAGATAAATTCAGATGCAAACAGTGTTCTTGGTCATACAGAAACGTGATTCAGAAAGCTAATAGCCAAAATTCATTAAATGGGCACAATTACATTTGTTGATTGTGATCATTGCTGAAGAAGCAATGGTGACCCTTGATGAATTGGGCGATTGATCTTTAAGGCAGAGATTAACTTTCAGTAAATAGTGGACTGTTAAAATTCCGACAGGGCCCACTATGCATTTAATGCCGAACAAGATTTTACTCACGCCTGCCTGCAATTCACAGATACTTACACAAAAAATTAATTTGTATGTATAAGTCTGTGGAGATTACATTGCTATATATATGGGATTTTGGCAAAAGAAATTACTTTCGCCTAATCCAACATACAGACTTGCACAAGAATAGGAAAAACTCTTCTTCAACCTCTGCAAATCTCTGTTAGTTTTTCTGCAAAGAATTACTAATCTCTCACCCAAATCTCTTTCTCGTTTTTCAAAAACTTCACTATTTAAAGAGATGGCTCCCAAACGTGCTTCTTCTCAGAAATTCCAAGCTACTACTGGTACTGCTGAAAAGCAAGCACCAGTGCTAGTTATAACAAACAATCGGTTGATCGGAGAATTCGACCCTGATCATTGGACTTCAAATCACAAGATGATTTGGGGTGGTGCCATGATTGAGGAATACCTGGTTGCTGCAATAGAAAACTAGACTGACAGGAAGTTGGTACTTGATATGCTTGAAAAGGCAAAAATCAAGGGCTTTCTATCTGCTCTTCCCAGTGGAGTTTCTTCATTGGATGTTCTGGAGTTTTACAACAACTCCACAATTATTTTCAAGATCTCTGAAGGCACTGAGATAGTGTCTATCAAGACCAAAGTCCAAGGACAAGAAATCCTGTTGGACGAAACAACTTTCTGTGAGCTGTTTGAACTTCAAAATCTTGGAAAGGATTTTTAAATTGACACCAAGGATGAAGATCTCCTTGAAGGTGTGAAGCAACTATATAGTAATGTGTGTGATCTTGACAAACCAGACACACCCATCGACTTTAAGCTTGCTGACATAAGGACCAAACATCTTTTGGTCCACTGGAATGTGTTGGCATGTATCCTTCACAGAGGCTTCGATGGTCTACAAGGAGGTGCTGACCAGATAAGCCAAGAACGCTGGATGATGTTCTTCTTGTTAAGTCAACAAGACAAAAGGCTGGAAAACCCTTTTAATTGGGGGAAGTACGCCTTCATGAAATTTGTGAAGAAGATATAAGGCTTTGAGCCTAAAATCGTTAAGGACCTTGCTGAGCCAAAAGCAACAGTAAGCTATGGACTGAAAATATGCTACTTACTAGAATGTCTTGGCATTGAGCTCAGAGAGACGACAGATATTGCCAACAGTAACCTACTCTACAAATATGAGTATACAAACATGATGAAAAAGGTTACTGGATCTCAGAAAGGTTCTAAGAAGCGAAAGACTGAAGAGGTATCTGAGGGAAAAGTTGCGACCAAGAAGCCCAGAACTTCACGGAAGAAGTCTCAGGCAAATCGAGGCACACCCATTGAGGTTGTCGATTCCCAGATACCTGACGTCGCTGCAGATGAACTCATCAATGCTGCAAAAGAGGCATCGGCTACTGAACAAGTAGATTCAGCAAGAGAAAGTGCTTTCAAAAATGTGAAGACTATTACAGAAAGCCTTGCTGATGAACTCATAAATGCTGAGAAACTTCAAACTCTTTCTGCAGAAGCAGCAGGGATTGTTGATAACTCTATTCCAGATTTCGATGACGAATCGGACGAGGAGAAGATCCGATCCCCCAAGGTTGCTGAAAAAGTAACCAAGGCAAAGGGGAAGAACAAAAGGTCCATGGTTGCTGAGAAAGCAACCAGCTCAAAGGTTGTTGAGCAAGCACCTATAGCAAAGGTTGTTGGTGCCAACACACCATCAGGGAAAGTCACATATAAACAACTTCAAGAAGCCCTGATGAGTGGTGACCTAGTGTTGGTAGACGCTGATGTCAACACCACACTTAAAAATCTGGAAGAGCTCTCAACTGCTCAAACTTCTGCTTCCAGACAACCACAACAACCACAACCACAACAACCACAACCACAACAGCCACAAGTGGTTGATGAAATGGTAAATGAACTCCATTTCGACATATCAGCTATGCAACATGCTGAAGAAAATCCTGCAAACAAGCAGGTTCCCCAACTCCTAGAGAGGATCAAACCGAGACACACGCCGTAATGATCAAACAAGGGAGGCAACTGAGTCAGTCACTCAGGAAAGGTCTGAAGTACCAGAAACTTCAAACAAAGAAGCCATAATGGAACAGCAAGACCAAAGCATAGAAGGGTCACAAGTTCCAGAGACCAATCAGCCTGACAATGCTCAGGTAGCTGAATGGTTTAACTCTCTACTTGTGAAATTTTATGTTCATCAATCTTGTTACTTATAAAAAAATTTCTTTGTTACAGGATGAATTAGAAACAAAAGAACAAGAGGAAGCTGAAAAGCTTGCCTCAGAGACTGAGAAGGAGGCTACTACCTCACCTCTTAAGGAATCGAGCACATGCTACAGTGATAGAGAATTCCCTAAGACATTACTTTTCAGATATTTGTTAATTCACTTAACTAATCAAGTGGATGTTTCTAATAGGCTCCAACTGAGAAGGAAAATGATAAGGCTGAGAAGCCTAACTCATCAGAGAATCAACCAGAGACTCACAAAGTCTCTGAGGAACAAGTATCTGAGCCTTCTATTGAGAAGGTGTATATATATATATATATATATATATATATATATATATATATATATATATATATATATTTCAGATACCTATAATCTTCAAAGACAAATCTCTGATCATTTTTCTCAAACTAACACTTTCTACTTAACAGGTTCAAAAAGAAGTAGAAGTTGCTGGGGAATTGCCCGCTCAATCCCCACAACAAATGGAAATTGATGAGGCATCAAAGCCTTCATCACAAGAAAAATTTCTAATGACTGCACAAGTCTCTGAGCAACAAGTATCTGAACCGCCAATAGTGGAGGTTCAAAAAGAAAGAGAGGATGCTGAGGATCAGACTTCCAAGTCTCCTCCTCACACCAAGATATCTAAGGCACCTGGAACCTCAATAGTCCAACCTTCTGAGCCTGTTTTTGTTGCACAGGTAACACAGATACTTGACTACTCTAAAACTCAGATATCTACACAAGTTTTGAAACTAATTCAAAACTCTCTCTTTCAGGCTCAAAGTAGTGCCAAGAAGGAGTTAAATGATGACTATGAAAACCTTCTTCCCTTCTTCAAGACTCATACCTTGCCAAAGCATATTCAATTCTTCAAGAAATGGCAGAGGTTAAGGTGCTCTGATCTCTCTGAAATACTGAGAATCACAGATCAACCAACAAGACGAGCACGAGCTCTTGACCTGGAAAACTACATCCATGCAATGTTCCCTACTGAACAATATCAGGTTGCGACCTTAATGCATAAGGATTTTTCCAAGAAAGTGGCACACAAATTGGTGCAAGCCTTCAAACAGGCAGATGGTCAGACAAGATTGCAGATGGGATTCAAGCCAGTCCTGCCCCAGACACTACAATTTATTCCTTCTGAACAAGAAGAGGTTAATGGGCAGAAGAACACTATTCCTGAAGTGATTAATCTTGTATCTGAAGACGATGAGGAGGAAGAAATAGATGAGAATAACTTTGATGAACCTCCCTCTGACCATCACAAAAAGAATGATGATGATATGACGGATGATGATGCCCCTGCACCAGGGACAGGAGGAATTCCACAAGGAAACAATGCCTCAGCTGCTGAAAAGCACACTGAGAGGACATCACAGCAATCCCCTCCTCCATCTCCTCAGAAATCCACTCATCCTTCACAGCAATCCCAACAACAAAAAGACACTACTGAACAAGTAGTTGAGCACTCTGAGGAAACAACTCAGAAGATATTAAATACTCAAACCAGAACTGCTCAACTCAAACAACTGTTGGAAGAAGAGCAACAGCTCCATCTTCAACTTGAAGAAGAGCTAGTTAAATCCAGAGATAAGCTCAATCAACTACAAGATCAATACTTACAAGAGACAGTAGCTTACTCTGAGGTTAAAGAGCTCCGGGATCAGTAAATGCTATCGCTAAGGAGCTAGATATCAAGAAGTATCTAAAGAAAAGCATGATGCTAAGGTCATCACCATCAAAAGAAAACCATCCTCCTCTCAGAAAGGAAAGAAGCCCATCTCTGAGATGGTTGCTGGACTGGAAAATCTTGAAAATGTCCAAGAGGATGAAGATCACTGGGCTGATGACTCAGATGATGAAGAAGACAAGACTTTGGCAGAACACCGCAATGAACACTTGACGGTTTCTCATCTTAAAAGGAAGCTAATTGCTCCAGAAGTTTTCAACAAACTGCCAAATGTCCACTCCCATGAATATATGAATAGATATCAAGTTTTGGCACATCTTAAAAGGGAGATGTCTTCACAAAACAAAGATGTAATTGCCTCCGTCCCCTCATTTATGCAGAAATTCACTGAGCTCATCACTCAGAGAACAACCAGTATGATCATTGCTCAGAAGGATCTGGGAATGGTAAGGGACGATGATATGTCACTAGCTGAAAAAGATTTTCATGAGGCAAGTTACACTGCTAGAAAAGCAGATGCCATACTAGGCCCATTAAGCGAGCTCAATCGAGGAAAATGGACTTATCAAACAAAATCAGAGCTCAAGGTGAACTTCGAAGTTGGTCACTTTCTAACTACTTGCAAAAGAATTTTGAGTCCCTCTCGATTCTTTTGTGGTACTTAGTCAGTCAACAATGACTAAGGGGGAAGAATTTGGATCTCAAGATCAGTGGGAAGGAAAGAAGAAATCTAGAGTTGGTGCCGCTCAGAAAGGAAGAGGAAACAAGAAAACTTCCCACCACCACTCGAATAAATGATCCTCATCAAATCAAGTCTTTGCAAATAGTAGCTACTTCCAAAGACAATGAAGAAACTACAATGGTAACAAGGGCCATGGTAAAAAGACCTCCAAGGAGTACCAAGGCTCAAGGAGAAGACAAGTAAGAGGATTGATGAATCTTCAAGAAGAAGAAGAAGGCCAAATCAAATCCACAGGCAATGAAGAAGGTCGCAAAAGTCTCACAAGAATTAATCTTGATGATGATGAAGAGATCGATGAAGATGAAGCTCCTCTTCACGTAAAAGGAAAATTGATAGCTAATCGAGCCCATAGTCGCAAAGCCTATAGCAGCTAAAACACCCTCTGCAAATACCAAGTCAATCCAGGGTGGTTCTTCAAGCAATCCCCAAAGGAGAATTCTAGACAAAGAAGGAACAGGCTGAGAGCTGAACAAAGACAAAGTCAACTTCCACTCAGGCCAGAAGAAGCCAAAATTGAGTATGTGAAGAATGACAACAATTCCTCATCTCTGTGCATTAATCGGGAAGAATGGCTACTGGATTCTGGAACTCAAGCACTTACTGGTAAATTCAAGGTTTCCAGAACCAATCCATAAACAGCTCATGGCATGGAGAAAAGATAAGCCAATCTTGATTAACACCAACCACATCAAAGCATGGTTGGATTTTAAAGTAATCAAGAGAACAGAAGCCATGAAGAAGGACCTCTCTGATGAATGTCCTTATGGAAAGCCAGATGATGTGCATGTAATTCCAACATTCTTTGGAGCACAAGAGCAAGACTTGCGGTGGAACCCTATGAGTCCTTCTACTTAACTGAAGATCAATACAAGGGTGACATCAGATATCTGAAGATCATTTATGAATACTTCAAGCTATCAGATATCAGAATCGAGCATGCCTGAAAGTGGGGAAAGTATCTGTGGGCAAGCATTTTGTCAAGAGAAATCCCACCAAAACCTACAAGGAAGTCTGTGGATTTACCAGAGACACAGAGATGATTGTCAGAACTCTTCTCTATGGCTACTCTGATGATATCAAAAGGTTTGGTGATAGGAAATTTGCAGACTGATCCATGGAACTGTTTTGAAGACTTGAAGATTTTTGAAGACTTGTCATTTAGAATGTTCACTTGGAGCTTGGTAACTCCTGTTGTTCTATTTGACTAAGTAGTTTCTGTGATTTTGCTGATTGATCTTTTCTGTTAAATCTTGAAAAAGTTATCTGTAAGCTGTCTCTGTATCATATCTGATGAACTTACTCTCAGATATCATTTTCTATAAAAGATAACTTATCAGCAAAGATCACACCTTGTGATTTGGTTGATGTTTACTTTCTGCACTTAATTATAAAAATTAAAAGATCATAAGAAATGATTAAGTGGTGGATTGTTTCCTCATCCAGATTTGTAATAGGTCAGATAGTCATCGTTGACTGATCAAAATGGGGTAAATTTGTTAGGAATATATGTTTAGATTTTGATCAGCAACCTAATGACTTATCTTAGCTCAGAAAGGTGATTAGTACTCTTAGTTCACTTGAACCGTAAAGAGGAAACTCACTGAGTATGATAGTCTAGCAAATCTTGTATAGGATGTTAGGTCTCGAAATGTAATTTTTATTTTCTGAAGAAGACCAAGAAGAAGGCATCCAGCAGGAAAAGTTAAACGGATTTGAAGATTTGAAGACTGCACAAGATTGCTGAAGACAAGGGTTTTTCAGATACCTATGTCCAGATATCTTGGATAAACAAGTGTTTCGAAACACACGAGTTGCAAAAGATATCTGAGAATAAAAGGTTTCTGAGACGAGGAAAGTGCCCACAGATATCTACACTCAGATACCTTGGACATAAAATATGCTTCTGAAAAAGAAACATATTATAAAGTTGTTTAAACAAGTGGTATCTGGAGCTATGATGATCTCTGGAAAAGAACGTGCAAAGCCTCAGAAAGCTTGCATAGTTCGTTGGCACTACAGACAAAGTATAGTACAGCATTAAATGCGCATGAGTAAATGTCGAACAAAAGTCAGAACCGAAGAAGAAGACAAACACCTCTGATACTATACTAATATATCAATAGTTTGAATTTGATTTAAGCCTAACGGATACTATTCAAACGGCACTCAAAATTCATCTATAAATATCAACATTTAGACTGCTTGAGAACACACACTGAACTCCAAGAACACTGAATACTCACACAAGCGCTCTCAAGCAAACTACTTACCTTCAAGCTTTCTGTTGCGACCAAAGCTCTTAATTCTAAGTAGCACAAGAGTTCTAAGTGTCTTGATCCTTAACGAGCATTGTTATTTGTGAAAGAGTTGAACTAAGATTTCTTATCTAAGTTTCATTCTCTTGAACACTTATCATAGACTTGGGTTAGTAGAGAACAAGATACCATACATTGCAAAGTGTATTAAGTATACTTGATTCACAAAGCTATCTGAATAACTGAACAAGTTATTAAAGAAGCTCACCTGACACTTTACCTTAACCAACACCTTAAACGGCGTGGAGTACAGGAAGTACTTAGTTTGGGAAACTAAGGAATAACTCCTAGGTTATTGAGCAAAGGAAGTACTTAGTTTGGGAAACTAAGGAACGGCTCAAAAGGTTTCTGAGTACAGGAAGTACTTGGCTGTGAAAGCCGGGGAATAACTCAGGGGGAACGCTTGGTTGGGAACCTAGTGCATTTAGGAATCAAGAAAAGATATCTGTAAGGTTACCTCATTTATCTTAGTGGATTCTATGTCTGAGAAAGACCGAAGTGGATTAGTTGAAGGATTACGCCACCTTCAGATACCACTATAAAAAGACTTGTGTTATTTACTTTCTGCAGTTTATTACTTGTTTTACTTATATTGCAAAGTACTTACACTTATCTTCTTGAACGTGCACTTATCTCAGAAGTCTTCCGCTCTCTGAAATTAAGTATCAGATATCTTCACAGATATCTGAGAAACTGTGCTTATCGACAAAAGTTTTAAAAGACTATTCACCCCCCCCCCTCTAGTCTTTTGCTTTGCCGTTATCTGGACCAACAAAACAATCGGGACGAATGTGGTTCAATCGTTTGAGCACAGTTTTGAAAAATGAAGGCTATACAAACGATCCTATATGTCCATGCATTTTCATTAAACGATCAGGATCGAAATTTGTCATTATTGTTGTATATGTCGATGACTTGAATATTATTGGAACTCCTGAAGAGTTAGCAAAGGCAGTCGATTGTTTGAAAAATGAATTTGAAATGAAAGACCTTGGGAAAACAAAGTATTGTTTGGGTCTACAAATCGAGCATTTGGCAAATGGCACGCTTATCCATCAATCCAATTATTTGGAAAGACTGTTGAAACGATTTTATATGGATAAAGCTCATCCGATAAATACCCCCATGGTTGTAAGGTCTCTCAATGTGAAAAGAGGCCCATTTAGACCTCGTGAAGATGATGAAGAACTTCTTGGCCCCGAAGTGCCATATCTTAGTGCTATTGGCGCACTGATGTATCTTACTAACAATACTCGACCTGATATAGCTTTTGCTGTTAATTTACTAGCAAGATATAGTTCTTCTCCAACTCGAAGACATTGGACTGGAGTTAAACAAGTACTTCGATACTTACGAGGCACAATGGATATGGGATTGTATTATCCAAAATGTAGCAATCCAGAATTAATTGGATATGCCGATGCGGGATATTTGTCTGATCCGCACAAAGCTCGATCTCAAACAGGTTATCTGTTTCCATGTGGAGGTACAGCCATTTCATGGCGTTTTGTTAAGCAAACTTTATCTGTTACTTCTTCTAACCATGCAGAAATTTTAGCAATTCATGAAGCAAGTCGTGAGTGTGTTTGGCTAAGATCTTTAATCGGACATGTTCGAGATACATGTGGTCTTACATTCAAGAAGGAAGTTCCAACTGTGTTATATGAGGACAATGCAGCTTGCATAGCTCAACTGAAGGGAGGCTTCATCAAAGGTGACCGGACAAAGCACATATCACCACAGTTTTTCTTCACTCATGATTTACAAGAAGAAGGATCCATTCAAGTTCAACATATTCGTTCAATTGACAACTTGGCGGACTTATTTACCAAATCACTTCCACCTCCATCATTCGAGAGACTGGTTCGAAAGATTGGGATGCGGCGACTCAAAGAATTGAAGTGATACTCTAATCAGGGGAGTTGGATATGCACTGCACTCTTTTTCCCTTGACTAAGTTTTTATTCCACTGGGTTTTTCTTAGTAAGGTTTTTAACGAGGCAGTATATCTCGCGTGCCAACTATCACTAACTCATGTTCATTCAAGGGGAGTGTTAGAGATAAATGTACAAGAGCTAGTATTTGATTAGAACTGTTATTAGAAGAGTCATAATGTATTCAGGATACACTTCTAAATATGTTCTACAAGATTCTTTCACTTGTATATATACATCATGTACTCTCACTTTATAATTAGAATAAACTTTCCATTCTCTTCTTCTCTATTTTCTCTTAATAATATTGAATAAATCGGTACCAACATACAGTACCAATTTTTTGTTGGTATCATTGGTCATGTGCGAGACATTAAAACTAAGGCATAATTAATCACATGTAAGACACTAAAACTAAAACGTTATTGATACCATTACCTGAATAAACTGGTGTCAACGCCTGCCGCCATATTTCTATTAGTGTCGCGATCATATGTGAGACACCAACATTAAGGCGTCATCGGTTGTTCTCAGGGGCGAACGCAAAAATATATGTCACTGGTAGCGAATTATTTTAAATAAATTTAACTAAAATTTTCATTATTAATGAAAATTACATTTTCAAAATTACATGGTAAAGAACAAGGTTTAGACTATAATTTTCTAATCTAGGCTTAACAAAATTTCTATTTTAAGTCCATATATCATTTGTTCATCAATAATACCCAACTAATATAAATATTCATTACTTATTCATTATTCACAACAAAATCTAATAATCACCAAAGTTTTTTGAAATTTATTACTACTACTTTTTATCTATCTTTTTGAAAAATAATGCGAATAGGGTATATGAAACTGGAGCGAGAATACACCAGTACATGGAATATTATTCTCTATAATCAAAAGAGTGCATCACATATTCACATCCACTTTAGAAACTAACATAATTATTAAATATATTAATGTATTTTTATTTATACAAAAAGGAAAACGAACATGATAACAAGGAAACAAAATTATATGTTCATAAAATGGAGGAATTAGATACCAAATAATTTTGTTCAGATTTAAATGATTAAAATTAAGTAAATGAATGTACATAGAACAGAAAAAACAAAGAGACATAAAATGCCGAAAATGTGACAATGTTGGGTATCAAACCCACAATCACTTGACAAGGCAAACATTTTGCAAGGCCAATTAATTAAATAGTTTCATGTAAATTTATTCACGTTGAATTGTATCTATATCTTTAAATTGTTAAAAGGGTATAATAGGCGTTTAAAATCGAAAATCTTGCGCCTATGTGGGGCCGCCCCTGGTTGTTGTACCATGATAAAGATGTAACAAATATTTTTACCTGAATAAACTGGTCCCAACAATTGCTAGTACCGTATTTTTATTAGTATCGTGATCATATGTGAGACGGTAACACTAAGTCGTCGTTGGCTGTTGGCATCATAATCATGTTTCAAATATTTCTACATTAATAGACCGGTACCAACGTATGGTACTAATTTTTTTGTTGTTACTATAATAATGTGCGAAAAGATAACGTTATTTTGTGGAATTGAGACAAACAATGTTATTTTATGATTTGGTTAGATGATAAATATATTCTAAAGATAGATTGCTACGATTAATGAATTAATTAGTTCATGAAATACTTATTTCTAATTAATGAAAATTGAAGAGGGGTATGAATGTCAAGATTTTGGGCTGGGAGAATTTTTTTTCTAGGGCCTAATGATGTTTTGATGGTAGTTAATAGTTATAATAGCAATTTTAATCATATTTAGATGAGCACAGTAATTCCATAAATGTTAAGTAGTACTTGTCGATAGCATACAATATCAAGAAAAACCATGCATTTCAATTATATGATCGGATCATGACAAAGATCATGAATATGAAAGGTACATACACATTGTTTTAATTTGATTTGTCATGTTAATGTTTATTCCATCATGTTAGTACATTGAAATTAGCCGGAATTTTGTTGTAAAAATCGAAAAACCATCAAAATATGGATCAAATGCTGAACTTTAGTTATGTTTTGCATCTAAAACGAGAATATTTCATAAATTATTATATTTGTGGAATTATTTGCAATACATAAAAAATCGTCATACTTTTAAGATTTTATATAACATATTAAAACATGCCATAGAAAAAATATACATTATAAAAAAAAAAAAAAAAAAAAAAAAAAGAAAGAAAGAAAGAGATCATTCTAAGACGAGGTGAATTTTTTCCCATATAATATCCGTTCTTTCTGTAACCGAGTGGCCTTAATCTCAACTTCACTTCACACATAAATTTTCATAATTTTGACAGGAAGTCCAGAATCCACGTTAAAATGTGATATGTAGTCGTCTGCATTTGACATTAATTGGGCCTTAGCAACCTCAAATTCAAGCGTTTTGCACCAGGTGCCTCAATACACAAACCACAAACGATATGTGACCCCGTCAGCAACTCAACATCCACCATTCACAATATTCATCCAACTTCCAATTGAAGACTTGCACATAAACCCAGGCTAGGAGATTTCCCTTCCCCAAATAATTCATTCAGTGCAGGTTCGACAAGGAAATGATATGCATTGTAAAACTTACATGAAGTCCAGTTTCACCTTCACATTGAACAAAAAACGAACATACCTTTCATTTCCAAGAAGGCAAGAAAACAGAACTTAGGAGAACAGGAGACTTCTCAAGGAGCCAAGTATAAGATGGGCCATTTCAAGGTCAAATTATTTATATAGGCTACTATTGAAGATTCACCAGGTCAAACATCCACGTATGAACCTCTTGAATCTAATTCGACCAGGGTGAAGCATCAATACACATGAACTATTACTGCATACACCCTAGAAGAAGTGAAAGTTGAGATAAAAATCACAGGCACAACAAAAATAGTACCTGTTCATTCTGTACTATGAAGCAAAATATATTGATCTCCATCCACCAGAGAAATTATTGTAATATACACCCATTCTATTCAGTCAAGTATCAGATCTGCGCAAGCTTATACTACACAGAATCTTACTAGTTTACACGTGAAATATTAGGGGGGGAATGGCGATAGTAACAAGACAAGAATACTGCTACTATACATTGAACAACAGTTACATAATAAATAACCAGCATAACCACCAGTGGAATATATATATCATGTTTCGGAGACCGGATCAAGAATCTTGTGGAGTCTCAAACCTTGTTGGGGTATCAATTCCAGCCATGCAGCAAAGCCCAGAGATCAGTATTACAAGCAAAACAATTCCCTGAAAGATTTGAAAAAATCTCAAGGAATTCAGTGATGGAGACCAAACCATGATACAAGGTAAGACAAGATCCACATGTATCCTATCCGAAGGTAATATATTGAAGTAGAAGTTGATCTAACTCACCACAAAAATTCCCTCCAGAAGAGATGACTTAATTTGGCAGACTCCATCACAGGCTGTTGAGTTAAGTGATCCATTTCCCACAGTACCTTCAGCAAGAAATCGTTCCAGCCCCCTTTGCAATGGGTATTTAATATGTCTAGTTGGATCTGAGATGTAGAGAAAAGTATTTTGCACCCAACTCCTCTACGAAGTTGAGTAGTTGAGAAAGAGTGCCCCCTGCATATTTATTATAGTTACTAAGTCAAACTCCCAGGTTTAGAGAAAGGATATAAAGTTTATGTAAGAAAAGATGTACTCCACCGTTCAAAAGATATAGGCATTTACGGCTATGACAGATGGACTAAAAAATGTCATTCAATTTTACATAAAACTTCCTAATAAACCGTCAGTTATTATATGGAGTACTTACTTAAAACTTCATATACTCGCAATAGTTGAGACGTGTCAAATCAAGTAGGGGCATTTAGTAAAGTAGTTTAATAAGCCTTGACAATCCAAACAATCTTATAATATGGGACAGACAAAGATGGAAACCAAGCCCATTTTAGGAGGAAGTATTTCTAGTAACCAAACAAGGAATTTTCCAAATCCTTGTAGCATAATTTTCATCAGCATACCCTCAGAATGTGGTTGATCAGATCCTTGCATTGAGCTCAGCCCCCCCTGGCAAACCACAATAAGATTTGTATGCCCGATTGAATCTGCTTCCATCCTTGAGTTCATGTAGTTCTACGAAAACAAGTTAATATACATCATTTGAAATTCAGATATAATTTATTATAAACCAGCTCAATGAAACATACAGCATATAAGGCAGTAAATTAGTATTACGTGAACTGATTGATAATCTTGCAGTCTAATGAAATTTCCAGCGTCTACTAAGCATGACCCCATTATAGCCATATTATTAATCACCGGAGAATCCTGACAGTTATTGGCGAACTCCGAAATCAAAGAACTCTCAATGGCCTCCTCATCCTCTTCAGCGGCTACATAGGGAAAGGCCAAAGAGAAGCTGGAGTTTGAAAGAGAGTCCTGCCGATAGAAAATACACTTTGATTAAGATATATAAAATGTAAATATTCTAGTGGATGCTGGAGATCGCAATAAAAGGTCAAAGAACCCATACAAGTACAAAGAAAACTCAACCTTAAGCAAGCCTACAAGAGCTGGATCTGCCTTTGTTGGTCTGGCAATGTCCACCGACTGTAGCTGTGCACAGAAAGACATAATTCAATCGCCAGAATAAACAAGGATATTGAATGTCGAAGAATTAACGGGGGAAAAAAAAAAAAAATCACAGTTCTAAATTAACTTGCCGCTTTCTACATGTTGAACGTAGTATTTTGAGTAATACAACATATGGTAGAATAAATCCCATGCAACTCATAATATGATTTTTGGCAGTTCACAAAATAACTACATCGTCCCTACAAATAATATGCTAGGTGAGTGAACAAAACTTCCAGGTTTTTCAACCATAATCCTTGAAGAAATGAATTTTTACAGCATAGATGTTTGTTTACGTTTTCTTACACCAAATCAATGCAAAAAAAATCCATAGTTATTAAAAATATGCGCAAAATCCCATGGGATTCTTGTAAAGTCATTGCAATACCCCTTTTATATTAATACTAACTATACATGATGAATGCGTATTGTGTGCAGTTGGACCGTTAGTCCAAATTTTCGAATATATTAAAATAACTAAAATTTGAGCCATCAAAAATATTAAAACTCTAATTTTTCCTAGTTAAATCAACAACAAAAATTGATCACACACGACTGGTTATATAGCACTGAGATATATAAATAACAATCATAGATAACATTAATTTAAATCGTCACTACATATCAACAACATATAGCAATTCCTTATTAGTCATGTAAATGAAAAAAAAGTGAAGGCAAAAGATAATAAACTGAAACTAAGAATGCCCAGTCCACTTAGTTGCGTTAATTTGGAGTAAGAAAACGTAAAAGAACATCCAATGCCGAACCTAACACAAGCATACCTCACACGCTGTTTAAAAAAAGGCCGAGGAGGTTTCACGCACATGTTTTAATAACTCAGGGCCACGGGGGTTTCGTGCACATTTTTCATTACTCAGAAACTAATTTATTAACTTAGGGGGGTTTCACATACATTTATTAATAACTAAAGGGGGTTTGGTACTAATTCATTAACTCAAGGGGGTTTCGCGCACATTTACAATAACTTAGGGGGTATGGTGCATTTAACCCGATCTGATTCGGTACTCCTTTTAGTTATGCAAGCAGTACTACAATAATTTACTTTCACAATGTAATTTAGAAGCCAATCATATTCCTTGGGTTGATGTATGTGTACTGGAGACGATTGTTACAATTTTTTAGGAAGGAGCAGCATAAAATAGATCATTTTTGGATAGTAACATACGTACCTCTTTCCCAATGAAAAGAAAAGCAAAATTCTGAGATTGATGAGCTTCCCCTGCTGAGCACTGAATACAGGAACCCAAGACAATATATTTTTAGTTGAAAGCACCATTGATACTCCCTCCGTCCCGGACTCAACTTTCCGTTGGTCCGGGCACATGTTTTAAGAGAAGAATAGATAAAGTAGAAAAGATGAGAATAAAGTAGAAAAAAGAGGGAATAAAGTATGAGAGAGTGTGAATAGAGTGTGAAAGATAGTGAATAAAGTAGAAGAGATAGTATTATTATAATGATAGTGGGTATACAACTTTCCAAATTAGGAAGGGGAAGTTGAGTTTGGAACGGACTAAAAAGGAAAGTGGGAAATTGAGTTCGGGACGGAAGAAGTATTAGATAATCAAGTTAAAATATGGTTATTATTCATTTTTCATGTGCCAACGATTTTCTTTGACTCTTATCATGCTACATTTTATTTAACTGACTTGCATAATACCAGGTAATTTGACCATCCTCCTTCCGTCAACAACGACTTGGCTAGATCTCTTGGAGACAGAGTTCTGTAGTCAATCGTTTTTTTCATCCTGCCACACAAGTATGAATGAAAAATAAAATTATAAAAGTTGTCTGTCTGTAGATGAAGAGAATCCAAAGACAAGTAATCACCGATATAATACAGAGAGTTACTCTTGAAGCTGTCTATGATGCATTTACGCAATTTACTTAAACAAATTTGGTTTATAGAACAAATGTGAAGAAACTAAAGCACATATCATATAGTAAATGGTACAGAAGAGAGGCCTGCAGGCGTAAAATTACTTGCTAAAGAGGGATGGAACTAGGCCTGGCAATGGGTGGTTAAGAGCACTACCAATGGAGGGCTTTTCAAGGCTTGAAACTATCTAAAACCCTTAAAAAGTCTTCCAATGGGGGCTTTTAATGAGCTACTAACTAGTAGCCCATGAGTTTTGGCTACTAATTAGTAGCCCAAAATGCCCATATCTATCATTTTTTATGAGGCATCAAATGTGTTGTCCATTCATAATAAAACTTTGTGTACCGTGGGACTATTTTTGGGCTTCTACCATTGTGAGTATCAAATTAGCAAGGCTTCTATTGAGGCTTTTCAAATAAAAAAAATGTTAAAATCCATCCAAAAAGCCCAACCATTGCTAGTGGCCTATTAACCACAACCACAACCAACAAAAAAACATTAATATATAGCTTGCGGTTTTTAACTGCAACCGCAACCGTTCAATAACCAACTGGTTATAACCGCAAGCAACAAGACTTTGCGGTTTTAACTTGCCTTCTTCTTTTTAAAAATCTTTTCCCCTAAATTATGATTTTGAATTTTTAGTATGTCATTTGTAAATTGTAGATGAAAAAATTAAATTGATCTTTTTTCATTTGAACTTATGAACAACTAAGAACTTAATCGACTTTTGAATCATCTCCACTTCTATTAACGATATTTATTGGATATGTAAGTACTTGTTAATTGTGATTGCTAAGAACTAAAAAAAATCAACAAATACTTTCAAACATACATGTCATTGTAGGCGTAATCGTTTATTAATTTCTCATGATTAGCAAAAATCTTTCTTAGTAGCTAAATTACATCTCGCAGGGATTAAAAAACCAAGTCTAACGTTGACATTCACTAGTGCAAACAAATAGTGACAAAACACTATACTAGTAAATATTTGAAAACATTATACAACTAATTTTATATTTTCTTTTTTTGCTCTCACCGTTGTGTTTTGTACGAGATGATGAGTGACGGTTGCTATGAGGTTGTTTGGGGAGAATGAAAAGCCTAACCTAATTACTAACCATACCCTACGGTTAAAATCGGTTCTACAACCGAACCATAACCGGTTATTTAATTTTGCGGTTACGGTTATAACTAACGGTTACAGTTACGGTTAAAAACCGAAAGCAGATAATAGGTTGTGGTTGTGGTGATAAACCACCCGTTGTCAGCCCTAGATGGAACTGTATATAAAGTCCTTGCATAAAAATAAGTGAAAAGTTTCTAAAGCAGTTCATCATAGATATCAAACTTTATTATTAAAAAGTAACCTTGACTCAGATTGGCAGAAGACCAATCAGATTTAACAGGATATGCTCCGTGCCTACATAATTCATGGATGACAAGACTTTCAGACATTAGACAGGGATAACGAACATCTAGACCTAAGTTTATATCTTGGGTATCTACAATTTTGGACAGCAGTTGTGAACTCTGAGCTAAATTGAGACATAAGACCTGTTCTTCGTATTAAAGAAAGTTATCATACTCCTTAAACCTGGCACTTATATGCGCTAAATATCACCTCCCCACAGGCTTATAAACTCATGCTACTCAAGATCATAAGAACTCAGATCATCAATCTAAATAAGATTGAAGATAATGGAAAAGCAACAAAAAAAGTTGTGATGTCAGCCTATCACACCTCGCAGAAACTCAAACCACGTCATCAATACCTGGGACCTACATTGAGAAGGACACTCGATATATTTAGCTAGCTCAAGGTGATGCTAGAAAAAACGGACGAAGTATTACTCCAAGCCACTCGTATATGTATTTTCTACATCTACATCCTTGGAAAAAATTTCATAGGGTGGATAAAGTATCACTCCAAGACTGCAAAATTCAGAATACGGTGCAATTCTAAAGGGCATAGACTCTGTGAATATAATCCCAAATACACTGGGCAGGCTCAATACAAGCACTGCATTAAAGTTGACAGTACCTGCCATAGATCATCTAAACAAGATTCTTAAGCTTGCAGGATTTTTTCCTAAAGTTCTGACTGGCTGCACTGTAATTCTCCTCAAAACAATTTCCTATCCATGATCACCATCAACTTATATGGGGTTAACATTGAATTGTACATCTATAGTTCACCTTGTATGGTTTTTGAATTTATTTTCAGTTATTCTTCAGAAAGAAAAAGTGAGGACAGCAAAAGGAAATATATTTTGGTTCTAATAGAATATGAACTCTACCTATCACAGAACCTAGTAAGATATAGCTATTCTGCCACCAAGAGAAATTTTGCAGTTATAATAATAGACAAACATAAAGGCCTAATACTAGCATGCCTCCCGAAGGAATCATCACTTCAGAGTAAGCTTCATTAGACGTAGAAGTAAAAGCATGTCAAAACAAAGCATCCTAGATACTTTAGTCACCTACTAACTTGCTACCTCTTATCCAAGGAAAAAGAACATCGATAACCTCGTATACTTATGTGGAGTGGATAGAGGCTCTTCGATTAACCGATGAAACCTTTGGACCTTTCATCACCATTTAAAACCTTTCTTAAAGGACAACACCAGTGCTTCAGCCTATCAACTAGAAATACAGATTGCCAAAGCTAGGGTTTCCTATATGATGCAACTTGTAAGCATTTGTCTGTACACCTGAGTAATAATAACATATAAGTAATGTGGAAGTGAACAATTACCCATGGTGGTGAGGCGACCACATGAAGGCGGGCGAGGTGAACTGTGAAGCAAGCACCAACGATAACTGAGCCGCGAAAACTAGCAGAACCGCCATTGCAGATCCCATTCTGAGAAGAGATGCCATCTCCCTTGGAAGCAGATTACAATCAAAAAATTTCGAACCTAATCAATAATCAATAGAGCACGAAATCAGAAGATGAGGTTTGGGAATTTTAGAAACAATGCACAGTTCAGAGCTAGCTAATCAATAATCAATGGAGCACAAGATCAATCGGAAAGAGGTTGATCGATTCTCACCTGCAGAGGAAAAAAGGTCGTAGACGAGAGAATGAAATCCAAGTCCAAGATGAAGAAGTCAAGTACTGCAGTTCAATTTTGCACCAAATTTTTGCCCGGTCTGTGTGCTGGTATGGATCGGTTAGAGGAGAGAGGTCTCTAGATATCAGAGATCTGTTTTAACATGTTTAGTACTTCGGGCCAGACATTGTTAAAGAGAAAACTACAATACAACCCTTAAATTTACCTACTTGTCACTTTGGTACCCACAATTTGAACTATTACAGATTCGTCCAAATTTTATGGTTTAAGGAATTTCAGGGGAAAAGAAAAGAAAATGAAGGAAAATGTACTTTTCCAATGTTTGTTTTAGGCTTCATTTGGTTTGAGGGAAAATAGAAAAAAAAAATGGAAAAATAAGATTTTCCTGTAAAATATGAGAGAAAAACAACTTTCCTTATTTGCGGAGATAGATGTATTTTGTATAGATTTTGATGAATTTTCCAGAATTTCCTGAGAACTACCAAATGGTGAAAAATAATATTTTTCCTTTTTTTTTTCTTTTCCCCCATTTTCCCTCAAACCAAATGAAGCCTTAATGGAAAATGAAAACAGTGGAAAGGGAAATGTTGGAAAACCTAGAAAACGTGGAAAAGACAAAAAAATCATACAAATTCTTATATCGAAAAATTTTACAAAACAAATATTTACTGAAAAATAATATATTTAATCTAAAAATAATTTTTATTAGCATTGATATATACATTTGTATACAAATCATTTTATTTATAACATTCATTAAACTCGTTAATATCTTTGCTTTATTAGCAAGTTCTATAACCATAGTCGATATATAGTGATAAATATAAATACTCCCCATTAGAGTACAAATTACACATATGTACTATTTACTGATTCTTTGAAAAATAAAAAATAAAATATTACGAACCAATTTAAATTACATTACTCTATTCAATCTTATTACGTATACTTACAATTTTTCAATTCTTTTCACCTATTATAATTAATTTAAAGGTTCGTTTTAATAATTCCATTGTTTGTATGTAATTAAAAAATATATATTGGTCAAATAATGACCTTGGTTTTGTATTTAAATATTCATCATTTAGCAAAAAATAAAAGATGAGAGAGAGAGAGAGAGAGAGCCAAAAGAAATTCACGAAAAATTTTGCAAACAAAATTAACCGTCAATTTTCCTAGAAAACTTAAACGTAACCAAACAACAGAAACAAGGGAAAATGCTGGTTTTCCTTCAAAATTTTCCCAAGGGATTTAATTTTTCTCCAAATTCTTTTATTTTCCCTTGGAATTCCTCGATGTCCAATAGTTAACGAGAGTTGTGACATGGACTGACAAAAAGCTCACGTGGAGGGAGAAGTTTGAGTTAATAACGAAAATGACATCCCCTTTTTTGATTTTAGCTTTTCTTTAATTTGTTTAATCCTTTTTCTTTTCTTTTCCCCTTTACTTTTTTCCTTCTTATTTTTAGCGGTAACAGGCAGTTGGACTTGGTTGTAATAAGCATTATATAATACAGGGACGCTTATATAATTAATTCGAATATATTTTGCATGCCTAGCCAGTACTCTCACGTGTGGGTGGTACTGTAATTAACATTACCTAATGTAGGGACTAATCTGTAATTAAGTGGAATTAAATTTTAAAAATATGAAGAAATTGAAGATCAGAGCAGCTCCCAAAAAAATTAACTCGATTCCCCACCCTTACCAGAGCTCCGGTGATCGGACTCCGATCATCGGAGCATGAACAACTCCAATCGGAGCTCCTGGCAGTCGTGATGGCTAGCATGCTTTTTTTTTCTGGAAGCCTCAGAACTACAACTTGGAAGCTTACAAGCTGCCAGGCAGCTGGTTTGGCAGCCTGAAGGCTGGCAGACGTCACCAAACCGAAGAATAGTACTTTTGGATTGTTTTTTCAACTCTTTTTTATTTTTTTTTTAATTTTGTTCACTCAAATTTTAGCTAATTTTAACGTAATAAAGTATCATTAACAACTTATGGCAAGAGATATTGTCAATTTGTTTACTACTTCGGGCCTGGTTGGTTCCAAAGTGTATAAGGTTCTGATTTCCGATGCATTTTTTAAGAGAAATGTTAAACACATTACGCTTTTTATACACTTTTTTTTACATAATGCAAATAATACCACTATTTTAATAGTTTACAAAATAGTCCATTAACTTCAAAAATTGGGCTTGGTCGGTTCCAAAGTGTATAAGGTTCTGACTTCCGAAAATGTTAAACGCATTACACTTTTTGATACACTTTTTTTTACATAATGCAAATAATACCGCTATTTTAATAGTTTACAAAATAGTCCATTAACTTCAAAAACTTTAGTCTACAAATTCAATTTACTACACATTAGACACTATTTTGTATTTTACAAAATTGACGCAGAACAATTAAAATGACCCACATAACTTATTTAAATTTCAAAATAGTCTCCAATATTATTGTAAAATAAACTCTAATAATTTATCTTTCAAAATATACACAATTTATAAATAAAAAAAGAAGAGCTCCCATGGAAGCTCCTTCTTCCTCCACCATCACCTCTACCAACAAATTGAACATCCCAATCCATCACATCATTGCACAAACACCAAATCTAAAAGTCTGATTATGAGCTTAAAAAACTCCAAACATGAGTTTTTTTTTTCTCTGTTGCAAGAACAAATTCATTACTTGGTGGCTGGTGCATAAGGCAATGCCAAAATAGAGGATTAAAGATAGCACCATAGTTCTAGTAACTAGTGCCACATCAAAGATAAAAATGAAACTTACATAAGTTGAAATGGCTCAACACCAGGTAGAGCTTATAGCTAAACAAATCCACTTGAGACATGCCAATCTCCAACCGGCGTTGACTTAGAATCTTCCATTCAGCTGGTTCCAAATCATCTCCATGCCCGCCAAAGAACCTTGCACCAATTCTCGAGTAATCATCTGTGTCATATCTAGAGGATGATCTCTTCTCCATCATCTGGGATAATCATCAGCATTCACCTTCTCCTCACTAGTGCAACAAATTTCATTTTCCCCCATATGATGTTCGACAATTGAATAACTCTATCTGCATGATCGCTGGAGAATTGAACAAATTTCATTTCACTCTTTTTAGAATAACTACATTTAAGCATCCTAATCTTTTCAGTCACATGAGATTTGGTGGGACTAAAATTGAAATTGGGCTTCACGATTTGTTAGTCCAGATAACGGCAAAGTAAAAACTAGAAGGGTTGAATAGTCCTTTCAAACTCTTGTCGATAAAATAGTTTATCAGATGTCTTTACAGTTATCTGATACTTATATTCAGAGAGCGGAAGTCTTTTGTGATAAGTGCATGTGTCAGTAAACAGTAAGGTGTGTAAATACTTAGCAAGCAATAAATAAACAGTAAGTAAAGTGCAGTAAGTAAATAACACAGTGTTTTTATAGTGGTATCTGAAGGTGGCGTAATCCTTCAACTAATCCACTCGTCCTTTCTCAGGACTTGAATCCACTAAGATAAGATGATGAGTTCTCCTTACAAAATTCTATCTCTTGATCCCTTTTACACTAGGTTCCCAACCAAGTGTTCCCCTAACTTATTCCCCGGCTTTCTCAGCCAAGTACTTCCTCTACTCAGTAACCTTTGAGTTATTCCTTAGTTTCTCAAACTAAGTACTTCCTGTGCTCAGCGTCTGTTTGGTGTTGGTTATGGTAGTTTGTCAGGTGAGCTAGCTCTTATAACTTATTCAGTTATTTTAGAGAGCAATTTAGAATCAATCTTCCTTAATACTCTTTTCAGTGTATGGGAAGTTGTTCTTTACTTACCCAAGTCTTGATGCTATTCAAGAGAATGAATCTCTGATATCAGTCGCAACTTTAATCCTTGGATTCAACTCTTTCACAATATACAATTCTTGTTTAAGGATCAGGACACTTAGAACTTTCGTGCTACTTAGAATTCAAGAGCTTTTAGTCGCAACAGTAAGCTAGTAAGTAAGTAGGTAGAAGGCTTGTATGCTTGAAAGTATATCGCAAGTTGTGTAAGTCTAAGGTGTCTTGCAAGCATTCTAAGTGGTGATATTTATAGTTGAAAATTATGTCGTTTGAATAGTATCCGTTAGGCACAATGGAATTCAAACTATTGGTATTTGAAGATAGTACTGCAGTGAGCTTTGTCTCTTTTCAGAGATTTCCTCTTTTGTTCAGACATCTCTGTAGGCGTAATAAATGCAGTGTACTATCTTTTGTCCTGTAGTCTCAACGGAACAATGCAAGCTATCTGAGGCTTTGCATGTCCTTACTCAGTGAGCATTAGGTATCAGAAACCTATTGAAATACTTGTCTTTCAAAGACACTTAATTTCTTCAAGGTATCTGAGCCAAGGTATCTGAGGAGACATTTCTCCTTAGTCTTCAGCAATCTTGTGCAGTCTCTTGATCTTCAATAAAGAGCTCCTTCCTGCTGGATGCTTGCTTCCTGGTCTTCTTCAAAGATATAAAAAATTACAATCTGAGACATAACATCCTATACAAGATTTGCTAGACTAACATACTCAGTAAGCTTCCTCTTTTACAATGTTAAAGTGAACTAAGAGTACTAGTTACCTTTTTGAACTAAGATAAGTCATTAGGGTTTACTACTCAAAATCTAAACTGATATTCCTAACAAATTTCCCCATTTTTGATCAGTCACCTATGACTATCTGAAAACCTAACATGAAACTGGATGAGGAAACAATCCAACACTTAAACATTTCTTATGATCTTTCAATTCATTTATTTAGTGCAGAAAGTAAACATCAACCAAATCACAATATGTGATCTTTGCTGACAAGTTATCTTTTATAGACTGATATATGAGAGTAAGTTCATCAGATAAATTACAAGTAGAGTACATATAACTTTTACAAGATAAGCTTTAAAGTACAATCAGCAAAAATAAAAAATTACACAACTTATTAGGACAACAGGAAATTCCAAGTTCCAAGTGAACATCCTACAAGTTGGTCTTCAAGTCTTCAATCTTCAGCTCTTTTGGAAAACCCTATCACCATATCTCTTAACATCTTCTGAGTATTCAAGGATGTATATTCTGACTCTCATTTCAACATTCCTTGCAGCCTCAGCATTCTCCTTGTAAGATTTGGTGGGTTAGTTCTTGATCATATTTTTGATCCAAATGTACTTGCCCCATTTCCAGACATGTTTAAGCTGCTCTTCTGTGGGATTGTAGCATCCATATATCTTTCTCAGATATGCTAGATCTCCCAGGTATTGATCCTTGGTAATGTAAAATGACTCATAAGGTTCAACTTGCAGCTTTGTCCTTGACCCAAATGCATCTTCAACCTTGTGCACATCATCAGATCTGTGATAAGGACAGGCTTCAGATAGCTCTTTCATTCTGGCCATATGTCTGACTTCTATCTGAAAGTCTAGCCATTGCTTGACTCGATTTTTAGCCATTAAGTCTGGTTTGTCTTTTCTCCATGCCATCATCTGTCTGTAGATGAGTACTAGTAGTCCTCCGTTGTTGACTAGTAGATTTTTCATTTCAAGTATCCAATAGCCATTCTTTTGGTGAATGCATCTCCAGACAGTGGGATCACAGTCATCAACCTTCACATACTCAATCGGAGCATCTTCAGGCTTTGGTGGAGGAAGATTGCCAAATTGTTCAGCTCTTCTCCTCTTCCTCCTCTGTTTGGTGTTTTCTCTCTTCTTTGGGGGGTCTTCTGAAGAAGTACCTTGCTGAAGGGACTTGGTGTTGCCAGAAGGTGTCTTAGCTACTAAAGGTACTGCAGCTATAGGTTCAGGCATGCTGCTCAGATTTTCTCTTTCTGTGAAGAGGATTTTTATCTTCATCTTCATCATCATCAGAATGATGCATGACCATTAGTTCCTTGCAGCTGTCATCACCTGCTTTCCTTCTCTTTTCAGAGATCTCTCCTTCTTCTTCTTCAGAGTCTCTGGTGTTTCTTCTCCTTGATCTCTTGGCAGCTACTGGAGGTTTCTGAGATCTTGTCCTAGATCTTGTGGTTACTATCTGCAGTTGACGTGGGGTTGTGGTCTGGGCATCTTCAGGATACATCTTTTCTTTGCCCTTGCCTTGAAATTTTCTAGAACTTTCCCCCTTAGTCATAGGAGACTGATCAAAATGACTCATGAGTTTGGCATATGATTCTGACAGGGTGTCAAAATTCCTAAGTAGACCTGTTTTTCAATGCATGTTTCCTTGTTTGTCAGTTTGGAAACTTCTACAACCACTGTCTGGATTTTTGAGGATGCAAAGCTGGCATTATCATAAGCATCCTGCATGGTCTTACCATCTAAATCCTTTACCATAGCAAGGTCTGTATGTTTGAGAACCAAGTTGGAGGTTCTTTTTTAAAGCATTTCAGCAAACTTGCTAAATTCTGGTGGTACTGATTCAGTGACCTCCTTGTTTTGACTCTCCAGTTCCTTCAACAATTTGAGCATTACTTTGGAACGATTTTCAAACTCCGTAGAGTGAACATTAGGAGCTTGACTGTAGATGGTGGGAGCCAACGGATTTCTCTTAAGATGTGATACAACCATTTGTGGTTGCATGTGATCAAAAGTATCCTGTCTAGCATCTTCTTCTTCTTCTCCCATTCCCCTTCATGCTGTAGCTCAGCAACCATTTCTGATACTGTTCTTGTACCTTTGACAGAAGTGGAAGGGAGAGATGCTATTTCAGCATTCTTCTTGATGTCAGCAGCTTCTTCAGCATCCAAATCCTCAGCGAATGCTTGGGCATCAAGGAGTAGTTGTTTTCGCTCAGCAAGGGCTTCTTCATCCTTGTGAGACAACTCTTCAACCTTTCTGAGGTTGGCTTCCTTTACAACAACCTTGATTTCCAACTCAAGGTGCAATTTCTCTTCTTCTTCCAACAGTTGTTTAAGTTGGACCACCCTTAGCTCAACTTCCTTTAGTTTCTGAGCGGTGTCATCAGCAATGTGTCCAAATTGTTCTTCATGTTGTTGCTGTGTTGGAGAAGGTTTAGAAGATCTCTGAGGGGATTGTGGAGGAGAAGTGTTACTTGTTTTCTTCTCAGTAGGCTTTTCAGCGACTGAGTCATTGTTTCTCCCAGTAACTCTTTCTGCACCAGGTGTGGGCGCATCATCATCATCATCATCATCACCCTTCTTGGGATCTTCTTTGTTTTCAGCAGAAGGAGGAGGAGACTTAGATTTTTCTACTTTGTTCTCATCAGTCTCTTCCTCATCATTAAAAAAGCAGGTTTATCACTTCTTTTAGTACCAAAGGTTTGCTTCCCACTTCTTCTTGTTCATTGGGTGCTGACCAAGATGTCAGCGGTAGAGTGGGGTTTGAAGCTAGCCGGAATCTTGTGTTTCTGTCTGCTTTATGGAAATCTTCTATGAGGATATCTGCAACTACATCCTTGAACTTTAAGTTCATTAGGGTTGCAAAGTCATACTTTTCAGTAGGAAGCAACGCATGGATGTAGCTTTCAAGTTGTTCAGCTTTCTTTCTTTTTGATGGATTATCAAGGACTTGTGCAAATGCCATCAGAACAAGTCTCCTAAGCTTTTGCCATTGTCGAAACGCTGAGAGATGATCTGGAAGTGCACGACTTTTGAACAACTCAAGCAGACCTTCATCAGTGATAACTCCCCTTGCAGTTTGTTGTGAAGTACCCTCATTTTGAGCCTGCAAGAAAATGGAGTTTTGATTAAGTGTCAAAACTTGTTTAGATATCTGAGTAACAGAAGTGTCAGGTTTTTGAGTTACCTGTGTCGCAACAACAGGCTCAGATGGATTGACTTGTGAGGTGGAAGGACCCTCAGATATCTTTGGAGGAGACTTGGGTGTCTTATCCTCTTCAACTTCCATTTCTTTCTGAACCTGAGAATAAAAAGTGGTAGTACACTTACAAAGATTAAGTAGGATTTCACACATATTGGTATCTGAGATTTCTACCTCACTGACTGGAGGCTCAGATATGTTTTTCTTAGAGACCTTGGAAGTCTCTGGCATATCCTCTGATGTCTTTGGCTTTTCAGCCACATCATCTTTTTTCTCAGTTACCTGCAGGGAAGGCTCAGATTCCTTGTTGATGGAGGGTTGAGATCCCTCCTTCTCAGATTGTAATGGAAGCTTTTCAGCTTCCTCCCCTTCCTTTATTTCTTTTTCAGCCAGTAACAAAGAATAATCAATAAGATACAAAACATAAAACATAGAACTTAACAAGTAGAGAGTTAAACCACTTAGTAACCTGATCAATGTCAGGCTGATTGGTCTCTTGAATCGTGGAGATTCCATGTGTTGGTCTTATTGTCCCTTGACAACATCTCTGTTTGAAGTTTCTGGCACTTCAAGCCTTTCCTGAGTATTTGGCTCAGTTACCTCCCCTAGTTGATCTCCCTGAGTCGCAACCTCAGTTTGATTCCTCTCAGATGAGAGTTGGGGAACCTGCTCAATTACATGATTTACTTCAACAACACCATCGACACCTTCAACCCCCTAGTAATTGAATTGCATGAACCCTAACTAGCATGCATGCATTGAATCCAGTACCACCCCATAATTAGGGTGTTTAGCTACTCATGATATGCGAAGACATAATCAACATCATATACGAACACATAATAAACATAATCAACACTAAAAACCAAGAATCAAGAGTTGATACAATTTTACCCAATCGTGTCACAAACCTTAGGTAGAAATTGAAGAACTTGAATTCAATCGGTGAAAAGTATGTAAATACGCTCCCAATCAATAATCAATCGTCGAATTACAAGAGAAATCGGTTCAATTACCTCCAATAATAGGTAGGTAATTGCCTTGGAAAGGTTCTAGATTGAGAGCAAAAAGATGTAAAAGAGAATATGAAACTAATTGTGTCTTGTTCTAACTAATATATAGAAAACGAAAAGAAACGAATCGGTGCGCAGAAACATTAAGCCTGGCGTAGCGATAAACTCTTGGCGTATGCGGCCTTCGCTAAGCGTAGCGATAAAGCGGTAGCGACGCCATTATGCGCTTAGTAGCCAGATGTCTTCGAGGCATCTGGCAACTCTGGTTGGCCCGGAACTACGTTTTGACTCCAACTTTGGTATTTTTGGCCTTCCCGCTCGACGCCTAGCATCCGTTCGAGGCATTAGAACTCCATATCCTGTAGATGCATATAAAATGCACCATTTTGCCTCCAATTAATGCGGTTTAGCCAAATACCTACAAAACACACAAAGAACAAAACAAGTAAAAATACTCTAGGAAAACTAATAAAAACTATACTTAAGAACGGCAATAAGACGGTAAAAAAGACCAAATGAGACGGTGTAAAACCGACTCATCACTTCTCACGATAGTCTTAACCTTTTCAGAGTTAGAATATATTTCAATTTCACCAAGTGCAGCCATTCCACTCATCAGTGTTGTAAACCTGAAATCAAGTTCTTCAAGAGTCTCAGTGGGACCTTGTTTGAAATATTGGAATTTGAGCTTCAAAACTTCGAACTTGTTTTCTTTGGTTTTCTCAGTACCGACACAGATTTCTTCAATCAGTGACCAGGCTTCTTTCGCCGTTTTTGCACACCACAGTTTGCACTGTATGTGATCTGGAGTAGAACGAATAATGATGTTTCTTGCTTGACCATCCAGCCAATTTCTCTTGGAATCTTCAGATGTCCAGAGATGTCTGGGCTTTGGTTCATAAGCAATTTCACCAGTTGGTCTTGCACTCGATGTTGTACCAGGTGTTGAGGAACCAGCAGCATCCGTACCAGTGGGTTCCTTGTCTCGACCATTTGAAACTTCAATGACTTGTTTTTCTTGTTGAATGATAATGGGGCCATTCTTTATCACTTCGATCATCTCGTCACTGATAGCTTCCAGGTGAAGCATCATGTTGTTCTTCCATTTCTCATAGTTTTATGGCTTGAGAATGGGTGCGTCGCTTAGAGACATCCTGTAGCAAACACTAAACAAACAAAGCAAGTATAGGTGGTAAGCTGTTAATGGGCACTTACATAGGATCTAGGTTAACCTTCTTCTCTGATACCACTTGTTGGTCCAGATAACGACAAAGTAAAAGACTGGAGGGGGGGGGGGGTGGTGAATAGTATTTTCAAACTTTTGACGATAAAATAGTTTCTCAGAATTCTGTGAAGGTATCTGACACTTATATTCAGAGAGCGGAAGACTTTTGTGATAAGTGCACGTGCTCAGCAAGCTATAATGTGTGTAAGTACTCAACAAGCAATAAATACGCAATAATTAAAGTGCAGTAAGTAAATAGCACAAAGCTTTATTGTGGTATCTGAGGGTGGTGTAATCCCTCAACTAATCCACTCGCCCTTTCTCAGGACTTGAATCCACTAAGATAAGATATTGAGTTCCCCTTACAAAGTCCTATCTTTTGATCCCTTTTACACTAGGTTCCCAACCAAGTGTTCCCCCTGAGTTATTCCCTGGTTTTCTCCACCAAGTACTTCCTCTACTCAGTAACCTTTGAGCTATTCCTCAGCTTCCAAAGCCAAGTACTTCCTATGCTCAACGCCTATGTGGTGTTGGTTATGGTAGTTTGTCAGGTGAGCAGGCTCTTATAACTTATATAGTTATCTTAGAGTGCTCTTTAGAAATAAGCTTACTTGATACACTTTTCAATGTATGGTAAGTTGTTCTTTACTGACCCAAGTCTTGATGTTGTTCAAGAGAATGAATCTCAGATATCAGTTGCAACTATATCTTCTGGATTTCAACTCTTTCACAATATGCAATTCTTGTTTAAGGATCAGGACACTTAGAACTTTCGTGCTACTTAGAATTCAAGAGCTTTAGTCACAACAGTAAGCTAGAGAGTAAGTAGGCAGAAGGCTTGTATGCTTGAGTGTAAGATATGAAGTTCTGTGTATTCAGTGTTCAAGTGTGTATCTTTCAAGCGTTCTAAGTGGTGATATTTATAGTTGAAAATCATGATGTTTGAATAGTATCCTGTTAGGTACAATGAAATTCAAACTATTGATATCTGAAGATAGTACGGCAGTGAGCTTTGTCTCTTTACAGAGATTTCCTCTTTTGCTCAGACATATCTGTCCGCGTAATTAATGCACTGAACTAACTTTTATCATGTAGTGTCAACGGAACAATGCAAGCTTTCTAAGGCTTTGCAAGTCCTTACTCAGTGACCATTATGCATCAGATACCTATTGAAATACTTGTCTTCCAAAGACACTTAATTTCTTCAAGGTATCTGAGGAAACACTTCTCCTTAGTCTTCAACAATCTTGTGCATTCTTCTGATCTTCAATAATGAGCTCCCTTATGTTGGATGCTTGTTTCTTGGTCTTCTTCAAAGATATAAAAATTACATTTAGAGACCTAACATCCTATACAAGATTTGCTAGACTAACATAATCAGTAAGCTTCCTCTTTTACAATGTTCAAGTGAACTAAGAGTACTAGTTACCTTTCTGAGCTAAGATGAGTCATTAGGGTTTACTGATCAAAATCTAAACATATATTCCTAACATATATTATTGGTTATTATTTTGATAAGATCGTGTTTGTGTACATGTTTGACTCCATAGGTTGAGTATTTAATGAAATAGTGGAAATTTTGATGTATATTTAACCAAAGGATGCAAAATTTATGAAAAATCCAATTTTGCATTCTTTGATCAAATATACATTAAAAATTTTCAAATTTTCAATATTGTTCTTAATAATCTTATGCATGTACTATAAAATATTGTCATGATCTATTGACTAACTTTTTCTTTTTTACTTCTCGGAAAGAGATATATACTATTGTTGAAGGTTCGTGTTTTCCTCGATTAATATGATTAGTCACATGACACGACATATTTGATTGTATGCTTATTTTTTGAAAATTTAAGTGCATTAGTTTCCAAGTAGCAATAGTATGTTAAAGTGGTTCATCCTAATTCCAAATCCTCGTTATTCTCGGTTAATTAGTGTTATAATAAAAACTTTTCTCAATAATTTGGTCTTTAATGATTCTAACTTTTTGTAATCGATTTTGTGTCTATAAAGAGCATCTTGATAAGTTCATATATTTTTTTCCATACTATTAGCAGTATGTATGTCAGTATTAGAAACTACTACTAGAATATATATTAGCTTGATTGAACTAACGAGATAGATGAACATAAAATCAACATACGCTAGACTTATGCCCCTGATAAACAATAATATAATGTAAAAGAAAATGTAAAAGGTAGCCTGTGCACTATTGCGCCCTTGTTTACCATTCATCATGCTTGATTTCTCAGAAGCCACCACTGAACTTTTTGATGTAACAATATAACTTCCTATGTGCTCCAATTGCTAGGGAGATTCCCATACCATTGTGATATTCATGGGTCAGAAGTGGCAAGACATATTTATCAACCTCATGCATTTTAAGATGTCGAGTGTATTTGCCCTTCCCAATTTTTTCAGTCACTCTTCAACTTTGGCTTTCAAAATACATCTACTACATCCTCAACCACATTCACATCATGCAACTTGGTGTTTCTCCTACCTGGTTGACCATCAGTCTGCCATTTATCTTCATCACCGCAACTATCTTGTTCACCAATATTGCTTGTGCACACATTAAAAACTCCCCATCAATTCACATTAAACCCCATAAATTTATACTCGCAGAATCTTGCACCGATATGTCATTGTTAATTATGAACCCGACCCGAACTTCATTGGTTCTATTGTCGAATTCTCCCAAAAATTCCATATACTATTGAGATAGTGTTTCAACTTATATACTCATTTTTCTCCCCATATATTAGAGATATGGTCAGAGGTAGCGTGCGGTAAGGGGCGGCCGTCCCAAAGGAACCCTAAGTAACAGATATTATATATTATATTTTCTTGGGATAATGGTTTTATATGAACATCCGAACCTAATTTAATTTGTTTTAGGACGATGCCTTATGGGCTGACTTCACCAACGTGTAACTTCAAAAGCATAATAATGAATAAGGGGTCATTTCATTCATGAGTAAATCTCTTATAAATCTAATTTACACATAACAATATGTAAAACTAGTTGGCACGCGTAAACTGTAACACTACCGTTTACGGGGATACTGATAAGAGTTACAAATAATATAAATCAAAATTCTAATATTTATATCAATAACATGTTATAATTGTGTAAATAAACTATAACACCTTATATTTAGAAATGCAATGGCGACTTTAACCTCAAAAGAGTAGCATGTATTTTTTAAAAATTCACTATTTTACGCAAAGATTGGAAGTAGCAGCGGAAGTGTCAGACGACAGAGGAAGTCTTAGTTTGGTTGTTGGCTAATTTTTTTCCCCTCAGGCATATTCAGTATCATGAATCCTAATGGTCATCTTGGACAACAACTCCTAGAAATGTTAAAAAATTGGGGGTGAGGCAAACGGGCTCAGTGGGCTCGGGGATTATGGTTAAAATTATTTCGAATAGGAGACCACCCAAGGTTTTTACTCACATAGACTATTAAGTATTTACCAAATATAGTTATATCAATTTATATGACTCGGGCATGGCATTGATGTAACATGAATGCATATTAATTTCATGCATACCATAGTGGAGGGACAATAAAAATCAAGGTTGACAGAGAGATATGCAAGAATGAAACTTCAACTAGCTAGTACGGACTATTCCTTACTCAGCTATGAAAACAGAGCTACGAAAATGCACCACCATATGATACACCACAACTATCGAAAAGTCAAGATGCTCATGGGAACTCAGACTAGATGGACTTTTGGAGATGCTCATCAAAAAGTCAAGATGCTCACGAAAATGCACCACTAGATGATCCACCACAACTATTGAAAAGTCAAGATGCTCGCGGAACGTGTGCATGGTGACCTTTTTAAATTTTTTCACATGTTTCTCGTAAAACACTCAGTCTTAGATTAACTCGCATAATCTATGAATACATTTATCAAATCGCAAGATAAACGAGTCAGCACGGTAGCATAATTAATATATTGATTAAGTTTACGCACACATAGTTTATCACATACATCGACTAGGTGACTATGAACTCACATCATAACCACCACCACGTGTTGATAATGATTATATACATAATCATTGAAGGCAACTCACATGCACAAGAATCGATTATGTACTTCAAGTATATTAACGAATCCAAGGCTACTCACAAGCATAAGGAAACGATAACATTCTAACGTTCGTTATTTGAATCTTAGCTACTCATAAGCTTCGAATCAAATAACTACATGGCGTGTTTGATTCGCGGTTACTTGCAAACACATGAATTAAACACCTTGCACCGCTAAATTATATGCATCATATAATAATCGAGCATATTACACACACACACACACACATATATATATATATATATCAAGAACCTAGGCATGCATGCTGCGGTTCAAGAATCACCTTTTTGATCGTATTGTCTGGCTAGTTGAACTTCTCTTCAAGTCGAAAACTCCCCAATCCAACAACGAACACACGAACCAACGAACCACGAACCACAAGAGTCGAATCCGACTTGAGTCAATTGTCTTGGGGGCTGCATACAACCGTATGGGCAGTATCCTCAGGGGTAGCTGATGTACGGCTTCAATTGGGGGGGGGGGGGGGGGGGGAGAGAGAAGATGGATTGCATTAGGGTAATTCGTCTCCTTCATTTTTCGTGTATATTGATCAACACCTTCGTATTTCTGTAGCTTATTGTTTACCATAAAGTAGTTATGGTGTGGGAATTAACAAACGATATTCGAAATAAGAAAGAAGGCTAGGGTTGAAGGTGAAAGTATATTGTCAAGAGAAATAGAGAATATAATAGCTCTCTAGAGATGAGAGTATTAAGAATGAGCAATCTTTCAGAATGACCCTAGGTGTGTATATATAGAATTTGGTAGAGAAATCCCTTTCCCATGAGACTCATGTGGCCGGCTAATACAAGTGGGTTGGGCTAGGAGATTTGTTCTCCTAGTTTCTCTCAATTAGGAGTCCTAAGGTAAATTCCCAGATCAAGTGAAATTAGAATATTCTAGATATATTCAAAGATCTTTTCACATATGTAATATATTTTCCACTACTGAAAATTAACAAATTAATATTAATTTTCGTGCATCACTATTCACCCAACTTTGGTAAATTGCACTTTGGCCCAAATACTTTAGAAACATGTTAAAAGTGACCCGGAAAATTTCTATAGCAATCCTAACACTTTTAAACAACATGTTTTATCAGATATACTTGTCATCATCCAAATGAAATATTAGCCACATTCGTAAAATATGAAACTTTCATTATTTGCAAATTAGTCCCTGGACTTTCTAGTATACTCTAAAGTGTTCCAATGATACCGAAAACGATCATACACTCTAAAATATATACATGACACTTATATTAATAATCTAAACATAATAATATATCTCAAGTGTGATAGTTGCAACTTTTGGTATATTGCAATTTAGTCCACGTACTTTGATTAAGTCCTACTAGAACATATCTCAATATTCCTATTAATTACATTTTAGACTTCCCGAGTCTAAAAGTGAATGAATCATACATCATTCAAAGTACTACACTTCTTTCAAACATATAAACGAATATAAAACGAGGTTTGTTATTACTAGTTGTCCGATAATGATTGTGCTAAAAAGGACGATGGACCTAGCATCTCTTTGGGATTCAAACACGTACATCCTCTACCCCGGACCTAAGGATATAAGAAGATTCTCGTGTTAAACATCAACAAGACTCCACCTAAACTTGTGAGGCTGCACTCCCTAAGATGTAGAATATCTTACAAGATCAAATCATTGTAGTCCATTGATGATAGTATCAGAATACCCGAGACTATAGACAAGCTTGTTAAACTATACTCCCACTGTCCCATGTCAGTTGTCCACTTTACACTAATTCGCGATCAACAAAAATGAACTTTGACCATGAATAAATCTCAAACGGTAATAGTAAAATTTTTAATTGAATTATATAATGAAACTTTAGGTCTAAATTTTTATTATATATTTTAATTGAAGATTTTACTATTATCGTTTGAGATTTATTCATGGTCAAAGTTCATTTTAGTTTACCGCGAATATTGCAAAGTGGACAACTGGCATGGGACGGAGGGAGTATATGTATATATAAGATCCTTCATAGTTGACTCGTAACCCGAATATAGGCAAATCCGTTGACCTTATTTCGATTACCTCTTTATCCATGAATACCATTGGTTCTATACAAGGAGTCAAGTTTCCATTTAGGACCTCGACTTGTAAACCCAAACCAACTTAGCATGGGAGTCTAACTTTTATGCTCGTTTTACGAAGTAGTGAATTCAATTCTATCACGCACGTTCCGATCTACGTGAAACTAAGTGACCCAGGTAACGTAGGACTGTTTCACCCCGTAGGTGAATTCTCCCTAGAACCCAAAGTCAAATAGAGACGCGCATTAGTTCATCCATGTGAACACTAGTTAAGATCCATTGTATCTGATCATCGGTGACAATACTAATGTTGAGCCAATCACTACACCTTATTCAATGGTATTGGCTAGTGAATGTTTGCTTCTCGTCGTGTCCAGTCATGTATGATTTATCCCAAAATCATACAAGTGTAAATCATGTCCAATAACTCAGGATCACTGACTAGGATAAGTCAGCCCACCAATTTGGCCGAGAAATACACTAACGACTTTATCCTCATATCCCAATCCTAAGGATATGACATCGTCGTCGACTTGCTTATTGCACATTATCCTTAAAAGTCTAATCCACTGTATACATCCCATGTATACTAGACCAAAAGTTGCATGATGTACAATTGAATTTAAAGATATATGTCTAAGTGTCTAATCTCATATGTAAATTCAGAATAAATACAAGCAAGGAATTTGTATAATACAACTTATTTCAGCTACCGAAATACGGCTGATTACAATCGATATTTGCTCTACGGGCATAACTCTATCAACAGTTGTCACGATTCCTGGATAAACAAAGAAGAACTCAAATTCAATCGGTCAAATAATACCGTAATAAGCTCCTTGAAGATAATCCGAAGTTGACTTACAAAAGAAAATGTTCAATTTCCTCAATCAATGTGGTGGAAATTGCTTTGGTTGATGTTTTAGGTCCCAAGAATGTAAAAAGTGAAGTTATATTTCGATTAGGAACAAAAAACAGCTAAATACATATAAAAAAAACCAAGTTGGCGTTCGTCAACTTCAAGTTTGCAAACGCCAATTAGTTGCATGAACAATTGGCGTTCGCCAACAGTTTTTGGCCTTTTCAAGTCACCAAACATTCGAATTTGGAAGAGTTTCTTCACAAAATTTGTAGCTCTTGGTCTTATCTATGTGTGGGCGCTGATTTAAGGTCAATCGGAGTTCGGACGAGAAAGTTATACCCAAAATACCAGGACTGCTCCATGTTTTCACTTTTGCAGATTTTCGTTCAAACACCTCTGGAATCTCCACCCGAACTCCAAATCCACTTCCGTTTTGACCGTTGGACTTGATTTTAAACAAAGATTGCTCCTATGAATGCCTCTTCCATCCAAATTGCACCTTGGAACTTTCGTACTTCTTTTAATGCATCAAAATGCATAGTTTTGGTCCTGTTTCAACATGATTTTTCCAAACACCTACAAAATGCACAAAAGACGAGAATGTAACAAACTCTACGAAAATAAACAATAACAAGACTCAAGAACGACAAAATGACGGAAAAAAGACAAGATGAAACGGTGTAGAACCGACTCAACATAAACAATGAATTAAAAAGAGATAGTTGATTGGTAAAGTTGTAAATATAAGTGTATTATGACGGTATTAGTTAACTGGAGGTAGAAGGTGTTGATACGGACATCTGTCCAATCCGTTAAGGGATCCATAGAGCGTGTCCTAGAGCGCATCAAGGCTGAGATAGCCAATCCAGTGCTAGTCCGACCTTCAAATGGTCCGACCTAAGGGAAACCATCCCAGGTCAACTAGTATTTACAAGTCAACATACCTTCTCAGCTGGGCCCGACCAAGCTAGGTGAATGACTTCTGAACCTGACAAAAGGTCACATGGTCCTTCCAAGTACCATAAACTGTCAGTCCTAGGATGCCAAACGGACCGGACGAGGGAATCTCGGACGCCACCATCGCAATAAGACCAAACGTACATGTAACCATCGAGATACTTCCGTGGAACTCTAGGCTCGGACACCTTGAGTTACCTAAGGGCAGATCCACCAAGCAGAAGGATCTGGCCGAAGGAGTTATACGGACCCAACGTGCGGAACAGTACTCTCAGAGGGAAAGGTCCAAACTACCCTCCCAGACCCATTAATTAGTATTGGATTACTGTTCACTATTGGGCTATGGGCTAAAGGTAGCATTGGTTTCCAAATCTGAAGCATACACTTGGCACCATCTTGTGAGTCACTTCATAAGATATGTTAACTATAAATATAGCACAAGGTCCAAGACCTTAAGGTAAGCAAAAATCCCTAAGTTTGATTGATATCATAACCTTCCTCATAACTATTACATTGAGAGCTACCAAATCTCTCTTGAGTAAAGTCTCTTACCGGATTGACATACGCAATCCGGGTAACCCTTTCTAACCCCCCCCCCCCCCACCTAGTCCTTTCAGGTACTCCAGCTTGGACAGGTACCGCTTCGGAGTTCAAGTGGGAGGCAGGTCCTAGACTAGGTTACTTGTAATAGTTTAGTTAGTTAGTGTTCGAGGTTTCACCCCTCAACATTTTGGCGCCGTCTGTGGGAAACTTTACAAAAAGTTTCGCAACTGAGTTAGGCTGATGGCAAGAACAAGACGGACAACACAGACTAGTGCTGCAGGCGTAGGGACTCCACCACCACGTCCACGCGGACGTCCGCCCACCCGGGGATGAAGGGCCACTGTGGCTGAAAGGAACGTCGGAAGGGGATATCCGAGCAACGGTCGCACAGCCAGCCCATCCTCAGATGAAGGAATAGACGTTCCCCTCAGGGGGGTCCGAAATGTTCCTGAGAACGTTGCACCTGCGGACCATGGAGAGGGGACCATACGAGTTTCTCCGGCATAAGCTCAAGGCCCCATTACAGGTCAACAGTTTACTATGCATGATGGTTGTGCAGTCCGGACTAGTGACCTCGGATTAAGTGAGACTCCGTTCGATAGATTGCTCACGATAATCCAAGGTTGTCTAGGGTCTAACAATGCCCATCCTCAGCAAGCCACTCCGCCAGTGGCTACTCCGGCTCAAGCAGAGCCTGCCCTATCAAGAAACAGGGAACGTCCGATTCAGCAGAGGTTGGGGAATCAGCTACCCCAAGAGGATCTGCGGAACCTTCTAGATCGGAGAGCATCCGCTTCCCAAATTCAGGGTGAAGGAAGTCTGAATGAAAGGAGAGACCATCAGGAGAATGATAACAGGCAGCCTAGAGCTCCGCAACAAGCACCTCCGAGAGCCAGGGATCACGTAGCGGAAACCATTCCAGCGGTCCGCCTAGATGAACTCCCCGCAGATGTAGCAGTTCATCCAAGGACGGGGGGGATAATGACTGCGGAAGAAATCTATGCTCAACAAAAAGATTTTGAGGCCCAAATTCTAAATCTCGGACGCCTGGTAAAGGATCATGAGCAGATAGCTACTAGTGCACCAAACCCTTTGTGCGATGAGATAATGAGAGAAAAGGAAAGGAACAGGAACTCGGATCAAGTGATTCCAAACTTGGAATACTATTACGGGGATACCTGTCCCGTTGGTCACCTGACAAGGTACAACAGTAAGATGGATTCCAAAGGGATGAGTGACAATATGAAAGCTCTCACGTTCGCATCTACTCTCTTTGGAACGGCCATGGATTGGTAAACTGCTTTACCAAACAAGTCGATAAGGTCGTATGCGGACCTCTCCTCCAAGTTTCTGGGACGATTTGGAAAGTCAAAAAGAAGAAAGCGTACCGTCGAGCACCTGGCAGAAGTTATACAGAGGGAGCAAGAGGATCTAAGGACCTTCCTAGATCGCTTTCACGCGAAAGTTCTTCGAGTTGAGCCACACAGTATTAAGGAACGGGTCCGTCACCTGTATGCTAATACTTTCAACTCAGAGCTCCGCATAAAACTCTCTAGTCAGGAAGTGAGGAGTGAAAAGCATTTGGATGACATCTGTGAAGAAGTGATGTATGGAGAGAATGAACGCGTTCCGGTGAGAGCAGGATCCAAGAAGGGAAAGGAGCCAGTAAAACAAGAGCACCGCCCTAATAAGTTTGACCCGAGGAAGGATCACAGAGATAAGGGCTTCCACAGAGAAAGGAGTCCGCCAAGGAGATACGCAGATTATACCCATCTCAATAGACCAAGATCTGACATCTTGGCAACTATCATTGAGAAGAAGCTGGATGTTCAATGTCCAAAGCCCTCTCACAACAACCGGAAGAATAAGAATACGAAGGGGTACTGCAAGTTCCACAAGTGTCGTGGTCACGGATGGACGATTGCATTCAACTGAAAACGGAGGTTGAACATTTAATAAGAGAGGGAAAACTGGAAGAGCACATCTATGCAGAGAGCTACAGAGTCGCCACCTCGTCCTCTATCCTTGCCACCTCCTCCACCCAACCATCCATCTCGCACGGACCGACACCCATACAGGTACGATGATGACGTTGAAATGGAGTACCCTCCATATAGCGGAGTGATCAACACCATCGCAGGCGGACCAACTGGGGGCGATAGTAGGAACGCGAGAAGAGCAGACTCGTAATCTCCTAACAATGAGATCGTATCTTTGCTCCAGCAATTCGAGGGACAAATGCTATATACTTTTATGATAGTGAAATCCCTCCTCCTACGGCAGGAGGCGAAGATATAGATGATCCGGATGTTCCGCTGGTGGTTTCTTTAACCATCGCAACTTATCGGGTAAACAAGATCCTGGTAGACATTGGGAGTTCCTCGAACATCATCTCCAAATCGGCAATAGATCAGATGAATCTGGGAGGAATCCGATATGAGAGAGTCAACACCTCCATACTAGGGTTCGGAGGAGGTACTGTCCGTCCTCTAGGAAGTGTCATGCTTCACGTTTCACTTGGGACACATCCCGCAAGAGTGACACAACAAGTCCGTTTTGTATTGGTGGACCGAACTTTCGACTACAATGCTATCTTTGGTCGTCTGGGACTCAATCAATTCTGAGCTATACCTTCCACTCTCCATAATAGGATGAAATTACCGACCCTGTGCGGAGTTGGAGAGGAGGTAGGGAACATCCGAGAAGCTTGGGAGTGCTATATTATGTCCACAAGGAGAGAATATGAGCCTGTGTTGGCAGTCACCGTGACCCCTGATCCGCCAGTTGTTCTTCCATCGAAGAAAGAGAATCCACACATTGGAGTAGGGAGCCAGAAGGACAAGTTTCCTAAAACTGCACGGATCGAGCCTTATGAAACTCTCAAGGAAGTTGAGCTCGTCGTTGGAAGCCCGGATAAGAAGACTAGAATCAGAACAGAGATGAATGTTGAAGTAGAAATGAAGCTTATTGCTTGTCTCCGAGATAACGTTGATGTATTTGCTTGGAGTACTGTAGACCTAAAGGGGATAGATCCGAGGATTACTGTTCACCGTCTGAACATGGATCCCTCGATCAAGTACATCCGTCAAAAGAGAAAAGATTTTGGTCCGATAAAGGATACAATTATATATGTCGAAGTTGATTGACTCCTGAAGGCAGGGCACATCGAGGAAATCCGTTATTCCGATTGGGTTTGCAACATGGTTCTGGTAGAAAAATCGCCAGGTAAATGGCGGACGTGCAATGATTTCACCAGGCTAAACAAGTTCTGCCCGAAGGATCCGTACCCTTTGCCACGGATAGATCAATTGGTTGACTCCACGTCCAGATGTGCATTACTGAGTTTCATGGATGCATACCAAGGCTTTTACCAAATTCGGATGGCCAAGGAGGACATCAAGAAAACAGCTTTCTTCGCTGCAGGGGGAGTGTACTGCTTTAAGGTGATGCCCTTCGGATTGAAAAATGCGGGAGCCACTTACCAACGACTGGTGAATTAGATGTTCAAGGAAGAGATTGACAAAACCATGGAAGTGTATGTGGACAACATGCTCGTTAAGAGAAAAATTGAAGAACAACATGTGGATCACTTGAACAAGTGCTTTGCTATCCTTAGGAAGTACGGGATGAAGCTGAATCCGAAAAAGTGCACCTTCGGAGTGAAGGGCGGAAAGTTTTTGGGATACATGGTCACAGAGAGAGGGATAAGAGCAAACCCTAAGAAGATCAAGGCAATCCTAGATCTGCCTCATCCGAAGAACCTCAATGAGGTACAACAGCTTATTGGACGTCTTATGTCCTTAAGTTGCTTTATTTCGCGATCCGCAGAGAAGAACCTTCCGTTCTTCAAAATCCTCCGGAAAGGAGAGAGCTTTGAGTGGACCGCGGAATGTTCTGAGGCTTTTGAAAATTTGAAAAAGTACCTCCATTCCCTTCCGCTGCTCTCCAAACCCGTGGAAGGAGAGCCACTCTACCTCTACCTAGCAATAACGGAAGAGGCAATGAGTTCCGTATTAGTACGGATTCAAGCCAACGATCACTTGCCAATCTACTATCTTAGCAAAGCCCTTGCTGGGGCCGAGACAAGATATGTGAAGATTGAGAAATTTGCATATGCTTTGGTTTACACCGCAAGGCGGTTAAAGACATATTTCAAGTCTCATAAAGTTGTGGTACTAACTACAGAACCTTTGAAACAGGTCCTGGGAAAGCCCGACCAATCCGGACGACTCTCTAAATGGGCAATTGTGCTGAGCGAATACGACATTAGCTACCAGGCTCCGACAGCCAAGAAAGCTCAAGTTGTTGCTGACTTCCTAGCGGAGTACCCTGAAGCGGATTCAGAGAAAGTCTCGGACAAACAAGCATTTAAATGCTTAATCGCCAAGCAGATCATCCGAAAGCCAGTTCCGCCAACGATCAACCTGGAAAACCTCGAGGATGCTCAGTTCATTAATCAGTCTCGACTGCATCATGGGAGGAAACTCGGTTTAACCAAATGTTCCTACTTGATGATATCACAGGGGAATCCGGTACTACCAACTCTGGCCCGGATATTAAAAAGAAAGGGGAACACAAGTTGGAATCTCAGGAGCTTACAGAAGACCTCCAAGCCAGAGAACATCCCTCTGATGTTTGGACATTGGAAGTGGATGGTTCCTCCACTGGAAGAGTAGGAAGAATTGGAATCTATCTTAAAAGCCCTGATGGCGCGGAACTCGACTACGCGATATCCTTGGAATTCAAAGTTACCAATAATGAGGCTGAGTATGAAGCATTGTTGGTCGGGCTACGTCTGGCCAAGTCCCTGCAGGTCCGGAAACTCAAGGCTTACACGGACTCACAGTTAGTTGAAGCCCAGTTCTCCGGTACTTTTTCAACACAAGGTCCTTCGATGATCAAGTACCTTGAGCTACTCAAGCAGGAAGTCAGCCTCTTTGATGAGTTTACCCTGGAGAAGTTTGACAGGGCCTGGAACGAAAGAGCGGACGCTCTGGCAAAGTATGCATCCGCAACAGCTGCCCTAGACACGCGGAGTGTAATCCTACTCTGTATTACTGACTCATCCGTCATGAGTCCTACTCCCAGTGTTGTGATAACTGAAACAGGAAGAAACTGGACGACTAACATCTTTAGTTATCTCAAAGACGGATCATTACCAGCTGATCCGAAGGAGTCAAGGAGGGTGCAGTGCCGAGCCAATAGATACTTTATACTTTGAGAAGATTTGTACAAGAGATCTTTTGCTGGGACTCATTTAAGATGTTTAGGCCTACAAGAGGCAGAGACTGTACTGGAAGAAATTCACAGCGGAAGCTGCGGAAGCCATTCCGGAGGACGAACTCTAGCTCAGAAGATCATCCGACAGGGCTACTACTGGCCTACCATTGATAAGGATTCCGCTAGCTTCGCCAGGAAATGTCCTGATTGTCAATATTATACGAATATTCCCCATCGTCCGACACACCCTATGATTCTGCCAGTCATAGCGTGTCCATTTGATCAATGGGGCATCGATATTGTCGGACCATTCCCAATGGGTACTCAACAGAAGAAGTTCATAATTGTGGCCGTGGAATATTTCACCAAATGGGTAGAAGCTGAAGCTGTGGCGACTATCACGGAAAGCCGAGTGCGAACCTTCATTTGGAAAAACATCATTTGTCGCTTTGGCCTACCCAGAGTTCTTATCTCGGACAATGGTGCTCAATTTTAGGGCAACAGACTCAAGGAATGGTTGGCATCTTTCAAGATTGAACAACGCTTCACATTTGTCGGATACCCACAAGCCAATGGACAAGCTGAGTCCACAAACAAGACAATTGTTAAGATCCTGGAAAAACGGCTGAGAACTTCTCAAGAAAGTTGGGAGGATGATCTATATGGCGTACTGTGGGCTCATCGCACCACTGCGCGGACCGCGACTAGAGAAACTCCATTTGCCCTGGTTTATGGCTCGGAGGCAGTCATACCAGCGGAAATTGCCGTCGAGACTGTGAGGGTCCAAGAGTTCAATGATTCCGTCAATCATGAAGCTCGGATATTCGAACTGGACATGCTGGAACAGAAAAGAACTGAAGCCTTAGCTAATATCCATAGGTACCAAGCAACTGCAGCCCGGACCTACAACAGGCATGTTCAAGCGAAGGACTTACAGGTCGGAGACCTAGTGCTCCACCGAGCTGATATCTTGAGCAATATTGGGAAGCTTAAGCCTAAATGGGAAGGACCTTACAAGATTGTCGGTGCGAGAGTGAACGGAAGCTACGAATTGGAGGACGAGTACGGACACCCACTAAAGCGTACATGGAATGCCAGGAACCTTCAAAAGTTTTATGCATAGGGGTGGTTACGCGGACCCCTGCCGATCATTTGGATATTTTGCGCTTAAACTGTCTATTACACGGAACTCCGCCAGTTCTGTTTTTGTTAACCCTTTTGCCATTGGTCATGCAGCCCACAAGTTGTAATTGCATTTTTGTCAAATCAATACAACTTCTATCTTTCAATTCGTGAATCTGAGATTTAACGTTCAAATGATAAGAAAAATCAAGCAATGAGTTTTATTCATACATGAAACAAAGTATACATAACATTGTCTTTACAGTCTACAATCTCCGATCTTTATCTGGATCTACAGCTACAATATGTAAATTATAGGGAAAGTCTCTGGAGATATGTCATCTTCTGTCGAGATTATTCCTCCGACAGGAAAGTACTCTACTTAGTAGTCACTTCCGGAGACACCAAGGATCTGATGTGCCTGTACAATACGGAAAGATTCAGTGAGTTGGAATCCTACAATATCACCATACCTTTGATTCCCTCTACGGATCTCGTGCTCGATGTGCACGGACACATTAAAAAAGTGAATTATGGTCACTTGGAATCTCATGCCCATGAGCAGATCGGACGGACACATCTACTATGTCTGACATCAAACCTCCTATCTCCAGCCTGTTTGGTCGTATCCGAGCACGGATCTGACGCATCGATCGTATGGCGACCCACCCGCCAGCAGCTCCCCGGAAGGGAAAAGCTCTTACCGGGTGGATCGCACATACGACCGATAAGGTCATCCGTTAGTCTACCCCCGGATCTGAACGTTTTTCACGATCTGTATTTTCTACCAACTGATCTCGAGCAATCATCCCCTCCAGACCCACGCCACTCTCAAACTCAAGACAAGCACCGATTTGAGAGTGGACAGGAGTCTCGAGGGGGAGACTAGTCAAGAAATCATCTTCTTATGGCCACTACCAGGCTCAAACTATGGAGACCTATCCTAGTTTGAGAAGAAAGTGGAAATTTTAAGTGAGGATGAAATTGGAGTCGGATTTAGATAATCAGTGCAAAGGAGAGCTTGGGTATTTATAGACGGGACGAACCAATAAGCGTCCGACACGTAGGAACCTTGACGTCGACAATGGGCTTGGGCCATCCGTAGGGCCGAACAGTGTTGGGTCGACTGAGCTTACCCTGTCTGATCTAGACAAGCCCATTAACCACGTCCGCGTTTGTATTTGCTAGTCATCTTACAGGGACATTTGCATGAATATGATCCGACAAAGTAAGGATATGAATAAGGTGATGATTTCATCTAATAAGCACAGTCTGAATTTCATTGAAAAACCATCCGAGCATACAGAAAACGGAGAGTACAATTTTTCCAAGGTCCGAAGACCATACATACGTCAACGGGGCATACACCGGCTTGTTCCTTCAGTGGATTCCGAGGTTGAGCCTTGAGATTTCGGGCCCCCACCTTGAACCCGACGAGCTTGCTGCCACATTCGGATCATCCTACGGATCATCTTCAGAGTCCGCTCTCTCTCTTCTTCGGCTCGTCTCCTGGCAACCACCGGACACAGAGGGGGGGCGCCTTCTGGATCGAGAACAATTGGGTCATCCGCCGTGCCTTTACTAGAGTAATTCGGAGGGTGCATGTTCCCGCAAGCTGATTTACCGATCAAAGAATCGTACCTGGGATCGTCTGGTTCTCCAAAGTCTAAGTTCTCCAAGTCGGGTAGCACCGCGCTTGCATTAAGGTGAAGTTGTCTAGCTCGGACTGATTTCTCTCGAGTAGATTCCGACATCCTGAAGAAATCTGACTTCTTCGAAGAATTAAATTTCTAAAAAAAAGGAGAGATTGAAGAAGGGTAAATCAGTGAGAAGGGAAGAATTACCATGTCCTTATTTATAGTAGCGACGAATCTTTACGATCGCGCCACATGTCCATCATCCGACGGCTCAGAAGATGAAGGGACGCAGTAATAATGACAATTTCACTGCTTCAACTTCCTCCTTCTAGAAGATTACGCATCCCTACAAAGTAATCTGGTATAATAAAGACGAACGGTCCGAGGATCAGAAAGACAATTGTTTGATTATCTTGCAATCAGACGTCATTCAGCGCGATCCGTGTTTGTAAGAGACGTATTTATGATAACTTAGCGTATGAACAACGGAACGCAGGAAATAAAGAGGAAAGCAAGTAATGATTCAAAGCATGAAAAGCATGGTTCCAAAGACAGTTACTACTAATAAAGGAGAGTAAATATTGTACATGGCAACAATCCGTGCCATCAAAAGATCACAATTCTAAATGTTACAAACTTCTCACGGGGCATACCCCGGACTCCTCACTGGGGGGCAGGGTGGCTCGGACCGACTTCTTCGGCTGTAGGCGGATTGGTGGAAGACGGGTTGGCAGTGACACGAGCTGCGAGGGATTCAGCAATTCCGAACAGGTTGAAATTTGCGTCATGGTCAACGACCCGAGCAGGCATGAAGTACCAGTTCTTTAGGAACGCCCTGTAGTTATCAAAAGGCACGAAACATACCTTTCGAAGGGCCTCGGGACACACTTCGGGAGAAAGGGTCCGCCGTTCCTGATGTTGATCTCACCTTCCTCGGTGACCAGCTCCGCAAATTCACACGCGGCCAACCGTTCATCCGGCACATTGTCCACTCGGACCTCCACTCCATTAGCATCCACGGAAGGAATCAATCCTTCCGCCTTCCAGTCGAAGTTCTGTGGAAGTAATCCCTTGGACTGCAACTGGCCAATGGCGGATGAAAACCCATCGAAGCGGGAAGCATCGGATTTGTCCGCCATGAAAACTTGAAGGAATCCGACTTCATAAAGTCTCGGGCAGCCTCAAGGCGAGCAAATTGGAGGTCCTCGAGGAGCAGATCCTTCGAGTCCAGGAAGGCCTTCATCGACTTGCTGATAAAATCCTCCTGCCAGTCCAAGTTCGATTTTATCTCCTGCCAGCTAGTCTTCAACTTATTGATAAACGTATCCTGTTCTTTTAGTTGAGCCTCCGCCTGCTTCACCTTCTCTGCCTCATCCGTAGATGCGGCCATGGCCTTATGCAGCTCCTCTTCGATGGTGGCCCGCTCACTAGCCTTCCACTGCATAGCCTTGACGAAGCATCCGAGCTACAGGCAGTCTGTATGGACACAAGTTATATTTCTATCATACTGAGAACTTGGCAAAAAAAAAAAAAAAGAACATGAACGAGTTACTTACCCTCTGGTATAGCTCATGGAGCTCTCCAACCCGATCGACCTCGGGGAGTCCGCGAGCCCGTTCATATTCCTTATCGAGAGCAGCTTGGTCGGATGGCAGGATAGCGGACAGCTGCTGCCTCTTAGCTGCAAGAGAGGCATCGAGGCTACTCCCCTCTTCCTTCCCGAGGTGATTCGCATCAACACATCCCGCTAGGGTGCGGATGCAGCAGAAGCTGGTGGCTTGGGGGCAGTGGTGCTGCAAGTCGCAGGGCCCTTGCCCTTGTCGGGCACCACCAAGACTGGCGGATCCTCACCCGCCTTCTCCCGCCTCTCTTCCTCCGCCGCAAACACCGCCGTATTTTTTGGGTCCGCCATAGGAAGACCCGCGGACGTATTGATGATCTTGGCCCTTTGGCCAGTAGCAAGCTCAAGGGCTTGTTGCTCCCTCTGCAGTCTCTTCTTCTCACGGAGTGTCGACATGATATAATCGAACCAGTGAGCTATATAACAAAATAAACGTATCAGCCACGGATACATAAAGGGGAGAATAACAGGAATCTCGGAAATGAAAATTCATGGCAAGGCATTCAAGAGAAAGGAAAGCATAAATCCTAAGTTAAGGATCCTTACTGAAGTCGCTCTTTCCCCCAACTTCCACGACATCAGTCAGTCCGCACAAGTAGGGCAGCGGCTGACAAATCAATCCGTGGAAACGGATACGTAGGTGGATTGTTCTTCTTATGAATCTCCGCCACCCACGGAGCCACATTCTTCGGAAGAGGGCACCAGTCCGGGATACTCTCTCTTAAGAACTTTTTTGGCAGCCCACAATGCTCTCGCCTCCTTGTGGACATCCCGGGCTTCAAAGCCATCCGCACAAAAATGTATTTATCCCACCACTTCGACCCTAGAGAAGAAATGGAGTCGAAAATGAAGTTGTAGGGTTTCCTATTTACAAAGGTATAAAATAGGGGATTCCCCGGACTAAAAGCAACGTGGAAGAGCTGCCTAAAGTTCTCAAAATTCACATGCTACCCCTTCTTTTTACAAAAAACAGCAAAACAAATCAGGTTACCCAAAGACTTTGGGATAACCTGGCTCGGACCGATCCCAATATGGTTTAGGATATGCTTCAGCTCGGGCGCGATTGGTATCTTCCACCCACAAGCGAAGGCCACTTCGTACACACACATGTATCCATCGGGCGGATTGTAAAAGGCATGCCCGGGCTCTGGAACCATGATTTCAACGGACTCCGGGATCTCCCACTTCCGCCTCCACTCAGGAATGTCCTCAGGCTTTACTTTGGACGGACAAGTGGGGAGTAGCCCGTCTACATTCAACTCTCCGTATTCATCCGCTATCACAACGGCGGACGCAAGACGAGGGAATTTGATTTGCGCCGCCTTGGCCCCACGACCCTCAATCAGCGGAAGAGTGGATTGAACGGGTACCCCAGGATGCAACGCAATTCGACGACCACCACGTCTTCGTGGGCGGGTAGCTTGAGTAGCTTCTTCCTCTTCCTCCTCCTCATCATCCTCTTCTTCTTCACCATCTTCCTCCTCCTCTTCTTCACCGTCGGGTCTCCCGGATGTGCTTGGGTTAGTCGGACCTTTCTCCACTACAACTCGATCCTCTACACCAGCCTCAAACATCTCTACATCATCCGCCTCCAGACCACTCTCGCCTCCCTACTCGGCCCGAGGTTCATTTGGACTAACGGACTCCTCAACACCACCTATGGTCCGCATCTGGACTAGCGACCTAGTCCTAGCACCATCTCCCTTGCCCGCTGCTATGTTGGACTGAGTCTCTGCTGTATCACGGACTATTTGTCCAGCGCCAGAGTCCCTGGAAGACACGAGATCCACGACCAGATAGTCTCCTACGGACGTGGTTAAGTCCACGGACTCAGTCCCCAAGTTTACTCCACCATCGTAACCTTGAGCCTCGTGTTGGTTCTGACTATCGCTCCTGGACATCCTAGGACAGAAGAAAACGGATTAGAAACGATGATTGTGATTGTCCGAGAGTTCATTTAGATATCTTATTAAGTCAAGCGATCTGAGGAAGTTCTACTTTACCAGATTTTCTGCATGAAGTACAGTCTCATAACTATGGGCACTAAACTTGGCACACAAGGACGTGCCATTGGCGCTATTATCTACCCTACCCAGCACGTTAACAGGGATAACTTACGAAAGACTGTGTGCCAATCGGCACCAACACATCACCAAACAGGCATGCACTATCGAATTTTAGTTACATTGGACATGATATACAGGGCGAGCGAACGAGTTACCAGTGAAGGAAGTTAATACAATATAGCACATTGGAAGAGTATTCCAACTAAGTATACTACTGGAATCTACCACTAGCAGCATTTACAACCATGGAATCAACAGGAAGGTAATCGACCAAGGGAAAGGCATACAAGCATGAAGCAAACGTATCATAACAAAGAAAAACTTCAGAAAGAATCGAGGTATACTTGATAAAGTTGACTTGGTAAATTTGGACGGACGACGAAGCCTTGCTAGCTCTCCGAGAGTGCAGATCTTAGGTGGAAAGTGCAAGATTTTGCGAGTTTTAGTTGCTCGGATTGTTCTTTGATTGCCCGGATTGCTTGAGAATCGCTCTGAGTATTCGAGGTGGCTAAAGTGTGAAAGCGACAGGATAGGTAACTATTTATAAGGGACAATTGGGGAAGTCGAAACGTCGCATCACCTGGATTCTAATCCCAACCGTTGATCTTTTTAATCCAAAGGCTGTGCCGGTTCGCAAAAGGCGCAATGACAGTACTCCCCAATTAATTCTCCTCGGAAACGTCACATCACTTGAGTTTCTATCCCCACCGTTGATCTCCTCAAATCCAACGGCCAGACGGCCTTTCGGGATCCTTTCCAGTGGGCCGGATAGATGACATATTGGGCCTTTTAAACCACTGTTCATCATCCCAAGTGAACCATTCCACGTGTTTGGCCCAACGGATGGCTTCTTTTACACTCTTCCACAGAGGGCTTCTTCAGATCCTAACCGTACTCGGATCTATATATCTCGGATACAAATACCTTTTCCATCTACAGTCCGAGCTATTACATAACTCGGACTGTAGAAGGAAAAGGGGGGTGGGGAGATATATTGAATTCCTAAGAACGCGGACGACGGATCCCACAAAAAAGGATTTTTTCCTTTTTAGTTAACGATCCGGACACGCTCCACAACACACTTGTTCTTTTCATAGTTACCAACTATCTTCTACTAAGATACTTCGAAACTAGGGGGACATATGTTGATACGGACATCTGTCCAATCCGTTAAGGGCGCCATAGAGCGTGTCCTAGAGCGCATCAAGGCTGAGATAGCCAATCCAGTGCTAGTCCGACCTCCAAACAGGTCAACTAGTATTTACAAGTCAACATACCTTCTCAGCTGGGCCCGACCAAGCTAGGTGAATGACTTCTGAACCTGACAAAAGGTCACATGGTCCTTCCAAGTACCACAAACTGTCAGTCCTAGGATGCCAAACGGACCGGACAAGGGAATCTCGAACGCCACCATTGCAATAAGACCAAACGTACATAACAGAACCACTGAGATACTTCCGTGGAACTCTAGGCTCGGACACCTTGAGTTACCTAAGGGCAGATCCACCAAGCAGAAGGATCTGGCCGAAGGAGTTACACGGACCCAACGTGCGGAACAATACTCTCAGAGGGAAAGGTCCAAACTACCCTCCCAGGCCCATTAATTAGTATTGGATTACTGTTCACTATAGGGCTATGGGCTAAAGGTAGCATTGGTGTCCAAATCTGAAGCATACACTTGGCACCATCTTGTGAGTCACTTCATAAGATATGTTAACTATAAATATAGCATAAGGTCCAAGACCTTAAGGTAAGCAACAATCCCTAAGTCTGATTGATATCATAACCTTCCTCATAACTATTACATTGAGAGCTACCAACTCTCTCTTGAGTAAAGTCTCTTACCGGATTGACATATGCAATAAGACCAAACGTACATAACAGAACCACTGAGATACTTCCGTGGAACTCTAGGCTCGGACACCTTGAGTTACCTAAGGGCAGATCCACCAAGCAGAAGGATCTGGCCGAAGGAGTTACACGGACCCAACGTGCGGAACAGTACTCTCAGAGGGAAAGGTCCAAACTACCCTCCCAGGCCCATTAATTAGTATTGGATTACTGTTCACTATTGGGCTATGGGCTAAAGGTAGCATTGGTGTCCAAATCTGAAGCATACACTTTGCACCATCTTGTGAGTCACTTCATAAGATATGTTAACTATAAATATAGCACAAGGTCCAAGACCTTAAGGTAAGCAACAATCCCTTAGTCTGATTGATATCATAACCTTCCTCATAACTATTATATTGAGAGCTACCAACTCTCTCTTGAGTAAAGTCTCTTACCGGATTGACATACGCAATCCGGGTAACCCTTTCTAACCACCACCCCCCCCCCCCCCACCTAGTCCTTTCAGGTACTCTAGCTCGGACAGGTGCCGCTTCGGAGTTCAAGTGGGAGGCAGGTCCTAGACTAGTTTACTTGTAATAGTTTAGTTAGTTAGTGTTCGAGGTTTCACCCCTCAACAGAAGGTAATAGTTTTGAGAAAGAGAAGCTTTGTGCATGACAACTGGAATGGAAAAATGGAAAACTTTAACAGGGACAGATGAAGTATTAAAATTTGCAAAAATGCTAAAACATGTGAAATTTGATGTTTAATGTTATTGAAGGAATTTTTGAGACATACATGGGATCAGAGTAGAATTCGCAGCAAGATACGATTGCAATATGAATATGCATCTTAAGTTCATCTATTTTGAAGAAGTTTATTGATAATTTGGAATAAGTTATTGTTGAAGTAAGTTGGGCTCTTCTACAATCAGACAGGCTTCGCCCTGCCTGATAACATACAATTGATTATACACCATCAGATTTTTGATTTGACGGTCAATATCAAATTGACTTTTCAAAAGTTTGGTTGGATTATAGGTATTCAATTGAAGTTTTTCGAAACACAAAGGACTATGTTTTGAGAATTTGATAACATCCAAGGACTCATGATACAAATTCGTAATTTGAGAAAATTACAAAAATGTAATTCTCAAATCACATTTTAAATCACGTTCTAGCCCTTGGAAAATTGCATTACCGGTCCTTGATGTTACCCTAATTCCCAAAATACAATACTTTGAGTTTCTAAGAACCTCAATTCAGTCCATGTAACTTGAATAGATTTTCCAAAAACGATTTTACCATTCCTTCCTAGATTCAAACAAACTCATTCCTGAATGAACAACGCCCATTCTCCTACCGTCCGTCTAACGTACGAGACAGGAATCATTTTAACAAATTAGGCATTTGAAGAGCCTTGTAAAGCTCTATGGCCGCCTCAACTTCAAGATTTTCTCGATCTTGCATGTACCTTCACATCGGGATGATTGAGCGATTACGACCATCGAATGTTTAAGATTCCGGCACGTCGGTGTCGTATCAGCGTACGTGAGGTGGTGGTCCCCGACCAAGCTGGTTAATCATTTTATTTGATTTGTTTAGTTGATGTTTTACTTTTTTTAAATAAAAGAAATAAAGCTTTAAAGATAAATTAAAGTATTTCTAAACATAGTATTAACAATTTGCAGGTTATGGCAATGGAGAACAATACCAAATGTCACTTGTCGACACCCTTACTTATTACAATAGTCAGTGCGACATATTGACTAACGATAGAAAACCTTTTCAAACATATGCTTAGGAAACAGAACTAAAAGAAGAAAAGAATAAACAAGTGAATGGGCGATCACTCTATGACGAGGTAAAATTTTTTCCAATATAGTAATGTCTGTGTCAGTGACCCCAACTTACACAACTCGGTTAGGCAGTTTTTGTCCCATGAATATTTAAATTAAAAAATACAAATACCAAAATATCCAAATTTACTCTCTAAAATTTAACAAAGTAGAAATAATATTATTTAGAAGTACCAAATTTTCTAATTTTAGTATATATAGCTTTGATGGAAATAAACGTGTCAATTTGTAATTGACTGCCTGTTGTCAGGCCTGACCGTAGAAAAGCCCAATAGTTGATTCTAAGCATGGAGCAACTTTTTTTCCAATAAAAATCAACCAACTAAATTAATTTTGGGGTAATTACACATATAAATCAACTAAAAACAACTATGACAAATATGGATGGCTCGCTAAAACAGTTACAAATAAGTCCATTCTAATTTTCTGAGCCCTAAATCCACCCTGACTGGACAAAACTACCCCTCGCACATTCAAATGGCAGTTTCGCGTCTTTTCATATTCCATAAACTTCCAATCATTTCTCCATCGTTCCGAAATTCACTTCTTCTCCCATATGCTTTCAATTCGCTCTTTCCGATCAATTTTTCAGTCCGAAAATGGCAGGAAACAAGAAATCGACTAGATCCTCTGTCAAAAACGAAGAAACCAAGCCGAAAAATGAGAAAAGTACGAAACTACTACATTTTTTTGTCAAATTTTGGTTAGTTTCATATGCATGTATGTTTTGGCAAGTTTCAGATCCACTAGTAGGCTAGTTTCATCTCGATTTTGACTAATTTCATGGGCAATGTGTGCTGTCTTCATGGGCATGTATGTTTTGGCTAGTTTCATATCCACTAGTAGGCTAGATTCATCTCGATTTTAACTAGTTTCATGGGCAATGTGTGCTGTCTTCATGGGCATGTATGGTTTGGCTAGTTTCAGATCCACTATTAGGCTAGTTTCATCTCGATTTTGACTAGTTTCATGGGCAATGTGTGCTGTTTTCATGGGCACGTATGTTTTGGCTAGTTTCAGATCCACTATTAGGCTAGTTTCATCTCGATTTTAACTAGTTTCATGGGCAATGTCTGCTGTCTTCATGGGCATGTATGTTTTGGCTAGTTTCAGATCCACTAGTAGGCTAGTTTCATCTCGATTTTGACTAGTTTCATGGGCAATGTGTGCTGTTTTCATGGGCATGTATGTGTTGGCTAGTTTCATACATATTAGTAAGTTAGTCTCTGCTCAATTTTGACTGTTTGTGTTGATTCCAGGAAAACAAAAGGTGACTGAGACCACGTTCAATCGTGATGATCTAAAACTTCAATGTACATGGAATATCAAACACAACGATGAATATAAATTCGATGTATGTTGTCAATACCGGGCAAAAATAGTGAAGCACTATGTCCACCTGGGAAAACGTTATGCACTGAGCTAGAAAGAAATAGATGATGAAGCAGAAAAGGCAAGAGAAGAAGAAAAATATATAGAAGACATGAAAAAGAGAGATGCTGCCAAGAAGAAGAAATTAGAAGTTAAAACATAAACAATGGTGTTCTATAATATCTATATGTATATAAGACCCTATGTATATTTTAGCTAGTATCAGGAATGAAAAACATATTGTATAATCTGTTTTATGCTAGTTCCAGGTGACTTTATTCTAGTTTCAAGATCTTTTGTATTAGTTTCATATTCACAAAAGCTAGTTTCAGAACAACAAAAACCTGGTTTCATGGTCACAAAAGCTAGTTTCAGAACCACTAAACCTAGTTTCAAAACCACAAAACCTAGTTTCATGTTCACAAAAGTTAGTTTCAGAACCACAAAACCTAGTTTCATGTCCACAAAAGCTAGTTTCAGAACCACTAAAGTTAGTTTCAAGTTCCCTAAACCCTAATTAATTAAGCGATTATCGGGCCTCTCATAATTCTAAAATCCTAGGGGAAAATGGTGAACCCAAAAATCCACAGAATTTGAATACTCCCTCCGGGAGCTACGGTCTTAATTAGAGTTTAGGGTTTAGGACGGGTGCAGGGCGGTAAAAACCCTAATTAAGCGATTGTCGGGCCTCTCATAATTCTAAAACCCTAGGGGAAAATGGTGAACCCAAAAATCCACTGAATTTGAATACTTCCTCCGGGAGCTACTGTCTTAATTAGGGTTTAGGGTTTAGGACGGATTCAGGGCGGTAAAAACCCTAATTAAGAGATTGTCGGGCCTCTCATAATTCTAAAACCCTAGGGGAAAATGGTGAACCCAAAAATAAACTGAAACTCATAATTCTAAAACCCTAAGGAAAATAGTGAACCCAAAAATCCACTGAATTTGAATACTCCCTCCGGGAGCTACAGTCTTAATTAGGGTTTAGGACGGGTCCAGGGGCTACCGCCCCGGACCCATCCTAAACCCTAAACCCTAATTAAGCGATTGTCGGGCCTACAATGCTAGTTTCAAGGTCAATTTTAACTAGTTTCAGCAAAATAAAGTACTCGTTTCAGGTTCATTAAAAGTTAGTTTCAGCTTAAACAAGTTAGTTTCATGATCTTTAAAGCTAGTTTCAGGAACTCAGAAGTTAGTTTCATATCCATTAATGATAGTATCAGGTTCAATAAAGATATTTTAACGTTCATTAAGCTAGTTTCAGAGTTTAACTAGTTTCAATAAAAATATTTTCACTTGAAACCCGGCGTGAAACCAATGTACCAATACCACCAACACGTTCAATCCTACCCACAACACCAGAACTAGTTTCAGATCCACCAACCCTAGTTTCACAATGCTTTGAACCACTGCCCTCACCCACATACATTTTCCTACCACGACGAACGGAAAGAGGATCAACATCCAAACAATCATCAGCAATCCCAACAACAATATCCATATCAACATATTTCAAACCATAAAGTTTACACAACCCAATCATATTGTTCAAATCATCATCAGTAAAAACCAAATACCTTTTCTTCTCAACAACATAAAAAAAACCTAGTGGAATCCAAATCCTTCAATTGAAATTTTGAAATTGCAATTTCCAATAAATCAGAGAAACGAAAACCAGATTCAATACCAAAAGCATGGCTGAGGCCGTTAAACGTTAACGAAACCATGAAATCCATGTTTCTGGTACGAAGATGAAGATGAAATCAAAAGAAGAAAAACGAAGGAGAAAGAAAGCGAGATGTTGGTTGGTAGGGGGTTAGTGAATATGTCCGTACGTACGTACGAACTTGGCATGGAGTTTAAGAAAGTAGCGAAGGGTAGTTTCGGAATGGCCAAAGTGAAATTAGGGCTAAAAAATTAGACTGGCCCATATTTGTAATAGTTTTATTGAGCAGGCCTAAAATGTAAGTCCAACCTGTAAAGTGACCTCTTTATGTACTTTTCTAATTAATTTTTCCAAATACTAAAATTTAAGACTTTACAACTTTTAGGTTGTATTTTAAATAATATATATCAAACACTATGGACTTTGTATAAAATCTATTTAATTAACTTTTAGCAAAAGCAAGTAAAAAATCACCATGGTCATTCTGTAACCGTGTGGCCTTAATCTCAAGTCTCAACTTCACTTTATGCATTTTCATTATTTTGATAGGAAGTCCAGAATTCACCTTAAAATGTGATATTTAGTCGGTCGATTTGACATTAATTGGGCCTTAGCAACCTCAAGTTCGAGCGTTTTGCACCAGGTGCCTCAATACACAAACCGCAAATGATATGTGACCTCGTCAGCAACAACATCCATCATTCACAATATTCATCCAACTTCCAATTGAAGACTTGCACATAAACCCAGGCTAGATGATTTCCCTTCCCCAAATAATTCATTCAGTGCAGGTTTGACAAGGAATGATACATGATGATGCATGTTAAAACTTACATAAACTCCAGTTTCACCTTCACATTGAAAGAAATGAACAAAAAACGAACATACCTTTCATTTCCAAGAAGGCAAGAAAACAGAACTTAGGTGAACAGGAGACTTCTCAAAGAGCCAAGTAAGAGATAGACCATTTCAAGGTCAAATTACTGAATTAGTTAGAGAAAATTTTATTTTACACTAAAAACTTTTTGCCGACTTTGAAGTAACACCATCAACTTTTATTTTTTAGAGGTTACACTAAACACTTTATAAAAACTTTGAATTTACATAAAAGTTGGATGGACATTAGCCTAGCACTTCAACTTGTTAAAATGCGTCATTTTTTTTGTCTTCTTGGATGTTTCCTATTGTTCAATGAGACAATTTCTTATAAACATCATTGAAATCAAGCAATACATGAGTAAGGATTAAAAAATAAGGCATGAAAACAAATACACATGCAAGTATAAATCCCAAAGTAGACTTCAATCTCATTATTGTCCTCCATGTATAATGCTATTGAAGAAATTAATAATAAAAACACAGAACAATGAGAGGAGAATATAATGCCATCAACCAAGAGTAAAATAGAGCAAATTTACATACAACCTTTGTGTAAAGTCAAATGTTTTATAAAGGTTTTAGTGTAACTTCTAAAATACAAAAGTTAATGGTGTAACATCAAATACGATGAAAAGGTTATAGTGCAAAATAAAATTTCCCTAATTATATAGGCTACTATTGAAGATTCACCAGGTCAAACATCCACGTTTAAACCTCTTGAATCTAATTTAACCAGGGTGAAGCATCAATACACATGAACTAGTACTGCAGACACCCAAGAAGCAGTGAAAGTTTAGATAAAAATCACAGGCACAACAAAACGAGTACCTGTTCATGGTGTATTGGAGTATGAAGCAAAATATATTGATCTCATCCGCCAGAGAAATTTATTGGAATATACACCCATTCTATTCAGTCAAGTATCAGACCCTAGCGCAAGCTTATACAAAGCAGAATTTTACTCGTTCTCACGTAAAATTCAGGGAGAAATGACGATAGTAATAAGAATACAGCTAGTATATATTGAACAACAGGAACATAATAAATAACCAGCATAACCACCAGCGGAATGAATATATATCATGTTTCAGAGAACAGATCAAGAATCTTGTGGAGTCTCAAACCTTGTTGGGGTATCAATTCCAGCCATGCAGCAAAGCCCAGATATCAGTATCACAAGCAAAACAATTCCCTGAAAGATTTGAAATATTCTCAGAAAATCAGCGATGGAGACCAAACCACGGTACAAAGTAAGACAACGAAACAAAATATTGGGAGTAAGCAAATTGAAATAGCCAAGGTTTGACTGCAAACTTGCAGTCAAGATCCAAATGTATCCAAAGGTAATATATTGAAGTAGAACATGTTGATCTAACTCACCACAAAAATTCCCTCCAGAAGAGATGACTTAATTTGGCAGACTCCATCACAGGCTGTTGAGTTAAGTGATCCATTTCCCACAGTACCTTCAGCAAGAAAACGTTCCAGCCCCCTTTGTGACGGGTATTTAATATGTCTAGTAGGATCTGAGATGTAGAGAAAAGAGTATTTTGCACCCAACTCCTCTACGAAGTTGAGTAGTTGAGAAAGAATGCCTCCTGCAAATATATTTAAGTTACCAAGTCAAACTCCAAGGTTTAGAGAAAGGATATAAAGTTTATGTAACAAAAGAAGTACTCCACCGTCCAAAAGATATATGCAGTCACGGCTATGACACATGGACTACAAAATGCTACAAAAATATGTAATTTCATTTTACATCAAACTTCCTAATATACCATCAATTCTTATATGGAGTACTAACTTAAAACTTCATATATATACTCGCATTAGTTGAGACGTGTCAAATCAAGTAGGGGCATTTAGGAGTAAAGTAGTTAATGTGCCTTGACAATCCAAACAATCTTATAATATTGGACAAACAAAGATGGAAACCGAGCTCATCCGAAGGAAGGAATATTTCTAGTAAAAATAGAAGGAATTTTCCAAATCCTTTGTAGCATAATTTTCATCAGCATACCCTCAGAATGTGGTTGATCAGAGCCTTGCATTGAGCTCAGACCCCCATGGCAAACCACAATAAGATTTGTATGACCGATTGAATCTGCTTCCATCCTTGAGTTCATGTAGTTCTACAAAAACCAAGCTAATATACATCATTTAAAATTCAGATATACCGTATTAACCAGCTCAATGAAACATACAGCATAGATGGTAGTAAATAAGTATTACATGAACTGACTGATAATCTTGTAGTTTAATGAAATTTCCAGTGTCTACTAAACAGGACCCCATAATAGCCATATTATTAATCACCGGAGAATCCTGACAGCTATTGGCAAACTCCGAAATCAAAGAACTCTCAATGGTCTCCTTATCCTCTTCAGCGGCTACATAGGGAAAGGCCAAAGAGAAGCTGGAGTTTGAAAGAGAGTCCTGCCAGCGGAAAATACACTTTGATTAAGATATATTAAATGTAAATATTCTAGTGAATGACTGGAGACCGCAATCAAAGGTCAAAGAACCCATACAAGTACAAAGACAACTCAACCTTAAGCAAGCCTACAAGAGCTGGATCTGCCTTTGTTGGTCTGGAAATGTCCACCGACTGTAGCTGTTCGCATAAAGACATAATTCAATCACCAGAATAAATAAGGATGTTGAATGTCGAAGAATTAACAAAAACAAAATCACTGTTCTAAATCAACTTGCCGCTTTCTACATGTTGCACATAGTAGTTTGAGTGATACAACATTTAGTAGAATAAACCCCATGCAACTCACAACATGATTTCTGGAAGTTCATAAAACAACTACATCGTCCCTACAAATAGAATGCTAAGTGTGGGAAAACAAAACTTCCAGGTTTTTCAATCATGATCCTCAAAGAAATGGAGTTTAACAGCATGAAAGTCAATGATCTCATTCGGCACCCCTTTCAGTTATGCAAGCAGTACTACAATAATTTACTTTCACACTGTAATTTCAGAAGCCGAATCATATTCCTTGTGTTGAAGTATGTGTTCTGGAGACGATAGTTACAATTTTTTGGGAAGGAGCAGCATAAAATAGTTCATTTCTGGATACTGTAACATGCGTAGTTGCGTACCTCATTCCCGATGAAAAGAAAAGCGAAATTCTGAGATTGCTGAGCTTTCCCATCTGAGCACTGAATACAGGAACCCAAGACAATATCATTTTAGTTGAAAGCACCATTGATATCAGATAATCAAGTTATAATATGTTTACTATTCATTTTTATATGTGCCAACAATATTATTTGACTGTTATCATGCTACATTTTATTGAACTGACTTGCATAATACCAGGTAATTTGACCATCCTCCTTCCGTCAACACAGACATGGCTAACTCTCTTGGAGATAGAGTTCTGTAGTCAATCATTTCTTTCATCCTGCCACACAAGTATGAATGAAAAATAAATTATAAAATTTGTCCGTGAGTACAGATGTAGAGAACCCAAAGACAAGTAATCACCTATATAATACAGAGAGTTACTGTTGGAGCTACCTGTGATGCATTTACTTAATCATACTTGAAACAAATTTGGCTTATAGATCAAATGTGAAGAAACTAAAGGACAATATCATATAAATGGTACAAAAGAGAGGCCTGCAAGCGTAAAATTACTTGCTAAAGAGGGATGGAATTGTACATAAAGTCCTTGCATAATAACAAGTGAAAAGATTCTAAAGCAGTTCATCATAGCCATCGAACTTTATTATTAAAAGATAACCTTCACTCGGTTTGGCAGAAGACCAATCAGTTTTAACAGGATATGCTCCATGCCTATATAATTCATGGATTTAATGACAAGACTTTCAGACATTAGGACAGGAATAACGGACATCTAGACCTAAGTTTATATCTCGGGTATCTACAATTTTGGACAGCAGTTGTGAACTCTGAATTAAATTGAGACACGGGAACTGTTCTTCATATTATAGAGAGTTATTATACTCCTTAAACAATGGAACTTATCCGCACCAAATATCACTTCCCCACAGGCTTATAAACTCATGCTACTCAAGATAATACACACTCAGATCATCAACCTAAATAACCTTGAAGATAATGGAAAACTGGAAAAGCAACAAACAAACTCGTGATTGAAACTCAAACCACATTATGAATACCCGGGACCTACATTGAGAAGGACACTAGATATATTTAGCTAACTCAAGGTGGCACTAGAAAAAATGGAAGATGTCCAGAAGCATCCATATTATCTTAAAGATCCGCCAGACACAAACAGACCAGACCCCTGTTAATTCAGCTTGGAGTTTGACATAAATATAAAAGATACTGATCACTTAAAATTGTGCAGCCCCTGCCACATACCAAATGTTGTAGGCAGGAAGCATGACTGACTGATTCGGTGTGTAAAACATAACAGAGATTCTAATGGATTCAGCTTGGTATTCGTAAAAAAAATTAAGTACCTAAATTATGCAGCCCCTGCCAGAATACATGTGGTGTTAGGCAGGAGGCATTTCCGGTTCTGCATGAAAAGGGTAACAGACATCCTAGCAAAATTAGTATATGAAATTATTTTCTACATATACATCCCTGGAAAAATGTCACAAGGTGGATGAAGTATTACTTCAAGCCAGTCTAATTTGCCTAACAAACCAAGTCTGCAAAATTCAGAGTACGGTGCAATTCTAAAGGGCATAGACTCTATGATATAAGCCCAAACACACTGGGTAGGCTCAATACAAGCATTGGATTAAAGTTGACAGTTCCTGCCCTAAAATTGTGTAAACAAGATTCTTATGCTTGCAGGATTTATATTTTTCAAAAGTTGACCAGCTGCACTGTAATTCTCCTCAAAACAATTTTCCATCCATGATCATCATCAACTTATATGGGGTTAACATTGAATTGTACAGCTACAGTTCACCTCATATGGTCTTTGAATTTATTTTCACTTATTCTTCAGAAAGAAAAAGTGAGGAAAGCAAAAGAAAATATATTTTGGTTCTAATAGAATATGAACTCTATCTATCACAGAACCTAGTAGCATATGGCTATTCTGTCACCACGAGAACTTTTTTTGTTGTTACTCCCTCCGTCCTGCTAAAAAATGTAACTATTCCTTTATGGACGTCCCACTAATTTATGTCACTTCCTAAAATAGTAGAAAAGTGAACTCCACTAACCCCACTATCTTATACTTTTTTCATTCTTTGTCATTTCTCTCTCTTATCTTTCATACTTTCTCCATTCTTTATTATTTATCTCTCTACCGACAAACAATAAACTATTGGCCGTCTTAAAAACAACGCCGAAAAGTTTGTGGCATATATAAGCGGGACGGAGGGAGTACAATACTGTAATAGACAAACACAAAGACCTAACATTCCTCCGGAAGGAATCATCACTTCAGAATAAGCTTCATTAGACGTAGAAGTAATAGCATGCTAAAACAAAGCATCCTAGATACTTTTCTCACCTACTAACTTGCTACCTCTTATCCAAGGAAAAAGAACATCAATATCCTTCGTATACTTGTCTGGAGTGAGTAGAGCCTCTTCGATTGACTAATGAAACCTTTCTTAAAGGACAACACTAGTGCTTCAGCCTATTAACTAGAAATACAGATTGCATGAGCTAGGGTTTACTATATGATGTAATTGTAACTTGTAAGCATTATTGTCGGTACACCTGAGTAATAATAACATACAAGCAATGTGGAAGTGAACAATTACCCATGGTGGTGAGGCGACCACATGAAGGCGGGCGAGGTGAACTGTGAAGCAAGCACCAGCGATAACTGAGCCGCGAAAACTAGCAGAACCGCCATTGCAGATCCCATTCTGAGAAGAGATGTCATCTCCCCTTACTTGGAAGCAGATTACAATAAAAAAGTTTCGAATCTAATCAACGACCTGTACAGACAGAAATCAGAAGATTAGGTTTGGGAATTTTAGAAACAATGCACAGTTCAGAGCTAGCTAATCAATAATCAATAATCAATGGAGCACGAGATCAATCGGAAAGAGATTGATCGGTTTTGAGGAAGATGTGAAAGCTGAAGGTCGATTCTCACCTGTAGAGGAGAATGGAATCCAAGTCCAAGATGAAGAAGTCAAGTACTGCAGTTCAATTTTGCACCAAATTTTTGCCCGACCTGTGTGATGGTATGGATCGGTGGAGGAGAGAGGTCTCTGGATATCAGAGATCTGGTTTTGATATGTTTACTACTTCGGGCCAGGCATATTTTTAGGATTTAGGCTCTATTCTATTGATGTGAAAAATTATTAATTTCACTTCAGATTGATTCGATTTAATTTATCTTAATTTTTTTTATACTGAATTTTAGTTCGTTTCATTCCGATTCGATTATATTACATTGAGCCTTAGTCTGTGTTTATACATTACACTGAATTTCGGGCCAATTTTATATTTCGGGCCCATATGTAACTAATATTACAAATTTGTACTAGGATATATTAAGCTGGATTAATTGATACACAGTAAAACTAATATGCATTTAGTACAGTCTACTAAATTTCGGGCCAACACATGTTTATATGTCGGGCTCATATATAACTAGTATTATAAATCTAAACTTTAGAGCATATATTCCGCATTAAGGGTTTGTATGAATTTTAACATCTGCTAAACATGTTTTAATATTGGTATATATAATATTAATACAGATTTATATATATACTCACTAAGATTGGAGTCCTCAATTCGCGGGTCTTTGGTTGCGGGTTTCGATCTGAATCTAAAAGCGGGTTAACGGAGTAATATAAATACCCTATTTTCCTTTTTTTTCTTTCATTTCCTTCTTTCGTCCTTTCTATCTCTCTTCCATTCTCTCTCTCTCTTCCGATCTCTCTCCTGCAATTTATCCGCCGCCCGGCCAACAATCTTAAATCGATTGCATATTTGAGTAGTCCATGACCCCGATCTACCTTCTATGGGTTTTGGTTTCTCATTTTGTCGAATTTTGAAAATGTTGGCCGGAATTCGAAGCATTTATAGTTGTCTTCTCCAGCGAATCTCCGACTACTCAACACACATAAGTCATTACTTTCGTTTCCGCGATTTTCAGGTTTCTTCTATCGGTTCTTCAGGTTTTTCGTTTGGTTTTGGTGATTTTTAGTGACTTCGCGTAACTGTATATTTCATGTGTAATTGTTGATGTTTTAACTTGAATTGGGGATGTTTTACTTGTAATTGTTGATGTTTGCGTATTTTCCCTATTTTCATGTAGTTTTTCTTTGAGTTTGCTTCATTTGTTGGTAGATCTTCATTGTAGTGTTCGATTTTGTTTAGGTTTTCAAGTAAATGTTGTATATTTAGTTGTAAATAGACGATGTTATGGTTTCATTGCTTTATGGTTAGACTTTCTGTAGTTTTTTTTTTTTTCTAAATTGCATATGTTTATGTGTGAATTGTGCACGTTTATGTGTGAATTGTTGATGTTTAATTATATAAACGAAATACTTGTTCCAGATCTTTGATTTTCTAGTGCTTATTAGTTAAGTTTGCATATGTTCATACTTTAATTGCTGACGTTTAATGGTAAATTGGTTATGTTTTTTGTTTCAGATTTTGAAATTCTTATTGTTTAGTTTATTTGTAAATTGTTTATGTTTACCTGTTAATTGTTGATATTTGTGGTTTCATTTTTTTATATAGTTTTTATTTGTAAAACTTGATGTATGCATGAATAGTCTATGTTTATATTGCAATTATTGATGTTTAGGGGTAAATATGTGATATTTTAATATATGTCTTGTATTTAGCTAGACTTTAGTTATACTCTTTACGCTGAATGTGTGATCTCGGTAACATAGTGAGGATCTAGGTGAGTATAGCTAGGATAGGTGAAACTATTCCATTTGTTTAGCTTTTGCAGTTTAGGTTTCCGACTTGTGGAAATTTAAACCTAGTTTTGAAATCCTCTTTTATTGATAGTGGATATTTCGCCTAAGGCACGACTACTAAAAGTTATTCTGGTCTTTAGCTTTACATTCCGATGTATTCTGATTGTTTGTCAAGTTCCAGTTACAATACTATTAGGTTAACATTGATCCTAAAAGTGTTGTAATATTTAGCAGAAACTTCTTCAACGATACTGTTGTTTCATTATTGGTCTCAATAGTGTCGTGATAAGTCTAGAAGTACAAAATTCTGATCCTTTAATTCTTTCAGAATTGAGACGTTCATCAAAACACTCGCAAAGATTCAATATTACTATTATTACTTTTTTGGGGTTTTCTACTGCCAGATAAAGTTGTACTTAATCTAATACTCCCTCCGTCTCGGTTTCAATTACCCGCGGGGGCGGACACAAGTTTTAAGAAAAAAATCTATTAAATAAATATGGGAAAATTGTGAATAAAGTATGAGATATAGTGAATAAAGTAGGAGAGATAGTTTCAATTAAAGGGCCAATGATACCTGGCTCATTTGGTTAGGCTGAGGTGCCATGACCCCAGAGGTCATGGGTTCGATTCCCGTCGGAAGCGGGTTTGTGTTCTAGTGTATGCTAGCTTTAATAGATTTAGTGATGAGCAATTAGCATGTAATGATTGATATACGAATGATAGATTGACTGATGAGTGATTACCATGTAATGATTGATATACGAATGATAGATATGGGTATATTTGATGTGACAAGATTGTAATAGTGGTATTCTCAAAAAAAAAAAAAAAAAGTTTCAATTAAAGGAATGAGTAATTGAACTTGGGACGGACCAAAAAGGAATACATGTAAATGAAACTGGGACGAAGGGAGTATAAGATATTGTTGTATATTAAATCTCCACCATTCAAATCAGTATGATTAAATCTTCTTTATCTTTACTATTCTAAAAGAGAACTAACCAAAGGTAGTTGTTACACCAATCAATTTAATTTTGACCAATTGAATTAATTTTGACTCCAAATTTCACCTATCAAAATAAAGCAAAAAAGGAAAAGAAAAAAAATTTATAAGGAAGTTGCACATCATCTCCTACTACTCCCACCTATTATAATTACCAAAATTTATATTTTTATTAATAACTCATATAACATACTATATTATGATTGAATTTCTAATTAACTAAGTGTAAGTTTAAATATTTATTATATTAATATTTATGTCATGTATATTTAATTTTAATATGAGACACTCATTTATTTGGCACGTGAATTTTCACTTACTAGTGAGTAAAAAAGCCTCTATGTACAAAATCCCTGCATAATATAAATGTATCCCCATTTAGTAAAACAGTTACAGTGTGTAATGAATGCAAGTCTAACTTAATCATCGACTGAATTTCCACATAAAACAATTACAACTTACACTAGTTTTCTTACACATTGCAAAACCATTCGAAAAAATCGAAAACAACATCTAGAAATCGAATCTTCAGCCCATAAATTGAAGGAAAAGCCTTGGGCTCCAAGAGATTTGAGTGACCCTTGTCAGATCAAACGAAGCTGAAGATGCACCATTTGTCATTTTCAACACAGATTCTCTCTTGAGACAAAACTCACAAAAATTCAAATCAACAACGATCCACATTCTATCTATCTGAGCAAGTGTAAACATTGGCAAAAAAATAAAGCACATACCCATGAGAAAACTGAACAAGATGTAGGATTTGCAGTAGGTAATCAGCGGTTGAGGAAGTAGAGAAGAGAAACAACAAGAGGGCCGAGAAGAGTCAATAGTTGGACTATCTCTCCTTATGACTTTATTGCCACATTACGGTGCTACGGGTTGATCAGCCTCTGCGATAAAACTTCTTAAAAGTCTAGGCCAGACTGATAATGAGTCTTTCGAACCTTAGTTTGAGTGTATAAGGATTCACAAAAGGGCAAGAGGGAAAGACCAAGCAGTCTTGTGATATGTATTCTTGTGAAGAACTTCTTCATTTATTTAGAATTATTTGGTGATCTTTCCCAAGAGTTATATCTTTCCACTATAGGTGTTAACTCTTCATTTAATAGACACAAGTTGAAAGGGACACAATTATTCAACTCAAGGGAAGTTTTTATTCATGAAAAGACAAGGAAAAATTCGAAATTCTTAGAAAATCGCGACTATTCAGACGCTAACAAGGCTCACCGCGGTCACCCCCCTCCCCACCGCGGTCGGTTGAGAAAACACAAAGGTTCATGTCACGCCCCAAAATCAAAACTTTGGCGCGACCGGCCGTTTATCGTGAGATGGACTCACGCCAAGACGAAACCTTACTTTAATACTCAAATACATAAAAATATCTCATAGTGGTACAACAGAGCGTCTATAAATCTCATTTAAAACAATAATTACGTATCCTCAATACATAACCATACAGGTGGTACAAAACATCACTAATCTATAAACCTCGGAGTACGCAACCACTACTAAAAATTCTTTACAAATCGACCATCTGTCTACCGTCTCCACTCCAAAGTATCTTCGTACAATCACTTACTATATATCTGAAAGGGATGGGTAAGGTGAGCCTCATTGACACTTCTACCATTAAACCATTAAAACAATACATATACTATAACAATAAAATATGAGCAAAAGTGTCAAATAAACCCCCAATCCATAGATCGTTACCAATCACGGCACAATATCTTCATGATACGATCACCACTTTACATATCGATCACCACCACCTTAGAATTGCCAAGTCCATGAAATACAACAACAATTGTCACAACCAAATACCAAAATTTCAATGTCCAGAAGCTTTTGAGGACGTCAAATCCATATATAGTCCATAACCCTCAAGCTTTAATACTAGTAATTAATTGGTACTAATAACAAAGACTTCATTACCTTAGATTAATTTGGTCCAACATATTGTAGCAGAAACAATCTGCATGAACGCCCACTAAATCTCAATCCTTATAGTCCCGTTCTGATCGTAATCTGGCAATAAGTCACAAGCATTGCCTGTTGATCTTTTGGCTCTTCAAGGGCTCGAGTCTGTATATATATAACCTAAACACTTGTCCATATAGTAATCACTTTCTCAACTGCACAGACCAGTCCAATCTCAGTATACTAATTTGGACTTTTACTCCAGTCCAAGCCCAATTCAATAAAATTACCTAGTCCATCTCAGATTATCGATCTATAAAATAGTGAATAATAAAACCCGTGCAACAACTCGAGTCCAAATAATTTCTCGTCTCCAAATTAAATTCATATAGACGGTCCAATAAAATTTTGGGATATTACAGTTCAACTCAACCTGACCACAGTGAGCTCACTTTGCATGGGAGCTGATGTGACCATGAAATGTGCGGTTTTACCTACTTTTAGACTCTTGTTTTTTGCCCGGGATTCAATATTTACATCATATAATGGCCAATTACCAACTTCTTGGGTATTTTGTAGGGCATGATCGCGTTTTCGAGAAATTGCACGATTTTCAGTGCCAAAACGTCATATTTATGTGAAATCGAGGAAATAAGGAAATACGTTGTTTTGTCCATACATGGAGTTTGAGGAGTCCAATGGAGGCACATCACCTACCGATGTGAAGATCTTGAAGAATGCTAAAACATTGTAGAAAACCACTTTTCGAGGAAACGAGGTTACAAAGCACGAAATCAAGCCGCAAGAAGAAATCAGCTGCACAAGGGGAGAAGCAAGCCACTGAAGCCTGTTTTGAGGTTCTTCGGGTCGAAGCCCGCCATTCTACCTTCCTTATTCATCCTAGGCGGCTGGAGGACGAATTCTACAGTATAAATAAGTGTCTTGGGGTCTCATAATCATTCACAACGTTCAAACACAACTCTCTTTAGAGAGGACCAGTCCTTGGTGTAAGTGAAACCTTAGAACCAGCGAAACTCTGGCCGTCAAGAACGAAGACATCAAGACTAAGTTTTCTTTACTTTGTTTTTCAATTCTTCCCGTGTTTTGTTTATTGCAAACATGAGTAGCTAAATACTTTCGTAAAGGCGAACCACTAGAACTCTGCCTGCTAATTCTTTATGTACCGTGATACATTAATGAATTGATTATTAGATATAAGTCGTTTCGTACAATCCCTATTCGTCTGGCTCTCTTTATTTATATTTTGAGGTACTTAGGCTTCCTTTGGGCAGGAAGAGGCGGTTGAGATATTGGGGTTTACTTATTTATCTTGTCTGGAAACGTGGCGTTGTGTGATGTTGAGTGGAGCAACAATGTCATTGGCATAGTAGGGCTGTTAGGATTCGACTGCGCCTTATATCCATATAGCAGGTATCCTTGCTGCTGATAGGGGCGAATACGTTGCATGTTTTCAAGTAGTTGGGGGTAGTATGGTTAGAGGGAAAGTTGGGGATCCTTTACTTTCTTTTAATATTGTTTACAAAATTCGATTTTCTTACGATCTTTTTGCATGCTTACGAATTCAAATCGCAATCAAAATCTTTCTGTTCACATTTAAAATCTTTATGTTTACTGTTTACGCATCGAAATGCGTGTCTTAATTGCTTGATCCCATGCTGAGTGCCGAGGAGAACGGCATCCCGAGTCAACTTTTTGCTATTATGTGGATTTGTAGGCTTCTGACTAATTATAAATTTAAATATTTGTATGTATTTGGAATTACAGGAATACAACGATTACAAATTCTTAAGTGCACGTCACAATTTTGGCGCCCCTGCCGGGGACACTTGACCGCTCAAGCAAGTTTCGACCATATAAGTTGAATCCTTTCTTCTGCTTTTTACATTTTGCACTGCTTTTTAATACGTACAACAAGAAATCAAAAATATTGAAAAAAACCTGTGGAAGTCGATTTCATCACTTATTAGTACATATCATATCGTCTTAGTCCGGACCACATGGGTAGGACTCCCAGAAGTCCAGTCTTGATCATTACATGGGAGGTAGGACTTATTTACACATATCACATAGTATCATCTTGTAAAAACTCCTCGAGTTGGGCAATGATTTTATGTCCGATGGACATGTTAATGCATGCCAAGTAATTTATTACAGTATATATATAAGTGGACAACTATTGGAGTTGTGCAATTGAGTGCTTAATTTAAGTTAAATTGAACTCATTTGTAATAAGTATGTGAATTAGACTTTAGTTACAAAAAATAATCTGTTTAATTCAATTAAATTACAAGCCATAATGCAATCCTAACAAAATCAATTCATGATTAAAAAAAAATTCAATATGTTTTCTCCAATTAAATTTCAAGCCATAATTCAACCCCAACCAAATCGATTCATTGTCAAAAAACAAGGATAACCAATCTTTCTTCTCCATCATCTCCAATCGAATTAAAACAGATCAATTCGCACTAAGCTAAACCTTAATTCAACTCGAAAAAAAGGGCAATCTATTATCATAAACAACCACATTACTTACATTGATATATTTCATTAATTATTTGCAAGTAGATGCCACAATAACACGTGTAGCGTGTTCTCTTGTTCTAGTAACTACAAAAACAAATACAATTACATTAATATAAGTTTTTAACTCTCCGTTTGTCTCGTCAAAGCGTTTGTAGCCGAGTGACAAGCTGAGACACCCTGTACCCCAGAGGTCATGAGTTCGATCCCCGAACTCCGTTTGTCTTCAACCTACGAACCTTTCTTCTTCATAGTTCCATTGTTATGCATATAGTAATCATCATTACAGACCTTCCTGTCAGAATCTAAAAACAATTTCAAGGCTTTAAGAGGTCAAATTTTCAATTAATTATGTTGTAGGATTAGTAACATGAATTAGATAATTTAGTATGTTGATGACTTAATTTCTCCTTCGATTCTGTAAGAAGAAACATATTAAGCCCCCTCTGATTCTTCTTAGCTCGTTCTCACCGATCAGTCAACTTTTAGTTGCGATAAGTAGATGGTGGTTCGCGTTGGGATCGTTCCGCTATGATCCTTGTGAAGATGAAGACGAAGAAGACTCGGATGAAAGATGATGAAGAAATACGGTTAGAGAAAAACTGATAATTCAATTGTATTTGTGGTTTAAGATTTAATCATACTAATTTGAATGGTTGAGATTTAATGTACAATAATATATGATATTAGACCAAGTACAACTTTATCTGAAAGTAGAAAACCACTACTTTTTTATATATCAATAATGATAATTGTAAGGGCGAATTACATCTGACACCCCTCTTAGATTTCATTATTACATCTGAATCCCTGTTAGACAAAGAATAACATCTAAATCCATATCGATATAAATCAATTACATCTAGGTCCACGAATTTGACTTTTCGCGAATTAAAATCTGGAAAAGACATTTTTACCCCAATTCAAATATCAGATTTTAGGAATGGCCAAACAACCCATTTACAACTCAAGTCCTTGAACAAAATTAAATTCTCCCTTAAGTTTCTAAATAATTTTAAATAGCCCCAATAATTTCATAACTAACATAAATAGTCCATAAAATAATTTTTTTTCCCGAATACACCATCGTCCCGATCACCTCATGGCCGGAACTCCGCGTGGGATCTGAGCTTAGCCATGGAAGCTTCAGAATGTAGCTTCCATGGCGGAAGTCAGAGGTGTGTGAGGTGGTGGTGGTTGGGGAAGATGGTAGGGAAGAATGAGGTGGTGGAGTAGTGGGGAAGAAGAAGGGTTACTGTAGCTAAGGCCTTGTTTGTTTTTGCCACAAGTTACTGTAGCAAATAAGTTGGTCAACGGATTTTCAGCTTTTTGGACCTGGATGTAATTGTTAAACTAACAGGGATCTAGATGAGCGAGAGGTGTCTAACAGGGGTACCATATGTAATTGATTCTAATTGTAAATATTTTTTTATATTAATAATGAAGGAGTAAATTTGTCAATTAACTAGCTAATACGATAACTCTTGAATTGTCGAATACAATAGGAGTAGTCGTACTCATAATCAATGGTTAATATTATATCTCAACGGTAGTACGACTCCTATCTCACTTTAACATGTAGTACGACTACTATCTAGTCTTAGAAACCCCAACTAAGTTACGTTTATGCATAGAAAAATAAATTTGCATGTTACTACAATATTATAGTGAAACATTATTATAAGTATTGTTTTGAGATTTTTACTTTAATTCCGAATAAAAATTGTTGCATGTCCATCAATTATGTATAATTAGATTGCATCATAAAAAATGGAGTCAACTCCACAAAACAAGGAGAGCCAATTCATTACATGTACGGGAATTATGCATCTCCATTCAAACCATAAGAAAACAAGTATAAGTACCCCTCCAACCCTTCAAACTTAAATGCACTCCACCCCCCTACGAAATCAGGAAAAAAGAAAAACAATAAAACTTCTTTTTCCAATTTTCGTATTTTCGTAAATAAATATGGCATTTGTCAGAACCCACGTCATCCTTGCCTTGTTCGTCATACTTTCCCTCTCCATCGCCGACTCAACGACCGCCACCTACATCCCATCATTCCTTAAGAAGTTCATGGTGAGTGCCAATTGCCTATGCACCCAAGAGCCAAACCGTGGCCCCAGCCCCTGCCCCCAGCAAGAAGAAGCATCATCGCACCCCCACCAGGAAGTTGATTGGGTCATGGTGGTAAAGGTGATTGTGATGATGACAGATGACTCCATACGGAATGTCTCTATATTAATTGTATCTTTTTTTTCAAATATACATATATAAAATTAAATATACATTGAAATGGAAGATTACAAATTGATTATATCCTTTAACTTCATTGCTAATTAATTAAATAATTATTATCTTCACTTATTACTTCGATGAGTACTGCATTTAATTTATTATTTGCTTTTATTATTGACGATACATGTTTTAAAGATGTTTGAAGTGTAGTCTGTGTACGGCCTCCCATTCATAAATCATAACAAAATTGCTCGCGTACGTGTTTCCAGAGATCAACATAATTGAGTAAAAATACTATACTATAAATATAAATATTGATACGAAAACACTAGCGGACTAACATGAAAAATTATAAGTAGGGCCGGGGTCGAAATAAAAGATCAACAATCTATATAATACATTAAGTAAAAAAGATTTTGAGCCTTTTTTTTTTTTTTTTTTTTGGAACGAGAATATATTATCAAACTCCAAAACAAATACAAAGCAGGAGGCGATCAAGTGATCCATCCATAGAGTATACTTGACAACTTAGACTACTAAGACAACATAAGACTCCCAACATAGGGTCGAAGCCACGGCACTAACCAAGTTCTATAAATAACTACATCTATAATATGCTGTGAAATAGAAATATGACTATCATCATGCCCAAAGCATTTATTGTTTCTGTGTTTTCAGATTTCATAGACCGTTTCTATAAACGCAACTTTCAAGACTTGGCTTCGCCAATTTTTTCCTCTGATGCGGGGCAGAATCCATTGTACTTCGCTAGTCCAAACACGCGGAGAGTGTGTAATATTCAGCCATTGCAGCATCTCATTCCAGATCGCTTTCGTCACTCGACAATCGAATAAGAGATGTTCCAGTGTCTCCGTGCTAGGGCAGAATCCACATGTAGCATTATCCACCATGCCAAATCGGAGTAGTCGGTCCTTCGTAGCTAGTCTACCATGACACGCCAACCAAGTGATAAACCGTGCTCGGGGTCTAGCAATTGTACCAAACATGAGGCCTTTCGATACCTTCGAATTCCCACTCTGTACATCTTCCCCGTCTTGAATTTTGGTGCAGCCAACAGCAAATCCCAAATTCCATTCTGGTTTACCAGTCCTCTACTTTTTAAAATCCCCTTCATAATCCATGAACAATTTGCAGGGACCTGGTGTGTGAGAATCCTATCCTGAGGTATATAATAAGCATGGACCCACTTTACCCATAGATTGTCCTGTTTCCCGCATAAGTTCCATAGCAACTTTATCATGTAAGCCTTGCTCCACATATGTAAGTCGATTATCTGCAGACTACCTTGTTTCTTTGGAGCACAAACCTGTTCCCATGCAACCGGTGCTTTCCTGGTGATAGCATCCGTATTGGACCATAAAAATGATCGACATATAGATTCAATCGTTCTTAGAACACGCTTAGGTAGGGGAAAACACCGAAGCCAATAATTTGTTACCGCAAAGAGTACACTCTGTATAAGCTGAACTCGCCCTCCATAGCTCAAAAGCCTAGCACTCCAGTGTCGAATCCTAGCAACAATCTTATCGATTAGGGGTTGCCATTGTAGAACCGTGAGTTTCCTACTGGTAAGTGGCACCCCAAGGTAGCGGAACGGTAAAGTTCCCTCCCCAAAACCCGTGCTCTCCTTCACAGCCTGCTTTGCCGCATCCTCCATCGCTCCAAAATACAAACGGCATTTTGTCGGATTCACCGCAAGGCCGGTCGAGTCCGAGAAAGAGTTGAAACGGCTCAACAGCAGATCAACTGAAATCACATCACCCCTTGAGAAAAGCAGCAGGTCATCTGCAAAACAAAGGTTTACCAATCGCAGTCTCTCACACTTCGAATGATAATTAAAATCCGGTACTTCCTGTAAACCTTGCATCAATCTATGCAAATACTCCATGACTAGAACAAACAGCAGGGGTGATAAAGGGTCACCCTGTCGTAGTCCTCGTCGTGCCTGTAGGTACCGAGTAGGTTTACCATTGACCATATAGCGATATGATACTGTCGTAACACAAATCATGACCCATCGGATAAACTGCGGTGGGAAACTCAGCTCAAACAAGATACCTTCCAATGCAGACCATTCCACCGTATCATAAGCCTTTTGGAGGTCCATCTGTAGCATGCAGCGGGGAGTTCCGCCCTTCCTACTATATCCGCGAATCAGCTCATAGGTAAGCAGAATATGGTTATGAATTTGTTGACCAGGTACGAATGCATCTTGACTTTCTTTAACCACTGTCCTTAATACTTTACTCAGCCGATTCGTGAGCACTTTGGAAATTCTCTTATACAAAATGGTGCAACACGAGATAGGGCAAAAATCTTTTACCTGCTTTGCTTCTGCCACCTTCGGGATCAGAGTAACCAGGCTGCAGTTCACCGCCTTATGTAATATCCCATGAGTAAAGAATTCCCTCACAGCTCGAATAACCTCATTACCAATAATGCTCCATGCAGCTTTGAAAAATTTTGCATTATATCCATCGATTCCTGGTGCCTTAATATCCCCAATATCCTGCAGTGCATCTAGAATTTCTTTGTCCATAACCGGGCAGATTAATGACATAGCGTCATCTTGAAGCGAAGCCGCTGCCAAGTGCGAGAACATCCGAGCCAGCGTAGCCGATGCGCAGCTACCCCTACCAATCTGCTATAGAATCCATGCACCTCATTCTCCAGCTCCGATTGTGTCGTGATGATTTCCCCATTTGACTTTGAGAGTTGCTTGACACCCATATTACGGTTCTTTGCCTTCAAAGAGGCATGAAAATATGCATTGTTTCCATCCCAAGTCGTATCCAATCAATCTTCAATTTTTGTTGCATAAGATTTTCATCGACTGTGTTCCAATGCAATAGTGCATTAGTACACTCTTTAACCTGTTCAATCAATGAACCATTCATCCTATCAGCACTTAGAGCTTCCTGTGCAACCTCCAAATTATAGCGAGCAACTTTAATCTTCTGCTGAAGTCCAGAAAATTGTTTTTGCATTCTCCTAATCGTCGGTTGCAACCATATCGGAGCCCTCCAACTTCGAGCCACCATATCCAAGAAACCAGGTATCTCCACAACCACGTTGATGAATCGGAATTGGGGCCGTATTCTAGTTGGTGGATCCCAGATGCGAAGAACCAACATAGAATGATCAGAGATAGGCGGTGCAAGAATCTCAACTTGAATATAACCAAATGTATTAAACTAACAGCCCAAGACTCGATCAATACGAGAATAGATTGGATCCTGAGTGTGCTTGTTGTGCCAAGTAAAATGGTCACCCACACTATTAACTTCATGCAAACCCACAGTAGTCATCATGTTAGCTAGGTCACAATATTCCGATGGGTGTACCAAGGTGCCACCTATACGGTCCTGTGTTGTAAGCACATTGTTAAAATCCCCCATAAGTATCCAATTGCCTTGAATCTGTTGGCTAATGCGCTCACAATCCTTCCATAATTGGCACCTATCCTCAAGGTGATTCAGAGCGTAAATTCCAGTCAACCATAAAAGCCGGGTACCTGTCAAGTCATAAATCCCACAATGTAAATATTGTGAACTACTCTCTACAAATCGCAGCTCTACCTGTGTGGGGTCCCATAAAATCCAAATACGCCCATTGGGATGATGTACATAATTATCCATGTACTTCCACCGAGTGCCCAATTTTCCTCTAATGTTTTTGCTTTTACTTTCTTTCACTCTTGTTTCTACTATAATAGCCACTGCACACTGTATACTGTTGAGACGGGAGTTAATCTCACAGATTTTGGCTATGTTGTTGCACCCCCTCACATTCCAAGATATGATCATGGACCCGGATCATCGGCCAGAGTTGGATCATCCGAAATCCGCAATGGCTCAAATCCGTTTTGACATTCCAAACCCCTCGACGTATTATACATATGTTCTGCACTCATGGGTTCTTTTCCCAAACACCTATCCCTCGATGTGCCAGGAACAGTACGCCACTCCGCTTCTACCCTGGCCGCGCCTGGTGACGCTGCCCTTCTTCTATCCGCAAGTTGACTTTGGGCAGCCTGTTCTCGAACAATTGCATTGTTGTTGTCATCAGTCGAACTAGATGGCATTGTCTTATCCAAGTTACCTCCTTGTGCCGCAACTGCTCCAGGTCTATTATCTCGTTGGATTCTCCATTGTCGACTTCCTTTTTGCTGAACCACTTGTCGAGTTGGTGGAGGTGGTGGTCGTGTGGGGGCAAGCATGACTAACCTTTTGACATTTATTACAAAACATCGGCTTCCATTCATATTCCACTGGTTGCTTGAATTTCTTGTCTTTTAAATCCTTGATCATGACATAATCCTTGAGTTCTCTAGTAATATCAACCTCCACAAGTAATCTCGCATAAGATACTCTCAATTTTTTTGCGGTACATTCATCAGAGAACATCGGCTTGCCTATAGCGCTTCTAATCTTTCCCAGACTTTTAGGACCCCATAGGTGCAACGGCAATTGTGGTAATTTAATCCACATTGGTACGGCACGTAGCATATCATCTTTTAAAGAGAATCCCGTTACCCATTCTCGCAAAAACATAGTCATATTGTAGATCGTGTAAGGTCCCTGTTTCATTACCTCATCTCTATCAGCCAAGGATTTAAATTTCAGGATAAAGTAACCTTCCTCGTTATAGTACATCTCCGGTAAACTCACAAAGTTCCAATATTTGGTCATTTACTGCTTTACAACAGTCATAGTTAAATCACCTCCCAAGACGTACATGATGAGGGCTGTATGCCAAAAATCAATTTCCGAAACCACATCCTCGTTTTCAATTTCTACCTCGATTTCACCATCCACCATGGTAGGGGCTGTAAATTCAATTGATAGACCCCGAGCTGGTTCGCGATTATCCTTTATCACGTCAGTCCATAACATCACCAGAGCTTGGGTGTTAATAATTCTGGAATCTGGTGCCGGAGACTCACGTCTCGGTGATTCCGTGCCATTCCGCCTAACCTCAGCTTCCCTCTGTCGAAGATCCGGATCGATTGGTTACGTTGCTCGATTCGTTCAGACCTCGGGATGTTCCCTCCACCGAAACCTCCGTTCTTGCCGCAAGCATTAACCAAAATTGCTGGAGACACATCATTATCCACCGATCGATCACCCCCAAATTTGCTCAGAATTTCCGAAACCCTAACCTCTTGTTCAACCTGCTCCAATTTACGAACACCCATACCCGACGAAGGGCTGGATCTTGGAGGAGAAGGGTTGGCCACCTTTTTTCTTGGCCGGCCGCGCCCCTTTTTCATCCTGGTAGTCGCCGATCAGTCTTCTCGGCGGTTTTTGCAGGAGGACGTTTTTTTCTCTTTTTCTAGAGAGGTAAATTCGGGAGTTGTAGCTTTTCTTTTTTTTTTAATCTCAATTTTGAGCCATTTTAGAGTTTCCACATCAATTAATTAGTTGGCAATTCCCTTCTATATAATACATTAAGCAAAAAAGATTTTGAGCCATTTTAGAGTGTCCACATCAATTAATTAGTTGGCAATTTCCTATGCCCTTGTGATTGGTCTATTCTATTGCTGAGTGTTAAATCGTTTTATTCTGATTGGTCAAAATTTTTAATCATTGCTGATGTGTAATGAAATTGCCATATAAAATCGCTGTTAGAAAGAAAAACGTTTCAATACAAACTGATTCATTCTTTTGGTAAGCAGCGCTAAGTTCTGCATTTATGTTTATTTTAGTCTTAAATATGTAAATTAATTATGCCAATTAGTGAATGTAATTAGTGTTGAAAATTCAAACAAAATCACATCATTAACGTTAGTTTGATCATATGTTGTCCAATAAGAAGAAAATGTGACTAAAATTTAACCAACTATGTTTAATTTCAAAGATTTAGATAAGTGAATAAAAATAAATTTATGTATGTAAATAAATTTCTTTTTTTTTGAATATTACTATTAAAAAAATCACTATTAATCATATTACATCAATTGAACTAATATATCATTCATTAATCATTTCAATCTATCACAAATTAACATACACTAAATCACAAACCCGCTCTCGACGGGAATCGAACCCATACACAAAATGTATAGAAATAATATTTAAATATGTTCTTTCATATATTTAATCCCTCCGTTTCAGACTCAACTTCTCATAGGTACGGTCGTAACGAACACGATTTTTAAGAGTAAAATGTATAAATTTGTAAATAATCAAAGTAATTAAAAATATGTAATTTTTGAATGAATAAAGTAATCGAAAGAATGAATAGGGCATGTGAAATATTAATGAATAAAGTAGGAGATAGATTTTCCGTTATGATATGTTTAGATTGAGACGATTAAAACGTAATGAGGGAAGTTGAATTGGGACGGATGGAGTATATTTTTTGATCGAACATCGATCGTTTCCATATTATAATACATTATGGCTTGTGTACACTTAAAATTTGCATGATATATTTTGTCATCTTCCATTTTAACATGCAATTGCAAACTACATTTTCTTACTAGCAGGTACAAAAAAAAAAAAAAAAAAAAAGGGAAAGTGTGACGCATTTATCAAGTCCAGTCAACTAGCTATTGCTTCTTAGTTTCAATATAAGGAATTGAGAGCTTCAAGTTTATACTTTTTCACAACAAAGATAATGTTTTCTAAAATTCGTGTATAATTAATTTAAAAATAGATGGAGTGATATTGTCAAGAAAAACATGATCTTTTGAAACAAACACCCTTTTCGTTTATAAAATGTATATTCTTTCTATCATGAAAAGCACATTGATCTTAATTAAACACCATATATTTTCGGTAAAAATCCAAATGTATGTCCGTCCTTTTTATTTTTCAGTAGTCCGTGTCATAAAAACTTACTCTTTCATAATTGAAAGTAGTAGTGGTGGTGGAATTTAATTGATTTATTTGCAAATCATTATCAAAATTAATTTTAACAAGGTTAAAATACGAAATAATCAGTGAACTAGCAACAAATTACTAGCTGGGTTTGACGGGTTTATCATGTGATGATTTTGAGTAACCATTATGTTCACCATGATCATCCCCGTGCCAATTTTGTACATATAACATAGACAAAAAAACTAAATAAATCACATATTTCGTACATAGCTCAAGTACAGAACCTCGAAACGGATGTATCAAACAAATAGAGCAGCTAGCAAGAAAAATTACGGTACTTCTCACAAATAAAGTATAATACTTTTACATATTTACTCTCAAGTATAATATATATAAGATTAAAAACATGGATAACACCACATATTGAAAAAAATAAAGATTTTGAAAAATATATAAATAAAACTTTAAGAGTGAAAAAATCATGCCAATATATAAGACTCGAGTCATGGACCTTTTACTTAAAAACTGACATATATATTTACAAAATCGAAACTAAAAGAATAAGAGATTAACATATGGGATTTAAAAGTTTGTGAAGTTTGAACCAAGTTCTTTGGGTTATATATATATATATATATATATATATATATATATATATATGTATATCTGTGTGTGTGTGTGTGTGTGTGTGTGTGTGTTGCTTAAGGATTGGACTAACAACACTATAGTTAGAGAAACAAAATTTCGGGGAGCCATGTCTAAAAAGATGAATTCATAGTCGCATGATTGCAGATAGCTCCAAGTCGAAATTGTTGACAACTCCGACTTGGAGTTGCACAACTTATGAGCTTCATGTCGGAGTAGTTGACGACTCTGACTTGGAGCTCTAGCAGCTCCATGTCAGGGATGTTAAGGCCCCAAATTCTATTTTCTTGGAGACCTATAAAATGTAGTTGAATAATTTAGTCTTCGTGGAGTTTAATTGATGTTAAAGTTCGATAGGCACTTATTTGAACTTTTTTAGGAAAGTTTTGTGTGACCTCTGGAGAATCATATTATGACTAGGCACTTGGGTTGCAATAAAATGAATAAAGGAGGAAGAAGAAAAAAGGAAAGAAACAATTAAAGAAAGTAAAAATCAATAATATTGATGGCATTTTTGTGGATACTGCAGACTCCTCCTCCACATCTGTAAAATGGTAGGCCATGTCATCACCTCCGTTGACTTTTGAGGCTATATGTAATTACAAAAATTTCATGAGTAAAATTTGAATGTATCTGTAATACTTTGAATAGTAGGGGGCGAGGGACAAGTGGGCCAATTGCATGGGTGGTATATGTAAATTTCCCTTATTATATGAGAAGTTAGAATAATGTCCGCATTTAACAAGGTTATTCAAGATAATTGAGAACGAGCATGGATGAAATTATTCCCAAAAAATAATATAAATACAAAAAAAAAAAAAAATTTTGAAACAAAACTTGAATTTCATATCACATTGAAGATTGAAATTTTGAGATAAGCCAGTGTTGTTATTCTACTATAATTTGAAAATGATTGTGTCTGGGATATTATTTCACATGGCTTTACAACAACATTACGTTCGCCGCAATGATTTCGCAAAGGTTACTCAATACGATTAATAGCTCAGGAATGCCTAACCATAGGACCGTACTGAAGGTTTCATCTGTTATCATGCTTTTATGGAATCATGATTAGACTTTCCAGTGCGATCACATAAAATTTTAGTTCATAACTTAGATGGTCTGTATAATAGATGAGATCAATCAATATGATACGTCAAAATGCTCGGTGATATTGTTCACTGCTTAAATATGGACAACATAAACAAGATGTACGATGTGTTTCCGAGTTTAAACGGACGGAATGGAACCCGATAAATATCAAAATGGGTTTTCGAGTCCCGACCCGTACCCGTTAAATGTTAATTAACGGGTATGGGCGGGATCCAAGTTCAATACAAAAACGCATAACATATATAACTAATCAGGTTGGACGTTCAACAACCCCTTTCCACAGGTGGACCCCACACCCCACCCAAAAAAATAAGTTTATTATTTTAATAAATCATTTTCCACACCTTCCGATGATTTTTTCCGCTCGGGGAGGGGGGGGGGGGGTCCGAGACCACTGAAAAATAGAAGTATTATTTTTTTCACTAACATAACTTTTCACATATGTTTCGGTAGACTTTTACTTTTTTTTGTGGGTGCCTGACTGCTTGGTCCCAACACCCCCTTCGTGCACGTGTGAGGACAAAATGCGCATGAAAGGACTTGTGTTGTTACATTAGGGCCAACATATCACCTATAGAGTTTCCCATGAGTAACCGTGCCGGCCAAAATGGTCGGGGCTCAATCGAATAATGGTCGGATCGTTACACGTATATACTTAATTATTTTTTTACCATACCCGTCGAGAATTTGGCCGGTCATAAACTAGTGACTTATATGTTAAAAAGTTTATGGACGTACACTGCATCTTTGAAAAGAGAAGAATGCATTCCTATTGACCCATTCATATATAGCCTAATTTGCATGATTTACTTCAATATTGGCCATGTGACATAATTTAATTAAAATATACATATTAGAAATAATATAGCAATTTTATTTCAGAATTTAATTTAGTAAAATTCCAAAAATACTAGAAAATTATATTTTGACTTCTAATATATATTTTTAAATATCACATTTAAGTAGACGAATTTTATTTATCTGCAGTTTATTTCAAAGAGAGGATTTTTTAACTTCTATGTACAAATATAATATATAATGAAAACTAACACACAAATAAAGACATTTTTTTTCCGGAATACAATTATATGTGTGTATTATAAGAAAGAAATATAGAACTTCACATTGAAAAGTATAGGGCGAAATAAATACCATCAAAATTAAACTAATTTTTGTTTTTTTCCAGAGAAAGCACAGGGCAATATCCCTACCCAGTATACACACACCTTAACTATGATCTATGTTTTAAAACTCGGACCCGACAATCGATCCGGCCTACCTACTGAGGGATGTTCAACTGGGTCAAATCGAGTCAACCTATTAATAATATGTTTAATATAAAACTATAAAATATTGTATAATTCCATGTTAAATCTTATTATAGTCTCTCCACCATTTTATCCCAATAGTAAACATGGAGGAAATTATTTTTGGATGGGAACTAAAGTTTAAGAACAAAAATTGAGAAGCGAATATTCAGAATTAATACTAAATTACTATTATAAGAAGAAGATACATGAGAAAATTGTTTAAAAGAATCATCTGGGGCAGCAATTGCTAGGTTTTAGTTATTTTTTTCTTTTTTTCTTCTTTTTTACCTCTAAGCGGCCCAAATTTTTACCGGATTGACCCGGGTTTTTACTGGGTTCCGTTATTTTGCCGAGTTTAAGAATTTGCGGCGTGGATTAGGCTTTAAATACCGTCGATCCTACATGTTTCAAAACATAGCCATTGATTATTAGTTAAAAAATGGCTTAGAAATAAAATAGCCCAGTACACCATTTTATTTACCAACTCGTTCAATATCACCTTGTCAGCAAGAAACTCTTCTCCACTGTCCCTATATACCTGCAAAAAATAACCACATTGGCAATTGCAACAAGAATGCTAACTTGCTTCCACAAATCAAATCAGCTTGAAGAGAATGAACATTGTTATAACCGCTTAATAGCTTTGCATTGTGGATCCCCACAATCGTCTTTATGGTTCTTATGTCTTTAGTTTTTATTTTGAACTCTGATGATTATCCATTAGACAACACGTTCAAATTTATGCTGGATTCGACGTAAGTTAAGCCCGCCTTTCACTAGAGTATCAAGATTTAAAAAATTCATAAGTTACGGTACTAAAAGTGACAGGGCATGCGAAACTTACAATACAAATGGGTGGAGTGTATTAAGGATTGAAATGATCTAGAATATTCCTAACGAATGTTAAGGGATTGATGTGTTCCCGCACATATTGTTGTTAGAAGTGTATATAACTTTGGAAATTATTCTCCAGTGATATATATATAATTTGTAGTTATACGGGTGAATTTACCACACTTAATATACCAATCATTCCCACAAAACACTCTGTTATATTGTATCATTCTCTTATTCCTAGGCAAAACATAAACATATTTGCCTTCTACTCCATATCAAACCTTTCGTTTATTCACGTCGTCTTTCATCTCACTCACTGCTGCAATATCAATTCTACTTTCTATCGCCACCATTAACATGAAACCATCTGGTGATGAATCCGGATCTTCCTCTCCCTAAACGATCTCTGACAACACCACCACCAGTCTGAATCCACTTGTTCACACCCAAATCACCATCATTTCCACCCCTTTTCCCATCTCTCATAACCTCACCCAGAATAATTTTCGCCAGTGGCGGTTGATGCTTATGGAAATTCTGAATGGGCAAGATCTCCATGGGTATGTCAATGACACGAATGCCCAACCTCCGCTGCAATCAACTGCTTAGAAGGCCAGTTTCGCCAAGACCAGATTGTTTTAGACAATATTCAAGGCTCAGAAACTGACGAAGTAATCCCCAATGCTTCACCATATATTCCTTTAATTCCCAAATACACACAAAGATTCAAATTTATAATAAGTCGGAAGCCTACAAATCCACAGAATAGCAGAAAGTTGACTCAAGATATGTCGTTCTCCTCGGACACTTAGCATAGGAAACAACAAATAACGATGTATTATGATACGCAAAAAGTAAACAGAAAGGTTTTGAAAGCAATTGAATTCGTAAGCATACAAAAGATCGTAAATAAACTACTTTTGTAATCAATGATTTAAAAGATGTAAAGGATCCCCGACTTTCCCTCTTACCATATTACTCCCGACTACTTGAATAAAAGACAACATATTTGCCTCTAGCGACATTGAGGTTCAATGCTAAATACCAAGTCGCGGTTAGTATCAGCACCCCCACTCAGCCAATGAAATTGTTGTGTCACTCAATAAAACGTCACGCCACATTCCCAAACAAGATAAACAAGTAAATTGATTATCTCTACTAACACCTTCAAAAGGATCTCTATAGTACCTCAATAAATAAATAAAGAGAGTTGGACGAATAGAGTTGTACAAATATGAATTACGTCTAATAAATAATTTATTAATATATCACGGTATATAAAGGAGTAGTAGACAGAGTTCCAGCGGTTCGCCTTTACGAAAGTATTTAGCTACTCATAATTGCAGTGAATAGAACACAAAAAGAATTGAAAAACAAATAAAAGAAAGGCTTAGTCTTGATGTCTTCGCTCTTGACGGCTAAGGTTTTCTTCTCCAGGTTGTTGACGGCCAGGGTTTTGATGTTTTAGGGTTTCACTTCCCCAAGGACTGGTTCTTTCTCAAGAGAGAAGCTCTTCATCGCGGTGTGTGATTATGAGACCCCAACACACTTATTTATACTGTTATTTTCGTGCATAAACCACCCATGATGTATAGGGAAGGTTTAGAATGGCGGGCTCTGGCCTGACGGACCGAAAACAGGCCTTCGGCCAGAAGATTCAGCAGACTCACTGCGGTCATGGTCACTAGGCTTGTGGCCATCCACCGCTTCCATGTAACTGCTTGCTTTGCGGGTTGATTTCGGCTTCAGAACCGTTTCGAAAAGTAGTCTGCTACAATGTTTTAGCATTTTCAATAATCTTCGTATCGGTAGGTTATGTGCTTTGATTGGACTCCTCGAATTCCGTGTACGGGCAAATCAATGTATTTCCTTATTGTCCTTGATTTCGCATAAATATGACGTTTTGGCACCGGAAATCGTGCAATTCCTCGAAAACACGATCATGCCCTACAAAATACACAAGAAGTTAGTAATTGGCCATAATATGATATAAAATATTGAAACTTGGGCAAAAAAAGGAGTGTCTAAAAGTAGGTAAAAACACACATTTCATGGTCACATCACACCCCCAAGCTAGTTTCTTCGAATACAGTAGAGAACCTATAGCCTATCTTTCTCTGAACCGTACAGAAATACAAATAGACTTGCTCATCCTTGAGCAAGGTAAATAACGATAATCAAGAAGTGACTATGAAATGAGTAAAAACCATAAACCGTGAGTAAGATAAGTGTTGGGTGATGTGATAATGAAATGTGCGATATACCATGCTTTTAGACCCTCGTTTTTTGCATGAGATTCAATATTTGTATCGTTTTATGGTCAATTACCAACTTCGTGTGTATTTTGTAGGTCATGATCGCGTTTTTGAGGAATTGTACGATTTCAGGCGCAAAAATGACGTAATTGTGCGAAATCGAGAAAGTTAAGCAAATATGCCAGATTGACCATTGCACGGAGTTCGAGGAGTCAAAACATGTCATGCGACCAACCAATGCGAAGATAATTGAAGATGCAACAACATTGTAGAAGACCACTTTTCGAGGAAACGAAGTTACGAAGTCCGAAATTGAAGAACGAAGAAAACAGATTCGAATCTGCAGAAATCGAAGATGGCGGCCCCCAGGGGACCGCAGACGCCTCTCTGCGGCCCATAGGGGACCGCAATCATGTGTATGTTTTCTCCTGGTCCATTTTCCTGGCCTGTCAGGCTAGAGCTCGGATTTTCAAGTATAAATAAGACCTCAGGTGTCTCATAATTCTACACCGCTCACACAGCGAGCTCTCGAAAGAGAGGACTAGTCCTTGGGGAAGTGAAACCCCAAAACCGCTGGTCGTCAGGCACCCAGAAGGAGGAAACCCTGGAAGCAGCACGAAGACATCATAGACTAAGCTGCTTCTTCTTCTTCTTCTTCTTCTTCTTCTTCTTCTTCTTCTTCTTCTTCTTCTTCTTCTTCTTCTTCTTCTTCTTTTCTTTCTTGCTTTTCGATTTCTGTCTAGTATTACTATGAGTAGCTAATTTTCTCTTGTAAAGGCGAACTGCCGTAACTCTGCTTTTGCTACTTCTTTATATACCGTGATATATTAATGAATTAGTTTTAAAATGTAATTTTGTACTTTTTCTTTATTCGTCCGACTCTTTACGTGGGAAATCCTTACTAACTACGACTTGGTAACGGACTTTATATTATCCTGTGTGATTTGTCTGAAAACATGACGAGATAGTGTGTTGAGTGACACAACACATTGTTGGTATAAGTGAAGGTGTCTAGATTAACTACGACTTGATCCTTTTGGCATATTTCTTTACTGCCTGTAGACGGCTAGTATGTTGTTTGATTCTAAGTAGTTGGGAGTAGCATAGCAGAGGGAGGTTAGGGATCCTTTACACTTTTCCCACCATCAATTACAACTCATCAAATTAGGGTTTACTGTGATTTAATCAATCTGTCTGCAATCATTCTGTTTACTTTCTGCATACAATTTACATACGTTATTTGCTTGTTCCTATGCTAAGTGTCTGTGGAGAACGACATCCCGAGTCAGCTTTCCGCTATAAACTGTGGATTTGAGGACTTCCGACTTATAAATTTAATCTTTGATTGTATTTAGGGATTACAGGTTCTACAACGGAAATCAAAATCTCTGAGTGAACATCACTGGGTGAATTTCATATATAACAGCGGGTGGGTAGTGTACCGAAGATGAATATCTGGAACACAACACCAGAACAAAATAATATTTATACTGCTGAGCAAAAGGTTGGCCCTCGGTCCTTAAGACTTTATTTGTCCCACTCTGGTGCTTACGGTTTACGTAACAAATAGTCTCCCAAGATAGAACAGTAGTGAAGAATTAGGATTCTAGCACTTGAACTCTAACTCCGGCGAATTACTACAATAAATGAAGAACTGAAGAACATCCAACACCCGCCAAGTATCAAAATAACAACTCTATTTTATACTTCTTTATCCTTCCTTCCAGTTAGAAAATCTCATGTAAATTTGTATTCAACGTCCTCCAAACTTAGCAAGTTACTTAAGACTTGAAATCCGTAAATGATATTAGAATTGGGGTTCCTCCACCATTCTCCTAAAAGAGAACATGGAAAATGGATTATTGGATGGATGATGTGTTCTAAAAACGAAGTAAGGGAGCCCTATATATAGATATTAAAAAGTTGCAAGGAAAAGATGTAATCGTCCAATCACAACTTTCTGCACCCGAAAGGACAGATCGATCTAAAATTGTCCACAACACTTCACAAACAGCTGACTAGCTCGACTGGAATGTTGTGCCTATTGGGAACCAACTAATCTTTTCCTGGTTTAAGCCTCAACAAGCGCGACTATTTGCCAAATAATCTTTTCCTTTCTCAACAACTTTCCAAGGTGTTCCATGAGGTACCAAGTTCAAACCTCTTTTTTCCACACCTTTAATCTATTTATTTTGTCGGAATTTATCGCAACTTCATTGCAAATACCTTCGTATTAATAATTACAAGCGGTCTATTCGTGCATTAATTTATCATTCATCTTCAATCCAAATTGAGTAAATGAAGACACTAAACACACTTTAATTAAAAATTCCAACAATCCCCCACATGAATGAAAATTTATGCACACACGTGCTTCACACACTTCAGTTTTCCAGCGGAAAATTATATTGCATCGGGATCGATTGTCATTGACATTGAATCGTCCCTAGTAGAATACCATCGGATTTACTTGCCACCCGGTGGACGTGGTGCCTTGAACCGGTCGACATTTTGTGTAAACCAAGACAGTGATATCAACACGCTAATTCTCCTTATTGCCTCTTTCCTTTTCCCAGTCCATTAAAGGCCTTTGACTTCTTGGATTCTTAAGTGTTCTTGTTTGATGTGGCCTCCCATACTTCACACTTAAATAGGTGATCTCGTTCTAAGAGCATTCCTGCCAATGCTCTGCTCGTAATATGAAGAGATTAAGAATCTTCTTCAGAGATCATTAAGAGTTCAGTGATTCATCCTCTGCTCGGATTGCAGGAGCACTTAATGTCTTTCACGGGAATGGTGAAAATGGAGTGTAACTCCTAAGTGCTTTTACCAGGAAGTACAAAACTTCACGAGGCACGTACCGGTCCTTTACAACTTAGTTGTCCCATTGAACCAAATTCTTGGGATCTCCAGTCAGTATGGTTGGGTTGCCACCGTAAATTCCCTTATTGAGTGGGTCTTAAGCCTATGCATTCCCCTGGACAGGCAGATTATTTGATCAGTTAGGTGTTGCTTTTGTTTAGCGGATCCGCATGTTATCCTTTGATTTCACATAATCAATAGTGATAACCCACCTATAGATCAACTGCTGAATGGTCTTATGTCTATGACGCAGAGTATAGACTAACCATATGACATGTTGTGCTTTGACATATGCTCATGTGATTGTGTACATCAATCCACATTTACTTCCACCTATGCTTCACTAATAATCTATGGTTTCTCCATGCAAGCCTCAGACAACTCATATGTTATGATAGCGATAAGGAAGTAGTATTTCTTTGAGCCATCATGCTCATGAACTCAGCATGTACCTCACGCATAAGGATATGCATCTCCAACGTTTTATAAGTCAATAATTTCTTTATTGTCTCCAACTATAGATAATTCTTTTCAACTAGGTTTTACCTTCAGTAAACTGCAAAGAATTCAGTTTAGACACAAGAAATTCACTCGATTCCATGGTCTTAATTGAAATCATCATTCTTTGAACCCGTAGTTCAATCGATTAATTCCATGTCCGTAACATGGTCTTATATGGAAATCATCGCAATTTGTTGATAGTTGTGGAGATAAGCCACATGATCGCTCCACTCCACCCTCCGGTTCATCTTGTTCATTTCATTCCTCCGCATGTAATCTTGGCTTCCCATTTGGTAGTTGTTCACAAACTGATCATTGAATGAGTTCATCTTAAAGGCATTTTGCGGTGGGTTTACTACTCCTCTCCTCCTCATTTCACTTGTCACCGCCCTTTCGTGGCTCTCTAGCAAGACTTCAGTTCTCTTTTCGTCGAAAGGCTCGGTGAGCGAAGCATATCCCAACTCGCTAGTAGGCATCCCGTTCTCCTTGCAAATGGCCGTGATCAAACCGGAAATGACAAGTTCTTCCTTGCATTTTTTTATACCAATTGCATCTCCTCCATAATAAATATCCCAACATCAATGTAGTGACCTTCCAAAATTGCATAGACAAGTGCGTTTACCCGAACTGCCAGTCGGGTTAGATAACCGACTTGCCCCTGGTCAGTTCGGGGTGTTTTCAACAAAGGATCAACCTCGAAAGAACAAGTGTATAAAAAAAGTACCTCTTTAGGTGGATGGCGTTCCAACTTGTTGAGGGGTAAAACCTCTAACACTAACTAACTAAACTATTACAAATAACCTAGTCTAAGGCCCGCCTCCGACTTGAGGTCCGACGTAGTATTGGTTCGAGTTTTTGTACCTGAAAGGACTAAGTGTGTGGGGGGGGGGGGGGGGGGTTAGAATGGGTTACCCGGATTGCCTATGTCAATCCGGTAAGAGACTTTACTCAAGAGAGAGTTGGAAGCTCTCAATGTAATAGTTATGAGGGATTATGATAATACTTGGGGATTCTTCCCTTGATATCGCTTACCTTAAGGTCTTGGACCTTGTACTATATTTATAGTTATCATATGCTTATGAGGTGGCTCACAAGATGATGCCAAGTGTACGTTTCAGATTTGGACACCAATGCTACCTTTGGCCCATGGCCCATTAGTGAACAGTAATCCAATACTAATCAATGGGCCTGGGAGGGTAGTTTGGACCTTTTCCCTACTTGAGTACTGTTCCGCCTGCTGGGTCCGTGTTGGTCCCTCGGACAGATCTGTCTGCTTGGTTGATCTGCCCTTGGGTAACTCTGGATGTCCGAGCCAAGAGTCTCACGGAAGTATCTCAGTAGTTCTGTTATACGTTTGGTCTTGATGTGATGGTGGCGTCCGAGATTCTCTCGTCCGGTCCGTTTGGCATCTCTGTACTGACGTAGCCAGGTTTAGAAGTCCTTTTCCTAGCTAGCTCGGACTAGCTATGAGGGTGTAGTGACTTTAGCGTACTGGTTGATTCACTTTGGCCGGACCATGTGAGGTCAGACCAGTACTGAATTGGCTAGTTAAGCCGTGATGCGCTTTAGGACACACTCTATGGCGCCCCTAACGGATTGGACACATGTCCGTAACAACATATGTCCCCCTAGTTTCCAAGTATCTTAGTAGAAGATAGTTGGTAACTATGAAAAGAGCAAGTGTGTTGTGGAGCGTGTCCGAATCGTTAACTGAAAAAAGAAAAAAAATCCTTTTTGTTGAGATCCGTCATCCGTGTTCTTAGGAATTCAATATATATTTCTCCCCCCTTTTCCTTCTACAGTCCGAGTTATGTAATAGCTCGGACTGTAGATGGAAAAGGTATTTGTATCCGAGATATATAGATCCGAGTACGGTTAGGATCTGACGTAGCCCTCTGGAAGCTATCCGTTGGACCGATTGTTGAATTGGTCCTCCCGGGTCGCTGATCCGTAAGCCAAAGAGGCCCAATAGGTTGTCCGTCTGGCCCACGGGGGAAAGATTCCGAGTAAAGTGACGCGACCGTTGGATCGGGACGACATCAACGGTTGGGGTTCTAGCATTATCCTCCCTAACGAACTGCATGTGGAGCAGGAAGGCGAAAGCGGTCGGGAGGCTGATGAAGTCGAGATGTTCGAGGCCGGGGTGGAAGACCGTGTTGTAGCGGAAACAGGTCCGTCCAACCCAAGCACGTCTGGGAGACCCGAAGGTGTCGATGAGGAGGAGGAAGATGGTGAGGAAGACGAGGACGAGGAGGAAGGAGAAGAAGGATCTCCTGTCGCTCGTCCCCCTAGACGCTCCGGTCGACGGATTGCATTACACCCTGCTGCGCCCGTTCAGTCCAGTCTTCCATTAATTGAAGGTCGTGGCGTGAAAGCTACCCGAATCAAGTTCCCCCGTCCTGCGTCTGCTGTTACGATAGCGGACGAATTTGGAGAACTAAATACAGACGGACTTCTTCCTACATGTCCATCAAGGGTTAAAGCGGAGGACATTCCAGAATGGAGGCGGAAGTGGGAGATCCCCGACTCCGTAGAAATCATGGTTCCCGAGCCCGGACACGCATTTTACAACCCGCCCGCCGGGTATATTTGTGTGCATGAGGTAGCTTTTGCTTGTGGGTGGAAGATCCCCATTGCAACGGAATTGAAGCATATTCTGAATCACATTGGGATTGGTCTGAGTCAGGTTATCCCAAAGTCCTTGGGTAATCTTATCTGCTTCGTTATTTTTTGTAAGAAGAAAGGGCAGCCAGTAAATTTTGAGAACTTCAGGCAGCTCTTTCATGTTTCATTCAGTCCGGGGAACCCCCTCTTCTATACTTTTGTGAATAGGAAACCCTATAACTTCATTTCGGACTCCATTTCGTCGCTGGGATCGAAGTGGTGGGATAAGTACGTTTTCGTACGGATGGCTCTGAAACATGGGGCGTCCGAGAGACAGCGAGAACAATGGGGACTTCCAACAAAGTTCCTAAGGGAGAGCATCCCGGATTGGCGCCCCCTTCCAAAGAACGTGGCTCCGTGGGTGGCGGCGATCCACAAAAAGCATAACCCACCAACTTATCCGTTCCATGGATTAATCTGTTAGCCACTTCCCTACCTGTGCGGACTAACAGGCGCAGTGGAAGTTGGAGGGAAGATGGACTTTAGTAAGGATTTGTTGACTTGAAACTTTGTGCTCTTTCTTCTTCGGGATACTCTGTTTTGATTACGTATTTCCGCAGTGCTGGTAATTATTCTTTAACATATCTGTATCTGACGCCTTTGGTTTATTGTGCAGCTCACTAGTTCGACTACATCATGTCGACGCTCCGTGGAAAGAAAAGGTTGCAGAGGGAGCAGCAAGCCTTGGAGGTCGCCGCTGGTCAGAGGACCAAAATCATCAACACTTCCGCGGGTCTTCCTATGTCGGATCCGAAGAATGCCGCAGTGTTTGCCGCGGAGGAAGAAAGGCGGAACAAGGCTGGAGAGGATTCTCAGGCCTTGGCGGTGCCCGACAAGGGCAAAGCCCCTGCCACTCGGAGCGCCACTGCTTCAAAGTCCCAGGCTTCCGCTGCTGCAGCACCACAACGGGAGGTGTTGATGCAGGATGCTATTACCTCGGGACGCAAGAGAGGAGCAACCTCGGAGGCTCCCCCTGCAGCAAAGAGACAGCAATTGTCCGCTGTTCTGCCTGTTGACCAAGCTGCTCTTGATAAGGAGTACGAGCTGGCTTACGGACTCCCTGAGGTTGTGCGGGTCGGAGGGCTGGATGGGCTATACCAGCGAGTAAGTAATCTTTCGATGATCTCCTTGGCTTGTTCTTAGTATGATAGAAATGTAACTTACATTCTTGTGGACTTCTTGCAGCTCGGATGTTTCGTCAGGGCCATGCAATGGAAGGCCGGCGAACGCGCTACTATTGAGGAGGACCTCCACAAGGCTGTGGCCACATCCGCGGATGAGGCGGAGAAGGTGAAGCAGTTGGAGATGCAGCTGAAAGAGCAAGAAGTGAAGTTCCATAAGCTGAAGGCCAGCTGGGAAGAAATCAAGGGGGACCTCGACTGGCAGGAGAACTTTGTCGACAAGTCGATGAAGGCTTTTCTGGATTCCAAGGATATATTGCTCGGAGGCCTCCAATATGCCCGTCTTCAGGCCGGTCGTGACTTCATGGAGTCCGACTCCTTCAAGTTCTTGACGGCGGACAAATCCGATGCCTCCCGCCTGGATGGGTTCGTGTCCGCTATCGGGCAGCTGCAGTCCAAGGACTACTTCCACCGGACTTGATCGAAGGCGTAAGGTTAATCCTTCATGGATGCTATGGTGTGGAGGTCCCTGTCGACAGTGTCTCGGATGAACAGTTAGCCGCGTGTGAGTTTGCGGAACTAGTCACCGAGGAGGGTGAGATCGAGATTCGAAACGGAGGGCCTTTCCTCCCGATGTGGGTCCCGGATGCCTTCCAAAAGGTATGCTTTGTAGCTTTCGATAATTACCGGGCTTTCCTAAAGAAGTGGTTCTTCCTGCCTTGCCGGGTCGTTGGCCTTCCCGCGGATTTCAACTTGTTCAATCTTGTTGAATCACTTGCTGCGCAAGCCATCTCCAACACGCCCCCTGTCGATCCGCCCCAAGCTGGTGAAGCTGGTCCGAGCCAAGCCGGGCCTCAGTGAGAAGTCCGGGGTATGCCCCGTTGAAATTCCGCATTTGAATTTTTCGCTGGGATGCATCTTTTGATAACGCGGAATGTCATTATGTACTATTGCTTTGATTCGTATTTAATCCGAGGAGTTAAACCTCCTATGCTTCCAAATTATTACTTGCTCTCTTCTTTGTTTCCTTTTTTATCTGTCGTTCATATGCTGAGTTATTATAAATTACACATCCCTTAAGAGCACGTATCGCTGTAGATGGCGTCTGATGTAGAAATCAAACTATCATCTTTCCGATCCTCGTACCGTTCGCTCTTTGGGATGCGTAATTCTTCTAGAAGGGGGAAGGTGAAACAGTGAAATAGTCATTATGACTGCGTCTTTTCATCTTCCCAGTCGTCGGATGATCGACAAGTGGCGAGATCTTAAGGACCCATCGCGACTATAAATAAGGGTGTGGTAATTCCTCCTTTTTTCATTGCTTTACCCTTCTCCACTCTGTCTTTTGTTTTATCCACTCTAGCCTTCCACAAAAGCCGGCGTTCTCCAGGATGTTGGACTCTGATGACGAGGAATATCAACATTGGGTAAACTGTGCTTGTGGGCACATGCATCCACCGATTTACCCGGGTACAGGGACCGCGGATGACCCGATCATCCTTGATTTTGAAGGCGATCCCCCTCGATGTCCGGGAATAGCTAGGAGGTTAGCCGAGGAAGAGAGGGAGCGGACGCTGAAGTTGATCCGTAGGAGGATCCGAATGCAAAGAAGCTCGTCGGGGCGAGGTGGTGGCTCGAGTCCCAAGCTCGACTTCCTAATCGTGATTTAAACAAGGCGGGGTATGCCCCGTGGAAGTATGTACTTAGCCTTGGACCTTTTCAGATTGTACTTCTCGTATGTAAATGTTCGGATAATTTTGTCTATAAAATTCGAACTATTTTTCATCGGATAAGACCGCCACCTTTTTCTTGTTCAAGCTTCGTCGGATTATATTGACGCGCATATCTTTGTAAGATGACCAACAAACTCGGATGTGGTTGATGGGCTTGTTTAGGCTTGATTGGATAAACCCGTCTGGCCCAACACTGTTCAACCCAAATGAATAGTTTAAGCCCATTTTCGACGTCGAAGTTCTGACGTGTCGGACGCCTATTGGTTCGTTACTTCTATAAATACTCCGGATCCCTCTTGGCCTTGGTCGTGCAAATCCAACTTCCAATTTCCATATCCACTCAATAGCAAGAAGATGATTTCTTGAATAGTTTCCCCTTCGAGACTCCCGTCCACTCTCAAGTCGGCGTTCATCCTGAGCTTGAGAGTGGCGTGGGTCTAGAGGGGAAGAATGTTGAAGATCAGTCATCGAAAAGCATAGATCTCGGTATACGTACAGAACTGTAGGTTAGCAAACGGACTATCTTATTGGTTGTACGAGTGATCCACCCTTTAGGAGCTTTTTCTTCCCGAGGAGTTGCTGACGGGTGGATCACCGTACGACCAATGCGTCAAATCCGTGTATGGATCTGAGTTTTGACGTCGGACACGATAGATGTGTCCGTGCAATTTGCTTATAAGCATGAGGTTCCCAGTGTTTATCACTTACTCACGATTCTAATGTTTCCAGGCACATTGTGCGCGGGATCCATAGAGAATGTCGTAGAATTTCTGACTTATTAAAATATCTTGTGTTGTGCAGGGATATCAGATCTACGATTTTCCCAGAAGTAGTGAGTGGGTGAAGAAGTGTCCTGTCGGAGGAATAGTCTCGACGGAAGATGACGTATCTCCGGAGACTCTCTCTATAGATTATGTATTGCGTCTGTAGATCTGGATAAAGATCTGAGATTGTAAGTTTCACAGACAGGATTATGTATAATTCGTCTTTGTATGAATAAAATCCCTTGCTTTCCTTCTTGTCGTTAAACGAACGTTAAATCTCAGATGCATAAATCGAAAAATCACAAATCGAAAGATAGAGGTTGTATTGATTTGCCGGAAATTCAACTACAACTTGCGGGCTCTATGGCCAATGACAAAAGGATCAAAAAAACAGAACTGGCAGAGTTCCGTGTAATAAATAGTTGGAATCTGAGATGACCAATCGACCTGACGGAGATCCGCACAGTTCCGTGTAATAAATAGAACTTCTGAAGGTTTCTAGCATTCCACGGACACTTGAGGGGATGTCCGTTCTCATCTTCTAATTCATAACTCCCATTCACTCTTGCTCCGACAATCTTGTAGGGTCCTTCCCACATGGGCTTGAGTTTTCCAATATTGCTCAAAATGTCGGCTAGTCGAAGCACTAGGTCTCCGATTTGCAAGTTAGTCGCTCGAACGTTCCTGTTGTAGGTTCGGGCAGCAGTTGCCTGATACCTATGGATATTCGCCAGTGCCTCAGACCTTTTCTGTTCGAGCATGTCTAGGTCGAATATTCGAGCTTCGCGGTTTGCAATGCCTTCGAACTCTTGGATCCTCAAAGTCTCAACGGCAATCTCGGACGGTATGACTGCCTCCGAGCCATATACCAAGGCGAATGGAGTTTCTTTGGTCGCAGTCCGTGCAGTGGTGCGATGAGCCCATAGCACGCCTTCTAGGTCGTCCGCCCAGATTTCTTGTGAAATTCTTAACCGCTTCTCGAGGATCTTGACTATTGTTTTATTTGTGGACTCAGCCTGTCCATTGGCTTGCGGGTATCCAACAGATGTAGAACGTTGCTTGATTTTGAAGGACGCCAGCCATTCCTTGAGCCTATGTCCTGAGAACTGGGCACCATTGCCCGAGACGAGAATCCTGGGCAGGCCAAAGCGGAAGATGATATTCTTCCAGATAAAGGTCCGCACTCGACTCTCTGTAATGGTTGCAACAACCTCAGCTTCTACCCATTTGGTAAAATATTCAACAGCCACAATCATGAACCTCCGCTGCTGGGTGCCTCTCGGGAACGGTCCGACTATGTCAATGCCCCATTGGTCGAATGGACACGCTATGATTGACGGAATCATAGGATGCGTCGGATGATGTGGAATGTTCGCATAGTATTGACAATCAGGGCACTTCCGAGCGTAGTCGGCAGAATCTTTATTAATACTAGGCCAGTAGTAGCCTTGTCGTACAATTTTCTGGGCGAGAGTCCTTCCCCCGGAATGACTTCCGCAGCTCCCGCTGTGTATCTCCTCTAGCACAGTCTTTGATTCTTGCGGGCTCAAGCACCGCAAATGGGTCCCTGCCAATGATCTCTTGTACAAATCTTCCCCCAGTATAAAGTACCTGTTTGCTCTACATTGGACGCTCCTTGATTCCTTCGGATCAACTGGAAGAGATCCGTCCTTGAGGTAATTCCAGATGTCAGTCATCCAATTTCCGCCCGTGTCAGTTATCGTGACGGCGGAATTGAGACTCATGACGGATGAGTCAGTAACAGTGAGTAAAATCACTCTCCTTGTGTCCAAAGCTGTCGTTGCAGACGTGTATTTTGCCAGGGCATCTGCTCTTTCATTCCAGGCTCTGTCAAACTTTTCTAGGGTGAATTCCTCAAAGTGCTTGGCTTCCTGCTTGAGTAGCTCGAGATACTTGATCATCGAAGGACCTTTTGTGGCAAAATTTCCCGAAAATTGAGCTTCCACGAGCTGCGAATCCGTGAAAGCTTGAGCTTCCGAACTTGCAGGGATTTGGCCAGTCGCAGTCCAATCAATGCTTCATATTCAGCCTCATTGTTTGTAACTTTGAACTCCAGGGATATCGCGTAGTCAAGTTCCGCGCCATCGGGGCTCTTAAAGAAGATTCCAATCCCTCCGACTCTTCCAGTGGAGGAACCATCCACTTCCAATATCCAGGTATCAGAAGGATGTTTTTCGTCTTGGAGGTCTCCTGCAGGCTCCCGAGGTTCCCACCTTTGTGCTTCTATTTCCCTGCTTTCTGGTCCGGAGTTGTTAAGTCCGGAGTTGCTTGCCATACCGTCAAGAAGGAACATCTGGTTGACTCGAGTTTGAAGTTAGAGAGACCGATTGATAAACCGGGCGTCTTGAGGTTTCTTTGGGTTGAACTACGGAATGGCTTCCGCCAACTGCTGGTGAGTAAACATTCGAATGCCTGTGTGTCAGGGCCCTTCTCTGAATCCGCCTCAGGATATTCCGCTAAGAAATCGGCGAGGACTTGAGCTTTCTTGGCTGACGGAGCTTGATAGCAAATGTCGTATTCACTCAGCTCGATCGCCCACTTAGAGAGTCGTCCAGACTGGTCGGGCTTTCCAGACTGCTTCAAAGGTTCATGATCGATTACCACAACTTTATGGGACTTGAAATATGGTTTTAACCGTCTTGCGGTGTAAACCAAAGCATATGCAAGTTTCTCAATCTTCACGTATCTCGTCTCCGCCCCAGCGAGGGCTTTGCTAAGATAGTAGATTGGGAGGTGATCGTTAGCAATTGCATTTAACATCGAACTCAATGCCTCTTCCGTGATAGCTAGGTAGAGGTAGAGTGGTTCTCCCTCGACGGGTTTGGAGAGCAGTGGAGGGGAATGGAGGTACGTTTTCAATTTCTCGAAAGCCTCAGAACATTCCGCAGTCCACTCAAAGCCCTCTCCTTTCCGGAGGATTTTGAAGAACGGGAGATTTTTCTCCGCGGATCGTGAAATGAAACGACTTAAGGACATTAGACGTCCTATGAGTTGTTGTACCTCATTGAGGGTTTTTGGTTGCGGCAGATCTAGGATTGCCTTGATCTTTTATGGGTTCGCGCTTATCCCTCTCTCGGTAACCATGTATCCGAGGAACTTCCCTCCTTTTACTCCGAACGTACATTTCTCGGGATTCAATTTCATTCCGTACTTCCTAAGGATGGCGAAGCACTTGTTCAAATGGTGCACATGTTGCTCTTCAGTTTTGCTCTTGACGAGCATGTCGTCCACATACACTTCCATGGTTTTCCCAAACTCTTCCTTGAACATTTGATTCACAAGGCGCTGGTAAGTGGCTCCCGCATTTTTCAATCCGAAGGGCATTACCTTGAAGCAATATACACCCCCGGCAGCGAAGAAAGCTGTTTTCTTGATGTCTTCTTTGGCCATCCGGATTTGGTAAAAACCTTGGTATGCGTCCATGAAACTCAACAATGCACATCCGGACGTGGAGTCAACCAACTGATCTATCCGCGGCAAAGGGTACGGATCCTTCGGGCAGAACTTGTTCAACCTAGTGAAGTCGTTGCACATCCGCCATTTGCCCGGTGACTTCTCTACCAGGACTACATTGCACACCCAGTCAGAATAACGGACTTCTTCAATGTGCCCTGCTTTTAGGAGTCGCTCCACTTCAGCGGATATGATGGCATCCTTGACCGGACCGAAATCTTTCCTTTTTTGTCGGATGTACTTGATCGAGGGATCCATGTTCAGACGGTGAACAGTGATCCTCGGGTCAATCCCCTTCAAGTCATCGGTACTCTAGGCAAACACATCGCTGTTTTCACGGAGACAAGCGATGAGCTTCATTTCTACCTCTGCAGTCATCTCGGACCCAATTCTTGTTTTCTTATCCGGGTTTCCAGCGACAATCTCGATTTCCTTGAGAGTCTCGTGAGGCTCGATTCGCAATGTTCTAGGAAACTTCTCCTTCTGGCTCCCAACTCCGATCTGCGGGTTCTCCTTTTTAGCTGGAAGAACCGCTGATGGACCAGGGGTCAGGGTGGTCGCCAGCACGTGGGCGGACGCTCTTCTTGTGGACATTATGTAACATTCCCAGGCTTCGCGGACGTTTCCAACCTCTTGTCTGACTCCAAAGGGAGTTGGAAACTTCATTCTGTTATGGAGAGTGGAGGGGATAGCTCGAAATTGATTAAGCCCCGGGCGCCCAAAGATGGTGTTGTAGTCGAAAGTACGATCCACCACTACAAATCGGACCAACTGAGTAACTCTTTCCGGGAAAGTACCAAGCGAAACATGCAACATAACACTTCCCAGGGGTCGAACTGTTCCCCCTCCAAATTCCAGTATAGAGGTGTGGACCCTTTCATATTGGATTCTCCCTAGGGCCATCTGGTCCAGTGTTCTTTTGGAAATGATATTCGAGGAACTCCCGGTGTCTACCAAAATCTTGTTCACTCTATAAGTTGCGATGGTCAAGGAAACCACTAGCGGAACATCTGGATCATCAATGTCCTCTCCTCCTGCCGTAGGAAGAGGAATCTCACTATCATCGAAAAATATAGCGTTTGTACCCTGAATCGCTGGAGCAGCGTATGCTCTATCATTGTTCCGAAGATTTTGTGTTGTCCGCTCTCTTGCGTTCCTACTGTAACCTCCTGATGGCCCGCCCGCAATGGTGTTGATTACTCTGCTGTAGGGAGGGTTCTCCATATCCATACCGTCGCAGTGTCTATACGGATGTCTATCCGTGCGAGGCGGACTGTGAGCTGGCGGAGGTAGCAAAGATAGCGGATGGGGAGGTAATTCTGTAGCATTATCCTCCCTTCTTCGCTCCGCTCTATCGTGCCTAGAGGGTTCATCCGTGTAGATGTGCTCCTTGAGCTTGCCTTCTCGTACCAAGTGTTCAACCTCTGTTTTTAGTTGGATATAGTCATCAGTCTTGTGACCACGACACTTGTAGAACTTGCAATACCCCTTTGCATCCCTATTCTTCCGGTTGTTGTGAGAGGGCTTGGGCCATTGAACGTCCAGCTTTTTCTCGATGATAGTCGCCAAAATGTCAGATCTTGGTCTGTTGAGGCGGGTATAATCCGCATATCTCCTCGGCGGACTTCTCTCCCTGTGGAAGCCTCTGTCCCTGTGATCCTTCTTTGAGTCAAACTTCCCCGGGCGTTGCTCTTGCTTCACCGGATCCTTTCCTTTCTTGGAACCAGCTCTTACTGGAACATTCCTCCGATACTCCTCTCCGTACATCACTTCTTCACAGATGTCATCTAAATGCTTCTCACTCCTCACCTCCTGACTAGATAGTTTTCTGCAGAGCTCTGAGTTGAAAGTATTAGCGTACAGGTGACAGACCCGTTCCTTAATACTGTGCGGCTTAACTCGCAGAACTTCCGCGTGAAAGCGATCTAAGAAGGTCCTAAGATCCTCTTGCTCCCGCTGTATAACTTCTGCCAGGTGCTCTACGGTTCGCTTTCTCCTCTTTGCCTTTCCAAATCGTGCCAAGAACTTTGAAGAAAGGTCTGCATATGACTTTATTGACTTGTTCGGTAGAGCAGTGTACCAATCCATAGCCGTTCCGAAGAGAGTAGATGAGAACGTGAGAGCTTTTGTATTATCGCTCATTCCCTTGGAATCCATCTTGCTGTTGTACCTTGTCAGGTGTCCAACAGGACAAGCATCCCCGTAATAGTACTCCAAGCTCGGGATTGCTTGATCCGAGTTTCTGTTCCTTTCCTTTTCTCTCATGATTTCATCACACAAGGGATTTGGTGCACTAGTGGTTATCTGCTCATGGTCTTTTACCAGGCGTCCGAGATTCAGAATCTGGGCCTCCAAAGCCTTCTGTTGAGCATAGATTTCGTCGGCAGTCATGATTTCTCCTGTCCTCGGATGCACAGCTACATCCGAGGAGTTCTTCTATCCGGACCACCGGAACAGTTTCGCCACCGATCTCTGTTTAGGAGGTGCTTGTCGCGAGCTCTGGTGTCTATTATCTCCTTCTTGATACTCTCTCCTTTCGTTTGGGCTTCCTTCACCTCGGCGTGAGAGGCCGACGCCGGTCGAGAAGGTTCCAAATCCTCTTGAGGTGGTTCCCAACCTCTCTTGGATCGGACGTTGCTGTTCCTCGATAATGCAGCTCGCCGAGGAGGAGTGACCATGGCGGAGTGGCGTGTTGAGGAGGAGCATTGTTAGACCCAGCAATTGAATGATTGTGAGCAACCTATCGAATCGGTCTCGCTTAGTTCGAGATCACTAGTGCGACAAGGTCGACCATCGGGCATAGTGAATCTGCTTTCATAGGCCTTGAGCTTCAGCCGGTGAAGCTCGTACGACCCCTTCATCCGAGGATGGACTGGCCGTGCGTCCCTCACTCGGATATGTCCTTCCAGTTACAGCGGCTCTGCGTCCCCGGGTGGGCGGACGTCCTCTAAGGCGCGGTGGTGGAGTCCCTACTCCTGCAGCACCAGCCCGCGCTGTTTGTCTTGTTCTTGCCATCAGCTTAATTCTAAACACGAAAACTTCTTGTAAAGTTTCCCACAGACGGTGCCAAAATGTTGAGGGGTAAAATCTCTAACACTAACTAACTAAACTATTACAAATAACCTAGTCTAAGGCCCGCCTCCGACTTGAGGTCCGACGTAGTACTGGTCCGAGTTTGTGTACCTGAAAGGACTAAGTGGGGGGGGGGGGGGGGGTTAGAATGGGTTACCCGAATTGCCTATGTCAATCCGGTAAGAGACTTTATTCAAGAGAGAGTTGGAAGCTCTCAATGTAATAGTTATGAGGGATTATGATAATACTTGGGGATTCTTCCCTTGATATCGCTTACCTTAAGGTCTTGGACCTTGTACTATATTTATAGTTATCATATGCTTATGAGGTGGCTCACAAGATGATGCCAAGTGTACGTTTCAGATTTGGACACCAATGCTACCTTTGGCCGATGGCCCATTAGTGAACAGTAATCCAATACTAATCAATGGGCTTGGGAGGGTAGTTTGGACCTTTTCCCTACTTGAGTACTGTTCCGCTTGTTGGGTCCGTGTTGATCCCTCGGACATATCTGTCTGCTTGGTTGATCTGCCCTTGGGTAACTCTGGATGTCCGAGCCAAGAGTCTCACGGAAGTATCTCAGTAGTTCTGTTATACGTTTGGTTTTGATGTGATGGTGGCGTCCGAGATTCTCTCGTCCGGTCCGTTTGGTATCTCTGTACTGACGTAGCCAGGTTTAGAAGTCCTTTTCCTAGCTAGCTCGGACTAGCTATGAGGGTGTAGTGACTTTAGCGTACTGGTTGATTCACTTTGGCCGGACCATGTGAGGTCGGACCAGTACTGAATTGGCTAGTTAAGCCGTGATGCGCTTTAGGACACGCTCTATGGCACCCCTAACGGATTGGACACATGTCCGTAACAACACAACTGTTGGCTATCTGTCGTCCTTCCATGGTTTCTAGCTTGTAGGCTCCGTTTCCTACTACCTTTTTGATCTTGTAAGGACCTTCCCAATTTGGTCCAAGCTTTCCAGCTCCTGTCTCCTTGGTGTTCTGGAATACTCGTCATAGAACCCAATCGTCTTACTTGAAGGTTTGTACGCGAATGTTCCTGTTGAAGTGTTGTGCAGCCTTCTGTTGGTAGGCAGCGCTCCGGATCATGGCTCTTTCTCTGAATTCATCAACCAAGTCGAGCTCATATGCCAACTCTGCATCGTTGGTCTGTTCGCTAGCCATTTTGTATCTTGCTGTGGGTAGTCCCACTTCTATGGGTATGACTGCTTCAGTTCCATATGTCATGCTGAATGGTGTTTCTCCAGTTGGAGTCCTTGGTGAGGTTCGGTATGACCATAAGATGCCTGGGAGTTCATCTGCCCATGCTCCTTTTGCTTGTTTCAGCCGTTTTTTGAGACTGCTCATGATAGTCTTGTTGGTCGACTCCGCTTGTCCATTCGCTTGGGGATAGCGTTGGAGTGGAGAATGTAAGCTTGATTCCCCATTCTTTTCAGAAATCTTGAAACTCATAGCTTATGAACTGGGAGCCATTGTCGGTCACGATTTCGTAGGGGGCTCCGTACCTGCAAATCACATGTTTCCATTCTTTGCCACATTCTCCTTCATGTAGCTCAGTCAGAAAATGTCTGTCTTCATTATTAGTTACGCACCTGAGTAGGGTACCTGAATAGGATCTCCTATAGAGTTGTCCGTCGAGGAGCGTGAAGTGGGCTGCCTTTGCTTTCAAGCTCCTTGCCTCGCTTTTGTCTTCTGGAAGTTCTCCGTTGGAAAAGTACAATGCTATTGGAGTCATCCAATTTGACTTAGTTGTTATATCAGCCATTGTCTGGTTGGCAGGCTCACCCTTCCATGTTGCATGCCATTATACATACACTACAGGAATAGTCATTGGCACTGTGATTTGGATGGATGCTACTAGGTTGGCAAGGGCGTCTGCGTGGCTGTTGTCCGTCCTTGGTACCTGCGAAATAGAAAACTCCTCGAAGGAGGATTGCAAATTCTTGACTAGCTGAAGATAGGCAGCCATCTTGGTGTCCCTGGTTTGGTAAGAGCCCTGCAATTGGTTAACTACTAACTGTGAGTCCGACTGTACCTGAATGCTTTTTACGCCCATGTCCCGAGCTAAGTTGAGGCCAGCTATAAGCACCTCATATTCGGACTCGTTGTTGGTTGCTTTGAATCCACATCGGATGGCTCTTTGGATTGTGTCTCCGTCTGACGAGGTAAGGACTATGCCGAGTCCACTTCCTTTGGTATTGCTGGAGCCATCGACTGAGAGCTTCCACTACAAGTTGTCCTTCTCCTGCAAACAAAATAACTCCTTTTCCGCTTGACCTAATTCGGTTGGAGTGAAATCTGCTATGAAGTCCGCAAGCGCCTATGACTTGATGGCCGTGCGGGGCTGGAAGGAGACGTCGTACTCACTGAGTTCAACTGCCCATTTTGAAAGTCTACCAGAAACCTCTGGCTTGTGCAAGATAATGCGAAGTGGAAAGCTGGTGAGGACTACGACTGGATGGCATTGGAAGTAAGGGCGTAGCTTCCTTGCTGAGGTGACTAGTGCAAGGGGTAGTTTCTCCAGCTGGTTGTACCGAGTCTCTTCGTCTAGTAAGGACTTGCTCACGTAGTAGACTGGGAGGTGGTTTCCATCTTCTTCTCTGACTAGGACACCGTTTAGTGCTGTGTCGGAGACTGCAAGGTAAATGAACAGAGTCTCTCAAACCTTGGGCTTCGATAGTATTGGAGATGTGGTAAGGTAACGCTTGATTTGTTGCAAGGCATCCTCACACTCATCTGTCCACTGAAAAAATCTTTGCTCTTCCAGAGAGTGTCAAAGAATGGACGACACTTCTCGGATGATTTGGGTATGAATCTAATGAGGGCTGCCAGCCTCCCAGTCAATTTCTGCACATCTTTAACACACTTGGGGGAAGGGATGTTAGCAATAGAACGAATTTGATCAGGGTTAGCCTCAATACCTCTTTGTGTGACTAAGTATACAAGGAATTTGCCAGAGGAAACTCCAAAGGAGCACTTGGTTGGATTCAACTTCATGTTGTATCTGTGGAGAACAAAGAAGGCTTGGCGGGGATGGTCTAGGTGTTGGTCGGCGACTAGTGACTTGACTAGCATGTCATCAATGTACACCTCCATGGTGTCCCCCAGCATGCTAGCGAACACGCGGTTGACTAGGCACTGGTAAGTGGCTCCCGCATTCTCGAGTCCAAATGGCATGACCTTGTAACAGAAGGTTCCCCTCTCTGTGACGAAGGCTGTCTTCTCTTGATCTTCAGGGTGCATCAATATCTGGTTGTAACCTGAGAAGGCGTCCATGAAGCTTAGAAGCTCATGCCCTGCTGTAGCGTCCACTAGCATGTCTATGTGTGGAAGTGGAAAAGAATCCTTCGGGCATGCTTTGTTGAGGTCAGTGAAGTTTATGCACACTCGCCACTTGCCATTTTTCTTCTTTACTACCACAACGTTGGCTAACCATTCCGGGTAATGTACTTCGCGGACTGACCCGATATCAAACAACTTTTGGACTTCTTCATTGATAACCTTGTTTCGCTTAGGAGCGAACTTCCTCCGTTTCTGTCTGACTGGTGGGTAATCTAGATCAACCTCAAGTTTGTGGGTGATAACCTCTGGGTCAACTCCTGTCATGTCCGCATGTGACCAAGCAAAGCAGTCATGGTGAACTTTGAGAAATGTGACCAACTGCTCTCTTAGCTCTGGCCTCAACCTTGCCCCAATCTGAACTTTGTGATCTGGATAGTCTGGGTGAATCTGAACTTCATCGAGCTCTTCCATCCCTGGCTGGTCCGGGTCAACTGGGGGGTTGAGTTGCTTTAATTGATATAACTCTGCTGCCTTGGGATTCAAGGCTTCCATGTAACATTTCCTTGCATCCCGTTGCTGCCCAGAAATCTCCTTCACCCCCACTTGGTAGGGAAGCGAATCACCTGGTGGTAGGTTGACGGTACTGCTTTCATCTCGTGAATCCACTGCCTACCAAGGATGGAATTGTAGCTTGACGGACTGTCTACAATCAGGAACTTCGTCGGTAGGTTGACGCCTTCTGCATAGACAGGAAGGGTAACACTCCCAACCGTGTACTTCCTTTCTCCACTAAAGCCATATAGAGTTGTCGGGTGATGAAGGATGGCAGTCTCATCTATGCCCATTTCTGCCAGAGCATCTAGAAAAATGATGTTAGCAGAGCTCCCGTTGTCAATGAGAACTCTCTTCATAAGACAGTTTGCAATAAGAATTGAAATAACTAACGCATCGTCATGAGGACTGATTAGTTGCTTAGACTCTTGGTCTGAGAAGCTAATAGTCAAGTCAGACGAAGAGGTGTCTGATGCCCTGCGGGCGTTAGGCTTAGGCCTTACCATTTGCCTACTGTGGCATTTTGTCGCAGAGTATGAGACACCACTGATCTCTGACCCCCCCAGAGATTACGTTGATTACCTTGTTGGTCTGAGGGGGCTCAGGAAGATCAGTGCCCTGCCGACTGGCGAGGGTCTTTTTACCTTTGTCAGAGAGGTACTCCGTCAAGTGCCCTCTCTTCAAGAGCTCGGCTACCTCCAATCACAGGGAGATGCACTCTGCAGTTGTATGGCCATGGTCTCCATGAAACTCACACCACTTGTTGGAGTTTCTTTGATCTGGTGGCGTCCTAAGCTTTCCTGGCCATCTAACTCTGTCACCCATTCTTTTCATGACTGCTACACACTCCTCTGGTTCAATGTTGAGGGAGTAACTCAGAGGTGGTGCTCGGGTTTCCGTCCTCCTTTGTTGGATTGGAGGGCGAGGTGGATTCACAACAGGTCCATGTCTTCTCTTAGTTGGGTATGGCCTAGCACGATAGTCTGGAACCCTTCGTTCAACTCGTATGTCAGGCTTGGGCTCCTTGCGAACACTTTGACTTGACATGTAAGGTCTGTTGGCATCATCCTCCTCCCATTTGATCTGAGCCCATGATTTGGCGAGCACGTCTTCCATTGTTCGACAGGGGTACATGGTCAGCTCCTTGTACAACCCCGAGTTGGGTGGCAACCCTTTGCGGAAGGCGTTGACAGCAGTGTCCTTGTTGCAGTTGGGGATTGACACCTTCTCCTTGTTGAATCTTGCGATGTACTCCCTGAGAGATTCGTTAGGTCTTTGCCGGACGCTTTACAAGTCGTCCGATAGTTTCAAAAGTTTGCGACTGCTTGCGAATTGTTCCACAAAGCAGTCGACTAATTGGGCAAAGGAAGAAATGAAATTGTTGGGTAAGTTGGTATACCATTGTAGGGCTGGTCCGATCAGACTGGAACCAAACCCTTTGCACATACATGGCTAACGGAGATCCCTAGGGATGGCTATGGTGAACATCCTATGCTTGTACTGTGAGACATGGTCATCCGGGTCTGTCGTTCCATCATAGAGCTTCATGCTTGGGAAGGTGAACTTGGTTGGCATCTCCACCAAGGCTATAGCGTCGGCGAAGGGAGAGTCAGCAAAGCTGTTGGGTAAGCTCTTCTTGATCGGTGCTGGCACTCCAGGGATCCTTTGGATCATCTCTTCCAAGCTTACCAGTTTGGAGGCTAGCTCCTCGTTACTACTTCCGTGACCTGCAGAGAGGGTTAGCAAGTGATCTACTTGACTTAGCTTGCGCTTTGGTTGCGTTGTTGTGGTGATTCGTCGTTCATCCTTGGGTTAGCACCTTTGAACGAAACCCTGCTGCTGGTGGTACCTTGAGTGATCTTAAGGGCTGGCCTTGGCGGAGCGCTCACCACTTGAGAGACTGGAGTTACGGGAATCACCCCTTCCGTCTCTTCAAAAGTTAGATGGCAAGCCTCAATCGTGTTGCGTGGTGGGTTCTCCACCCCAGTGCCATGAGTCAGTCGGCGAGATGAGGCCGCATCCAATGTTGGAGCCTCCTGTGGACGACAAACTCAACCCTTTCCTTCAAGAGCGAGTTCTCCTGGCGGACAGCGCGGTTCTCGTCCTCAAGGAGCTTGATCTTCTTGGCGTTCTCTTGCATCTGGGCTGCCAAGGCTTTGATCTGAGCGGTGACGTCCATCTCCTCTACCTCTTCGAGAACGTATTCATCTGAGTGCGTCATGACGGATTGCTTAGCGTGTCGCGGTTGCTATTGGATTACGTTTCTTGATAGCCGGGGCCCCACGGTGGGCGCCAAATTGTAGACGCTCAGAAATCTACAATCAAATTAGGGTTAGAAATTGGGGGGCACCAGCAACCTGCAAGGCAACAGTAGCAAACAGAGACGTGAGGTTCCAAGGTGACACTGGTGTGGTGCCGACTGTATGGACTCCGACGCTCAAGTTAGAGGACTGGCAGACAACGTAATCAAATGAAAGAGGTAGGAGAGAGATGACGGCAAACGTCGACTTATCCTGTTGGTTGAGTTGGTCCGGCAACGTGGTGGACGAGCACCGGCAGTGGGCTAGCAGACCTTGTAGGAGGGAGCTAGCTGGTAATCGTCTGACAGAGATGGATGATGGCGGATGGTTGAAGGTTGATGATGGATGGTGATGAACGATGGTGGATGATGGTGGGTGACGGTTGATGTTGATCAGAGAGTTTGAGAGAGATGGAGGCGTGAGAGATTGATTGCTAGGGTTTTTCAGTCAGAATGCGATGACCTTTCACATCTCCCCACTCTTCTCTATATAGTTCAGCCACCGTTGGAGTCTGTCCGCGAATCTCGGGGAAGTTGTTGGAACTCCCTAAGTGGGTTAGACCATGTACCAAGTAGTTGGAAGGGAGGTTTCGAGTTTGTTCCTTCCTGACTGACCAAGTCAGTCAAGCAAGGTGAGCTCGCTTGCCTGTCAGCCAAATGCTGGCTCACATAGTATGTCAACCAAACGCTGGCTGCCATAGTCTGTCAGCCAAATGCTGGCTGCCATAGTCTGTCAGCCAAATGCTGACTGATGGGGTCAGACTTGCGAGGTGAGTTGGCTAGCTTGTCAACCAGCTGGGAGGTTGGAGAGGTCAAGTGAGTCAGGTAGCATGTAGACTACTTGGTTGGATGACGACTCAACTTGGTGGCCTCGCTCGGTGACCTGTTGGAACCCAACTCGCTTATGAAGCGAAGATGGACTCGTTAATGAACTATGGATTGGGCCGTAGCCTTGATGGATCAAATTGCCAGTCTTGTTGACAAGAGAGAATTTTGGCCAATACACTAACTTTTGGGCAAATCTGCAATGCATTGAATTACGGGTACTAATTTATCTATGGGGTCAATTTAAGGGGTGGTATATGTAATTTATAGAAACTCTTTTCATGAAGCTTATATGTAAGATATAAATCAAATCAGATTGCTATTTTTTTTATTTTCTTTCTAATAATGATGATTCATTCATAACAATAGCATTTCATGGAGGTTTATAGGATCCCAAGTACATACCATACCGTTAGATTACTGCCATACGACAATCTGGAATTTGACCAAAGAACTAAGCAAGGTCTATGCATATGCCAGAAGATAGTTTTGTTGTTTCTCTTACTTCTAGTACGCACATACATCTTAACCACATCTAAGACACTAGTTATCGCAAGCCGATAACTCAGTGAAGAATCAATAATCATATGAAACATGTATAATAAGCATGTTAAATTCTTGTAAAGGTCATGATTTTCTTAAACCTTAAGAAAGTCATAGCTCTCTCACCCTAAGTGTTTGGCACACAATTTGCACTTACACAATGTGATCTTTCCTATTATTTAGAAAAATCAATTCTTCTACAAATGACTTTCTCTAAGTATATATGATATCTTTACTTTGACAACGAAATATTGAAAATGTTGGCAAATAGGATATGATATGATATATCCAAAAGCAAAATTTATACATACACATTTTTGTATATTTTGGTCAAATTTACAATTACTTAATTTTAAAATTACCATAATTTTAAAGATTGTTTTTAATAACTTAGGTCTATACTCTAAATAATTATAAGGAGTTATTGACAAATTAAGTTATGCTTTTATTTCTCTTGAAGAGATATTACTGATATTGATGGTAAATGTTTTACTCAACTGATATGATCTTAATTATATATTTATTCTCATAATGAAAGCGTATAAACTCTATAATTGGAAAAAATTAAGTACATTACTTTTTAAGTAGCAATAGTACGTAAAATTGGTTCGCCCTAATTTCAAATCTATGTTTTTTTTCAAGTTTGATACGGTTATATTTAAATAATATGGAATTGGTCTTTCGTGATTACAAATTTTCATAATCAATTTTATGTATGTAAAAAGCATCATACAAAGTTCATTTGTTTTCCCATACTTCAACAAGTATGCCATAAACAATTAGAAACAAAGTAAACAACTAGAATATAAGTTTGATGAACATAAACGTAACCATAAGTTAGACTTGCGTCTCTCGTAAAAAGAAATGTAAAAGAAAATTCTTCAAAAGGTAGTCTGAGCGTAGACTTACTCCACGTCGATCCATCATGCACAATCGATTACTCACATACCAGCATAGAGCTTTTGGATTGAATAATACAATTTCCTCCGTGCTCCAACATGAGAGATTCCCATATCCTTGAGATCTTCATAGGTTAGAAGTGGCAAAACCTGTTCGTCAACTTCGTGCATATTAAAATGGGGAGCATATTTGCTCATCCCCAATTCTTTTAGCCACTCTTCAACAGTGACTTTCAGAACCTCACCCGCTACATCTACATTTTCCAGCTGGGTGTTTCTCCTTATTGGTTGACCAGCAGTATCATCATCACCGTAATTATTATCTTCTTCTCCAATATTGCTTGTGCCCCTCACACTCTTGTTAGACAACAACTTAACATTTGCTTGATATGAATCATCATATGCCCCCACACCTGTTGGATTGTACCCCTTTTCCACTTGTTGCTCAATTTGACTGGCGGAGGGTTCTCCATTAACCTTTGAAAATGATGCTTCCCCTTCTTCCGTAATACCATTTGCTTTGGAAATCAACATATCATTAGAATCATCATCAATATCAATGATATCTAAGACCTTTTGTTGTTTTTGTTTGTTAACACCCTTGCCTTTGCAAAACAGTTCCTCCTCATAACCATCCAACAAGAAAGGATCTACACAATTATTTTTTAGCCACACGCTCGGCTTCGGCACACGCTTCATTCGACCATTAGTGTGGTTTTCATCTGCTGAATCAACTTCATTGTTGTTGGTGTTGGTGTTAGTGTCATCGTCGTTGTTGATGTTGATGTTGTTGTTTTTGTTCATGGTGGTGGTTGTGATGGTGGTGGTGTTGTTGTTGTTGTTGTTTTGTTCCATTGTTTGTAACAGTTTAGGGATAAAATTTGGTTGGAGCAAATATCTAGTAAGGTTTAAGAATTTATGTTGGCTGTATTTGGTGTGTTGTGCTAGTATGTGAGGGAAAATACAACTTTATATAGTGATTTATGTTGAAAATTAAAAAGCAAGATTAATGTAATCAAATTTCTTGTATAAAAATGACAAAAGATGAATGGAATTTTCCTAATTGCATTTTTTGTAATTTTTTTTACAGTAGGTTAATAATTTAAGTTTCTCATGACTCCCATAGAATCTTGGTTCTTATTATATAATATTGTTTATTTTTATTTTTTAATTTCTAGATTTATCAATACTTCCAAACTAATATGTCTACGTGCATGATTTGTCGAACCTATTTTTTAAGAAAGGAAACATATTTCATTCGGGATACGTACAGTTTGAGCGCGTTTTGAGATGCGTCATAGATCCTAGATTCTACTGGTCGAGTTTTTTATGATGTAATTGATTGAGTAAGTAGCTTATGTGATCTTTTTCTTTCTTTTCTTTTTCTTTGGCTCCGTCAATAAATGTGTAAGTCTTTTTACTAGATATATTTTACTTTAATTGTAAAATGTTATCGTAATTATTTTCAAAATATAGAAAGAATTTGGTTTTGTGCGCTAGTGTGTAATATTTTACCAAGTTATTCTATTGGTACATTATGTTCCCAAAGCGTTCAATTTGTCGTGTTTCTATCGATAACTAAGCGACAGTTAGATTATGTTTGTTACCATCCGAAGTTTAAGACTTTTAATTCATAGATATTTATTGGTTATTATTTTGATAATATCGTGTTTGTCTTCATGTTTGACTCCGTAGGTTGAGTATTTAATATTGTTACCTTAATCTCTTGTTAATGTTCAGAATGAAAGTGGGAAAATTGATTAGATAGATTATCATTGTTAATTATTAAATACAAAATATTACTTTCCCACATTATTTCAATATAATTTCTACTTCATTTTTATAGATGATGCTATAATATTATCATGCCTCAGACTGTAATTAAAGAATAAGAAAATTAATTTAAGTTACTAAGTATTGTGTAATGCTACTTTGGTGTTCACGGAAAAGGGGGTGGAAATCATTACCAAGTGAAACAACGATTGTTTACTTTTTATTTTGGAGGTTAGTTAGTGATTATACACTATAGGAAACGACTGTATTGCATGTATAGTGTTGGTCCCTTAGACAATAAGATTAAAGTCTTCGGTGACTTGTTTTCTCAACATCTTTTGGTCGCAACATCAAGGTGTAGGTCTTCATCATGTTGATCAAAAATAAAATAACATGCTCTTCTAAGGGATTGGAACTCGATTCTCCACCCTTACCTGAGATCCGGTGATCGGACTCCGATCCCCGGAACATGAATAGCTCTATATCGGAGCTATTCAAAGCTCGAATATGAGCTTCTAGTAGCCGTTATGGCTGCCAGGTTGTGGTTCAGGTAGCCTCAGAACTCCGTCTGGAAGCTTACAAGCTGCCAGATAGCTGGTTTGGCAGCCTGAAGGCAGACAGACGGCACCAAACCCAACAATAGTACGTTTGGATTGTTTTTTCAACTCTTTTTTATTTTATTTTTTAATTTTGTCACTCTATTTTTAGCTAATTTTAACATAATAACGCGATAGAATATCATTAACGAATATGGGAATCAAACTAAAACAATAATATTCATGATCGTTGCCATAATCCGGCCAAATCTTGTTCTCTGTGGTTCTTTTATATATATATATATATATATTTATATTTTATGGTATTAACAAGTATATACATTCATATATTTTCAAAGATTTGGGGTTTTTATGCATGGATTATAAATTCGGTATCGGTGCTCATTTCGTACTTTCAATTTTCCGAGACGTCTCGGAAAAGTTTCGGAAACGATTCAAAAAGCCATAACAATATAATGAAATATAGTACATAAACTATACACTTATCGTGGTCATCAAATTCAACTTTCACTGGTTTTAACGCCATAAATACACTAGTCGAATAGCATGCATGAACTCCAACTCCAACTTATGCGCATGAAGTTGGCATTCGCCAACTCGCCCCATTTTGCCCTATTTTGCCATTTTGTGCTCCCGACTCGTCCCCGATGTCCTTCTAAGGGATTGGAACTCCGTCTTCCACAAAAGTGCATAGAAGCGCACCCATTTTTGCCTCTAATCAATGCGGTTTGCACAAAACACCTACAAAGCAAAAAAACATGAACAAGTAACGAATGTCAACGGAGATAAACAATAACAACTCTAGAACGACAGTAAAAAAGACAAGATGATACGATGTATAACCGACTCATCAATACCTATTCAATATTAATTAATAAAGGTTGAACTGATGACATGGCAGTCCATGTTAGAATTTGGCGTGTGTCTACGGTTAAGCTCAGGGATGACATCAGCTCCGACGTTGAGCAATGGGTGCATATGTAATCACTTTTGACTTGTAGGGGAGGGTTTTGTAATTGTTCAATCTGCGAGTATTAATCTGCAAAGTGGCCATCTTGGAGGGGTGGGTTTTGTAATTATCTATTAATGAATTATTCAAGTATAATGTAAAGAAAATTGGGTGAAAAGGTTTACTTTTGGGGGTGGGTGTAATCAGGAAAAGTTTCATGACTAACTTTTGGGCAAATCTGCAATACATTGAATTACGGGTACTAATTTATCTATGGGGTCAATTTAAGGGGTGGTATATGTAATTTATAGAAACTTTTTTCGTGACGCTTATATCTAAGATATAAATCAAATCAGATTCCTGTTTTTTTATTTTCTTTCTAATAATGATGATTCGTTCATAACAATAGCATTTCATGGAGGTTTATAGGATCCCAAGTACAGACCATACCGTTAGATTACTGCTATACGACAATATAGAATTTGACCAAAGACCTAAGCAAGGTCTATGCATATGCCAGAAGATAGTTTTGTTGTTTCTCTTACTTCTAGTACACACATACATCTTAACCACATCTAAGACACTAGTTATCACAAGCCGATAACTCAGTGAAGAATCAATAATCATATGAAACATGTATAATAAGAATGTTAAATTCTTGTAAAGGTCATGATTTTCTTAAACCTTAAGAAAGTCATAGCTCTCTCACCCTAAGTGTTTGGCACACAATTTGCACTTATACAATGTGATCTTTCCTATGATTTAGGAAAATCAATTCTTCTACAAAAGACTTTCTCTAAGTATATATGATATCTTAACTTTGATATCAAAATATTGAAAATGTTTGCAAATAGGATATGATATATCCAAAAGCAAAATTTATACATACACATTTTTGTATATTTTGGTCAAATTTACAATTACTTAATTTTAAAATTACCATAATTTTAATTTTTTTTTAATAAATTAGGTCTATACTATAAATAATTATAAGGAGTTCTTGACAAATTAAGTTATGCTTTTATTTCTCTTGAAGAGATATTACTGATATTGATGGTAAATGTATTACTCAACTGATATGAACTTAATTATATATTTATTATCATAATGAAAGCGTATAAACTCTATAATTGGAAAAAAATTAAGTACATTACTTTTTAAGTATCAATAGTACGTAAAATTGGTTCGCCCTAATTTCAAATCCATGTTTTTTTTCAAGTTTGATACGATTATATTTAAAATTATATAAATAAATGGAATTGGTCTTTCGTGATTACAAATTTTCATAATCAATTTTATGTATGTAAAAAGCATCGTACAAAGTTCATTTGTTTTCCCATACTTCAACAAGTATGTCATAAACAATTATAAAAAAAGTAAACAACTAGAATATAAGTTTTATTGAACAAACGAGATAGATGAACATAAAAGTTACCATAAGCTAGACTTGCGTCTCTCGTAAAAAGAAATGTAAAAGAAAATTCTTCAAAAGGTAGTCTGAGCGTAGACTTACTCCACGTCGATCCATCATGCACAATCGATTGCTCACATGCCACCATGGAGCTTTTGGATTGAATAAATTTCCTCCGCGCTCCAACATGAGAGATTCCCATATCCTTGAGATCATCATAGGTTAGAAGTGGCAAAACCTGTTCGTCAATTCGTGCATCTTAAAATGGGGAGCATATTTGCTCATCCCCAATTCGTTTAGCCACTCTTCAACAGTGACTTTCTGAACCTCACCTGCTACATCTACATTTTCCTGCTGGCTGTTTCTCCTTATTGGTTGACCAGCTGTATCGTCATCATCGTAATTATTATCTTGTTCTCCAATATTGCTTGTGCCCCTCACCCACTTGTTAGACAACAACTTAACATTTGCTTGATATGAATCATCATATGCCCCCACACCTGTCGGATTGTACCCCTTTTCCACTTGTTGCTCAATTTGACGGGCGGAGGGTTCTCCATCAACCTTTGAAAATGATGCTTCCCCTTCTTCCTTAATAACATTTGCTTTGGAAATCAACATATCATTAGAATCATCATCAACATCAATGATATGTAAGACCTTTTGTTGTTTTTGTTTGTTAACACCCTTGCCTTTGCAAAACAGTTCCTCCACATAACCATCCAACAAGAAAGGATCTACACAATTATTTTTTAGTCACACGCTCGGCTTCGGCACACGCTTCATTCGACCAATTTTGTGGTTTTCATCTGCCGAATCATCTTCGTTGTTGTTGTTGTTGGTGTTGGTGTTGGTGTTGGTGTTAGTGTTGGTGTTGTTTCATCGTCTTTGTTGATGTTGTTGTTTTTGTTCATGGTGGTGGTTGTGATGGTGGTGTTGGTGTTGTTGTTGTTTTGTTCCATTGTTTGTAACAGTTTAGCGATAAAATTTGGTTGGAGTAAATATCTAGTAAGGTATAAGAATTTATGTTGGCTGTCTTTGGTGTGTTGTGGTAGTATGTGAGGGAAAAGACAGCTTTATATAGTGATTTATGTTGAAAATTAAAAATCAAGATTAATGTAATTAAATTTCTTGAATAAAAATGAAAAAAGATGAATGGAATTTTCCTAATTGCATTTATTGTAATTTTTTACAACAGGTTAATAATTTAAAGTTTCTCATGACTCCCACAAAACCTTAGTTCTTATTATATAATATTGCTTATTTTTATTTTTTAATTTCTAGATTTATCAATACTTCCAAACTAATATGCCTATGTGCACGATTTGTCGAACCTATTTTTTAAGAAAGGAAACATATTTCATTCGGGATATTTACAGTTTGAGCGCGTTTTGAGATGCGTCATAGATCCTAGATTTAACTTGTCGAGTTTTTTATGATGTAATTTATTGAATAAGTAGCTTATGTGATCATTTTTCTTTCTTTTCTTTTTCTGTGGCTCCATCAATAAATGTGTAAGTCTTTTTACTAGATATATTTCACTTTAATTGTAAAATGTTATTGTATGTGTTTTAGAAATATAGAAAGAATTTGGTTTTGTGCGCTAGTGTGTAATATTTTACCAAGTTATTCTATTGGTACATTATGTTCCCAAAGCATTCAATTTGTCGTGTTTCTATCGATAATGAAGCGACAATTAGATTATGTTTGTTACCATCCGAAGTTAAAGACATTCAATTCATAGATATTTATTGGTTATTATTTTGATAATATCGTGTTTGTGTAGATGTTTGACTCTGTAGGTTGAGTATTTAATATTGTTACCTTAATCTCCTGTTAATGTTCAGTATGAAAGTGGAAAAATTGATTAGATAGATTATCATTGTTAATTATTAAATACAAAATATTCCTTTCCCCCCTTATTTCAATATAACTAACTAAATTGGAGAGTTGTCATTTCTACTTCATTTTTATAGATTATGCTATAATATTGTCATGCCTCAGACTGTAATTAAAGAAGAAGAAAATTAATTTAAGTTACTAAGTATTGTGTAATGCTATTTTGGTGTTCACGAGAAAGGGGGTGGAAATCATTACCAATTGAAACAACGATTGTTTACTTTTTATTTTGGAGGTTAGTTAGTGATTATACACTATAGGAAACGACTGTATTGCATGTATAGTGTTGGTCCCTTAGACAATAAGATTAAAGTCTTCAGTGACTTGTCTTCTCAGCATCTTTTGGTCGCAACATCAAGGTGCAGGTCTTCATCATGTTGATCAAAAATAAAATAACATGCTCTTCTAAGGGATTGGAACTCGATTCTCCACCCTTACCTGAGATCCGGTGATCGGACTCCGATCCCCGGAACATGAATAGCTCTATATCGGAGCTATTCAAAGCTCGGATATGAGCTTCTAGAAGTCGTTATGGCTGCCAGGTTGTGGTTCAGGTAGCCTCAGAACTCCGTCTGGAAGCTTACAAGCTGCCAGACAGCTGGTTTGGCAGCCTGAAGGCAGACAGACGTCACCAAACCCAACAATAGTACGTTTGGATTGTTTTTTTAACTCTTTTTTATTTTATTTTTTAATTTTGTCACTCTATTTTTAGCTAATTTTAACATAATAACGCGATAGAATATCATTAACGAATATGGGAATCAAACTAAAACAATAATATTCATGATCGTTGCCATAATCCGGCCAAATCTTGTTCTCTGTGGTTCTTTTATATATATATATATATTTATATTTTATGGTATTAACAAGTATATACATTCATATGTTTTCAAAGATTTGGGGTTTTTATGCATGGATTATAAATTCGGTATCGGTGCTCATTTCGGACTTTCAATTTTCCGAGACGTCTCGGAAAAGTTTCTGAAACGATTCAAAAAGCCATAACAATATAATGAAATATAGTACATAAACTATACACTTATCGTGGTCATCAAATTCAACTTTCACTGGTTTTAACGCCATAAATACACTAGTCGAATAGCATGCATGAACTCCAACTCCAACTTATGCGCATGAAGTTGGCATTCGCCAACTCGCCCCATTTTGCCCTATTTTGCCATTTTGTGCTCCCGACTCGTCCCCGATGTCCTTCTAAGGGATTGGAACTCCGTCTTCCACAAAAGTGCATAGAAGCGCACCCATTTTTGCCTCTAATCAATGCGGTTTGCACAAAACGCCTACAAAGCAAAAAAACATGAACAAGTAACGAATGTCAATGGAGATAAACAATAACAACTCTAGAACGACAGTAAAAAGACAAGATGATATGATGTATAACCGACTCATTGATACCCATTCAATATTAATTAATAAAGGTTGAACTAATGACATGGCAGTCCATGTTAGAATTTGGCGTGTGTCTACGGTTAAGCTCAGGGATGACATCAGCTCCGACGTTGAGCAATGGGTGCATATGTAATCACTTTTGACTTGTAGGGGAGGGTTTTGTAATTGTTCAATCTGCGAGTATTAATCTGCAAAGTGGCCATCTTGGAGGGGTGGGTTTTGTAATTATCTATTAATGAATTATTCAAGTATAATGTAAAGAAAATTGGGTGAAAAGGTTTACTTTTGGGGGTGGGTGTAATCAGGAAAAGTTTCATGACTAACTTTTGGGCAAATCTGCAATACATTGAATTACGGGTACTAATTTATCTATGGGGTCAATTTAAGGGGTGGTATATGTAATTTATAGAAACTTTTTTCATGACGCTTATATCTAAGATATAAATCAAATCAGATTCCTGTTTTTTTATTTTCTTTCTAATAATGATGATTCGTTCATAACAATAGCATTTCATGGAGGTTTATAGGATCCCAAGTACAGACCATACCGTTAGATTACTGCTATACGACAATATAGAATTTGACCAAAGAACTAAGCAAGGTCTATGCATATGCCAGAAGATAGTTTTGTTGTTTCTCTTACTTCTAGTACACACATACATCTTAACCACATCTAAGACACTAGTTATCACAAGCCGATAACTCAGTGAAGAATCAATAATCATATGAAACATGTATAATAAGAATGTTAAATTCTTGTAAAGGTCATGATTTTCTTAAACCTTAAGAAAGTCATAGCTCTCTCACCCTAAGTGTTTGGCACACAATTTGCACTTATACAATGTGATCTTTCCTATGATTTAGGAAAATCAATTCTTCTACAAAAGACTTTCTCTAAGTATATATGATATCTTAACTTTGATATCAAAATATTGAAAATGTTTGCAAATAGGATATGATATATCCAAAAGCAAAATTTATACATACACATTTTTGTATATTTTGGTCAAATTTACAATTACTTAATTCTAAAATTACCATAATGTTAATTTTTTTTTTAATAACTTAGGTCTATACTATAAATAATTATAAGGAGTTCTTGACAAATTAAGTTATGCTTTTATTTCTCTTGAAGAGATATTACTGATATTGATGGTAAATGTATTACTCAACTGATATGAACTTAATTATATATTTATTCTCATAATGAAAGCGTATAAACTCTATAATTGGAAAAAAATTAAGTACATTACTTTTTAAGTATCAATAGTACGTAAAATTGGTTCGCCTAATTTCAAATCCATGTTTTTTTTTCAAGTTTGATACGATTATATTTAAAATTATATAAATAAATGGAATTGGTCTTTCGTGATTACAAATTTTCATAATCAATTTTATGTATGTAAAAAGCATCGTACAAAGTTTATTTGTTTTCCCATACTTCAACAAGTATGTCATAAACAATTATAAAAAAAGTAAACAACTAGAATATAAGTTTTATTTAACAAACGAGATAGATGAACATAAAAGTAACCATAAGCTAGACTTGCGTCTCTCGTAAAAAGAAATGTAAAAGAAAATTCTTCAAAAGGTAGTCTGAGCATAGACTTACTCCACGTCGATCCATCATGCACAATCGATTGCTCACATGCCACCAAGGAGCTTTTGGATTGAATAAATTTCCTCCGCGCTCCAACATGAGAGATTCCCATATCCTTGAGATCAGCATAGGTTAGAAGTGGCAAAACCTGTTCGTCAACTTCTTGCATCTTAAAATGGGGAGCATATTTGCTCATCCCCAATTCGTTTAGCCACTCTTCAACAGTGACTTTCTGAACCTCACCTGCTACATCTACATTTTCCAGCTGGCTGTTTCTCCTTATTGGTTGACCAGCTGTATCATCATCATCGTAATTATTATCTTGTTCTCCAATATTGCTTGTGCCCCTCACCCTCTTGTTAGACAACAACTTAACATTTGCTTGATATGAATCATCATATGCCCCCACACCTGTCGGATTGTACCCCTTTTCCACTTGTTGCTCAGTTTGACGGGCGGAGGGTTCTCCATCAACCTTTGAAAATGATGCTTCCCCTTCTTCCTTAATACCATTTGCTTTGGAAATCAACATATCATTAGAATCATCATCAACATCAATGATATCTAAGACCTTTTGTTGTTTTTGTTTGTTAACACCCTTGCCTTTGCAAAACAGTTCCTCCACATAACCATCCAACAAGAAAGGATCTACGCAATTATTTTTTAGTCACACGCTCGGCTTCGGCACACGCTTCATTCGACCAATTTTGTGGTTTTCATCTGCCGAATCATCTTCGTTGTTGTTGTTGTTGTTGGTGTTGGTGTTGGTGTTGGTGTTAGTGTTGGTGTTGTTTCATCGTCTTTGTTGATGTTGTTGTTTTTGTTCATGGTGGTGGTTGTGATGGTGGTGGTGGTGTTGTTGTTGTTTTGTTCCATTGTTTGTAACAGTTTAGCGATAAAATTTGGTTGGAGTAAATATCTAGTAAGGTATAATAATTTATGTTGGCTGTCTTTGGTGTGTTGTGGTAGTATGTGAGGGAAAAGACAGCTTTATATAGTGATTTATGTTGAAAATTAAAAATCAAGATTAATGTAATTAAATTTCTTGAATAAAAATGAAAAAAGATGAATGGAATTTTCCTAATTGCATTTATTGTAATTTTTTACAACAGGTTAATAATTTAAAGTTTCTCATGACTCCCACAAAACCTTAGTTCTTATTATATAATATTGCTTATTTTTATTTTTTAATTTCTAGATTTATCAATACTTCCAAACTAATATGCCTACGTGCACGATTTGTCGAACCTATTTTTTAAGAAAGGAAACATATTTCATTCGGGATATGTACAGTTTGAGCGCGTTTTGAGATGCGTCATAGATCCTAGATTTAACTTGTCGAGTTTTTTATGATGTAATTTATTGAATAAGTAGCTTATGTGATCTTTTTTCTTTCTTTTCTTTTTCTTTGGCTCCATCAATAAATGTGTAAGTCTTTTTACTAGATATATTTCACTTTAATTGTAAAGTGTTATCGTAATTGTTTTCGAAATATAGAAAGAATTTGGTTTTGTGCGCTAGTGTGTAATATTTTACAAAGTTATTCTATTGCTACATTATGTTCCCAAAGCGTTCAATTTGTCGTGTTTCTATCGATAATTAAGCGACAGTTAGATTATGTTTGTTACCATCCGAAGTTTAAGACTTTCAATTCATAGATATTTATTGGTTATTATTTTGATAATATCGTGTTTGTGTAGATGTTTGACTCTGTAGGTTGAGTATCTAATATTGTTACCTTAATCTCTTGTTAATGTTCAGTATGAAAGTGGGAAAATTGATTAGATAGATTATCATTGTTAATTATTAAATACAAAATATTCCTTTCCCCTCTTATTTCAATATAACAAACTAAATTGGAGAGTTGTCATTTCTACTTCATTTTTATAGATTATGCTATAATATTGCCATGCCTCAGACTGTAATTAAAGAATAAGAAAATTAATTTCAGTTACTAAGAATTGTGTAATGCTATTTTTGGTGTTCACGGGAAAGGGGGTGGAAATAATTACCAAGTGAAACAACGATTGTTTACTTTTTATTTTGGAGGTTAGTTAGTGATTATACACTATAGGAAACGATTGTATTGCATGTATAGTGTTGGTCTCTTAGACAATAAGATTAAAGTCTTCAGTGACTTGCCTTCTCAGCATCTTTTGGTCGCAACATCAAGGTGCAGGTCTTCATCAGCTTTATCAAAAATAAAATTACATGCTCTTCTAAGGGATTGGAACTCGATTCTCCACCCTTACCTGAGATCCGGTAATCGGACTCCGATCCCCGGAACATGAGTGGCTCCATATCGGAGCTATTGAATGCTCGGATATGAGCTTCTGGCAGCCGTTGTCACGCCTAAAACCAAAAAATAATTTGGCGCGACCGGCCGTCTATCGTGAGATGGTCTCACGCCAAGACGAAGCCTCAATTTAGTTAAAAAGCAGTTTGAAATAGTGGTACACAGTAACTCAGAGCTTTTAATAATTAATAGAAAGAACCACAATAAATCTCAAAACACTAACTATTCGTCCAAAAGCCAAAACAAATTACACAAACACCATTTGTCTAAACAAAAGAAATCCTACGCAAACTAAACACTCGAAACTCCAAAGCGTCCTTCCTTAAAAGACCTTACGTCCCTGAAAAAAATGTGTAAGGGTGAGCTCCTGGCACTTTTACCCGGATCAAGTACATATAAAATTTTTACATAATATATACACACCGTTTTATATCAAACATAGTCGAAAATCATTTGCATGGAACACATGTCACAATTTTCACAATTCACATTTAAAGCTCGAAACAAATATACACTACGGCCACACAAACCGTGGTGGCACACAGGCCGACTTTCACATAACATATCCCCTAACACAATAGGGGCCAAACACATAACACTGGGAGTACTCCAAAGCACGACAATCCCTCGAAAGGGTCACACACTTCATAGGCATATCGATGAGCTTAAACGTACACATAATCCATGCTTTCACAAAATAGCTTTCGCAAATCGCACACACAAAAAAATAAACATTTTGGGATACACATACTTGATCATTTTTTGAATAGACTATTATATCAAGTCCCATTACTTGATATAATAACCATAAGTTATTTGTCAAACTTTAAAACAATACATATATATACTATAACAATAAAATAAAGCAAAAGTGTTAAGAGTTCCCCTTACCTCAAGGTCGATACGAATGCAAGCTTAACATATCCAACCACGAAAGCTCCTACTTGTAACTCGAATTCTCCAAAGTCACCTAGAACCTTAAATCCTACCAAAACACCACTTGCTAACTCCACAAAGCCACTATTCCGGTTTAAAGGTCAAAACTGAGAAAACGGGTAAAAAGGGCAAAAGGGTAATTTATGGAGCTAGGAAATATTGGTTTAAATGGTGGGAGGGCACAATAGTAATTCTGCAACATCCAGAGGTAAAACGGTACTTTTCTGGGCACAAAGGGGCTGGAACAAAAAGAGAAGAAAAAGGGCATTGCAAGGGATTCGAAAGCCTAACCAAAGGAACAATAGCCAAGCATCCTGCCAAACGAGCCAACTACCTGCTCGTAACATTATTGGCACGCGCATCATTACAAACTTGTTCGCAGTTCACTATTTCATTAATTCACCAAACAAGTCCCTCGTGTATATCAAATTCTCAAACACCAGCCCTTCAGCTTTCTGCAAGTTTTCAATCAAGTCCCTACGAATTCTGAAAGGTTTCAAACTCGATTTAATCAACTCTGAATCAAGGCCAAAGCTTCGAATTTCATGTACCCAACATCTAGTCCAACCAAAACAACCAAGAACAGTCCAAAAACATCACATATACGTCCAAGCATATATTGTGAATTCATCCTCACGTTTCTGATCCGGTTTCGTCATCCAAATCTCCATTGTTGATACGGAAATATGTCCAATCCATCATAAGATGCCTTTGGAACGAATCCTAAGGCGTCCCAAGCTATCTCAAGGTCCAAGGCCTTAAGGTCCGACCCCAAGGCCACCTCCGGTCCGACCTTATTGAGTATAACGGTGAAATGGACCTCAAAGACAGTAGGTCCGACCCAAACCGTGGTCCGGAGACATGAGGGTCTGACCCAGACGACGGTTCGGACGCAAGTCCTCAACCTCATAAGGAATCAAGAGAACTGGCACCAAGAGGGAAGACAGGGTCCGAGGCTAGCAAGGTCCGAACCACAGTACATTTGGAGGTTGTTTAAGTTTTCTTACTTACAAGTGAGTACCACTTGGACCATTGCTCCGGACCTACCCTCTCGGACGGAGGTCCGAGACGGACTTCAGAAGTCTCTAATTTCTCTCGGATAATGACTAAACTACCCTCGAAAGCCCAAAAGGGAAATGGGTCAAGTCTTCTTAATGTGCCATGGGCTTGATGGAGCATTGTTGGCGCAATCCGAGCCTTACACTTGGTGCGATCCAACGGAGTCCATCCCCTTTGGGAAATCTCTATATAAGTGGCACATAATCCCATGATAAGGCAGGTGAGATCATCATTACGAACTAATCTTATACACTGTACAGAGTTGGCCTTCAGTCTCTCTCAAGTGAAGTCTTAGTCCGGTTTGACACTTAGCAAACCGGGTCTACGGTCCTAACCCCCCCCTCCTAAGTTACTAGTGCAGGCATCTACCCTTGGAGGGTTTTGGATCTTAGCTTGGGACCTTGACTTAGGGAAATTTGAAGTATTTTGGACTTAAGATGAATTAGCAAGAACTCAACAAGAGTTTGGGGGACTTCACCCTCAACATTTTGGCGCCGTCTGTGGGAACTTACAAAAAGTTTCATAACTCTATAAGCAATGGCATGACAGATAAAGTCAGTAAGAACAACCACTACCGCAGTTGGAACTCCCGCTCCGAGGCCACAGGGTAGACCACCTACAAGGAGGGCGCGATTAGCAAGGATTACATCAAGGAATCGGGGGGAGTACCCAAGTGACGGTCACACTGCCAGCGCCTCCTCAGAGGAGGAAAGAATCGCCGATCCGCCGGTTAGGACTCAAGGAATGGGAGTAATGGTCCAAGGAAGGGAAGGACATGTTCCTCCGTCAGGAACACATGGTCCTCCACCCGAAAGGAACTTCACTCTTCCAAATGGCCAGATAGTCGCCCGAGTGAGTTTGGGATGAATGAGAATCAATTTGGCCTTTTGCTCACTACTATTCAAGGTTGTTTTAGATCTAACAACGTCCAACTTACTCCACCGCTGGAAGCCCAAAGGCAGACGGAACCTGCTCAGTCAAGGAACGAGCATCGCCATGTCTTGGAAAGGATAGGAGAACAAGGCCGACAAGATGATCTGCGCAACCTTATCAATAGGAGAGCTACTGCATCTCAAGAACACCGTGAGAGGAGCCCAGTGAGACCTAGGATGGATGAGGCTGGTACCAGTCGCCATGCTGCTCTCCAACCCAAGCCAAGAGACCAAGTGGCGGAAAGTATCGCAGTAGTCCAGGTCGATGACCTTCCTGCTAATGTGGCCATCAACCCAAGAACAGGCGAGAAGCTCACTGCTAAACAAATCTACATTCAACAAAAGGCTTTGGAAACCCAGATTGCTAACTTGGGAAAATGGTTAAAGCACATTAGAAGGTGATGATAATAGCTCCGAACCCCTTATGTGATGCAATTAGAAGAGAGAGGAAGCGTCCTGATTGCATCATCCCAAACCTCGAGCGTTACCATGGAGACACTTGCCCTATCGCACATCTCACTAGGTACGAGAGTAAGATGGACACCAACGGGTTGAATGACAATATGAAAGCTCTAAACTTCTCATCCACTCTCTTCGGAGAAGCGATGGATTGGTGGAACACTTTGCCTGATGGATCGATCAAGTCATATGAGGATGTGGTCTCTCTCTTTTTGAAGAGATTCCAGAAGGCAAAAAAGAGGAAAAGACCAGTAGAGCACTTGGCCGGAATCATCCAAAGGGACAATGAGGATCTTAGGACCTTCTTAGAGCGGTTTAATGCTGAAGTACGTCAAGTTGAGTCTCACGGTATCAAAGAGCGGGTCCGATATTTGTACGCCAATACCTACAATGACGAACTCAGGAGGAAGCTCTCCAATGAAGAAATTCCAAATGAAAAATACTTAGAAGATATATGTGAGGGAGTCTTGTACGGTGAGGAGTATAGGAGGAACGTTCCGGTAAGAACCGGGACTAAGAAGGGAAAGGAGCCCATGAAACTGGAGTCCACGACTCGTCCGGGAAAATTTGAACAAAAGAAGGATTTCAGAGATAAAAGGGAATTCCGTAGGAAGAGAACCCCTCCTAGGAGGTATGCGGAATACACCCGCCTCAATAGACCAAGATCTGACATCTTGGCATCTATTGTTGAAAAGAATGTGGATGTCCAATGGCCCAAGCCAGCAAGGAGTAGTAAAAGAGGCAAGGCATCCATAGAATATTACCGGTTCCATAAATACAAAGGCCATTCCACAGAAGATTGCGTCCAGTTAAAAACTGAAATCGAAGGTTTGATAAGGAGTGGCAAGCTGAAAGAGATAGTTGACGAAGATGAACCTTCTCGCCACCAAAGGAATGAAAGGAGAAGAGTAGAGCATGATCAAGAGGCTGTGACAGGATCTTTACCACCGCCTCCCATGGGGATCCCTCCCGAACAGGCCCGCCATTATGACGATTACTCCGGAAACTTAGAAACAGAGAACCTTCCTTATAGTGGAGTTATCAACACCATAGCGGGAGGTCCACGTGGTGGAGACAGTCGTAATGCCAGAGAAAGAACTGCCCAGCATTTAAGGAACAATGACAGAGTTTACGCTCCACCTACTTTGAGGGGTTCAAACTTGATCTCTTTTGATGACAGTGAGATACCTCCCCTAACGTCTGGAGGAGGAGATCTCAGAGATCCGAACATTCCGCTAGTGATCTCCCTGGTCATCGCCACTTACAAGGTCAATAAGGTGCTTATTGATACTGGGAGCTCGTCTAACATTATCTCTAAGAGAACTGTGGACCAAATGAACTTGAGGAGGATCGAATATGGTAAAGTCTATACTTCATTAGTGGGGTTTGGAGGTTCTATAATTCGTCCCATTGGGAGTATCCCTCTACAGGTTTCTATGGGGACTTTCCCAACAAGAGCGACTCAGAAAGTTCTTTTCCTGGGTGTGAATAGTGCCTTTGACTACAATGTTATCCTAGGACGACCAGGCCTCAATCAATTCAAAGCCATTTCTTCTCCACTACATAATAGGGTCAAATTCCCCACTCCGAATGGGTAGGAGAAGAAGTAGGAAACATTAGGGAAGCATGGGAATTCTACATTATGTCAACCCGAAATGCCTCAGTACCCGTTCTTGCGGTCACTGACGAGCACGGCTCACTCTTGCCTACACCCCTACAGCCCCTAAGGAGGAAATAGGAGCTGGAGCGCTCAAAGAGAAATTTCCTAAGGCTTCAAGGATTGAACCTCATGAGACCCTAAAGGAGATCCAATTGATAGAGGGAAGTCCCGAAAAGAAGATAGGATCGGAATCGAGATGAGCATTGAGGTCGAGATGAAACTTATCGCTTGTTTGAAAAGTAACTGTGATGTCTTCGCTTGGAGCAATGACGATCTTAAGGAAATAGATCCAAAGATAGTTGTTCACCGTCTGAACATGGATCTTACGGTCAAATATATTCGTCAAAAGAGAAAAGACTTTGGGCTCATCGAGGACGCTATCATAGTCGGGGAAGTTGAGAGGCACATGAAAGCAGGACACATCGAAGAAGTGAGATATTTAGATTGGGTTTGTAATGTGGTTCTCGTCGAAAAAGTTCCGGGAAAGTGGAGGATGTGCAATGACTTTACTAGATTAAACAAGTTTTGCCCAAAAGATCCTTACCCCTTGCCTAGGATCGACCAATTGGTGGACTCCACAGCTGGATGTGCTCTTCTAAACTTCATGGACGCTTACCAAGGATTCTACCAAATTAGAATGGCCCAAGAAAGACATCAGAATTACCAAGGACGCTTCAAGGTTATCCCATTTGGACTGAAAAATGCAGGAGCTACTTACCAACGTTTGGTAAATAGAATGTTCAAAGAAGCGATTGGTAAAACCATGGAAGTATATGTTGATGCCATGTTGGTCAAGAGTAAGACAGAGGAGCAACATATTGACCACCTCAACAATTGCTTCTCTATTTTGAGGAAGTATGGAATGAAATTGAACCCCGAGAAATGTATCTTCGCAGTGAAAGGGGGTAAGTTTCTTGGCTACATGGTAACAGAGAGGGGCATCAGCGCCAACCCGGAAAAGATCAAGGCTATTTTAGACCTCCCACAACAAAAAACCATCAATGAAGTTCAACATCTAATAGGACGAATCATGTCCTTGAGCTGATTCATCTCTAGTTCTGCAGAAAAGAACCTACCCTTCTTTAAGATATTGAGGAAAGGGGACAAGTTTGAGTGGACCAAAGAGTGTGAGGAAGCTTTCAACAGATTGAAGAAATATCTCCTCTCACCACCACTCTTGGCCAAACCAGCGGTAGGAGAACCCCTTTACTTGTACCTAGCAGTCACTAATGAGGCTATGAGTTCCGTACTAGTCCGAATCCAAGCCAACGATCACATGCCTATTTACTACCTAAGCAAAGCTCTAGCTAGAGCAGAGATTAGATACGCCCGGATTGAGAAATTGGCATATGCTTTGGTGTACACTGCTCGGAGGCTAAAGCCTTACTTCAAGTCACACAGAATTGTGGTCCTCACCAGTGAACCGTTGAAACAAGTCCTGGGAAAGCCAGACCAATCCGGCCGCCTGTCTAAATGGGCAATCGAGCTAAGCGAGTACGATATCGAATATCAATCTCCATCGGGAAAGAAGGCACAAATCATCGCCGACTTCTTAGTCGAGTACCCAGAGAAGGAGGAAGAAAATGTCAATGATCATGCAAAGGAAGCTAACTGCTTGGTGATAACATAAGGAATGAATCCTTCTGAGCAAGTGAGAGTTACTGAGAGAGAAGTGCAACAAGAGACCTATAGTAACACTCAATTCAGAGGATTTTCATCTGAACCAATGGAGGACTTTCTCAGAGTGAGACACATGTTTCTTTTGGACAAGTTATCCGACGCTCCTATACTCGTGTCTTCCGCCAAGATGCAAGAGGAGGTCATAGAAAGTAAGAACACTGATACTTCCTTGGCACCCAAAGAACAAGGAAAAGACACTTGGACACTGCAGGTAGATGGATCTTCTACCGGCCGACTCGGAGGTATTGGAATACACCTTCAAAGCCCCGCAGGTGCTCAGTTGGATTATGCCATCACACTTGATTTCAAGGTAACCAACAATGAAGCTGAATATGAGGCACTTCTCATCGGAATCAAGCTGGCAAAATCTCTTGAAGTGAGAAAGATCAAAGCCTACACCGACTCACAACTAGTTGAATCTCAGTTTTCAGGGTCCTTTGCCGCTAAGGGCCCTAACATGATCAAATACTTGGAGTTGCTCAAAAAAGAGGTGCATGGATTTGAAGAGTTCACGTTAGAAAGATTCGATAGAGAATGTAATGAGAAAGCTGACTCACTCTCAAAATACGCGTCAGCTTCGGGAGAATTGGCCACTAGAAGTATCATCCTATTGACTCTTAGGACTTCTTCACTCATGAATCCGGAGATGCACATCTTGATTTTAAGCACTGAGCACACTTGGATGACAGACATCTTCAATTACCTCAAGGACGGGTCTTTGCCCTCAGATCTAAAGGAAGCAAGGAGGGTCTTTTGCAGAGCCACTAGATACTTTATCCTTGGCGAAGATCTCTATAAGAAGTCTTTCAGTGGTACTCACTTGAGGTGCCTTGGACCTCAAGAGGCAAAAACTTTTTTGGAGGAGATTCATAGTGGGAGTTGTGGGAGTCACTCAGGAGGCCGAGCTTTGGCTCAGAAAGTCATAAGGCAAGGATATTATTGGCCAACAATTGATAAGGATGCTTCAAACTTTGCTCGCACATGTGATGATTGTCAGTACTACGCCAACGTACCTCACCGCCCTACAAACCCTATGATTCTGTCAATCATAGCTTGTCCATTTGACCAATGGGGGATAGATATAGTCGTTCCTTTCCCCATGGTACTCACCAAAAGAAGTTCCTCATCGTCGTGGTTGAATACTTTACCAACTGGGTCGAAGCGGAAGCCGTATCCACCATCACTGAGAACCGAGTGATAACTTTCATTTGGAAGAACATCATTTGCTTCTTTGGACTACCTAGAATCCTTGTTTTAGATAATGGAGCTCAATTCTCCGGAGCTAGACTTAAGGAATGGTGCAAATCCTTCAAGATAGAACAACGATTCACATAAGTTGGCCATCCCCAAGCTAATGGCCAGGTAGAGTCAACAAACAAAACAATCATCAAGATGCTGGCAAAAAGACTAAGGACTTCTCAAGGGAGTTGGGTAGATGACTTGGATGGGGTGCTTTGGGCTCACCGTACCACCACTAGAACCGCTACTCAGGAGTGCCCTTTACGTTAGTATATGGCACTGAGGCAGTCATTCCTTCAGAAATCGCGGTCGAAACTCAAAGGATTCTACAATACCAACCGGTCGAGAATGAAGTGGAAAGGATCTATGATTTGGAGCTTCTTGAGAACAAAAGAGACACTGCACTAGCTAACATCTACCGATACCAAGCGACAGCTGCTCGGGCCTACAACAAGCATGTTCATGCTAAGGATTTACAAGTAGGCGATCTAGTTCTCAGAAGGGCGGACATCCTCAATAATGTTGGAAAGCTCAAACCCAAATGAGAAGGTCCTTACAAGATCATTAGAGCAAGGGTCAATGGAAGCTATGAGTTAGAGGATGATCAGGGGAGGGTCTTGAAGAGAACTTGGAATGCCAAGAACCTTCAGAAATTTTATGCTTAAGAAATACGTCAGTTACTTATTTTTGATGTTTTTGCACTTCGGCCTTGAAGCCCACCAGTTGTAATTGCATTTACGTCAAATCAATACAACTTCTATCCTTTTTGGTTACATTTCTTTAGACTCAATTACTCTCTTCAGACTCACCTCTCCGAACCATGGCTTTTCCGTACAAGTACTAAATGATCAAATCCCTAAAACTTCAGTTCTACATCAACTCGGGTCACCAGGTCTGAAGCTGAAGCTAAAAAAAAAAAATAATAATTATGTAACACACCGAAAATGATTAAGTGTTTCAGAGGCGGTCGGATCAAGGAATTAGTCCTCCGAACAAAAGTGTGATTTTTGGGCACTCACAAATCAACGAGTCTGAATGAAGTTCCTCAAACCATCTACCTCTTCAACCATAACCATTTTCGAGTTTAAAAGATACTCACAGAAAATGGTAAATGGTGGAAGAGACGGATGGGTCCAGGATTCGATCCTCCGAGCCGACCCAAGACTTCCAAGAATATTCGATTAGTCCAATCTTATCATTCCCAGTAAGATCCGACTCCTACCAGCACCTCGAACAATCGAAAGGCTCCTACAAGGCGGATCACACATAGGAACGTCGGACTCGATCCAATCAATGGAATTCGGGCTAAGCGATCCGAATCACTCACTACTTCAAATCAATTATGGTCCACATTAGCCGTACAATGTCCAGATATTTATAGACGTTGTCGAACATTCACATTGGGATGTGTGCAATATACCGATTACCATTAGGCTTGGGCTTAAGTAGGGCCTTTACTATTGGGCCTTTGTTTCAAAATCCATCAAGGAATCGAATGATTCGGACGAAGCTCTTACTTCGAACAGATATTCAGTTCATGATGCAAATCACTATTCACAAGACTCTGTGATTCGGACATTAAGGATCGATACATTTGAACCTACGGGTATCTGAAGCTATAAAGTTTACTCAACCTATTTTCTTGAAGATGGTCCGAGCTACAATCACTTGAGAAGGAATCATACTAAGTTATATTTCTCCTATTATGAGCATATTGATTTGAAACAATCCGTTCAGACCATAGCTACAAGAGTCTGAGCCGATTATTTGAATTTGTTTATTTCTCACCCTAAGTTTAAGTTCGTGAGTCGACTCGGATTTAATCCTGGCCGACCGACCCCAGAATACTTTCAGACAAACATGTACATCATGCGTATATTCAGTCAGAGCATGGATGAAAGCACGGAAGGCAAATCATTTTATGAAAGCAAATACAGCCAATCCGAAGAAACAACACTCCAAATCGACATAAGTACGAGCAGAATAACAAAAAATCTGAGACAAAATAAGTTAACAAATTGTTCAACAAATAAACCAACAAAGGCAACATACGAATTGTTTGGAGGTCCGAAGACCTTTACACGATTCATGGGGCATACCCCACCTTCAGTTGGTCCGGCTAGCAGAAGGGTTGGCCTGAGACTCCGGTTGGGCACGGTCGGGGGTGCTTTCCGGATCTTCATGCTGAGAAGACTGATGCTCGGACAACCTCTTGGCCCTCTCTTCTTTCTTCTTACGGATGAACTCCGGGCATTCTTTGAACGAGTCCAAGTCTCGGTCATGGCCTAGAACCAGACCAGGGATCTTTAGCCACTCACGGTTATGCTTCAAGTACTCTTCAAACGGCACGAGGATATGGGACATCAAGACCTCCGGAACAAAGGAAGGAAAGTACGGACCACCGTGATTGTACTTGTTCCTTTCGTTCTCTTCACATACGAGTTCAACGAACTCGGACTGGAACAGGGCAGTGTCTTCCACATCGCCCGAAACAAAGGCAGAACCGTCCGGAGCGTTGAAGGCTAAAATCCCTTCTTCCTCCAAGTTATAGTCCTCCAGAATAAGTCCCTTCTTTCGGAGTTGGCCCACTGCCGCATCGAATCCGTCCTGACGAGCTTCATCATACTTCGTCTCCAAATGGAACCGATGGGCGTCCGAATCCAGGTAGTCCCGGACGGCATCAGTCCGAACCGACATCAAAAGTTCAAGGATACGGTCCTTGAAGTTCCGAGAGACAGTGGTAAAGTCACTAAGGCCCTCACTGTATGCCTCCAAGTCCTTCTCCAAAGCCCGGATGGCACTTTTTAGCTTATCCTTCTCCGCTTCGGACTCTTTCAGTGAAGCAAGTGCCTTTTTAAGTTTGTCTTTGTAGACAATGGCCTTGTTCGCTTCCGCCTCCCTACTTGCTTTGTACTTGGAAAACTCAACCTCCAAGGTAGTCCTCCGACCCGCTACCTCAGAACATGCTCGGACAGCAACAGTAAGCTAATAACAAAACACAAAAGGCTCCGAGTCAATAAAAGATACATTAAGACAAATTAAAAAATAAGAAGGTGTATTCGAAACCACGAATACCTTCCGGTGAGCAGCAGCAAGCTCCGCAATTCTCTCCAGCTCCGGAACGGAAGCCAACCGAGCAACCTCGGAATCCAGATCTGAGTCCTCCACCATCAGCCCCTTGCCCTTCTTTGCAGGGGGGATTGGGCCCTCGGAGGGACGCTTCACACTGGCGTCCTTCGCCACTAGCTTCGGAGGCCTTTTCGCGCCTTTGACAGACCCTTGTCCGGTGTAGCTAAGCTCTACTTCGGCTCTCCGGCCGCCTCCCTTCGGACATCTTCCACCCGGAAAGCTGCAGCATTCCGAGGCTCGGCCATCGGGAGAGTGGTGGACGTCTTAATAACTTGGTCTCGGAGACCAAGCCTCTGCTCCTCCTTCTGGGCCTTCAGCTGTTGCCTCTTGAGCTCCCTCATGGTCAACATAGTGTATTCAAACCAAAAACCTACTTAAACCGAACAACGATAAGGGTTAGTCCGAACCAACAGGCAAATTTGATAGCAATAAGAGAACAAGACCGAACCAACAAAAGTTTGAAATATTACAACTATTTACAACAGCAGAAGACTCAAACCATAACACCTATCCGAGCCACTTACCAAGATCCTTCTTGTTATCACAGAAACTCGGACTCGATAGTCCGGCCAGATAGGGAAGTGGCTGACAGATCAACCCACCGAAGAAATATCTCTCCAGATCCTCTTTCATGTGGAGAGATTGCATCCATTGAGGGATGTTCCGAGCCGTGGGTCTCCAGTCCGGAAGTGTACCCTGAAAGAATTTCTTCTCAAAATTCCAATGGACTCTCTGAGCCTCGGACTGCCCAGTTTCAGTGCGGCTCGGACAAAGATATATCTCTGCCACCATTTTATTCCTAGTGAGGAGATCGGATCCTCGAAAAAAGTGTAAGCCTGCCGAACCACAAGGGTATAGAAGAATTGGTGGGGCTTGCTCGGAGTGATGTTGAATAGCTTCCATAAGTTGTCGAACGTAAGCGGGATCCCCTTATGCTTACACAATACTCCGAAGCACATCAAATTCCCAAGTGAATTCGGAATCACTTGGTGAGGACTTATCCCAATCCCATTCAAGACTTCTAGCAGCTCAGAGGAGATAGGTAGACGCCAACAACAGTGCAGGGAAACTTCATGGACACATATATATCCGGGAGGCGGATTGTAGAAGGCATGAGCTTCATCCGGAATTAAAATCTCCACGGAGTCCGGAATCTCGTATCTACGCCGAAGTTCCGCCACTTCATCCGCAGTTATGACCGAAGGACAGGTAGGGAGAGTACCATCCAAGTTAAGCTCCCCATCAGGGTCCGGGTGTGTCACTTGTAGATGAGTCTGGGGGAACTTGACCCGGACTACATCATCCCCCTTATTTTTGCCTCCCTCAGACGATTGGGAGGTAACTCCCCGACTCGACCCTCGAGTAGAACTCTACCCTCTCGGGACACTCGGACGATCGGAACGCCTGGTCCGAACCAGAGGCACTTCATCCTCCTCTTCCTCCTCACCCTCTTCTTGTTCATCTTCTTTTTCTCCTTCCACGGCTTGATCCTCAACTTTTTCGTCCTCGGACGACGACACCACAACAACTGTCCGGAGTGGCGTAACAACTCGGATAGTTTCCTCCACCCCGGCTTCGAAGGCGCCTAACTCAGGGGGTGCATCGGTCGTATCATGGAACTCTTCAACATTAATCTCATGTGGATCCGGCATGAAAGGGATTTGGTTAGGGTTAATCCTAACGTTATAACCTAAGTTCCTACAGAGAGCTCGGATTTCTACCGGTAGCTCGGATTCATCCTCGCTCCGATGCGGACTGCTAATTACGCGCGTGGCCGTCTCATGGATCGTCATTGCCTCTTGCACATTAGAAGACTTCGGGTAATCCTGTCTGTCCGGATACTTAGATCCGGGCACGATTAACCGACAAGATGGAGAGCTCACCTCGGGTTCTTCGCCGCTCCGGTTTGATGCATATCCGTGACCCCGTTGATCCTCGACATCGCCAATGTCAACTTCTTCGGACATCACAAAATAGGAGGATTCATCAGATGCATACTCCCCAGCTTCGGTCCAATTTTGGCTATCACTATCGGACATCTTAGGAAAAGAAAGGAGGTCCTATAAATTAAAGGTTTATGGTCAGAGAATCCCGTTTATGTAATTTAGGGTTAACACCCCTAAAGGGTTCGGAGGGCACAAAGTGTTTTCAAATATAGTTAGTTCGAAGTTAGTACAACAATTTGGAGGTTCCGAAGAGACTTACTACATACGTCTGAACAAGCTACATACACCACTTATCCGAACAACAAGAACGTGCAAGGGATTTCTACAACACAAATTTAAACAAATCTAAAAAGACCGAGAGAACACTTACTTGTAAGATATGATCGGTTGGATTGAAGGCAGCTAGCTCAAACGGACAAACTTCCTCTGACTCGGACTCTCTCTTTTGCTCGGACTGAATTGCACTCCCTTCGGACTCACACAGATTGCGAAAATTTTCTCTCTAAAAGTGAGAAATGAAAGCGACTGATGCCCTATTTATAGAAGGATATTTTGGGAATCTCAACCGTCACATCAATTAAAGATTAAATCTGGGCCGTTGATCAAAGTTCATCCAGCGGCATAGTTCAAATTACTAGATGAAATGACCGTTACATCCGAAATTATCTATTTCACGACGATTAGAATTACAACACTTGCAACCTCAGAATTAACACGGATGCCCATCCGTTAGGTGGTGATCCCTCTTCCTCACTCGGACGGATATATCATAATAAACGACGGATTTTCCTCCGTTCGGAGGTGATCCCTCTTCCCCGGTCGAATAGACAAATCATTGTTCGACACAGCGGACCTTTGTCCGTCCGAATAGGCTTGATGGCTTATGGGTGTGGAGCTATGAAATCGCCCATAGGATCATCATAGTACTCCCGGAGGCTTGATTAGTGAAATACAAGACAAACGATCTTTTTGATCAACGCTTATTTTGTCTTTAACTTCCCGGACCCTTGTCCGCTCGGACGTATCCCACCGGACTCAACCGAATAATCAACTGTCCGTCACGCGGACCTCAATCCGTCCGAATTTCACTAATGGATTATGTGTGTGGAGCTATGAAATCGCCCGTAGGTCCTTATGTGGATCCATAGAGTTGATTAATACAGACAGTACCCACAGTCTCCTTACGAACGGGCTGCTTAGATCTTGTCTCTACACGGATTCTCGTCCATTCGGATATCCCACGATGGTTTCTCTCGAATAATCAACTAGATATTTCTCACGGACCCTCGTCCGACCGGTCTTCCTTAATAGGCTTGCGGGTGTAGAGCTATTAAATCGCCCGAGGGTCTTATTTTGGAACTTCTGAAGAGCCGCTTAATAATACAAGACAGACCCCATCTTACTGACAGACGGACGACTTATCTTCAACACACGGACACCCGTCCGTTCGGATGACCCTCGTTGGACAACCCCGAGCATTCGACTATTAAATAACACGAACTCTCGTCCGTTCGGATGTCCTTACACGGATTACCCCAATTCAGCCCATTATAAAAGGCATTACTCCGTTACGCTCTTCGGACCTACGCCTAATCTCGCTTACAAATACCCCTTTTCATACTTACAGTCCGAGACCACACTCTCGGACTGTAAGAAAAAGGGGGGGGGGGGGAGATTAGGGTAAGAACAACAAGAGGCACGGGCTTAACACCTTTTTTTTCTTATGAGGGACGGATTGAATGGAAAGATAAAGATGTCCTCTCCACTTCAAGCTATAGTTCCACAACAACCTTATACTAAGATACTTGTAAACTAGGGGGACATATGTTGATACAGAAATATGTCCAATCCGTCATAAGACGCCTTTGGAACGAATTCTAAGGTGTCCTAAGCTGTCTCAAGGTCCAAGGCCTTAAGGTCCAACCCCAAGGCCACCTCCGGTCTGACCCTATTGAGTATAACTGTGAAATGGACCTCAAAGATAGTAGGTTCGACCCAAACCGTGGTCCGGAGACATGAGGGTCCGACAAAGACGACGGTTCGGACGCAAGTCCTCAACCTCATAAGGAATCAAGAGAACTGGCACCAAGAGGGAAGGCAGGGTCCGAGGCTAGCAAGGTCTGAACTACAGTACATTTGGAGGTTGTTTAAGTTTTCTTACTTACAAGTGAGTACCACTCGGACCATTGCTCCGGACCTACCCTCTTGGACGGAGGTCCGAGACAGACTTCTGAAGTCTCTAATTTCTCTCGGAGAATGACTACACTACCCTCGATAGCCCAAAAGGGAAATGGGTCAAGTCTTCTTAATGGGCCATGGGCTTAATGAAGCATTATTGGCGCAATCCGAGCCTTACACTTGCGCGATCCAACGGAGTCCACCCCCTTTTGGAAATCTCTATATAAGTGGTGTTGACACGAAAATATGTCCAATCCGTCATAGACGCCTTTGGAACGAATCTTAAGGCGTCCCATGTTTTCTACAAGTCCAAGACCTTACAGTCCGACCCTAAGCCCCCGCAAGTCCGATTCACCCAGGAGGAAAGAGGCAGGAGGGCTCAAAGGGCAGTAGGTCCGACCCTGCCAATGGTCCGTAACCATGGGATCCGACCCGGACACCCGTCCGGATTCCACACAACTACCTCATAAGCAACCAAGTAAACTGGCACTAGAGAGTAAGGAGGTCCGAGGCACAAGGTCCGAATGAAAGGTACTTGACAGACTGAGAAGAGTACCTTGTAAGCAACTCAGTACGGTCCGGACCAATCGTTCGGACCTGCCTCTTCGGACCTTAACCCGCAGAAGACTGCATCAAAGCCTCTAATACACTCACATTAATGACTAAACTACCCCTGATAGCCCAAAGTGGAATGGGGTAAGTGTCATTAATGGGCCATGGGCCCATTGAGGCCTTGGTGGCTCGATCCAGGCCTTACACTTGGCACGATCTGGTGGAACCCTCCCATTTTGGGAGAAATCTATATATATGGCACACATTCCCATAATAACGGTAGGACATAATCGCTTCCTATCCTCGACTCTTATACCAAGTAGACCCTCACTCTCTCGCAAGTAAAGTCTCCTTCCGGTTTGACACCACGCAAACCGGGTATAAGGTTCTAACCCCCCCTCTAAGCTACTTGTGCAGGTCCTCACGTATCGCCTTTCAATAGTACGATGGTTCTTACAGGCTTCTACTCTTAGGTCCTTACGAGCTAGGTGGTCTAGGCACTCAGGGAGAAGGGAAACAAGGAAAATTCATTTAAATGTTCGGGGGATCTTACCCTCGACATTTTGGCACCGTCTGTGGGAATCTTTACGAAAAGTTCCGTACTCTTCAGTAATGGCATGAACAAGAAGGTCCGTTAGAACCAACGCTACTGCGATCGGGATGCCCGCCCCAAGGCAAAGAGGCAGACCTCCCGCTAGGAGGGGAAGAGCGGCGAGAGCCACTTCAGGAAACACAATGGACTATCCAAGTGATGGCCACACCGCTAGTCTCTCTTCAGAGGAGGAAAGAGCTGCTGGTCCACCAATAAGGACTCAAGTACTCACGGTTGAAGGACAGGTTCCTCTGCCAGGAACACATGGTCCTCCTCCAGGGAGAAACTTCACTCTCCCTAACGGGCATATTATTCGACCCAGTGAGTTTGGAATGAGTGAAAATCAGTTTGTCCTCTTACTCACCACTATCCAAGGATGCTTTGGATCAAACAACCTCCAGCCACCTCAACCCACTCTTCCTTTGGCAGTTCCAAGGCAAGCTGAACCTGCACAATCAAGGAACGAGCACCGTCCAATCCAATAGAGGTTAGGAGAACCAGACCAACCAGAGGATCTAAGGAACCTTCTCAATAGGAGAGCCGCTGCTTCTCACGAACAACGGGAAAGAAGCCCGGCGAGACCGCGAGCAGATGAAGCTGGAACTAGCAGACGAGGGGCTCTTCAGCATGGACCAAGAGACCACGTGGCAGAGAGCATCTCGATAGTCCCCATTGATGATCTTCCTCCAGATGTGGCAATCAACCCAAGGACGGGCGAGAAGCTAAACGCCGAGCAGATCTATGTCCAGCAGAAAGCCTTGGAGACTCAAATTGCTACTTTGCGCAGGATGGTGAAGGCACATGAGAAGGTGACTCTTAGAGCTCCCAATTCCTTATGTGATGAGATACGAAGGGAAAGGAAGCGCCCTGACTCCACTATCCCAAATCTTCAGCACTATTATGGGGATACTTGTCCCGTGGGGCACCTTACTAGGTATGAGAGCAAGATGGAGACCAACGGCCTGAATGACAACATTAAGCTCTTAACTTCTCCAGTACTCTCTTTAGAGAAGCAATAGATTGGTGGACCTCCTTGCCCAATGGTTCCATTAAGTCCTATGCGTATATCGCTTCTCTCTTCCTCAAAAGGTTCAAGAAAGCAAAGAAGAGGAAGAGATCCGTGGAGCACCTGGCAGGAGTAATCCAGAAAGAGGACGAGGATCTTAGGACCTTCCTTGACCGCTTCAATGCCGATGTGCGCCAGGTCGAGCCTCACAGCATCAAAGAACGGGTCCGACACCTGTATGCTAACACTTACAACGGAGATCTCAGGAGAAAGCTTTCAAATGAAGAAATCACGATTGAAAAATACTTGGAAGACATCTGCGAAGGAGTCTTGTATGGGGAGGAGTACCGAAGAAATTTTCAAATAAGAGCCGGGGCCAGAAAGGGGAAAGAGCCAGTGAAACAAGAACCCCCTCCCCCGCCTGAAAAGTTTGAACAAAAGAAGTAATTTAGAGACAAAAGGGAGTTCTGCAGAGAGAGAACCCCTCCAAGGATATATGCCGAGTATACTCGCCTCAATAGACCAAGATCCGACATCTTGGCCTCTATTGTTGAGAAAAACTTAGACATACGTACAATGGCCAAAACATACAAGGAGTCGTAAGAAGAACAAAGCTTCAAAAGAATAATGTAGGTTTCACAAGCACAAAGGCCACTCAACTGAACATTGTGTCCAGTTGAAAACAGAAAAGGGTTGATAAGGAGCGGAAAGTTGAAAGAACCAGTGTATGAAGAAGAATCCTCCAGGCACCAGAGAAATGAACGAAGAAGGGAGGAGCGTGGTTCGGAATCTCCGACAGGATCCTTACCACCACCTCCTGTAGAGATTTCAACCCACCATACCCAAAGATACCACGAGTACCTTGAAGTTGTGGAAATGGAGAATCTCCCCTATAGCGGGGTTATCAATGCCATAGCAGGAGGACCAGCTAGAGGAGATAGCCGAAACGCAAGGGAGAGGACCGCGCAGCATCTAAGAAACAATGATAGAACCTATGCTCTGCCAGCTCTGAAAGGAACAAATGCCATCACTTTCGACGATAGTGAAATTCCCCCACCAACGTCTGGTGGAGGAGATCTCAAAGACCCTGATGTTCCTTTGGCTGTCTCTCTAGTCATCGCCACTTATAAGGTCAACAAAGTACTTGTTGACACGGAGAGTTCCTCCAATGTCATCCCCAAGAGAACTGTGGAACAGATGCACTTGGGCAATATTCAATACGGGCGCGTATACACCTCCTTGGTAGGATTCGGGGGCTCTATAGTTCGCCCCATTGGAAGTATACCCTTGGGAACCTTCCCGACGAGAGTGATTGAGACGATCCTCTTTGTGGTGGTCGACAACACATTCGACTATAACGTGATCCTGGGGCGCCCATGACTCAACCAATTCAGAGCAATCGCCTCCCCCCTACACAATAGGGTGAAGTTCCCTACTCCAAATGGTGTAGGAGAAGAAGTGGGCAATGTTAGGGAAGCATGGGAATGCTACATCATGTCAACCAGAGGAGCCTCAGCACCCGTTCTCTCGGTCACCAAAAGGCCCAGGAGTCCTCCTCCTGTGCCTCTTACTCCAGTGAGGGAAGAGATTGGGGTTGGAATGCTCAAGGAGAAGTTCCCTAAGACTGCAAGGATGGAGCCTCATGAAGCCTTAAAAGAAGTTCAATTGATTGAGGGAGACCCAGAGAAGATAACCCGGATCGGAACAGAGATGAGCACGGAGGTAGAAATGAAGCTCATCACATGTCTTTGGGACAATCGCGATATCTTCGCCTGGAGCACTGACGACCTTAAGGGGATAGACCCAAGGATTGCAGTTCACCGTCTGAACATGGAACCTACGGTAAAACATATCCGACAAAAGAGAAAGGACTTTGGGCCTGTTGAAGATGCTATCATAGTAGGAGAAGTGGACAAGTTAATGAAGGCAGGACATATCGAAGAAGTCGACATCTGATTGGTCTCAGAACGTGGTCCTCGTCGAGAAGGCTCCGGGAAAATGGAGAATGTGCAATGACTTCACTAGGCTCAACAAGTTTTGTCCAAAGGATCCTTATCCGTTACCCCGCATTGACCAATTAGTAGACTCCACCGCGGGATGTGCACTCCTAAGCTTCATGGACGCTTATCAGGGCTTCTACCGAATCAGGATGGCTCAAGAGGACGTAAAAAAGGCGGCCTTCTTTGCAGCAGGAGGAGTTTACTGTTTTAAAGTCATGCTGTTCGGCCTAAGAACGCGGGTGCTACATACCAACGACTGGTGAACAAGATGTTCAAAGAAGAGTTGGGCAAAACTATGGAAGTTTACGTGGACGACATGCTAGTAAAGAGCAAGACTGAAGAGCAACACAGAGAGCATCTAAATAGGTGCTTTTCCATCCTTAGGAAGTACGCAATGAAGTTGAACCCAGAGAAGTGCACGTTTGGTGTAAAGGGAGGAAAGTTCCTTGGTTACATGGTCACGAAAAGAGGGATCAGCGCCAACCCAGAAAAATAAAGGCAATCTTAGACCTACCACAGCCAAGGACAATCAATGAGGTGCAGAAGCTCCTTGGAAGGGTGATGGCCCTGAGCCGTTTCATCTCCAAATCCACCGAGAAAAACCTAGCCTTCTTCAAAATTCTAAGGAAAGGAGACAAGTTCGAGTGGACAAAGGAATGCGAAGAGGCCTTGGATAACTTGAAGAGCTATCTCCTTTCACCACCGCTCTTGTTCAAACCAGTAGAAGGTGAACCTCTTTACCTCTACCTAGCAACTACTGCTGAGGCCATGAGTTCCGTATTGGTGCGGATACAAGGGAAGGACCACTTGCCGATCTACTACTTGAGCAAGGCCCTCGTTGGTGCCGAGGCTAGGTATGTCAAGATTGAGAAGCTCGCCTTCACGTTGGTCTACACTGCTCGGCGACTGAAGCCTTACTTCAAATCTCATCGAATAGTCGTCCTCACCAATGAGCCACTCAAACATGTCCTTGGCAAGCCAGATCAGTCTGGGCGTTTATCCAAGTGGGCGATCGAATTAAGTGAATATGATATCGGGTACCAAGCTCTGTCAGCCAAGAAGGCTCAAGTCCTTGCCGACTTCCTGGTAGATTACCCCGAAGAAACAGAAGGAGGGACCGATAGCCCACAAGGGGACATGAGCTACGTCATGCTCACTCAGTCGAAGGCTATCCCGGAAGAAGATAGGACCAAAGAAAATGAGCCTGGAGAGATGTGCGAAAATAATGTCCAACTCTGGACTAAGAATCAGGAACCCATGGATGACTCCCTGAGGTGAGACACATGTTCCTCCTAGATGAAGTAACCAACACTTCAACACCTACATCTTCCGTCAAGAAGCAGAAAGACGGGAAAGTTCCTACTCTCGCATTGGAATGAAGCTAACCTTGAAGGCAAAAAATGTAGGGCACTACAAGTGGACAGATCCTCTACTGGACGACTGGGAGAAATAGGAATTTTCCTTGAAAGCCCTGAAGGAGCCAGGCTGGAATACGCCATCACTCTCAACTTTAAGGTGACAAACAACGAGGCCGAGTATGAGGCACTACTTACCGGCTTGAGAATAGCAAGGTCTCTTCAAGTAAAATGGATCAAAGCCTATACAGATTCCCAGCTCGTCGAGTCCTAGTTTTCCAGGTCTTTCGCCGCTAAAGGACCCAACATGATCAAGTACTTGGAGCTCCTCAAGAAAGAAGCTGAGCACTTTGAAGTATTCACACTGGAACAATTCCACAGGGAATGGAACGAGAAGGCAAACGCTCTTTCCAAGTATGCCTCTGCCCTGGGAACTTTGGACACAAGGCGCGTCATCCTGATGACTCTCACAGATTCTTCCCTGGCAAGCCCCAATGGTCAAGTCTTCCTCCTAGGCGCCAAAAGGAGCTGGATGACCGACATATTTCACTATCTAAAAGATGGCTCTCTACCTCTAGACCCTAAAGAAGCAAGAAGGATCCTATGCAGAGCCAACAGGTACTTTACCCTGGGAGAGGATCTCTACAAAAGATCATTCATTGGCACTCACATGAGATGCCTTGGACCCCATGAGACAAAGACCGTTTTGGCAGAAATCCACGCTGGGAGTTGCGGGAGTCACTCCGGGGGACGAACCTTGGCTCAGAAGGTCATAAGGCAAGGATACTATTGGACTACCATTGATAAGGATGATGCCAACTTCGCTCGTGCTTGTGAAGACTGCCAATACTATGCCAACATACCACATCGCCCAACCAACCCTATGATTCCGTCAATCATAGCCTGTCCATTTGATCAATAGGGAATAGACATATTTGGCCCCTTTCCACATGGCACGCACAATAAGAAGTTCCTTATTGTCGCGGTAGAGTACTTCACCAAATGGGTCCAGGCCGAAGCAGTGGCCACCATCACAGAGAGCCGAGTAAGAACCTTCATTTGGAAGAACATCATCTGCCGCTCCGGACATCCTATGGTCATCGTTTCCCATAATGGAGCACAATTTTCCGGGGCCAGATTGAAAGAGTGGCTCCAATCCTTCAAGATAGAACAGTGCTTCACTTCTGTTGGCTACCCTCAAGCCAATGGTCAAGTTGAAGCCACCAACAAAACCATCGTCAAAATTTTGGAAAAAAGGCTACATCTCAAGATAGCTGGGTAGATGATCTCGATGGAGTCCTGTGGGCACATCGGACAACAACTTGCATCTCTACTCAGGAGACACCCTTTGCACTAGTCTATGGCTCAGAAGCGGTCATTCCCTCTGAAATTGCTGTGGGAACCCAAAGAATCCAACAATACCAACTTCCCGAAAATGAAATCGCAAGGATCTACGACCTTGAGCTCCTCGAAGACAAAAGAAGCAAGGCACTAGCTAATATCCTCCGCTATCAAGCTATGTCTGCCCGGGCTTACAACAAACATGTTCTTCCCAAGGATATACAAGTCGGAGACCTGGTGCTCCGCAGAACTGATATCTTGAGCAATGTTGGGAAGCTCAAGCCTAAATGGGAAGGACCCTACAGGGTCATTGGGGCTAGAGTCAATGGAAGTTTCGAGTTAGAAGATGATCAAGGAAGAGCCTTGAAGAGAACATGGAATGCTAAAAATCAACAGAAGTTCTACGCTTAGAGTGACTCCTCTGAAGCATACTACGTCAGTAGCTAAATTTTTGTCGTTTTTGTTTTCCCGGCCTTGAAGCCCACCAGTTGTACTTGAATTTCCGTCAAATCAATGCAACTTTTTACAAAACAACTGCGTTATATTCAAACAAAAACACTGCCTCGGACGCTTCAAGGAAATCCGAGCCCAGTGGTATAACGAACGATTGAAAAAACCAACTTCTAGAAGAAGACAAAAACCAACACAGCCCGATACGGACGAAGGGACATAGCAAGCCAGAGATTTAAATTACAGCAGGTTTTGTATTTCTCAAAGTACAAATTGCATGTCTGTCCGAGTCACATAAAAACAAAGGACAATCTACATCGTTTTTTTACAATAAAAGGAGGCAGTTCTTTGAAAGGTATCCACCGTCCGCCACGGACCAATCAGCTTCATTTCGAACTTGAGCTTCCGAGTGGAATAAGTACAACATCCTATCAGAGCACACTCATGATAGAGTGACCTTTTTTAGGAACAACTCTGATGTACGAGCCATGAACCCTTTACAACGATCCTGTGCGTTCCGAAACAGAGTAGCAGGAGAACAGAACGCACTCTCCGAACCAAGCTTAAGATGGTCCAACGACATCAATCACTTCTTCCCAATAACTCGAAGGAACCCTCACGGGAATCCTAGTTACTGGAAACAAGTGACTGATGCGACCGCACCAACTTAAACCGATCCGAGCACAATAGCAATAGGACTCGGATGGTAGCAACGAACAGTACATGCAGCTCATTTCCGAGTAGCATGTCCTGACCCCCCGGACAACGGATAAGCTTACATCCGAATATCTTTGGTACGGAGACGTAATCAACGTGCGTTTTCAGACCATCCGCACCTTCCACCACAACCACTTTCTGGTTTGTGCTCATCCACACCACAAGAAAATGGTAAATGGTGGAAGGAGCAGGCAGCTCGAGGATTTAATTCTTCGAAGCCACAGGTGTAGTAATTCCTGGAACCAGCGAGCTAGTCTGCTCCCCCGGGGCTGAAGTTGTTGATACACACTACAACCCCGGAGAGAGAAGACTAGCACAGCGACCCGAGGAGATGTACTTCCGCGAATGGTACATAGTGGAAGAGACAGGCAACTGGAGGAATTGATTTTCCGAAGTAACAAGTGTTTGGAAATCCCTAAGACCAGCGAGCTATTCCGCTTCCCCAGGGCTAAAGTTGTTGGTACACACTACAGCCCCATAGAAAGAAGAATAGCACGGCGACCGAGGGAAATCACTTCCGAGTGGCCCAAACTCGTCATTCCCAACTAGGGTCCGACCCAAAGGGACCTTCGGACGTCCAAAGAACCCTCCGAAATGGGTCACACAGGAATGGCGGAATCAACCTACTCGTTGAAAATGTTCGGACCCGAGGATCCAAATCACTTACAATGGAAAGGAAGGAATGATCTGGCAAAAGGCCGTACAATCTCAGGGTATATATAAAAGTGAAAGACCAATCATAACTCGCCACGTGGAACGTAACCGCCGGCTATGGGCTTGGGCCTGGACTAGGGCCACTATTGGGCCAACCCGGAAACCTATAACAATTTCGGCCTTAACTGTAGCCCATTCGGATCCGTCAGTCCGAACCTGTCATGATAACTCCCATAACAACGATGATCCGTGGCAAGTCACTCAACTTTTCCACTGTGATTGTCTCCTTTTTTACAACCTTTTCACAAGTCAGCAAGGTTCGGAGCAGTACACCAAGTCTCTACGGATCGAGCAGGATGATAACATCCGAATTGGTCCTACTTGTTACAAATTTGGGTAAACCAATATTATCTATACGATTGGCATATATAGCTAAGACCCGGACAAACGCCTTGTCTGCCCGAGCCAAAGTTGTCGATCAACTAAAAAGAATTGCATTATTTCGGAAGCATTTGGTCTTGTTGACTCAGATCCACTAACCGACGTCCGAGCCAACAACACTTAAGCTACTGCTTTATTTTATAACCGAAGTACGCTATGTAAAACATGCATCTAATAAGAAACAACACAAGCATATGATAAAGCCGATCCGAGCCATTGATGAGCCTGGACCAACGCAATAGATTACCAAGTCAAAAATAGTCATCCGAATACAGATACGATAAACATTATCCATAAAAAGCAAAAAAAGGAAACGTTGTCTCACGGTCCAAAGACCAGAATTACAGACTTTCGGGGCACACCCCGTCTTCACTCCTCCTGCCGCCCGGGCGAACCAGCTCGTGTTGTCCGGACGGACCTCCGATCTCTTTCTCGAGTGATGCTTGCAAATCCGCCAGCCTTTGATCTTTGGCTTCCTGAGCCAACCTTTTCTCCCTTCGGATCTGAAATTCCTCGAGGAAGGCAGGGCATTGCTTCATCAGATCCAGATCCCGAGAGAAGCCATGGACGGGCCCGGGCAGAGTCAGCTAGTCCCGGTCGTGCTCCACATGTTCCTCCAAAGGAACGAAGACATTGGACATCAGAACCCGGGGCACGAAGGCCGGAAGATACGGACCACCATGGTTGTATTTATTGTCTTCTGTCTTGTTACAGACTAGCTCCACGAACTCACACTGGAGCAAGTCTTCGTCCGAGACACCTTCCGGAGCAAACTCCGAGGGATCCGCCTCTTTGAAAGAAGAGATGCCTTCAGCTTCCAAATCGCAGTCACTCGGGATCCAACCCCTCTGCCGAAACTGCCCCAAACTGCATCAAAGCCATCCTGTCGAGCCTCGTCATACTTGGACTCAAGCATGAACTTGCAGGAGTCTGACCCCATGAAGTCTTGGATAGCCTGTGTCCGGACCTTCAACAACTCATTCAGCATCATATCTTTGAAGGTCCGGGAGACACCAACGTACTCATCAATGCTATCTTGGTGCACTTTTAGATCCTTCTCTAGGGACATGATGGCACTCTTCAGCTTTGCCGCCTCCGCTTCGGACTCCTTCTTGGCAACAAGGGCTTTCTTAAGCCTTTCGGACAAGCTGACCACCTTGAACATCTCCGTCACCCGAGCAGCCTCAGCCTTGGCCAGGTCCTCCTCCATTATGGCCCTACGACCCGCCACCACGGAGCACGCTTGAATAGCGGCAGTAAGCTATAATGTCCAGTATTATAAGGTCAAAAAAGGTTCCGAATCAAAGAAAGATAACAATTTATTGGAACCAATAAAACCATGGTTGGATTAGTACGTACCTTCTGGTGAATCGCGATTAGCTCCACAATTCGGTCCAACTCTGGAGCCGCAGCCATCTGAGCCACCTCAGCGTCCATGTCCGGCACGCTACTCATCTTCCCTTTGCCCTTCTTGGCCGGAGGGATCGGACCTTCGGACGGATGCAGCACTTGAACCACTAGCGGGAGGGTCCCGAGACACAGACCTCGGAGGTTTCTTTGCCCCCTTAGAGCCCGCCACCTTGCCCTTATCCAGGGTGGGTATCACCTGAGCCTCTTCACCCACTGCCGCCCTCCGGTTCTCCTCCACTTGGAACGTGGCTGCATTCCTTGGCTCGTCCACAGGGAGCACAATAGACGTCTTGATGATTTGACTCCGAGTTCCCTCCTCCATCTCCTTCCTCTGGGCGTCATTCTACTTCCACTTTAGCTCGTGCATGGTCGACATGACGTACTCGAACCAAAAATCTGTGCATCCGTAGAACAAACGATAAATTTTTCGCATAACAAAACAAACAGAGCAATAAAGTAACAACCGACTCGGATAAAACAAGTATATGACCGAATGAGGAAGGACTTACTCAAATCCTCCTTCCCATCACAAAAGCTGGGCTCTGAAAAGCCAGCTAGGTAGGGAAGGGGCTTGCAGATTAAGCCTCGGAAGAAATATTTCTCCGGGTCTTGATTCTTATGGAGCCCTTGCATCCACAAAGGAATATTCCGAGCCGGCGGCTTCCAATCCGGCAACCTACCTCGGAAAAATTTCTTCTCAAACCGCCACTGAACCCTCTCCGCCTCGGACTGACCCTGTTCAATGCGGGTCGGACGAAGATGTACCTCTTCCACCAGTTGATCCCCAGGGAAGAGAGAGGATCCACAAAAAAAGTATATGCTTGACGACATACAAGCATATAGAAGAGTGTGTTCCTATTGTTTAAATTTACACTAAAAAGTTTACGAAAATTGTCGAAAGTCACCGGGATGCCCTTGTATTTACACATCACCCCGAAGCACATCAAGTTTCTGAGGAGTTGGGAATGATCTGGTGCGGACTCAACCCCATATCATTCAAGATATCCATCAACTCGGACGCCACAGGCAAACGCCATCCACAGTGCAAACTTATCTCATGAACGCACATGTACCCGGGAGGCAGATTGTAGAAGGCGTGCGACTCATCCGGAATGAGAATCTCCACGGACTCCGGGCTCTCATACCTCCTCCGAAGCTCCCCCACCTCCTCGGATGTCACAATAGATGGGCACGTTGGCAATGAAAAATCCTCGTCCAGCTCGCCATCCGGATCAGGATGAGTAACATCGTCTCGTGACCGAGGAAACTTCACCCGGAATACGTCTTCACCCTTCTTACTTCCCTCAGGCAGCTATTCTTGAATCAGAGGGTGACTTGTACCCGCTGGTCCAGTTGACTCCCTCCGGAAAACATGAGCAGAAAGCATCTCCTCCTCTTCATCCTCCTCAGAACCGACATTATCAGTCTGATCCTCCTCTTCAACTTTATCATCCCCGGACGAAGAACTCAACTCCACGACCGTCCGAAGGGCGGCAACATTCTGAACCCGATCTTCAACACCCTCTTCAAACATTCCCAGCTCGGGCGGTGCCTCGGAGGTATCATGTACTTCCTCTATGTTAGGTTCCTGTGGATCCGGAATGAATGGCACTCAATTAGGGTTACTCCTGAAATTATAGCCTATGTTGCGTATGAGGGATCGAATCTCTACTGGAAGTTCGGGCTCCTTCCCAGCCCAGCGCGAACGAAGACCCCCTATGCTCCGAGAGATCGTCTCTTGGACAGCACCAACACCATGCACAGAAGAGACTTGCGGGTAATCCTGACGCTTCGGAGACCCTGAACCCGAAACAACTAACCGAAGTAAAGAGCTTACCTCGAGCTCTTCACGGCTCGGATGAGGAGAACGATCCAGCCCTTCCGAATCCTCCGCACCACCAACATCAATCTCCTCGGAGCTGTATGATATGCTCAAATTGATACTTAGAAAACCAAGTAGTAAGCAGTTGTTATAGACAGACAAAGCTAAACCACAGAGTCGTTCGCTAAGGAATTAATCAGGCTACCAAAACGAATGAGAGTAAACAGTTTGTTTGTATGTAACCGATAGATTTGAGTGATTGTACTTCTAAAACACAGATAAAAACAGGAAACAGATAAACTGGTTTGATCAAAGAGAGAAGATGAACACAGTAGTAATGATCAAGTAATGCTAATTCGTTCTAGGGCAATCATTCATATTTATCACACGGTCGGCATGTAAATCTTCTCAGTAAGTTCTCGCGGCGAACAAAATCCTCATTCTTTAGGATGTTTTCTCGCCACCAGACACGACGTGCTATCTTTTTCTACAGGAGGAATTTGGCTACGATTCTGGAACAAAAGTTGTATTCCATTGAATTATATTTATATGGCCACCGAGATCAGGTAAATCGAACTTCATATGAGAGAGTTATGTCGAAAATGGATAGACTACTCCGTAAATCATCACTTTTGTAAGTCACGCTACAACGCCTCTCAATTCTTCGTCCGAACTCCGAATCCACTTCCGTCTTCGCCCAATTACTCTTCATTCAGAGATCTATAACCAATGTCTTCACTCCGATTTTCACCTTGGGGACCAAATAACAAAAAAAATCCTACAAAACACAAACAAAGTACCAAAGCATAAAAACGTACAAAAACACTATAAAACTAAGGTCAAAGACTAACAAAAGACCGCTAAAAAGGACCAAATTAGACGTTAGAATATTGTCTCATCAAAATCCCTAAACCGAACCTTTGCTCGTCCTCGAGCAAACACACAACCTAAACATACTAGACTCGAAACAAAAACAAACAAGAAGCACATAAAAGAGTTGAACTACCAAGTGACCGAATCTACCATTGTAAACATTAAATTCACAAGATGCAAATGTTTTGCACTCAACTAACCTTGGCAGAATAGTGCACAGAAAATCAAACAAGAAAGTTTCTTAAGTAAATAGTACTTAAGTCTAACTCGCTAATCCCTCACAAGAGGATCCTATGCAAATCTCTGTCGCACTCTGGTAGTGTCCAGTGGGTTAATCACTCAATAAATATCAAGAGAAAGGAAGGTGACTTTCGTCACAAAAGTGCCTCAAATAACTCATGCAATGTACTCAATCAGTTAAGTCAGAAGGGACTTTTTCCTAGCACATAGCAGCTTGCCAGAACATACAAACCAACTTCCGTATCACCACATTCTTGCATACTATGAATTATATGCTAATCAATTGGCCACAATGGACCCTTTTAGTCTCACTTTTTTGGTAGTGTCTATTTTACCGAAGTTTGCACTTTTGTGCGTGTCAGTTTGGTATACGTGCCATCAACCCTCACGGTCATATGGCTTTTTAGGACCACGCCGGTATACAGGTAGTATTTGAAACACGCCCAACACGACTACGGTGATGACGAGCACCACAAATACACTCCGAGACAATATTTTTTCATCGACTAATGGTTTCTCACCGGCTTTTTGGACCAAAGAGCTATACATGCTATTTACAAGAAAAAACAGACTTATAGGATTCTAAATCCACCACGCCACTTTCAGTCAAATATCATGCAAAACATAAGCAGCTATCAAATTTAACAATCATAATAGATGCGCGACTTGGGAGAACAACTCAGACTCACCACAAAAATCATAAAGTAGGCAAAAAGACTCTATTTTTTAAAATAAAACTAGGCTCGGCGCGGTGGGCGAAAAGTCTCGCTGCGGCGAGTTTTTACGAGACGAAAAAAAAGATTTCTGGGGATGGGTCTCGCCGCGGCGAGATTTTACGAAACTAAATCCCGTCCTCTCGACTTATCTCGCCGCGGCGAAGCAAAACGCTCACCGCGGCGAGGGCGAAATTTCAAATTTTTTTTTTCTTCTTTGACTCTAATGCGATCTCACCTCGCGAGATCAAAATTCCATGCCTCGGCTAGAATTTCACGAGTTTCCTCATGTGAGTACAAAGGTTCCGCTTCCACAAATACGTACATACATAAACTGAAAACAAAACAAACACATAAAAGTGGCTAACATACCACCCCACGTAGACAAGTAAGGCACACAGACCGCAAAAAGATATGCAATCCTATGTGGCTCACCGACCACCACTATGAAAGCGATAAAAACGGACACAAAACACATGAAATTCCTCTCCAAACCTAAACTTTAGCTCGTCCTCGAGTTTTAAGTTTAAGCAGTCGAAGGAACAGAAAAGAAAAAACAACTGATAATAAAGAAAGCTTACCCCTGGGTTGCCTCCCGGGAAGCGCCTTTATTATAGTCGTTGGCTCGACTTTTTGTGAACGCTGCTATCCATTATCAAACGGGAACGAATCCGTTGCATCCTTTCCGGTATCCTCAACATTTTGTGAGCAATCCTTAGCTCCTCTCCTCAAGTTCTCTAATAATTCCATGATTCCCTGCAAACTAAAATTAAACAAATCAGAAGATTTAAAAACTAAAAAATAACTATGGGAAACAGAGGGAAAATAAAAATGAGAAATTGGGTCGAAACTCCCTGGGCAATTCAATGTATGTGATGGAACCAATACGTGCGAATCATAAGCAGGTAATGGAGAAGAATGTATTTAATATTTTTCTGTGGGGGCAGATTCGAAATTTAGCTCAGCAAGGCAGTTTGTCCTATCATGCTCGATGTTCTCGTGCCACAACATCGTCTCTTTATAAATACAAACCTGCGCATTGATAAACTCAAAGAATTGTCCAAGTTCGAACTCATCTATGGGTTGTCTCGCAGCTTCATCTAACATCATTCTACTACTCTTGGTTAATCCCCAATAGAAACATTCTATCCATTCCTTATCCTCCAATCCAGCATATATGCATTCTTCTTGCAGCTCTAGAAACCGAAACCATGCTTCGTCAAATCTTTCTCCACAAAATTGTCGAAAGTTGCGAAGCACTTCCCTCTCTATTTGGTGGAGCTGTGCTCGCTCGATAAGCCATTCTCCATAGGTTTTTGATTTTACGATTGGGGATTTGTATGGCTTCTCGGTTGTCATAAGTTCCTGCACACACAAAGACAGGAAACCACGAGTAGTTCCGAAAAAAAAACAAACAAAAAAAACTAGCTAAACAAATAAAAACTATAAACAAACAAAAAATCACACTCAAACGCTACAGTAGGAATTAATTCCCCGGCAGCGGCACCAAATTTGATATGCTCAAATTAATACTTAGAAAACCAAGTAGTAAGCAGTTGTTATAGACAGACAAAGCTAAACCACAGAGTCGTTCGCTAAGGAATTAATCAGGCTACCACAACGGATGAGAGTAAACAGTTTGTTTGTAAGTAACAGATAGATTTGAGTGATTGTACTTCTAAATCACATATTAAAATAGGAAACAGATAAACTGGTTTGATCAAAGAGAGAAGATGAACACAGTAGTAATGATCAAGTAATGCTAATTTGTTCTAGGGTAATCATACATATTTGTCACACGGTCGGCGTACAGAAATCTGCTCTCGTAAGTTCTTGCGGCGGCGAACAAAAATCCTCGCCGCTGCGCGGATGTTTTCTGCCAGCCAGATTACGACGTCCTATCTTTTTCTACAGGAGGAATTTGTCTACTATTCTGGAACGAAAGTTGTAGACATTTGAATTATATTTCCATGGCCACCGAGATCAGGTAAATCGGACTTCATATGAGAGAGTTATGTCCACAATCGATAGACTGCTCCGTAAATCATCACTTTTGCAAGTCACGTTAAAACGCCTCTCAATTCTTCGTCCGAACTCCGACTCGACTTCTGTCTTCGCCCAATTACTCTTCATTCAGAGATCTATAACCAATGTCTTCACTCCGATTTTCACCTTCGGGACCAAATAACAAAAAAACTCCTACAAAACACAAACAAAGTACCAAAGCATAAAAACGTACAAAAACAATATAAAACTAAGGTCAAAGACTAACAAAAGACCGCTAAAAAGGACCAAATGAGACGTTAGAATATTGTCTCATCAAAATCCCCAAACCGAACCTTTGCCCGTCCTCGAGCATACACATAACCTAAACATACTAGACTCGAAACAAAAACAAACAAGAAGCACATAAAAGAGTTGAACTCCCAAGTGACCGAATCTACCATTGTAAACAATAAATTCACAAGATGCAAAGGTTTTGCACTCAACTAACCTTGGCAGAATAGTGCACATAAAATCAAACAAGAAAGTTTCTGAAGTAAATAGCACTTAAGTCTAACTCGCTAATCCCTCACAAGAGGATCCTATGCAAATCTCTCTTGCACTCTGGAAGTGTCCAGTAGGTTAATCACTCAAGAAATATCAAGAGAAAGGAAGGTGACTTTCGTCACAAAAGTGCCTCAAATAACTCATGCAATTTACTCAATCAGTTAAGTCAGAAGCGACTTTTTCCTAGCACATAGCAGCTTGCCAGAACATACAAACCAACTTCCATATCACCACATTCTTGCATACTATGAATTATATGCTAATCAATTGGCCACAATGGACTCTTTTAGTCTCACTTTTTTGGTAGTGTCTGTTTTACCGAAGTTCGCACTTTTGTGCGTGTCAGTTTGTTATACGTGCCATCAACCCTCACGGTCATATGGCTTTTTAGGACCACGCCGGTATATAGGTAGTATTTGAAACACGCCCAACACGACTACGGTGATGACGAGCACCACAAATACACTCCGAGACAAATCAAATACAGGGGAAGCAATACAAATTACAAGTATAAAAATAACATTATCAGCACAGCAGAATTCTTCTCCCCAAACCAGTTCTTTGCAATGGATTGGCTTCGATAAAATAGATCATGAAGAGCATGCCGTTCGTCATACTTAACTTACACAGAGTACACATGAGCATGATGAGGCGCAAACAAGGGAGTTTGCACTTCCTGAATAAATCACACAGGTGCCGGTACAATATTTTTTCATCGGCTAATGGTTTCTCACCGGATTTTTGGACCAAAGAGCTATACATACTTGCTATTTACAAGAAAAACAGACTTATAGGATTTTAAATCCACCACGCCACTTTCAGTCAAATATCATGCAAAACATAAGCAGCTATCAAATTTAACAATCACAATAGATGCTCGACTTGGGCGAACAACTCAGACTCACCACAAAAATCAGAAAGTAAGCAAAAAGACTCTATTTTTAAAAAAAAAACTAAGCTCGGCGCGGCGGGCAAAAAGTCTCGCCACGGCGAGTTTTTACGAGACGAAAAAAAAGATTTCTGGGGACGGGTCTCGCCGCGGCGAAGCAAAAGGCTCGCCACGGCGAGATTTTACGAAACTAAATCCTGTGCTCTCGACTTATCTTGCCACGGCGAAGCAAAACGCTCACCGCGGCGAGGTCGAACTTTCGATTTTTTTTTCTTCTTTGACTCTAATGCGATCTCACCTCGCGAGATCGAAATTCCATGCCTCAGCTAGAATTTCACGAGTTTCCTCGCGTGAGTACAAAGGTTCCGCTTCCACAAACACGTACATACATAAACTGAAAACAAAAAAAATCATCTAAAAATGGCTAACATACCACCCCACGTAGACAAATAAGGCACACAGGCCGCAAAAAGATATGCAATCCTATGTGGCTCACCGACCACCACTATGAAAGCGATAAAAATGGACACAAAACACATGGAATCCCTCCCCAAACCTAAACTATAGCTCGTCCTCGAGTTTCAAGTTTAAGCAAGCGAAGGAACAGAAAAGAAAAAAACAAAAAACTGATAATAAAGAAAGCTTACCTCCGGGTTGCCTCCCGGGAAGCGCCTTTATTATAGTCGTTGGCTCGACTTTTTAGGAACGCTGCTATCCATTATCAAACGGGAACGAATCCCTTGCATCCTTTCCGGTATCCTCAGCATTTTGTGAGCCATCTTTAGCTCCTCTCCTCAAGTTCTCTAATAATTCCATGATTCCCTGCAAACTAAAATTAAACAAATCAGAAGATTTAAAAACTAAAAAATAACTATGGGAAACAGAGGCAAAATAAAAATTAGAAATTGGGTCGAAACTCCCTGGGAATTTCAATGTATGTGATGGAACCAATACGTGCGAATCACAAGCAGGTAATGGAGTAGAATGTATTTCATCTTGTTCTGTGGGTGCAGATTCGAAAGTTAGCTCAGCAAGGCAGTTTGTCCTCTCACGCTCGATGTTCTCATTCCACAACATCGTCTCTTTATAAATACAAACCTGCGCATTGATAAACTCAAAGAATTGTCCAAGTTCGAACTCATCTATGGGTTGTCTTGCAGCTTCATCTAACATCATTCTACTACTCTCGGTTAATCCCCAATAGAAACATTCTATCCATTCCTTATCCTCCAATCCAGCATATATGCATTCTTCTTGCAGCTCTAGAAACCGAAACCATGCTTCGTCAAATCTTTCTCCATAGGTTTTCGATAAGCCATTCTCCATAGGTTTTTGATTTTACGATTGGGGATTTGTATGGCTTCTCGGTTGTCATAAGTTCCTGCACACACAAAGACAGGAAACCACGAGTAGTTCCGACAAAAAACAAACAAAAAAAACTAGCTAAACAAATAAAAACTATAAACAAACAAAAAATCACACTCAAACGCTACAGTAGGAATTAATTCCCCGGCAGTGGCGCCAAATTTGATATGCTCAAATTAATACTTAGAAAACCAAGTAGTAAGCAGTTGTTATAGACAGACAAAGCTAAACCACAGAGTCGTTCGCTAAGGAATTAATCAGGCTACCACAACGAATTAGAGTAAACAGTTTGTTTGTAAGTAACAGATAGATTTGAGTGATTGTACTTCTAAAACACAGATTAAAACAGGAAACAGATAAACTGGTTTGATCAAAGATAGAAGATGAACACAGTAGTAATGATCAAGTAATGCTAATTCGTTCTAGGGCAATCATTCATATTTGTCACACGGTCGGCGTACAGAAATCTGCTCTCGTAAGTTGGCGCGGCGGCGAAAAAAAATCCTCGCCGCTGCGCGGATGTTTTCTGCCAGCCAGATTACGACATCCTATCTTTTTCTACAGGAGGAATTTGGCTACGATTCTGGAACAAGAGTTGTAGCCCTTTGAATTATAGTTCCATGGCCACCGAGATCAGGTAAATCGGACTTCATATGAGAGAGTTATGTCCAAAATGGATAGACTACTCCGTAAATCACCACTTTTGCAAGTCACGCTAAAACGCCTCTCAATTCTTCGTCCGAACTCCGAATCCACTTCCGTATTCGCCCAATTACTCTGCATTCAGAGATCTATAACCAATGTCTTCACTCCGATTTTCACCTTGGGGATCAAATAACAAAAAAAATCCTACAAAACACAAACAAAGTACCAAAGCATAAAAACATTCAAAAACACTATAAAGCTAAGGTCAAAGACTAACAAAAGACCGCTAAAAAGGACCAAATGAGACGTTATAATATTGTCTCATCAAAATCCCCAAACCGAACCTTTGCTCGTCCTCGAGCAAACACACAACCTAAACATACTAGACTCGAAACAAAAACAAACAAGAAGCACATAAAAGAGTTGAACTCCCAAGTGACCGAACCTACCATTGTAAACATTAAATTCACAAGATGCAAAGGTTTTGCACTCAACTAACCTTGGAAGAATAGTGCACAGAAAATCAAACAAGAAAGTTTCTCAAGTAAATAGCACTTAAGTCTAACTCGCTAATCCCTCACAAGAGTATCCTATGAAACTCTCTCTCGCACTCTGGAAGTGTCCAGTGGGTTAATCACTCAAGAAATATCAAGAGAAAGGAAGGTGACTTTCGTCACAAAAGTGCCTCAAATAACTCATGCAATGTACTCAATCAGTTAAGTCAGAAGGGACTTTTTCCTAGCACATAGCAGCTTGCCAGAACATACAAACCAACTTCCATATCACCACATTCTTTCATACTATGAATTATATGCTAGTCAATTGGCCACAATGGACTCTTTTAGTCTCACTTTTTTGGTAGTGTCTGTTTTACCGAAGTCCGCACTTTTGTGCGTGTGAGTTTGGTATACGTGCCATCAACCCTCACGGTCATATTTCTTTTTAGGACCACGCCGGTATATAGGTAGTATTTGAAACACGCCCAACACGACTACGGTGATGACGAGCACCACAGATACACTCCGAGACAAATCAAATACAGGGGAAGCAATACAAATTGCAAGTATAAAAATGACATTATCAGCATAGCAGAATTCTTTTCCCTAAACCGGTTCTTTGCAATGGATTGGCTTCGATAAAATAGATCATGAAGAGCATGCCGTTCGTCATACTTAACTTACACAGAGTACACATGAGCATGATGAGGCGCAAACAAGGGAGTTTGCACTTCCCGAATAAATCACACAGGTGCCGGTACAATATTTTTTCATCGGCTAATGGTTTCACACCGGCTTTTTGGACCAAAGAGCTATACATACTTGCTATTTACAAGAAAAACAGACTTATAGGATTTTAAATCCACCACGCTACTTTCAGTCAAATATCATGCAAAACATAAGCAACTACCAAATTTAACAATCACAGTAGATGCTCGACTTGGGAGAACAACTCAGACTCACCACAAAAATCAGAAAGTAGGCAAAAAGACTCTATTTTAAAAAAAAAAACTAGGCTCGGCGCGGCGGGCAAAAAGTCTCGCCGCGGCGAGTTTTTACGAGACGAAAAAAAAGATTTCTAGGGAAGGGTATCGCCGCGATGAAGCAAAAGGCTCGCCGCGGTGAGATTTTACGAAACTAAATCCCGTCCACTCGACTTATCTCGCCACGGCGAAGCAAAACGCTCACCACGGCGAAGTCGAAATTTCGAATTTTTTTTTCTTCTTTGACTCTAATGCGATCTCACCTCGCGAGATCGAAATTCCATGCCAATGGTCCGACCCTGCCAATGGTCCGTAACCATGGGTCCGACCCGGACACCCGTCCGGATTCCACACAACAACCTCATAAGCAACCAAGTAAACTGGCACTAGAGAGTAAGGAGGTCCGAGGCACAAGGTCCGAATGAAAGGTACTTGACAGACTGAGAAGAGTACCTTGTAAGCAACTCAGTACGGTCCGGACCAATCGTCCGGACCTTAACCCGCAATAGACTGCATCAAAGCCTCTAATACTCTCACATTAATGACTAAACTACCCCTGAAAGCCCAAAGTGGAATGGGGCAAATGTCATTAATGGGCCATGGGCCTATTGAGGCCTTGGTAGCTCGATCCAGGCCTTACAGTTGGCACGATCTAGTGGAACCCTCCCATTTTGGGAGAAATCTATATATATGGCACACATTCCCATAATAACGGTAGGAAATAATCGCTTCCTATCCTCGACTTTTATAACGAGTAGACCCTCACTCTCTCGCAAGTAAAGTCTCTTTCCGGTTTGATACCACGCAAACCGGGTATAAGGTTCTAAACCCCCCCCCCCCCCCTCTAAGCTACTTGTGCAGCTCCTCACGTATCGCCTCTCAACAGTATGATGGTTCTTACAGGCTTCTACTCTTAGGTCCTTACGGGCTAGGTGGTCTAGGCACTCAGGGAGAAGGGAAACAAGGAAAATTCATTTAAGTGTTCGGGGGATCTTACCCTCGACAAGTGGCACATAATCCCATGATAAGGCAAGTGAGATCATCATTACGAACTAATCTTATACACTGTACAGAGTTGGCCTTCAGTCTCCCTCAAGTGAAGTCTTAGTCTGGTTTGACACTTAGCAAACCGGGTCTACTGTCCTAACCCCCCTCCTAAGTTACTAGTGCAGGTCTCTACCCTTGGAGCTTTGGACCTTGGAGGGTTTTGGATCTTAGCTTGGGACCTTGACTTAGGGAAATCTGAAGTATTTTGGACTTAAGACGAACTAGCAAGAACTAAACAAGAGTTTGGGGGAATTCACCCTCAACATCCATGTTTTCCGGTTTCTACGTATTCCATCCTCCTAATTACCGGTGTAAGGGAAAAGGATAAGGAAGAAGGTTTGATGCGGTTGTTAGACAATGGCTGGCGGGTTTGGAGGATAAAGACGATGGCTGGAGAGAACAAAGAAATAAGACAGGCTACTAGCGAGATTTAGGGAAACAAGGTAACACTAATGGGTTTCAAGCAAATTGAACTTGGGCTTTCAATATCTGGGCCTTTACTGATCCCGTTCAAAAACTGTAATCCTTCTCGTGTCCAATTAATTTCTCGTCTCCAAATATAATAATCAAAAAAATAAATTCCAGGTTTTTACAGCCGTGATGGCTGCCAGGTTGTTATTCAGGTAGCCTCAGAACTCCATCTGGAAGCTTACAAGCTGCCAGACAGCTGGTTTGGCAGCCTGAAGGCAGACAGACGTCACCAAACCCAACAATAGTATGTTTGGATTGTTTTTCCAACTCTTTTTTATTTTATTTTTTAATTTTGTCACTCAATTTTTAGCTAATTTTAACGTAATAACGTGATAGAATATCATTAACGAATATGGGAAACAAACTAAAACAATAATATTCATGATCGTTGCCATAATCCGACCAAATCTTGTTCTCTGTGGTTCTTTTATATTTTTTTTATATTTTATGGTATTAAAAAGTATATACATTCATATATTTTTAAAGATTTGGGGTTTTTATGCATGGATTATAAATTCGGTATCGGTGCTCATTTCGGACTTTCAATTTTCCGAGACATCTCGGAAAAGTTTCGGAAATGATTCGAAAAGCCATAACAATATAATGAAATATAATACATAAACTATACATTTATCATGGTCATTAAATTCAACTTTCACTAGTTTTAACTCCATAAATACACTAGTCGAATAGCATGCATGAATTCCAACTCCAACTTATGCGCATGAAGTTGGCGTTCGCCAACTCGCCCCATTTTGCCCCATTTTGCCATTTTGTGCTCCCGGCTCGTCCCCGATGTCCTTCTAAGGGATTGGAACTCCGTCTTCCACAAAAGTGCATAGAAGCGCACCCATTTTTTCCTCTAATCAACGCGGTTTGTACAAAACACCTACAAAGCAAAAAAACACGAACAAGTAACGAATGTCAACGGAGATAAACAATAACAACTCTAGAATGACAAAACGATAGTAAAAAAGGCAAGATGATACGACATATAACCGACTCATCAATACCCATTCAATATTAATTAATAAAGGTTGAACTAATGACATGGCAGTCCATGTCAGCATTTGGCATGTGTCTCCAGTTAAGCTCAGGGATGACAACAGCTCCGACGTTGAGCAATGGGCGCATATGTAATCACTTTTGAATTGTAGGGGAGGGTTTTGTAATTGTTCAAACTGCGAGTATTAATCTGCAAAGTGGCCATCTTGGAGGGGTGGGTTTTGTAATTATCTATTAATGAATTATACAAGTATAAAGTAAAGAAAATTGGGTGAAAAGGTTTACTTTTGGGGGTGGGTGTAATCAGGAAAAGTTTCATGACTAACTTTTGGGCAAATCTGCAATACATTGAATTACGGGTACTAATTTATCTATGGGGTCTAAGGGGTGGTATATGTAATTTATAGAAACTTTTTTCATGAAGCTTATAAGTAAGATATAAATCAAATCAGATTGCTATTTTTTTATTTTCTTTCTAATAATGATGATTCGTTCATAACAATAGCATTTCATGGAGGTTTATAGGATCCCAAGTACAGACCATATCGTTAGATTACTGCTATACGACAATCTAGAATTTGACCAACTAAGCAAGGTCTATGCATATGCCAGAAGATAGTTTTGTTGTTTCTCTTACTTCTAGTACGCACATACATCTTAACCACATCTAAGACACTAGTTATCACAAGCCGATAACTCAGTGAAGAATCAATAATCATATGAAACATGTATAATAAGCATGTTAAATTCTTGTAAAGGTCATGATTTTCTAACCTTAAGAAAGTCATAGCTCTCTCACCCTAAGTGTTTGGCACACAATTTGCACTTATACAATGTGATCTTTCCTATTATTTAGGAAAATCAATTCTTCTACAAAAGACTTTCTCTAAGTATATATGATATCTTTACTTTGATAACAAAATATTGAAAATGTTTGCAAATAGAATATGATATATCCAAAAGAAAAATTTATACATACACATTTTTGTATATTTTGGTCAAATTTACAATTAATTAATTTTAAAATTATCATAATTTTAAAGATCGTTTTTAATAACTCAGGTCTATACTATAAATAATTATAAGGAGGTATCGACAAATTAAGTTATGCTTTTATTTCTCTTGAAGAGATATTACTGATATTGATGGTAAATGTTTTACTCAATTGATATGAACTAATATAGTTAATTATATATTTATTCTCATAATGAAACTCTATAATTGGACAAAATTAAGTACATTACTTTTAAAGTAGCAATAGTACGCAAAATTGGTTCGCCCTAATTTCAAATCCATGGTTTTTTTCAAGTTTGATACGGTTATATTTAAAAATATATATATAAATGGAATTGGTCTTTTGCGATTACAAATTTTCATAATCAATTTTATGTATGTAAAAAGCATCGTACAAAGTTCATTTGTTTTCCCATACTTCAACAAGTATGTCATAAACAATTAGAAACAAAGTAAACAACTAGAATATAAGTTTGATTGAACAAATGAGATAGATAACATAAAAGTAACCAGAAGCTAGACTTGCGTCTCTCGTAAAAAGAAATGTAAAAGAAAATTCTTCAAAAGGTAGTCTGAGCGTAGACTTACTCCACGTCGATCCATCATGCACAATCGATTACTCACATGCCACCATGGAGCTTTTGGATTGAATAATACAATTTCCTCCGCGCTCCAACATGAGAGATTCCCACATCCTTGAGATCTTCATAGGTTAGAAGTGGCAAAACCTGTTCGTCAACTTCATGCATCTTAAAATGGGGAGCATATTTGCTCATCCCCAATTCTTTTAGCCACTCTTCAACAGTGACTTTCAGAACCTCACCCGCTACGCCTACATTTTCTAGCTGGGTGTTTCTCCTTATTGGTTGATCCGCAGTATCATCATCACCGTAATTATTATCTTGTTCTCCAATATTGCTCGTGCTCCTCATCCTCTTGTTAGACAACAACTTAACATTTGCTTGATATGAATCATCATATGCCCCCACACCTGTAGGATTGTACCCCTTTTCCACTTGTTGCTCAATTTGACGGGCGGAGGGTTCTCCATTAACCTTTGAAAATGATGCTTCCCCTTCTTCCTTAATACCATTTGCTTTGGAAATCAACATATCATTAGAATCATCATCAACATCAATGATATCTAAGACCTTTTGTTGTTTTTGTTTGTTAACACCCTTGCCTTTGCAAAACAGTTCCTCCTCATAACCATCCAACAAGAAAGGATCTACACAATTATTTTTTAGCCACACGCTCGGCTTTGGCACACGCTTCATTCGACCATTTGTGTGGTTTTCATCTGCTGAATCATCTTCGTTGTTGTTGGTGGTGGTGTTGGTGTTGTTGTCATCGTCGTTGTTGATGTTGATGTTGTTGTTTTTGTTCATGGTGGTGGTTGTGATTGTGGTGGTGGTGGTGGTGGTGTTGTTGTTTTGTTCCATTGTTTGTAACAGTTTAGGGATGAAATTTGGTTGGAGCAAATATCTAGTAAGGTATAAGAATTTATGTTGGTTGTCTTTGGTGTGTTGTGGTAGTATGTGAGGGAAAAGACAGCTTTATATAGTGATTTATGTTGAAAATTAAAAAGCAAAATTAATGTAATTAAATTTCTTGAATAATAATGACAAAAGATGAATGGAATTTTCCTAATTGCATTTATTGTAATTTTTTTACAGCAGGGTAATAATTTAAAGTTTCTCATGACTCCCACAGAATCTTGGTTCTTATTATATAATATTGTTTATTTTTATTTTTTAATTTCTAGATTTATCAATTCTTCCAAACTAATATGCCTACGTGCACAATTTGTCGAACCTATTTTTTAAGAAAGGAAACATATTTCATTCGAGATACGTACAGTTTGAGCGCGTTTTGAGATGCGCCATAGATCCTAGATTCTACTTGTCGAGTTTTTTATGATGTAATTTATTGAGTAAGTAGCTTATGTGATCTTTTTTCTTTCTTTTCTTTTTCTTTGGCTCCATCAATAAATGTGTAAGTCTTTTTTACTAGATATATATTTCACTTTAATTGTAAAATGTTATCGTAATTGTTTACGAAATATAGAAAGAATTTGGTTTTGTGCGCTAGTGTGTAATATTTTACCAAGTTATTCTATTGATACATTATGTTCCCAAAGCGTTCAATTTGTCGTGTTTCTATCGATAATTAAGCGACAGTTAGATTATGTTTGTTACCATCCGAAGTTTATGACTTTCAATTCATAGATATTTATTGGTTATTATTTTGATAATATCGTGTTTGTGTACATGTTTGACTCTGTAGGTTGAGTATTTAATATTGTTACCTTAATCTCTTGTTAATGTTCAGTAAGAAAGTGGGAAAATTGATTAGATAGATTATCATTGTTAATTATTAAATACAAAATATTCCTTTCCCCCCTTATTTCAATATAACTAACTAAATTGGAGAGTTGTCATTTCTACTTCATTTTTATAGATTATGCTATAATATTGTCATGCCTCAGACTGTAATTAAAGAATAAGAAAATTAATTTCAGTTACTAAGTATTGTGTAATGCTATTTTGGTGTTCACGGGAAAGGGGGTGGAAATCATTACCAAGTGAAACAACGATTGTTTACTTTTTATTTTGGAGGTTAGTTAGTGATTATACACTATAAGAAACGACTGTATTGCATGTATAGTGTTGGTCCCTTAGACAATAAGATTAAAGTCTTCAGTGACTTGTCTTCTCAGCATCTTTTGGTCGCAACATCAAGGTGCAGCCATGCAGGTATCCATCAGGTTGATCAAAAATAAAATTACATGCTCTTGAAAAACCTAACACTTGTATTTATACAAGTCACTAATCAAGTAGGTTCATATTTTACGATGTCCAAACTAAAATTTATCCTAAATACTAAGAGTACTACTAACTTGCTAAGACTAAAGTTGTCATGTGTTTGCTCATCAAAATCTAAACTTGAACTAACATCTAGGCTAATGTAGTTAAAAGAGATATGCAAGAAGGAAACTTCAATCTTGGAGATTGAGCATACCGTAGTGGAGGACAAAGACCAGCTGGCAGGAACTATTCCTTACTCAACAAGAGCTACGAAAATGCACAACCAGATAATCCACCACAACTATCGAAAAGTCAATATGCTCATGGGAACTAGACGCAACATTCAAAGCAAGGATGAATTCATTTATGAACTGGTGAGAGAATTTCTACGTTACTACAAATAGAATAAAGAGAGAACCGGTAAGAAGATGAGATCCCTTCAAGGTACATCAAAGAGGTCGGAAGCAACAATAGGAGACTTGGTCGCACGAGCTTAATGGAGAAAAAGGAAAACTTCCTATCACTACCGAAAATGAATTGGGAGTTAAATTCTTCGAATCGGCTGAAATGGTACAAAAATTTAAATGCAAAGAGTAACATGATGACGGGAAAGGAAAAGGGAACAAAGAAGATAACATTGAGGAATCACTCGAATGTAGTCCTCAGTTTGTGACAAATGTGGAAGCCAAATTGATTTGTACACCGAACAATACATGAGTTCGTCAAAATCGACGTTACATCATCTGAGATTGATGATAGCCAGGTGATATAGGAGAGGAATTGGTTAAGAGCAACCACTCCATGGAGAATAATTAGAAAGGGAGTAAACCTCAGACTAATGTGATTGAGAAGTGTTGATACGGACATGTGTCCAATCCGTTAAGGGCGCCATAGAGCGTGTCCTAAAGCGCATCAAGGCTGAGATAGCCTATTCATTGCTAGTCCGACCTTCGAATGGCCCGACATAAAGGAAACCATCTCAGGTCAACTAGTATTTACAAGTAAGCACGCCATTTCAGCTAGGTCCGACCAAGCTAGATGGATGACTTCCGAACTTGACAAAAGGTCACATGGTCCTTCCAAGTACCACAAACTGTCAGTCCTAAGATGCTAAACGGACCGGACGAGAGAATCTCGGACGCCATCATCACAGTAAGACCAAACGTATATAACAGAACCAATGAGATACTTCCGTGGAACTCTAGGTCCGGACACCTTGAGTTTCCTAAGGCCAGATCAACCAAGCATACAGATCTGTCCGAGGAACTTACACGGACCGAACATGCGGAACAGTACTCTCAGAGGGAAAGGTCCAAACTACCCTCCCAGGCCCATTAATTAGTATGGGATTACTATCCACTAATGGGCCATGGGCCAAAGGTAGCATTGGTGTCCAGATCTGAAGCATACACTTGGCATCATCTTGTGAGCAATCTCATAAGATATGATAACTATAAGTATAGCACAAGGTCCAAGACCTTACGGGAGGTCACAATTTCCAAGTGATAAGCAATATCAAAGTGAGGATCCCTAAGCTATAAACACTCGTGATTTCATAACCTTCCTCATAACTATTACATTGAGAGCTTCCAACTCTCTCTTGAGTAAAGTCTCTTACCGGATTGACATATGCAATCCGGGTAACCCATTCTAACCCCCACCACTTAGTCCTTTCAGGTACTCTAGCTCGGACCAGTCTTGCTTCGGACTTCAAGTAGGAGGCGGATCCTAGATTAGGTTACTTGTAATAGTTTAGTTAGTGTTCGAGGTTTTACCCCTCAACAAGAAGGATCCATCAAGTTGTTCCTCCATTGACTTGGTAATTGGTGTAGGAAAGTCCAACAAGGTTATGGGGACTTTGGACACCAGAGATGATGTGACCGTGAAATGTGCGATTTAACACACTTTTAGATCCTCATTTTCGGGGCAATATTGAATGTCATATTATAGCCATTTACCAGTTTCTATCTTACACATTTTATAGGTCATGATCGTGTTTTCGAGGATTTGCACGATTTTTGGTGCAAAAATGAGATATTTATGGCGAATTCGATACTGTAGCAGCAAATGAACTTTAAATCGTACACGGATCTAGGAGGATCCAATGGAGGCAAGTGACCAACCATATCGAAGATATTTCAAAGTACTAAAACATTGTAGAAGACCATTTTTCGAGATAACGAAGTTATGAAGTCCAAAAATAAACTGGAAGAGAAAACATAAAACATGAACATAACAAGTCGAAGATGGCGTTCCCCTTGGGTCCGCATATGGGCTTGTGCGGTTCCCTTGAGACCGCAGTAAGCTGGCTGTTAGACGTTTCTTGGTGGCAAACAAGTCTGTAAACTCCTGGTCCATCATCCTCTACCTTCCTTATTAATCATGGTCAGTTTTTGTATCCTCTCTACACTATATATATAAGAGTGACTTGGGTCACTTAAAATCATACACCATATACCGCTTGTTCTCTCGAAAGGCAAAAAGACTATAGAGAAGAAGAAACCCTAGAAAGACCCTGGCCATCAACAACAAACCCTAATATAGAGATCAAGTCTGCAACCATTGAAGACTACAAGTAATTCGAAGAGATCAGAGGAAGAGAATCGAAGAGTCGAAACTCGTTATCTTCTAACGGTTTAGTTGTTTCAATTATGAATTATAAATATACTCTATTTATTTACTTTTTAATATTCTAGGCTAATTTACATATGTAAGGATTAGTCGTGACATTTGATTACACCGTTTATATATGATAGAATAGTTTTAGCACTATATGTTGGTTATGTGATGATGTTCATTCATGTGCTATTTACGCTAAGGTACATGTTTATTTGTGATTGCCATGGATTCATGAATATTCCCTACACTAGATTAGGAGATTTCAACCGTGTCTATAAATTGTTTATCTGCATGAGGATTGATGTCAAGTTAGCCAAAGTGACTATTTGAGTTAGACGATAGTCTATGTGGGGTATCTTTAACGACTAAGTCTTGGTATATGCTATGTAACCAGCATGACTCTTCCAGTCGTATCCATCGCTAAGTGTGATTCCTGATATAAACGAGTTTTCAAAGAGAAGGTTAATACTTACATGTTTGCATGAATTGATTTCAAGTTACTTATTTACGTTATATCTGCTTCGCATTTATTTGATTATTATATGCTTTTGTTAGTGATTTCAAAAATCCAAACCTATTATCTGTTTACTTTACAACATTTATGATAGAGACAACCATTTATTTAGCCGCCAGATCGATCGTTATTCCCGAGAGACCGACCTCTCAAGTCAACTTCCGCTATACTAATTCTTCTAGTGTATTTGAGATTTAGTTTGGTGTTATAAATATGATAATCTTTGGTGGATTTGATAAACATTCTTTCAACGACAATTGTTTTTATCGAGTCACGTTAGGAGCCAACAACAGTGTCATCACCTACAAATCTTGCAATAGTCTTGGGCTTAAGAATGGAATAAATCCAATGAATTAGTGATTATGCTTAGCTGGCATATCAAAAAGTACACCTAAGGTGTACTCGGAGAATATGGTAGTTCACCTAGAGAACATGCACGTGGTTACTGATTGCTTGGCAGTGGACGCAACGAATATAAGGTTATTGAGCAATAGGGAAGATATAGTTCTATTAGGACGACCTTTCATAGCCACGATAAAGATGGTAATCGACCTTCTACACCTTGAGTTTAGAATTTACGTGTTTCAAATTAAACATAAAATATTTGGTTTGCATGCCGTTAAATATTTAAACTATCTCGATTCTGATGAATCTGACTCTGATGAAGATCTTGAAGTGGGACCTCTCTTCCCACGAAAGAAATGTTTTAGTCTACAGGTACAAGAGAAGCAGACAAGTGCTACGGAGCCCGATAAGGAAGGTTGATCGTATCTCAAGAGAAATAGTCAATGCTAACGACTATAAGAAAAACATTTTACTCGCTTTGCATATAGGAATAGATTGCATTTCATATCATCGTATTTGCATAAAACCCAAAAATGTTTCGTATTTTTACGTTGCACGTATAAATTTTTCGTAGAATTGCATTCATAGATGTCTTATATTTCAAAATGAAAAAGAATAAAAAATATGAAAAAATTCGAAAAAGGTTATGAAAATTTGGGTGGTCGCGACGAGTTCTTTCGAAAAAAACTAGGTGGTTGTGACAGGCTCAGATTTGGCAAAAACAATGAGGTTGGATCACGAACGATTCTTTCTACAAAAGTAGGTGGTCACAACCAGCTCTTGTTTAAATAGTTTTTTTACCTTCTTCTACCCCGTGGAGATTTGTTATAATACTCAACTGCTAAAGGTTGTGTTGGGAATATCTGTTTAGATTTTGATCAGTAAACCCCAATGACTTATCTTAGCTCAGAAAGGTAACTAGTACTCTTAGTTCACTTGAACATTGTAAAAGAGGAAACTTACTGAGTCTGTTAGTCTAGTATATCTTGTATTGGATGTTAGGTCTCAGATTGTAATTTTTTATATCTTTGAAGAATACTAAGAAGTAAGCATCCAGTAGGAAGAGCTCTATTTATTGAAGATCAAGAGACTGCACAAGATTGTTGAAGAATAAGGAGAAAGGTCTCCTCAGATACCTTGAAGAAATTAAGTGTCTTTGGAAGACAAGTATTTCAAGAGGGTTCTGACACCTAAAGGTTACTGAGTAAGGAAGTCCAAAGCCTCAGATAGGTTGCATAGTTCTATTGAGACTACAGGACAAAAGATAGTACAGTGCATTTATTATGCAGACAGAGATGTCTGAGCAAAAGAGGAAATCTCTGTAAATAGACAAAGCTCACTGTCGTACTATCATCAGACATCAATAGTTTGAATTTCTAAGTGCCTAACGGATACTATTCAAACGACATGATTTTCAACTATAAATATCACCACTTAGAATGCTTGAAAATACACCTTGAACATTTGTGAACACTGAATACACTTGTGAAATACATTCAAGCATACAAGCCTTCAAACCTAATTACTCTCATTAGCTTATTGTTGTGACTAAAGCTCTTTGATTCTAAGTAGCACGAATGTTCTAAGTGTCCTGATCCTTAAAAAGACTTGTTTACAGTGAAGGAGTTGAATCCAAGGATAAAGTTTCGACTAATATCTGAGATTCATTCTCTTGAACAAACGACAAAGACTTGGGTCAGTAAAGAACAACTTCCCATACACTGAAAATAGTATTAAGGAAGATTGATTCTTCAAAGCTCTCTAAACATAACTGAATAAGTTATTAAGAAAGCTTACCTGACAAACTACCATAACCAACACCAACAGGTGTGTTTAGGGAAATGATTTAGTTGAGAAAACTAAAGTCCTCACCTAACTGAGCACATGAAGTACTTGGCTTTGGAAGCTGGGGAATAGCTCAAAGGTTACTGAGTAGAGAAAGTAGTTGGCTGAGAAAGCCGGAGAATAACTCAGGGGGAACACTTGGTTGGGAACCTAGTGTAAAAGGGATCAAGAGATAGAATTTTGTAAAGAGAACTCATTAACTTGTCTTAGTGGATTCAAGTCCTGAGAAGGGGCGAGTGGATTAGTTGAAGGATTACGCAACCTTCAGATACCACTATAAAAGCTTTGTGTTATTTACTTACTGCACTTTATTTATTGCTTTTATATTACTTGCTGAGTACTTATGCACTTTATAGCTTGTTGACACGTGCACTTATCACAAGAAGACTTCTGCTCTCTGAATCTAAGTATCAGATACCTGTAAAGATATCTGAGAATTTTATTTTATCGACAAAAGTTTGAAAAGACTATTCACCCCCACCCCCTAGTCTTTTACTTTACCGTTATCTGGACCAATAGTTTGCGACTAAAATACTACAAGTTGCTGAAGACTTAGACTTATTTTATAAGCCTGCTACGAAAGAAGACTTTTTCTCATCAAGTGGAAATTCCTCGGTAACACATTTGGTTAAGTGAAAATCTAAATGTCAAAGTAGGTTGACAAAGTCACTCATTGAAGATACTACCCACTAAAGGATACTGTTGCTGAAAAGCAATGAAAATATCTATAGTGAGAAAAAGATAAGACAATACATTTTGCCAGAATATAAAATTGTACTCACAGTCAAAAAGCAAGATTTCTAGGTGAAAACAAGAATAAGTCTTTGTACCTCCAATATTACAACTTAGCTCAAATACTTTAAAATGTTACCAAACGGAACTATTATGCACTATAAATTTGAACACTTAGAACTTGAAAAATTGCAGAACAAATTGATAATCTAGTGCTAACATAGTTTATATCTACTTACGTAATGTCTAGCTAAAATGTATAGATTTCATTATGGAGCAAGTTCCGTAAAAGGCCTGATTTTCCTACACAATAGGAAAAACCATGTTACATTAGTGCAAACTATGTGAACATTCCAAGTACTTGTGTTGGAGGAATATGATATTTCCTCATATTCAGGAAAATCAAGACTTTCCATGAATTCCACCTCATTAGTTACGTTATATATAAGTTTTTTTTTTTAAATATGTAATTACTAAATATGGTATTTGAGTTAGTAAAAAAGTTAAAACCAAGGTTTTTTTTTTTTTATCATATAAGAGAGTGTGAATCAAAGAAAGTGAAAGTGCAAGTGTTTAAGTCAGTGTTTTCACAACACTAAGACTGCACTTGAGTCAGTGTTTTCACAACACTAAGACTACACTTTGTAATTGCACTTGAGTTACTATATTTTGCCTTTATTCAACTTCACTAGTTTCCAAGTTGAGTAATCTGATTTAGAACATTAAACAGGTTAGAAAGTACAGGTGTTACGACGGTGTTTTCACAACACCTATTCGAACTGCAGCTTTAGTACTTGTTCGATATGTTCCTAAATTAACCTTAACCTAGTTCCACGATTTTAGGTTAATTGTGCATGTTCAAAGAAGTCAAGGGATTCGAAATTGAAACCTAGAAAGAGTTTGAAGCCAAGTGGGAAAGCAAATCTGATCAAAGAAGAATTATTTCCTTATTGGAGACCAAGAGAATCTGCGACAAAGTTATTGAGGATATATGCTTAGGAAATCTAAATATTCCAAGTATATGCCTGGTGGTTGAAACAAGATGGAAAGAAATCATAGATGAAGGAAAGCATGTAAAGCAAGCATAAAGGAAGAACCAATAAGGAAAGCAAATCTGCACTTTCCTTATTGAAGAAGAGAGCAAAGGAAATATTCATAAGAGAAGAATTCGAAGATACAAGTCAAGATCTTCTGCAGCAAACAAAAGGAACTTACCATCTAGCGTCTAGGGTTGTAAACCTATATAAGAAGCTAGTCGTAGTTCACCCATAGTACGAGTTCATACAACCGTTCTGAGTGTATTCACTGCACGGCCTTGATATTCGCCTAAGCTTCAATCTAGTTGGTGCTAGAGTAGAATTGTGTGTCAATTCAGTAGCTTATTCATCCATAGCTTGGATTTATGTAATTAAGCTGTGGAGTGTCCTTGTAATTCATTATTGTAGTGAGTTACATTTGCCTTTAAGGCTCGGAAGGTTATAATATATTAACCTTCTAGAAAACCCAAACTTGGTGTCTTTACTTTCTACTGTGTACTTATCTTGTTCAATAGAATAGTAGTGTATTAGAGTAATTTACTGTTCTAGTTATTACTCTACTCAATTCAGTATAACGAAGACACTTTGTGATAGTGTTCTTGGGTGTACTGAATACACTAAGTTACTTTTACTTTTCCGCTGTTGCTATTCTGCTTGTGTGTTTAAATTCTGTAGTTTAAATACACTGTCTCTTTCTGTATCAAAGACACTAAGTAATAGTGCTCCTTGGGTATTTTGATTAGTATAAGTGTTAAAGAGTGTTTGACTTGTTATATACACTGTTTAATACGATATATCAAAGATACTACTCTATAGTATTCTTTGGTGTATTGTATACACTTGTCTATCCTATACCAAATCCCGGTCCATACATTTTCAAAAAGGAAGGATATTTTGGCAAACAGAGGAAGTACATCATTTGCAATAAAAACAGAAAATTTCTCCCCACAAAATGTATCATCTAGTTTTGCTTTTCAAGAATGGGACTTTTATCCTTTGTAAATATTTAACTCTGTCAGGGAGTGAATCCACCACACCTACTAAGTGATTACCAAGTCTTCTTCCTGACCCTATAGCAAGCACAAGTCCGCCTAGTGAACCTTCAGATGGTCGGATCACAGTAAGGACCTGCACAAAGACTAGTGGGGGGGGGGGGAGGGTGTTAGAAAGGTAGATCCGGTTTGCTTAGGGTCAAACCGGATAAAGACTTTACTTGAGAGAGATTGAGTGTCTACTCTGTAAAAGTATGATTATGGGAAATAGTGACTTACTGTAGCATGGAAATCTGTGCCATATTTATAGCTATGTGTCTTCAAATGGAGGGACTCACAAGATTGTGCCAAGTGTAGGCTTCACAACGTGCCACCAATGCCTTATTGGGCTCAAAGCCCATTAGATAGGTTTACCCCAAATCTTACTGGGCTGTATGAGGGCATAATTGGTATTTCAGTGTCACGATCGGACCTCCTGATATGCTTTAAGGTCCGGATCGGACTAAACTATTTGTTCCAGCACAGTACACATGGTCTCTTGGTGATGAGACGTCCAACCTTTAGGTCATACGATCCGAAGCTAGTCTTTTTACTGTCAATACTTGTACAAAGAGCGGTACAAGTGGTGAGGTAGGTCAGACAGCGTGTCCGGACCTGTTCCTGCCTTGAACCAAAGTCCGAATACTCTTATGAGGGTCGGACCAGTGGTATCGGACCATCTGGTCGAGCTTCTCAGTGAGTGTACACTAATTCGCCTTAGGATTCATCTTTAGAACGTCTTAAACGGATTGGACATTGTTCCGTACCAACATATGTCCCCCTAGTTTCCAAGTATGTTTGTAGAAGATAGTTGTGAAACTATAATTTTAAGTGTGGGAGAGCTTTTCTGTTGTTGGTCCAGTCCGTTTCTTAGAAAAGGAAAATTCTTGTGGTCCGTATCCTTGATGGGTAAATACTTGATGCTTTTCCCATATCTCCCCCCCCCCCCCTTCTTTCAGTCCGAGACAGAGGGTCCCGGACTGTTGGAAAAGAGGTATTTGTAAGCGAGACTGTGTTTGGCATCAAGTTAATTTTTTTCTTATCCGATACTGTCGTAGTATGATGATCCATACGCTATATACTGTAGAGGTGAAGTCCGGACGAGCATACTGTCGAAGTATGGGTATTCGAAGAGCGCAGTGCTATGGGCTGCGAGCAGTTTAGTCTGGAGTGAGGTCATTGGGCCTCAAATTGTGTGTAATGGGCTGGGCCATGTACAGTCTTCTCAGCCCACGGGTGCGCGTGATAGTGTAAAATATATCATCTGAAGAGTTTTTTTACTTGACAACAATTGGGTTAAGTCATCATTTCACCAAGTGGTTTAATTCTGGCCATGGGATTAATCGCGATGAACGAACGAGATTGAATCCTGATAGACGCGACAATTCGGCTTCCCAATTTAGCCTCCCTATAAATAGCAACATTTACCGTCATTTGCCCATCGCTTAAAGAGAGAATTTTCGCAATCCTACTGAATCCGAAGCATTGCAAGTGAGACCGAGTGTTGTGCCTGTCGTTGTCAGTCGCTTTCGTTTCCAGATCTCTCTTTTATTTATTGCTTTCTTTTTGGCTTAGGCTGTGCTTGTTTATCCTTGGCATGCCGCTCTTTATTCTTTTCATATCCATTGTATCTGCTCTTGAATAAGTAGTTAGACTCGGATAAATATTTGACCCATAGCTCGGACTGTAGATGACATAAGTAGTCGGACTGTAGCAAATCATAATTATCTAGAATAAAATGAATCCATAGCCTGAAAGTAGACTGTGCGTATGGATCTGTTGGTTCGGACTATATGACCCTATAAGTAGGGAGATGCCTTCTTATGTTTGCCTTGCATGCTGCCCGTTCCAGTTGAGTCGGACGGTGTCTTGTACGACTATCGGACAATCAACAATTCGGAGTCTAAGTTGCTTCCTTTTCTATTGCCCTAGTTTGTCCGAGAGCGATAGTCAGAATCATTCCGAAGGTGAGGAGTATACATCTGGATCTGGATCCGACTCGAAAGCTACCAGTAGCCAATTCCAGCAAGAACTAGACACTGCTTTGGATTTCCTGGATGAATTAGTCAACATTGATGGGGAGTCGGATGCAGAGCCTCGTGAGTCTGTCAATGTTGCGGGAATCTCACTAATTGAACCACATGCAACCTCAATGGAAATGGTGGAAACGGATGCTAGAGAAGGAGGCGATGATGAAGTACTTCCGGTACCTCTTCTCTATCTTATTCGAGGTTTGGCTTATAACACGCGAATCCACCCAAACTTACTCCCTTTTATTCCGGATCCACAAGCTCCTCAGATAGAGGAAATTATTCCTTCCCATCCCACAGAAGAGAATGTCCATCAGACTGGAGATGATGACGAGGAAGCTGGTGAACTTCCAAATGTTCCACTCAGAGGAATGAGTTCCGGGGAATTGCAAGTACGAGTGCGGCGCTCGTATCTCTGGATGAAGATGGTCCTTCTAATCCGAAGCGCCGTGTTTCAAAACAGAGAGATGCTCCGACACCAATGGCAGGGGTGGTGCCTAAAAGATCGAAGTTCAGAGAGGCTACGAAGATCAAGTTTCCACGGCCTGCGTCAGAGGTAACATGTCCCAATCCTTATGAGGAGTTAAACACTGATGGAATTCTTACAACCTGCCCATCTAAGATTGTTGCGGACGATATCTCCGAGCTCCGCCGGAAATATGAAATTCCGGAGTCAGTAGAGATTTTGATTCCTGCTGCGGAGCATGCTTTTTATAACCCTCTTGTAGGTTATATTTGTGTTCATGAGGCAGCTCTTCAATGCGGGTGGAGACTTCCAATGGCCACATGCTTTAAGGATATTTTCTTGAAGTTGAATATAGGTCCGAGCCAAGTGATCCCAAATTCGTTGGGTAACTTGATTTTCTTCGGAGTATTGTGCAAGAAGCTTGGGATAGAGGTGAACTTCGAAAAAATCAATCATCTCTTCCAATGCGTCTTAAGTAAGGGCAATCAACTTTTTTATACTTTTTTGGTCCGACAGACTATATGTTCTTTGATGATCCAATTTCATCGCTTGGGGTCAAGTGGTGGGAAAGGTACTTTTTCGTCCGGATGACTTTGAAGCCTGGACAAACTGAAGACGAAAGGGAGAAGTGGGGTCTGCCCTTAATGTTCCGTTGGGCGAACATCCAGGATTCGAAGGTAGATGAAGTGCCAAAATAGATGGAGGAGCTACATAAGGGTGAACAGTATTCGTTCCAAGGATTAATCTGTCAACCTCTTCCTTACCTTAGTGGCTTAACTGGAGAAGTTTTTTTGTTGGGGGGGGGGGGGGGGCGACTTCAGTAAGGGACTTCCCTTTATATGTTAATATGTACATTCGTTCCGAACGTCGTATATGCTGAGTCTTCCGTATTAATTTCTGTTTTCTTTTTATTGTCTGTAGGTTATTGGTTTGAGTATACCATGTCCAGCCTGTGGAATAAGAAGCAAGCGCAGAACGAAGCGCAACAAGCTCAAGTGGCGGCAGGGCTCCGTGATGCCATAATCCACACTTCCCCTAATTTGCCTCAGGACGATCCCAAGAAAGTTACACACTTCCAAGTGCAAGAAGAGGATAGTATGGCGGCCGGCCTCGGGTCTATTGAGTTGGCTGTCCCTGATAAGGGCATGAAAAATTCCAAAAAATCAAGAAAGACAACTGTGAAGGTGAGTGGTTCCGGATCTCAAGTTGTGCAAGAAACTCCGGCAATTAGCTCCGGATCCATTACTGTGCAAGAGACTCCTGAGGGGTCAAGAAAGAGGCAATCCGAGTCGGTGCTTGCGCCCCCACCAAAGAGGAGGAACAATGATAAGCGTGGGTATGATGAGGAAGAGGCTCGGGTGAAGGCACTGTCTTTCGTAGAACGGATGACTGAATGTGAAGAAGCACACTCGAAGGTACATCGTTGTAATTCCCATATTCTCTTCCATGAGTGTTTCCTTTGAAATAATTGTAGTGTCGGAATTGTTATCGTAGATGGGATTCATTCTCCGGGAGGAGAAGAGGAGGGCTGCTGCCTATGCCGATCTTGGAGCTCGTCTACAAGCAGTTGAGCAACAAAAAGAGCAGGATTTGAACAAGATCCGAGAGTTGGAGGAGCAACTGATGCTCTCCGAAGCTGCTAAGGCCAAAGAAGAAGCTGAGGTAGTGGAGCTCAAGTCACTCGCTGTTGATAGAGATGAGTATATCGCGAAGATCTTTGGCCGATTACTCTCCTTCAAGGAGAAGATCGTTCAGGAGCTTGTCAAAGCCCGAGTGAGCATAGCTAGGGAGTTTCGTGCCTCGCCCTCTGGCCGGTATGATAGAGAGATATCCTATGATAAGGCTCGCTTGGATGGGTTTTCCACCTGCCTCGGATAGCTGATTAAAAAGGGCGTGCTCCGGAAGGAGTTTAATAACTTGAAGCTTGGCATTGAATCCTCCAAGAACTCCGATGGCACTAAGTTTATTTCTGGTAGCGTAACTGATGAAGAGCTCAAAGGCTGTGAATTTGCTGAGATTGTTATGGAGGGAGAGGATGACTTCACGCTCAACCATGGTGGTCCGTGTGACACCCCATATTTTGACGTACCTTAGTACTTTTTGTCCTCACATGATTTATTAGTGTTACTTTATTTGTCTCGAAGTATATTAGAATTATTTTAGTATGTTGGTGAAGATTGTTTTAAAAGTTTATTATTTGTTTTAGAAGTCAATATAACTTGTCAGTTTGTAATATGTGTGGTTATTTATTTTGTACTTTCATTAAAGAAGAGAAATTATTTTTGGTGTATTTTTCCTACTTAAAAATCTGATTATTTTATCCTTTAATTTGTTGGTGTAATTATTTGAAAATAATTTGATAATCATCTCTTAAATTCATCTTTATGAATGATTAATGTGCCAAGACTTCTTTTTTAATTTTTAACTTAATAGAAGTCTTAATTTGTAGCTTTATTGATGAAATATGTAAGAATCTTGATTGATGTTTATGTGAAGAGATTTTATTTTAATTCATTAATTCGATAAATGGTAATTACTTGTGTGCTTTGATTAATTTAAAACGTGAAGAGTCACTTTTTAATTATTTAATTTAAATGCATGTCTTTATGTGTGTGTGGCTCTTTTAATGTTTAGAAATTATAGTGTTATTTTATATTCATATATTTCAAAATACAAGAGTTTGCTAACTTGAGGTTTCTTTAATGAATAAAATATTTTTATTTCTTTTACATGTTACGGTACGAAAGGTCGCTTGTAATGTCGAATGTTTCATGCTATGTTTCAGCTATGTTTCGACCAACCTTCTGATTTTATTTTCATTTGTCTTTTATGTTTATTTTCATGTTACTTATGCATGTCCAAGTGTAATATTGACTATGCATATTCAATATTTTGAGTTTAGTTATTACATTTACATGTCTAATTGTGAGTTCATTTTAATTGCTCTAAATGTTGCATTTTTCGGTGTGTCACGTTTTATTTTTTTGTACAATTGACCCTATGTGATACCAAAAACGTTTTTGAGCTTTTTCCCAAGTAAAATCTGATAATTTATCATTAGTTATTGTGTTTAAATGTTGAAAAAAAATGTGAAAGGTCTCTCTTCAAATTGCACCTTTATTGTTGGTTTTATCATGAGTTTTAAGTGCAATTTAAGCCATTTAAATTGTCATTTATTTTTAGCTCTTCAACCCTTTCACCTTCCATAAATCCTCCCTATAAATACCCTCTTTTTCCAGCTCTCATTTGTCCAAAAATGTTTTGGGCATTTTCTTCAAAAAAAATCTTCAAGTACTAGTCTCTTATTTTCAAGTTTGTAGCAAGTTCTTCTTGCAAGTACTTTCATAATTCGTGCTCTTCCTAACCTTCAAATGTGAGTGTTCTACAAAACTATATATATATATATATATATATATATATATATATATATATATATATATATATATATATATATATATATATATTATTTTCAAAACCTGGAAGGTATTTTAATATGTTTTCAACTTATATATAAGTAATGCATGGTTTCCAAAACGCACGTTCTATTGCATTAAAACCCAAATCACGAAAGAGTTTTAGCATGCTTCCGCTGATTTTGAAAGATATATATATTTTTTATATACATGATTGTTATTTTATTTTGATTGACGGTTCAAGAAATATATGCACGTTTGGTTCAGGTTAATTGGCTTGTAGTTTGGTCAGTTGTGTCTGGCGAGCTACTTGTCGGTTTCCTTTTCCCATTCCCTTTAAATCGAGTGATAGAAGCCTTCACTGATTTAGTTGGGTCGTAGAATTCCACCCATGTACCATGGCAGGGTCCTGACTGGATAGTTTGATCGACTATCAGGGAGACATAAGGCCTGTTTTACTGTGGGGTTATAAGGAGCGGCATGAAATAATGTTTTTCAGAAAAGTACATATTGAAAGTGTTAGAACTTATGATCCCGGATTGGTACTTGGAACTAGATCAACAGACAATGTTGCCAACAATGTTGTTCAACAATGTCTATAGTAAACAGATAGCAGCGGATGAATAATATTTTAACTTCTATTACCAAGCCAATATATAGAAATATATATTGGCAACGCCTTAGGCAAAATATCTACTGACAGGAAAAGTAGATCTAATCAACTAAGTTTAATACAATCACAAACGATTGATTAAATAACCAAAACTAGCCCTAGAAGAACCAACAGTAAAAGCTATTCTAGGTCGATGTTTGAAAGAGTTATTCCAACAATGAATACTCTTAGACAAACTCTAAAGCTAGCAGAAAACAAGAAGCCGAAACTCTTAAATCTTTTATGATCTTTTCAAAAAGCTCAACCTTGCTTTGCTGAATCCTTGCATATATATACTTGAGATGTCGACCTCTTCCATCTATGTCGAAAGGCAATAGGATCTCAACAAAGGCAATTTTCCTTTTACTTGTTTTCTTCAATATGCGCATAGAAGGAAATTTCCATATTTCGATTCTTCATAAAATATATTCCTTCTTGCTTTCACCACAAGCTGTTCTTTTTCCTTAAATCATTTCTTGTTCGATTTGTCAATACTTCCAGTCCAAGTTTCCTGTCCAATGTGCTTTGTCTTCGATGTCTACAGCAATGCTATATCTTCAATGTTATGTCAGCATTGAATTCTATCCTGTCACAATGTTATACAATATTGATAATCCTGCAGCTTCATAAACAACAACAAACACAAACTTGGAACTGATTATTGAAAGACAAGATTATCAAAATATAAGTGCATGCTGCACTTTCAATCTCCCCCTTAATCTTATTCTTTCATCACAAAACAAAACAAGAGATTAATAGAAACATAACTAAGAACTGCTAAAGATCTATTCTCCCCCTTAACCAGACAGCTTAAGAAATATTCAAGAGAATTTAACATATTACAAACCCACACAAATTATAATTGTTCAACACAGAATCAAGAAGAATGAACTCAAGTTATCTATTCTCCCCCTTTTTGTGAGGAAAGAAAAGAAACTAGAGTACTTCTAAACTTCAGATTGTTTGAGATTTGCTCATCAAGCCCTTTGATTTGCTCCAGAATCAGCTTGTCCTGTTCAGTTAAAATACCTGCAGACAAAGTTTCAATGTTAGGGATCAATGTTGAACCAACATGTAGGTCAACATTGGAACGTTGAGCAGCAACTACAGAGCTTTCTGGTGCATCAGCTTTGTTAGTAGAAAGGGGAATATTCTCCTCCACATCCATGTTCACAGAAACATCAGGATCTACCCAAGGAAGATCACAGATCCTGTCATGTGTTTCCAGCAGTTGTTTGGTGACTGTGATGGATTTGAAGTTGGAATGATAGACATCATTGGCTTTGACCTCAATACCCTGCATCTGAAGGACAGCAAATATAGTGGATGGGAGAATCAAATGGCCTCTGATCCCTCTATTCTTGGAATTTTCTAGATGCTTGAGAATCCTTTCTCCCAGATTGACATTGTAACACATTTTAATCCTGTAAAGCAACATGGCTGCCTCTTGACTGAGCTTGTTGTTATTGGAAGATGGCAGCCAGTTGTACAAGCAGATCCTGGCAAGAACAGATACTAGAGAACAACAATATTTCAGATCTAGAGTCCCAGTAGGCCACGATTTTAATTTTCCTGCAGTTAGCTCTCTAGCAATCTCATCCATAGTCACCTCCACAGGAGTCTCAACCTCATCCCTATTTCTATGTTCGAGGAGGGATTCGAACCCCCGACACCGTGGTTCGTAGCCACGTGCTCTTCGATGGTTATCCCACGATTCCCTCAAAGCCTATACGCGATGGATCAGCACTGTATTGATGTCCTTAGAAGTCAAGAAGAATACATCACCCCTAAGATACACACAGTGATGCTTACCATGGCCTTCACTACCAAAATTCTCAGATAAATGAGCATAAAATTCTTTGATGATTTCAGGAACAAAAGCAGCATATTGGGTAACAGCATAAAAGAGATTCCTTTTCTTCAGATAGGCAACCAAGTTATACTCTTCAAATGATTCCTCTTTAATTATCTTCTCAACATCTATAGCATTATTTTTGATTTTCTCATATTTTTCTAGATTCTTGTTATCATAGAACAAATGAGAAACTGCATCTTCATCCCAATCAGAACCATCTGTAAACACAGGTTCAGAGGATAGATCATTTACCTCAGGATCTTCAATCTGATCTTCTCCAAGAATGACATCCTCATCATCAAGTGATTCTTCTTCAGATTCTTCCTCTGTCTCAGCTTCATAATCTTCAGAGTCATCTGAGTTTTCATCTGAGTTGCTCAGATCTTCTTCATCAACCATTGACTCATCCTTAGAGTCATCTTCAGTTTCTGGCTCATAATCCTCCATATCATCAGAGCTTTCATCATTGTTATCATCATGAGCAACTGATGTTGCAGCAACATCCTCATCTATATTCATCGGGTCACTTTCTATTTTCTCTGAGTCATCTGACTGCCAATCTTCCACCTCAACTGGTTCAATAGTAGGCTCATTTGCGGGTTTCTCAACATTTTCAGAGTGCATGCTTGTCTGATTCTCATCACCATTAAGGCCATCAGTAGCCGTTTCCCCTGTTTTGTCAGGTTGTTGTACATCATCTTCTACAACAGATGAAGGGTTTTGGGGGTTTTCTCTCAGATCTGCATGTTGAATTTCGGTGTGTTCAACATCTTTCCCAGCATCCTCCATGGGAGCATCTTTCTCTATCCCCATTGGGCTTTCATCATCATCCCTCAGATCTTGTGGCAAGTAGACTGGCATGTTTCCCAATTTAACAAGAGTTTCTGCAGCAAACTGAGAGGGGTTTGATGGTGACGACTCTGTTTGGGTTTTTGAAGATGGAGATGGTGGTTTTGGTACAGGAGATGGGAGTTTTTCAGCACAATCTTCCGAATCCTCACTTATCTCATAGACTGGAATCTCAAAATCGGCAGGTTCGGCACGGATGGGAAGAGGATATGCTTGCTCCCCCTCAGGTGTTTGCAACGAAACTCCGGGCAAGACGGGTTTTGTCGGAGACGACATTGTTCAGATCGTGAATGCAGAGTTGAAGGAGAAAGAGCGGGAGAGTGGTTTTGGTTGAGAGTGATAGGTGAGTAAAGTGAGGGGAAGGTGAAGAGTTTGGGAGAAAAAAGTGAATAAGGAGAAAAGATTTTTTTTTTATTATTATTATTATTTTTTTTTTAAAAGAATGTGGTTTGGAAAGATGGCAGTTTTAGTGAGTGGTGGAGAAGTGGGCTAATGAGAGAAGGTAATATGGTTGAAGGAGTGTTTTTGGTTGGTTTGCTTCAAAGATCATAACCATATATATCAAAACACAAACCAAGATCTGTACACAGCTGTTAATATGAGATTAAGGAAAGCAAATGACCACCGTATCAATTAGGTCAAAATGAAGGAGATTCTCAAAACTCAGCCTAGGGACTACATTTTTGGTTTAGGAAACAAATCAAGATCAGATAAGAGTAAGACACTTACCAGGTTACCCAAGGCTTACCAGATTACCCAAGGCACAAAATTACTCCCCCTCAAACCCAACCCAAAGAACACAGAAGGAGCACACAAAAACACAGCAAAGAAAGGTACTTCACGCACAGACCATTCTTAATGTAAGTCAGCTATGAAACCAAGTCTCAAGATGTGCAGATTCGATTAACACCACTAATGCTGCAGGCAAAAATAGAAAGAGAAAGGAATACCAAAGAAACACACCCAACATTTCCTCAAAAAGTAAATTGAACAATTAACATAAGTGTGAGTGGGGGTGACCATGAGACTGTGAACCATGTCAAATAATTGGAACACGTATGAATCCGCTCCAAAGCCGAAGCCTATGCGGAGTTAGGCAAACACACGTCTCATGGCATAAAGATCACTCATTTGACCACATTGGGTGAATTGGTACTCAGACAGTGAACCAAAGACATTACGAGAATCGACACTTTTGTGCGTCGGTTTCAAAGACTGAGCCATCAACCCTCACGACATATGACACATTGGCCACGTCGATATTTGGATAGTATTTGAAACCTGCCCAACATGATCCTCGACGGAAACACTTCGAGCCCTTGTAATCATAATTCATTAGATTTATTAAGCATAAAGGACAGGAGGCAACATCAAGAGTGAGTCAAGGTACGAGTAAAAATAGCCAAAAAACAGTAAAAGTGGGTTTTACAGAAAGCAAACACACAAGAGACTCAATCCCTTTCAACCTTGGTTTCAAACAGTCTTTCAACCCCTAAGCATCACCACTGTAAGCTACAAATCAGGAACAGCCATTGACCAGCACAGAAGCACAAAAAACACATTGACACACAAGAAGAAAAAAAATAAACAGAAAAAAAACACTAGGTAAACACAGAAGTCAATGTTGACCAGGATGTTATGTCAACATTGCTTGCAGCAAATCCTATCAAATAGTGCAAAGACCAAGAGACCTTCTCAAACTGAAGAATCTCTCTTTATCAAGGGGCTTTGTGAAAATGTCAGCTAACTGATTTGTGGTATCAATGTGTTGTATGTCAATAATTTGTTTGGAGACTAGGTCTCTAAGAAAATGATGTCGAATGTCTATATGCTTGGTGCGTGAGTGTTGAATAGGGTTCTTGGAAATGTGAATGGCACTTAAGTTATCAAAAAACATCAAAAGAGTGTCACTTTGAAACCCATATTCATGCAGCATATTGTTCAGCCAAATTAGTTGAGACACACAACTCCCAGCCGCTACATATTCGGATTCAGCAGTAGAGAGAGACACACAATTTTGTTTCTTACTATACCATGACACAAGATTTGGTCCAAGATAAAAACAACCTCCACTAGTTGATTTTCGATCATCTAAGTCACCAGCCCAATCAGAATCACTAAATCCCAACAGATTAGTGTTTGAATCACATGCATACCATAATCCAAGATTAACAGTTCCTGATATATATCTAATGATTCTTTTCACAGCAGTTAAGTGAGATATTTTGGGTTTGGATTGATACAGCACACACAAACAGAGAACATGATGTCGTGTCCGGTGGTGAAAGATACAAGAGACTTCCAATCATTGATCTGTATAATGTCAATAACATCGCCCCAACATCGGTTTCTTGAGTTTGTAGAAGTAGCCATGGGAGTGCTGCAAGGTTTGGCATTTTCCAGACCAAATTTGGTGATAAGATTCTTGGCATATTTCTCTTGGGAGATAAAGAGACCTTCCTGTTTCTGCTGTATCTGAAGCCCCAAGAAGAAACTGAGTTCACCAATCATACTCATCTCAAAGGTTCCTGTCATGGCTTGAACAAACTTATCTAGCAAGGAGAGGTTAGTAGCACCAAATACAATATCATCAACATAGATTTGAGCAATGCAGATGTCTTTTCCTTTCCTGAGAATAAACAGAGTTTGATCTCCCTCACCTCTTTTAAATCCTAACCCAACTAGGAATTCTGTCAACCTAGCATACCAAGCGCGTGGGGCTTGTTTCAGACCATACAAGGCTTTTCTTAGTTTCAAAACATGGTCAGGGTAAAAAGGATCTTCAAACCCTCTAGGTTGTTCAACATACACTTCTTTGTCAATGTAACCATTCAAGAAAGCTCTTTTAACATCCATTTGGTTGAGTTTTATGTTAAGACAACATGCTAAGGCTAGGAGCAAGCGAATGGACTCTAATCTAGCAACAGGAGCGAAGGTCTCATCAAAATCAATGCCTTCTACTTGAGTGTAACCTTGAGCAACCAATCTGGCTTTGTTTTTTACAACTATCCCCTTTCAATCACTCTTATTTTTTGAAAATCCACTTGGTGCCTATGACATTTATATTATGGGGGGCGGGGAACAAGAGTCCAGACTTCATTTGTTTGGAACTGACGAAGTTCATCTTGCATTGCTTCTATCCAAAAATCATCAGCAAGAGCTTCTTTCACATTTTTAGGTTCAATTAACGAAACAAAGCACGAGGAACTTACAGAGTGACATATTTCAGCAAGTCTGAGTGTTTCCTTGTAGTTTTTGCGCGTGTTTCCCCTCAATGTCCTTCCTCCTGGATTTCCAATTACTTGGGAACTGGGATGATCTTTGCGAATTCTAGGAGCAGGATCCTTTCGTGAGTCAGGAGACTTAGGTGCAGCATTAATGCCGGATTGATTGTCGATTCAAATTTCGGTCTCATTATGAGGATCAGCTTGTTCTTCATCATGAGTGTAAATCTGGGATGTTGAATTTAATGTTGAGTCATCATTGCACAGAGGGGATGTTGGCACTACATTGCCCACATCATGGGTTCTTTCATTTTGATCAACAGCAGGAGTCATAGTTTCTGGTACGTTCTCACGTGTAGAAGAGTCAGAGGATGAGTCAATAACTGCTCAAGACTGCAGAGATCTTCTTCTGGGCATAGGGCTCAGAGTCATCAAAGGAAACATTCACAGACTCTTGTATAGTCTGCAATCTAGGATTGTATATTCTATACGCTTGACTATTTTGAGAGTATCCTACAAAGATTCCTTTGTCACTTTTAGCATCAAACTTCCCTAGATGTTCTCTATCATTGAGTATGTAACACACACATCCAAATACATGAAAGTACTTAAGATTGGGTTTTCTTCCTTTCAACATCTCATAGGGAGTGGTCAGAGAACCTGGACGAAGATAGACACGATTGATTATGTGACAAGCAGTGTTCACAGCTTCAGCCCACAACCTTTTTGATAGGTTCATTGAGCTCAACATCACTCTGGCCATTTCTTGAAGAGTCCTGTTTTTCCTTTCAGCAACACCATTTTGTTGTGGTGTCTTAGGAGCTGAGTATTCATGCATGATTCCTTTCTTTTCACAGTACTTATCAAAGAATTGATTCTCGAATTCTTTACCATGGTCGATCAATTCTTTGAACAAGAGTAGTAATCTTGATTACAACATTTTGTATGCCGCTTTTGAAGGATTCAAAGTTTCGATTTTCTTTCAAAAAATTGACCCAAGTGTATCTAGAAAAATCATCAACTATAACATAGATATACCAGGCTCCTCCTAAACTTTTAGCTTCTATAGGACCCATGAGATCCATATGCAGGAGTTCAAAGCAGTTAGAAGTACCTCTTTGTTGTCCTTCAATCAGAAGTGGCTGATGTGTCACTTTGGTTTGTTTTCCCATAAGACAGTCGCCACACACATGTTTCCCTACATTGGTGAGCTTTGGCACTCCTGTCACCACATTGTTTTTGATGATCTTCTCCAGATTTCTGTAATTGACATGTCCCAAATTCTTATGCCACAATGTTGCATCATCATGTTGAGCAACATTGCATTTGAGAGGAATGTCCATCACATAGCAGTTGTCCTGTGATCTCACACCTGTCATTACAGTTAATTTGTCCACACAAGTATAAACTTTGCAAGAACATTTATCAAACTTGACTTTCAGATCATCATCACACAGTGGCTTATACTAACAAGATTAGCCGTTAACCCTTCAACAAGAAGAACATTTGAGAGTTTCGGATATCCTTTAAGGCACAGTGTTCCCTTTCCAAGTATTTTTCTTTGGTATCCTCCTCCATATGTTACCGTACCTGTCTTTTGAGCTACAAAATTTGACAAATTTGACGGGTTACCGGTCATGTGCCTAGAACAACCATTGTCGAAGTACCATTTTCCAAAGATTGTTAGAAGCAATGTAAAAGCAACATTGCAAGTATGTTTTTCTTTAGCTACCCAAACATGTTTCGAAACACTCTTGTGTTTTCTTATCTGTTCTGTAGATTTGCCTTGTTTAGGAGAACTAGAAAAGTACTTCAGAGTCTTAAGATTACATCTTTCAGTCTCTGTTGAAGTGGATGTTGTCACAACATTGCAGCTAGCATCACTGTTTTGTTTGCTGGAAACTAAATGGGAGGGAATTGTGGAGAGATTACTGAGGTTGGAGGTCTCAACATGTTCCCTTTTTAAGTCCTTTTGGTACTGAAAACAGTAAGGCTTTTTGTGACCAGATTTATGACAGTAAGTGCACACAAACAAGGCTTTTTCTTTGACAAACGTAGGACCTTTTATGAGCTCAGAAAGAGGTTTGACAACTTTTGGGGTATCAGTGTTAACAGTGCAGTTCATGTTGCACCCAAGTTCATCATAACTACTGGTGTACCCTAAACCAGTGGTCCTATCATTGTTTACATCAAGCATATCATTAAGTCTAGAAGTAGAAGAGTTCCATTTTGCAATTACCTTCTTTTCATTTTCTAGTTCAGAGATTACGTTGAACAGTTCAGTGTCCTTCTTTGTTAATTCAGCTTCTAGTTTGACAATGGTGTCTTTCAGATTGTAGTTCTCCTTCTCAGTTTTCTTGAGGAGTTTCACGAGTCTTCCATTCAGAAGAGTTTCTCATACATCTATTGCGGTTCCTCACCATTTGATCTGCATTAACTTCCTCTTCAAGGACCTGTCTATATCAAAATCCAGAACCATGTAGACATAAAACATCGAGATTCGACTTCTCGGGTTTGGTTAGTGCCAAAATTTCACAGCCTCGAGTCATCATAGTCAAAGAAGATTTCTATTCTCGATGTTGTCTCGACAATGTTGTCCCAACATTGGTCATCAACATTGTAAGTGGATGAGCGGAGAGCTCTGGCATTGGTAGTTGAATCATCTTCTTTTTCTTCATCTTCCTGTTCTTCATCTGAGTCATCACTGAGACAAGCAAGAAGATTCTTTTTCTCTTTTCTGAGATTGTTAGCACATTCATTTTGATAATGACCCCACCCTTGGCATTCAAAACATCTAATATTACTAAGAGGAGTGCGATCGAAATCGATTGAGCTAGTTTTGGAAGCAGAACCAGTTTTGAAAGTATTGGTTTTCTTTTTGAAAGTTTTAGTTCCACTTGAGGATCCTTGACCAGAGTTTTTCCTGAATCTAAGTTTGTTGAACTTCCTCACAAGATTGTTGAAAGCTTCCTCAGTCATATTGTCAGACTCATCACTACTACTATCAGGCTTTGAAGATTTAGCTTTAGAAACAGAGTGAAGGGAGATACTATGAGTTTTCATACCTTGTCTCTCATTTTCATTTAGTTCAAAGTTTTTCAAATTGTTCAACAGGGTATGAAAATCCATAGTTGCCAAGTTATGAGTGTCTTCCAAAATAGTGACTTTGGTATTAAATCTTGAGGAAAGAGATCGAACAGCTTTGAAAACAAGTTGCCTATTAGAAACAGCTTCTCCCAGTCTTTGGACTTCATTTGAGAGAGTCAAAAGTTTTTCGAAATAGGAGTCAATGGTTTCTTCCTCCGCCATTCTTAGATTTTCAAATTGAGACCAAAGCATTCTAAGTTTAGTTTGTTTGACACTAGCATCCCCTTCACAATGACTCTGAAGTAATTCCCAAGCTTGTTTTGCAGTAGTGCAGTTTTGAATGATTTTAAACATATGAGAATCTACATGACCAAAGATAGCATTTAATGCTTTTTCATTATAAGAGCTAAGAAGTATGTCACCTGCAGAGAAGCGTTCTTCAGGGATGGGGACAATGTCACCATCAGCATCAGGTCCTTCAGTTGGCCAGGTGTATCCTTCCAGAATGGATCTCCAAGCACGGCCATCAAGGGACTTGATGTATGTCCTCATCCGTATTTGCCAGTAATGGTAGTTGGACCCATCAAGCACAGGAGGTCTATTGTAGTTTGCATCCATTGTAGTAGTACCAAATCCAGACACCTGTAGTTAGGTTCCTGGCTCTGATACCACTTGTTAGAACTTATGATCCCGGATTGGTACTTGGAACTATATCAACAGACAATGTTGCCAACAATGTTGTTCAACAATGTCTACAGTAAACAGATAGCAGCGGATGAATAATATTAAAACTTCTATTACCAAGCCAATATATAGAAATATATATTGGCAACGCCTTAGGCAAAATATCTACTGACAGGAAAAGTAGATCTAATCAACTAAGTTTAATACAATCAAAACGATTGATTAAACAACCAAAACTAGCCCTAGAAGAGCCAACAGTAAAAGCTATTCTAGGTCGATGTTTGAAAGAGTTATTCCAACAATGAATACTCTTAGACAAACTCTAAAGCTAGCAGAAAACAAGAAGCCGAAACTCTTAAATCTTTTATGATCTTTTCAAAAAGCTCAACCTTGCTTTGCTGAATCCTTGCATATATATACTTGAGATGTCGACCTCTTCCATCTATGTCGAAAGGCAATAGGATCTCAGCAAAGGCAATTTTCCTTTTACTTGTTTTCTTCAATATGCGCATAGAAGGAAATTTCCATATTTCGATTCTTCATAAAATATATTCCTTCTTGCTTTCACCACAAGCTGTTCTTTTTCCTTAAATCATTTCTTGTTCGATTTGTCAATACTTCCAGTCCAAGTTTCCTGTCCAATGTGCTTTGTCTTCGATGTCTACAGCAATGCTATATCTTCAATGTTATGTCAGCATTGAATTCTATCCTGTCACAATGTTATACAACATTGATAATCCTGCAGCTTCATAAACAACAACAAACACAAACTTGGAACTGATTATTGAAAGACAAGATTATCAAAATATAAGTGCATGCTGCACTTTCAGAAAGTATTTTCTATTTTATGTTCTTCAATGTTTATTATTATGATCGTAATGAAAACTTTTCACGAAAATCTTTGAACACTCATTGAGATTTTTCCCACACTTGTTTTTATTCCCTTCCTTGTAGGTGAGATGGCGGCGAAGAATGACCGACCGATAAACTCAGCAAACTAAGTGTGTAGTTGGGATTTGGGATTTTTATCAATGAAAATAATGTCCTTTTGCGTATTTCAAAAACTCATGTCATTTCCCGTTATATTGTGTATCTTTAAAGACAAGAATGTTGAAATATTGTGGTTTTATTTGCTGAATAAAATATATTTTTTATTCCACCAACTGTGAACGAAAGGTTGTCTGTAACTTTCCATGTTTCACTAAACGTTTCGGCTCTGCTTTCGCCCGATGTCCTGACTGAAATTCACTTCTTTTAAAAACCTATAAGTCGGGGCGTTACAGTCTGTACCTGCCTGCCTTTGTACCAGAATGCCTAAAGAAGGTCTTGTTCTCTCTGTGGAACAGTTATAGGACTTTTAATGAGAGGTGGTATGCCCTTCCGGCTCCTGTTGTGGGATTCCCATCTGACTACAACCTGCATGATGAAGTCCGGGAGAACAGGCTGCGGATTGAAGCAAAAGAGTCCAAAAAGAGCCAGGGATCTGTGAGCGGCACTCGGAGCGAACAATGAAGAAGTCCGGGGTGTGCCCCGTAGATATTGTGTAAAGATTTTTGAATAGCTACCTGTTAGGGTAATGTTTTGACCATCTGAAGGGATGTGGATAATTATGTTTGGCATCCGAAGGGATGTTTGGACAAGTCACGCTATAATGCGACTTTTTAACTTGTTTCTTTTGGTAGCTCCACATCCTATTGAAGCTCTCTTTTGATCGTTCATGTGTTATGTTGATATGAAAATATGTTCAATCTGTCATAGACTCCTTTGGAACGAATTCTAAGGCGTTTCAAGTTGTCTAAGGTCCATGGTCTCAAGGTCCGACCCTAAGGCCACCACGGGTCCGATCCTCCTGAGTGAAATGATGAGCTAGACCTCAAAGACAGTAGTTCCGACCCAAACCATGGTCCGAGACCGTGAGGGTCCGACCTGGACGATGGTCTGGACATAAGTCTCTAACCTCATAAGGAACCAAGTGAACTGGCACCAAGAGAGAAAATAGGATCCGAGGCTATCAAGGTCCGAACCACTATGCCTTGTGGTTTATGGGAGTTGCTTTCAGACATAAGAGTGTGACCCGGACCAGGCCCTCGGACCTACACTCTCAGACGAAGGTCCGAGATGGACTTTAGAAGTCTCTAGTTTCTCTCGGAGAATGACTAAACTACCCTCGAAAGCCCAAAAGGGAAATGGGTTAAGTCTTCTTAATGGGCCATGGGTCTAATAGAGCATTGTTGGCGCAATCCGAGCCTTACACTTGGCACGATCCAACGGAGCCCTTCCTCTTTGGGAGATCTCTATATATATATGGCACACATTCCCATGCTAATGGGAGGTAAGTCAAGTCATCTTTACGAACTAATCCAGATCACTAAACAGAGCAGATCTTCAGTCTCTCTCAAGTAAAGTCTTTATCCGGTTTGACACTACGCAAATCGGGTCTTCGGTCCTACCCCCCCCCCCCCCCAAAGTTACTTGTGCAGGTCTTTCCCATTAGTGCTTTGGACCTTGGAGTGATTTGGACCCTAGCTTTGGACCTTGACTTAAGACGATTCGCAGTGGTTTGGACTCGGATGATTTAGGAAGAACTTACTAAGAGTTTGGGGGACTTCACCCTCAACATTTTGGCGCCATCTGTGGGAATCTTTACAAAAAGTTTCATAGCTCTATAAGAAATGGCAAGACAGAGAAAGTCGGTGAGAACCGCCACTACTGCAGTGGGAACTCCCGCTCCAAGACCACGAGGTAGACCTCCTACTAGGAGAACACGATTGGCTAGGATCGCATCAAGGAATCGAGAAGAGTATCCAAGCAATGTTCACACTGCCAGTGCCTCCTCGGAGGATGAAAGAGTCCCTGATCTACCAGTGAGGACCCAAGGACTGGGAGTGACGGTCCAAGGAGTGGAAGGACATGTTCCTCCGTCAGGAACACATGGTCCTCGACCAGGAAGGAACTTCACTCTTCCAAATGGCCAGATCGTTCGTCCGAGTGAGTTTGGGATAAAGGAGAATCAGTTCGGCCTCTTGCTCACTACTATCCAAGGTTGCTTTGGATCCAACAACGTCCAACCTACTCCGCCATTGGCAGCTCCAAGGCAAACAGAGCCCACTCAGTCAAGGAACGAGCATCACCATGTCTTGGAAAGAATAGGAGAACAAGGTCGACAAGATGATCTGCACAACCTTATCAACAGGAGAGCTACTGCATCATAGGAGCGTCGTGAGAGGAGCCCAGAAAGACCTAGGCTGGATGAGGCCGGTACTAGTCGTCATGTTGCTTTCCAAACAAGGGCAAGAGACCAAATGGCAGAGAGTATCGCAGTAATCCAAGTCGATGACCTTCCAACCGGCGTGGCCGTCAACCCAAGAACGGGTGAGAAGCTTACTGCTGAACAAATCTACATTCAACAGAAGGCTTTGGAGACCCAGATTGCTAATCTAGGCAAAATGGTGAAGGCTCATGAGAAGGTGATGGTAAGAGCTCCGAACCCATTATGTGATGCAATCAGAAGAGAGAGGAAGCATCCTGATTGCACTATCCCCAACCTTGAGCGTTACCATGGAGATACTTGTCCCGTTGCTCATCTTACTAGGTATAAAAGTAAGATGGACACCAATGGATTGAATGACAACATGAAAGCTCTCAACTTCTCATACACCCTCTTTGGAGAAGCAATGGTTTAGTGGACCGCTTTACCCGATGGTTCAATCAAGACCTATGAGGATGTGGTCTCTCTCTTTTTGAAGAGATTTCAGAAGGCAAAGAAGAGGAAAAGATCAGTAGAGCACTTGGCTGGAATCATCCAAAGAGACAATGAAGATCTTAGGACCTTTCTAGAGCGGTTCAATGCTGAAGTACGTCAAGTTGAGTCTCACAGCATCAAAGAGCGGGTCCGATACCTGTACGCCAATACCTACAATGATGAACCCAGGAAGAAACTCTCCAATGAAGAGATTCCAAATGAAAAATACTTGGAAGATATATGTGAGGGAGTCTTGTATGGTGAGGAGTATAGGAGGAACGTTCCAGTGAGAGCCGGGACTAAGAAGGGAAAAGAGCCGATGAGACTGGATCCTGCACCTCGTCCTAGAAAATTTGAGCAAAGAAAGGATTTCAAAGATAAGAGAGAATTTCGTAGGGAGAGAACCCCTCCCAGGAGATATGCGGAGTACACTCGTCTCAATAGATCTAGATCCGACATCTTGGCCTCTATTGTTGAAAAGAATGTGGATGTTCAATGGCCCAAGCCAGCGAGGAATAGTAAAAGAAGCAAGGCTTCTAAAGAATACTGCAGATTCCATAAGCATAAAGGTCATTCCACGGAAGACTGTGTTCAGTTGAAAACTGAGATTGAAAGTTTGATAAGAAGCGGCAAGCTGAAGAGCTAGTTTACGAAGAGGAACCTTCCCGCCACCAGAGGAATGAACGGAGGAGAGCAGAGCTTGATCCGGAAACTATGACAGGGTCTTTACCACCACCTCCCACGGGGATCCCTCCCCAACAAGCTCAGTGATACGATGAGTATTCCGAAAACTTAGAGATGGAAAACCTTCCCTATAGTGTGGTTATCAACACTATACTAGGAGGTCCAAGCGGAGGAGACAGTCGGAATGATAGAGAAAGAACCGCCCAACATCTAAGGAACAACGATAGAGCTTACGCTCCACCTGCTTTGAGAGGATCAAACTCGATCTCTTTTGATAGCAATGAAATACCTCCCCCAACGTCTGGAGGAGAAGATCTCAAAGATCCGGACATTCCTTTGGTTATCTCTTTAGTCATCGCCACTTACAAGTTCAATAAGGTGCTTATTGACACTGGAAGCTCTTCTAACATCATCTCCAAAAGAACTGTGGACCAAATGAATTTGGGAAGGATCGAGTATGGAAGAGTCTATACTTCACTAGTGGGATTTGGAGGTTGTATAGTTCGTCCCATTGGAAGTATCCCTCTACAAGTTTCCATGGGGACTTTCCCAACAAGAGTAACTCAAACAGTTCTCTTCGTGGTTGTGGATCGTGTCTTTGATTACAATGTTATTTTAGGACGTCCAGGCCTCAATCAATTCAAAGCCATCTCATCTCCACTACACAATAGGGTCAAGTTTCCTACTCCAAACGGTGTAGGAGAAGAAATAGGGAACGTCAGAGAAGCATGGGAGTGCTACATTATGTCGACAAAAAATGCCTCAGCTCCCGTTCTTACAGTCACTGACAAGCCTGGTTCCCTCTCGCCCGCGCCTCTCACACCTCCTAAAGCAGAGATAGGAGTTGGATCTCTTAAGGAGAAATTTCCTAAGGCTGCAAGGATTGAACCCCATGAGGACCTAAAATAGATCCAATTGATAGAAGGAAGTCCTGAATAGAAGACTAGGATTGGAACTGAGATGAGCATTGAAGTTGAGATGAAACTCATAGCTTGCCTGAAAAGCAACTGTGATGTCTTTGCTTGGAGCATTGACGATCTTAAGGGGATAGATCCAAGAATAGTTGTTCACCGTCTGAACATGGATTCTTTGGTCAAGCATATCCGCCAAAAGAGAAAAGACTTTGGACCCGTTGAGGATGCTATCATGGCCGGAGAGGTTGAAAGGCTCATGAAAGCAGGATACATTGAAGAGGTTAGATACTCCGATTGGGTCTGCAATGTAGTCCTTGTAGAAAAAGCTCCGGGTAAGTGGAGGATGTGCAATGACTTTACTAGATTGAACAAGTTTTGCCCAAAAGATCCTTATCACTTGCCTCGGATCGACCAACTAGTGGACTCCACAGCCGGATGTGCTCTTCTGAGCTTCATGGATGCTTATCAAGGGTTTTATCAAATCAGAATGGCTCAAGAAGACATTAAGAAGACAACCTTCTTTGCCGCTGGAGGCGTTTATTGCTTCACGGTTATGCCATTTGGATTGAAAAATGCTGGAGCTACTTATCAACGTCTGGTAAATAAAATGTTCAAAGAAGAGATTGGCAAAACAATGGAAGTATATGTTGACGACATGTTGGTTAAGAGCAAGACATAGGAGCAACACATCGAGCACCTTAACAATTGCTTCTCTATCTTGAGGAAGTATGGGATGAAACTGAACCCTGAGAAATGTACCGTTGGAGTGAAAGGGGGTAAGTTTCTCGGTTACATGGTCACAAGGAGAGGCATCAGTGCCAACCCGAAAAAGATCAAGGCTATTCTAGACTTGCCACAACTAAAAACCATCAATGAGGTCCAACAACTCATAGGGTGAGTTATATCCTTAAGCCGCTTCATCTCCAGATCAGCAGAAAAGAACCTACCCTTCTTCAAGATATTGTGTAAAGGGGACAAGTTTGAGTGGACCAAAGAGTGTGAAGAAGCCTTTGGCAGTTTAAAGAAATATCTCCTCTCACCACTACTCTTAGCCAAACCAGTAGAAGGAGAACCCCTCTACTTATACCTTGCATTCACCTATGAGGCTATGAGTTCCGTGCTGGTTCAAATCCAAGCCAACGATCACAGGCCTGTCTACTACCTAAGCAAGGTTCTAGCTGGAGCAGAGACTAGGTATGCTCAGATTGAGAAATTGGCATATGCTTTGGTGCCTCTCCTAGGAGGTTGAAGCCCTACTTTAAGTCACACAGGATTGTGGTTCTCACCAGCGAGCCGTTGAAACAACTCCTTGGAAAGCCAGATCAATCTGGCCTTCTATCCAAATGGGCGATCGAACTGAGCGAGTACGATATCGGATATCAAACTCCATCAGCAAAGAAAGCACAGTTCATAGCCAACTTCTTAGTCGATTACCCTGAGAAGGGTGAGTAAAATGTCAATGATCAGGCAAAAGAAGCTGAGTGCTTGATGATAACACAAGAAGTGAACCTCTCCGAGCAAGAAAGAGTCACTGAGAGAGAAGCAGGACAAGAAATCTATGGTGACACTCAATTCAGGGGATTTCAACCTGAACCTATGGATGATTCTCTCAGAGAGAGACACATGTTCCTTTTGGACGAAATGCCAAACACTCATGTGCTTGCATCTTCCGTCAAGAAGCAAGGGGAGATCCCAGAAGATAAGAACATCGATACTTCTATAGCATCCAAAGAACAAGGGAATGACACTTGGACACTGCAGGTATATGGATCTTCTACCGGTAGACTTGGAGGCACTGGAATACACCTTAAGAGGCCTAAAGGTGCCGAGTTGGATTATGCCATCACGCTTGACTTCAAGGTGACCAACAATGAAGCTGAGTACGAGGCACTCCTCGTCGGAATCAAGATGGAAAAATCCCTCCAAGTGAGAAGGGTCAAAGCTTACACTGACTCACAACTAGTTGAATCTCAGTTCTTAGGGTCCTTCGCCGTTAAGGGCCCTAACATGATCAAGTACTTGGAATTGCTCAAAAAAAGAGATAGAGAACTTTGAAGCATTCACACTAGAAAGGTTTGATAGGGAATGGAATGAGAAAGCTGACTCACTCTCAAAGTATGCCTCAGCTTCAGGAGCGTTGGACACTAGAAGCATCATCTTATTGACTCTTAGGACTTCTTCGCTCATGAGTCCGGGCCTGCATATCTTGCTCTTAAGCACTGAACAGACTTGGATGACAGACATCTTCAATTACCTCAAGGACGGGTCTTTGCCCTCAGATCCAAAGGAAGCGAGGAGAGTTTTTTGCAGAGCCACTAGATATTTTATCCTCAGGGAAGATCTTTACAAGAAGTCTTTCAGTGTCACTCACTTGAGGTGCCTTGGACCCCAAGAAGCTAGGACTGTTTTGGAAGAGATCGATAGTGGAAGTTGTGGGAGTCACTCACGAGGCCGAGCTTTGGCTTAGAAAGTCATAAGGCAAGGTTACTACTGGCCAACAATTGATAAAGATGCTTCAAACTTTGCTCGGGCATGTGATGATTGTCAGTACTATACCAACGTTCCTCACTGCCCTACAAACCCTATGATTCCGTCAATCATAGCCTGCCCATTTGATCAGTGGGGGATAGATATAGTCGGTCCTTTTCCCCGCGGTACCCACCAAAAGAAGTTCCTCATTGTTGCTGTGGAATACTTTACCAAGTGGGTTGAGGCAGAAGCCGTCTCTACCATCACTGAGAACCGAGTGAGAACTTTCATTTGGAAAAACATCATTTGTCGCTTTGGACTACCCAGGGTCCTTGTCTCGGATAATGGGGCTCAGTTATTCGGAGCTAAACTTAAGGAATGGTGCAAATCTTTCAAGATAGAGCAACGATTCACATTGGTTGGCTATTCCCAAGCTAATGGCCAAGTAGAATCAACTAACAAGACAATTGTAAAGATCCTAGAGAAGAGGCTAAGGACTTCTCAAGGAAGCTGGGCAGATGACTTGGACGGGGTACTTTGGGCTCACCGTACTACCGCTAGAACTGCTACTCAGGAGACATCCTTTGCGCTGGTCTATGGCACTGAAGCAGTCATCCCTTCGGAGATTGCAGTTGAGACTCAAAGGATTCAACAGTACCAACTCATTAAGAATGAAGTGGCAAGAATCTATGACTTGGAGTTGCTCGAGGACAAAAGGAACACTGCACTAGCTAACATCCATCGCTACCAAGCGACAGCTGCCCGAGCCTACAACAAGTATGTCTATGCTAAAGATCTATAGGTTGGCGATTTGGTTCTTAGAAGGGCAGACATTCTCAGTAAGGTTGAAAAACTTAAGCCTAAATGGGAAGGTCCTTACAAGATCATCGGAGCAAGGGTCAATGGAAGCTATGAGTTAGAGGATGATCAGGGAAGGGTCTTGAAGAGAACTTGGAATGCCAAGAACCTTCAGAAGTTTTATGCTTAAGAACTACGTCAGTTACTTACTTCTACTTGTTTTTGCTTTTTGGACCTGAAGCCCACCAGTTGTAATTGCATTTACGTCAAATCAATACAACTTTTATCCTTGTCAATTATATTTTTTAGAATCGGTTCCTCTCTTCGGACTCACCTCTCCAAACCGTAGCCTTTCTTACACAAAACACCAAATGATCGAACTCCTAAGATTTGTCTTACAACTTGCACGAAGTGTAAGAACCGCAGACTGGGATTCGGAAATCCAAAGCAAGAGCCTCTTATTATTAAAAAAAAAAAAAACCGTTGGAAACAACCGAGCCGAGCTACGATGTCCGAAGCAAAGAGGTCCGAACGGAATTTTCAACCAAAGAATCCTCGGACCATCTATCTCTGCAGCCACCACCATTTCCGAGTTAGGCGAAAACAACTCACAGAAAATGGTGAAGTGTTGCAGAGGCGGACGGATCAAGGAATTGATCCTCTGAACCAAAGCGTGATATCTCCGACGCTCTCAAATGAATGAGTCCGAATGAAGCGCCTGCCAAGAAGCTCCTTGAACCATCTACCTCTTCAACCATAACCATTTTCGAGTTAGCCGAAGACACTCACAGAAAATGGTAAATGGTGGAAGAGACGGATGGGTCCAGGAATCGACCCTCCGAACCAGCTTAAGAATTCCAACATGTTCGAGTGGTTCGATCTCATCGTCCCCAATGAGATCTGACTCATACAAGCCCCTCGGACAAGTGAAAGGCTCCTACAAGGCGGATCACACATAGGAACATCGGAATCGACCCAATCGATAGAATCCAAACTAGGGGATCCGAATCACCCTCTACTACAAGACAGAAATGATACAAAGTAGCCGTACAATGCCAAGGTATTTATAGATTCCATCGACCAATCAAATTGGGACGCGTGCAATTCAACAGTTACCATTGGCTTGGGCTTGAGTTGGGCCTTCACTACTGGGCCTCCACTTCAGATCCATCGAAGATTCGAGTGGTTCGGACTAAGTTGTTACTCCGAACCGATACTCAGCTCATTGTACGAATCATTATTTAAGACTTTATGATTCGGACGCTCGTGATCGATACAATTCAACCTACGTGTATCCGAATCTATAAAGTTTCCGAGCCAAAATCACTTGAGCGGAATAATACTAAGTTACATTTCTGATATTATGAGCACATTGATTTGAAATGATCCGTTCGGACCATAGACCAAAGAGTCCGAACCGATTCTCTGAATTTGTTTGTTTCTCACCCCAAGTTTAAGTTTGTGAGTCGACTCGGATTTAATTCCAGCCGACCGAACTAGGGATACTTGAAACAAACATATACAACATGCATGTATTTACTTGGATGAAGGAGGAAGGAACTAAAGATAAATATATGCATTCAATAGCAGCTGATCCGAAGCAGAACAATACCCCGGAACAACATCAGTACGAGCAAAATAACAACTGAATCCGAGACGGAATAACTTGGGACAAAATTTTCAAATAAAAACAAATATTCAAATGATAATTGTTTTATGGTCCGAAGACCATAAAATCATCTACGGGGCAAACCCCGCTTTCACTGAGTCCGACTCATAGATGGCTCGGACTGATTTCCTAGATTGGTTCCCACCGGATTGCCGCCCTTCGGACCACCTTGTCGAGCTGCAGCTTCATCAGCCAACCTTTTTTCTCGCTCCTCCTTCTTCCTTTGGATGAAGCCCGGACACTCCTTGAACAGTTCCAGGTTCGGATCTTGACCCAACACCGGACTAGGGATCTTCAGCCACATCTTGTTGTGCTCAGCATACTCCTCGAACGGGATAAAGGTATGGAGCATCAATGCTTCAGGAATGAAGGAAGGCAGGTACGGACCTCCATGGTTGTACTTCATGTCCTCGATCTCCTCGCACACAAGCTCAACGAACTCGTTCTTCATGAGCTCTTCATCATCCACTACCTCGGGGACAAAGTCCAAACCATCTGCTTCCTTGAAGGCCTCAATCCCTTCCTTCTCATAAGGGTAGTCCTTTGGAACTAACCCCTTTCTCTCCAGTTGTTCGATGGACACATCGAACCCATCTTGCCGAGCCGCATCATAACTGGTGCCCGTGTGGAACTTGTAGGCAACCGAGCCCAGGAAGTCTCGGACAACCTCAGTCCGGACCGAGAGAAAATGCTCCGGAGTGAAGTCCTTGAAGCCTCGTGAGATTCCAATAAACTCACCCAAACCCTCCTGCTAAGCCTCGAAGTCAGAGGTCACGGACTTGAGAGCACTTTTGAGCTTCTCATCTCGGCCTTGAGTACCTTGTAAGATGCTTGGGCCGTCTTTAGCTTGTCCTTATAGACAACAACTTTGTTCACCTCTTCGACCCTACTAGCCTCGGACTTTGACAACTCCACATCGATCGTAGCCCTTTCACTTGCCACCTCGGAGCAAGCTCGGACCACTGCAGTAAGCTGAAAACATAAAGCAGGTCCGAGTAAGTTAAATATGTAAAAATATAAAAAATCAAAAAGGACACTCGGACCAAGTTTTACCTTCCGATGAGCAGCCGCAAGCTCGACAATCCTTTCCAGCTCACCCATTGCAACTATCCGGTGCACCTCGGACTCTAGCTCCTGATTCAAGTCATCTAGCACTTTGCCCTTGCCCTTCTTGGCAGAAGGGATCGGGCCCTCGGAAGAACGTTTCACACCGATTGAACCAATGGCTCCGACCTCCTTTATTATTGGCTTCGGAGGCTTCTTGGTCCCTTTGGCAGCAACGGTCTTCCCCTTGTCCGGAGTGGCCAGGTTTTGCTTTGGCTCTCTGGCCGCTTCCCTCCGAAGATCCTCAGCCCGGAACGTAGCATCGTTTCGAGGCTCAGCCATTGGAAGAATGGTCGACGTCTTGATCACCTGGTCTCGGAGACCCTGCCTTTGCTCCTCCTTTTGAGCCTTGAGTTGTTGCCTCTTGAGCTCCCTCATTGCCGACATGGTGTACTCAAACAGATATCTACGAAAGACCGAACATAAATAAAGATTAGTCCTAAGAGGCAAGATAAATAAGCAAGCAAAAATAAAAGACAGGTTCGAGCCAATAAAAGTTGGAAATTTAAAACTTATTTCTAATAAGAGTGACTCGAACCGTGAGACCTCTTTGAGTCACTCACCAAAATCCTCCTTGTCATCACAGAAGCTCGGACTCGATAGACCAGCCAGGTACGAAAGTGGTTAACAAATCAACCCACGGAAGAAGTACTTCTCCGCTTCCTCTTTTTGGTGGAGGGTTGCATCCACTGTGGAATGTTCCGAGCTGAATTCGGAAGCGTCCCCCGGAAAAACTTCTTTTCGAAGTTCCACTGGATTCTCTGAGCCTTGGGCTGCCCAGGTTTCAAAGTGTCTCGGACGAAAATATATTTCTGCCACCACCTGATCCCTAATGAGGTGATCGGATCCTCGAAGAATGTGTATGCCTGCCGAACTACTAGAGTATAGAAATGCTGATGGGGCCTTCTTGGAGTGATGCTAAACAGCTTCCGGAAATTGTCAAAGGTGATCAAAATCCCTTTGCGTTTACAAAGCACTCCGAAGCACATCAAATTCCCAAGTGAATTCGGAATCACTTGGTGCGGACTTATCCCAATCCCATTGAGGACTTCTAGCAACTCGGATGAAACAGGTATACGCCACCCAACGAGGCCTTGTGCACGCACATGTATCCGGGAGGCGGATTGTAAAAAGTGTGAGCCACGTACGGAATCAAAATCTCCATGGACTCTGGGATCTCATATCTCCTTCGGAGTTCATTGACCTCATCTGCAGTGATGGTCGAAGGACACGTAGGGAGAAGGTCATCCAAATTCAACTCCCCATCAGGGTCCGGATTATTGAGGGTGAAGTCCCCCAAGCTCTAAGTAAGTTCTTCCTAAGTCGTACATGTCCAAAACACTGCGGATCGTCCTGAGTCGAGGTCCAAAGCACTCCAAGGTCTAAAGCACTAATGGGTAAGGACCTGCACAAGTAACTTTAGAGGGGGGGGGGGGGTTAGGACCGTAGGCCCGGTTTGCTAAGTGTCAAACCGGTCCGAGACTTTACTCAAGAGAGACTGAAGATCTACTCTGTATAATAGTCGGGAAGGTAAGAATCCAGGAAGAAGGCTCGACTTACCTCGAGTTACGAGGATATGTCCATATTTATAGGTTTCCCTTGAGAAAGGGAGGACACAAGATCGCGCCAAGTGTAAGGCTCAGATTTCACCAACAATGCTCTATTAGGCCCATGACCCATTAAGGAGACTTAATCCATTTCCCTTTTGGGGCTTTCGAGGGTAGTTTAGCCGAGAGATTAGACACTTCTGATGTCCGCTTCGGACCTTCGTCCGAAAGGGTAGGTCCGGAGCAATGATCTGAGGGTAGGTTCGGAGCAATGGTCCGAGCGGTACTCACTTGAAAGTAAGACAACTTAAACAACCTCCTAAAGTACTGTGGTTCAGACATTGCTAGCCTCGGACCCTGCCTTCGCTCTCGGTGCCAGTTCACTTGGTTCCTTATGAGGTCCAAGTCATACATCCGGATCAACGTCTCTGGGTCGGACAATTTGTCTTGAAGGCCAAGGTTCTTATTAATCCTTCCGGGAAGGTCAAGGGTCGGACCTCTGGGTCAGACATTGGGCCTTTTGACCTTAGACAGTTTGATACACCTTAGGATACTCTCCAAAGGCATCTATGCGGATTGGACATATTTTCGTATCAACATATTGATGTGCTCAAATTATTACTTAGAAAACAAGTAGTAAGCAGTTGTTGTAGACAGACAATGCTAACCATAGGATCGTTCGCTAAGGAACCAATTAAGCTACCACAACGGTTTGAAAGCAAACAGTTACTTGTGAAAATAGATTGATTTGTAAGTTGGTTGTTTCTAAAAACTAGAATAAGATAAAGCAAATAAAGGTTTTTAACAATGAGAGAAGATGAACACAGTAGTAATGATCAAGTAATGCTAATTCGTTCTAGGGCAATCATTCATATTTGTCACACGGTCGGCGTACATAAATCAATCAATCCAATTCAACCAATCGTTATTTGAATATTTCAAACTAGAGTAATCGTGGGTTGTCAATCCACAATCCTTAACCGAAAACGATTTTGAAAGTCTTGAACTAGCTTATTGGATTGCAGGTTTTATGAAGATTTTGAACTAGACGAACATATATGAACGAATCCTAACCCTAGAAACGAATATGCAAGACTATCACATAACTACCGTGTTCGGAGTGATTTAACTACTCATGAGGGAAGCAAAGATGAAAGAATGCATGGTATAGATTACGCAAAGCATAAACATGGTGATAATCGCATGCAAGATCATATAATTCGATAAACAGAAGAAAACACGAAATGAAGATAAACAATAGAGAGTTATCAATAATTACCAAGAATTCGATCCCGATGGTCTTACAAGAGGTAAACCAAGCTCCAAAGATCAATCAATGTCAAAACCTAGTTCTAGGAGCTTTTTCTATGTAAAAATTGAGTATATGAAGTTATGGCAAAGGAAGACCTAATTCTAACCTAGCCACCAATCCATTGCCTTTCCGTAGAACGTTCCGGGAAAAGACTGAGCATGGATGTGTTTACTGAATCCATTAGTGCACACTCGTATCTAACTTGATGCCCCACTGGACAAGTGGTTCCGTCACACTTGTCGAGGTTAGTGGGTACAACTCTATTTTCTGGCATAATAGTGGCTCGGATTGCGGGGCTTAACGGGCTTGGATTCTGATCGAGTGGTTCCCCAAAGGACACAATCTCTCTGGCTCGTACCATTTTCTCTAGTCGATCTTGCTCGACAGCGAGAGCTCTTTGTCGGATGGCAATTTCTTCTCTGGTAAAGGATTGAACTTGATCCTCTTCCTGATACATGTCCTCATTGTCAAGACATTCTCTTTCATGTTGGTTGGCATCTCGGTTTGGACTCGGGGCACGATTACCAGGTCCCGGTCGATCTCTGTCATTTTGATTGTTATCTAAGTTTTCTTCAAGGGGAAGGTGAATCGTCCGAGTTCGTCCGTTCAGAAGATCCCTCAAGTCGGTGGGAGGTCGGTGTGTGGCTCTAGTGTTCCGCGTTCGATTTCGTGCAGGTCATCCGACTCTGTGCGAAACCAACTGGGCGAGAATGTCATCGCCGCGGCGAGCTTAAAACCTCTGTAACGTTTTCCACGGACAGAATTTGCCGCTGCTTCCAAAACGAAACTTGTAGCTCTTTGAATTATCTTTCCGTGGCCACCGAGCTCAGGTCAATCGGACATTATATGAGAGAGGTATGGCCAAAATGACTAGACTGCTCCATAAAACTTCACTTTTGCAAGCTTCGCTAAAATAGCTCTCAATTCTTCGTCCGAACTCCGAATCCACTTCCGTTTTCGCCCAGTTACTCTACATTCAAAGATCTAGAACCATAGTTTTCACTCCTATTTTCACCTTCGGGACCAAATAACACAAAAATTCCTACAAAACACAAACAAAGTACCAAAGCATAAAAACGTACAAAAACACTATAAATCTAAGGTCAAAGACTAACAAAAGACCGCTAAAAAGGACGAAATGAGACGTTAGAATATTGTCTCATCAAAATCCCCAAACCGAACCTCAAACACACAACAAAATAAAAACAACTAGACTCTAGACAACGACTCACAAGAACACATAAACGAGTCAGACTTCCAAGTGACCGAACTCTACCATTGTAAGCGTTAAGTTCACAAGATGCAAAAGGTTTGCACTCAACCAACCTTGACAGAAATAGTGCACAAAAAATCCTGTAAGAGAGTTTCTCAAGTAAATAGCACTTAAGTCTTACTCTCCAATCACTCACAAGGAAATCCTACACATCTCTCTCTCACACTCTGGAAGTGTCCAGTAGGTTAATCACTCAAGGAACAATAAGAGAAAAAGAAGGTGACTTTCGTCACAAAGGTGCCTCAAATACCTCATGCAATGTACTCAATCAGTTAAGTCAGAAGTAGCTTTTCCTCAAGACAAGAACTTGTCGGAGCATACAACCAAACTTGCATATCACCACATATTTGCATACAATAAATTAGATGCTAATCAATTTGGCCACTATGGACTCTTTTAGTCTCACTTTTTTGGTAGTGTCTGTTTTACCGAAGTCCGCACTTTTGTGCGTATCAGTTTGGTATACCTGCCATCAACCCTCCCGGTCATATGGCTTTTTAGGACCACGCCGGTATATAGGTAGTATCTGAAACACGCCTAACACGACTACGGTGGTGACAAGCACCATAGATACACTCCGAGACGAATCAACTAATCAGGGGAAGTAATACATATTACAAAAAATGAATAATAAACATGTCAACACAGCAAATTTCTTCTCCCCAAACCGGTTCTTCGCAATGTACTGGCTTTTGATAAAATGAAACATGAAGAGCATGTCGTTCGTCAAACTTAACTTAACTGAGTACACATGACAATAAAAAGGCGCAAACAAGAGGGTTTGCACTTCCCAAAAGGATCACACAAGCGCCGGTACAATATTTTTTCACCGGCTTAAAGTTTCTCACCGGCTTTTTGGACTAAAGAGTTAAACAGACTTGCTATTTACAGGAGAAACAAACTTATGGGCTTTTAAATCAACTATACCACCTCAGTTAAGTATCATGCAAAACATAAGCAGCAAGCAAATTTAACAATCACAATAGAAGCTTTCATAACTTGGAAGAATGACTCATGAAAGACTCTAGAGGGTAAAAGAAAAAACGACCGTAAAAGAAAAATGACCAAAACATACATAAAGTAAAGGACGAAAGACTCTAGAGACTCAGGTAATAGAGAAAATGCAGACAAGACACTAGAGAGCACATTTCCCCCTCCCCAACCTAAACTCAAGCATGTCCTCAAGCGTAGAGTGAAAAAGAAAAGAAAATGGGATCAACAGTGGCTTGCCTACAGGTGTACCTTTACAGACATGTACAAGACTATTCCGTGTTGGCTAACGGGTACTCTGGAAGCTCTTGGTTCTTCCGGTCGGTGCAGCTCTTTTTCTTCCCTGTTGATAAGTATGTATATATAAGGGTCCAGTGTGCGCTCCTATGAATTTTCTGCTGTCAACCTGCAAAACAAAATATAATGGAGCAGAATAGGCTTTAAGTTCACGTGGCTTGCCTTGCACCTCGATTGTGCAGGTTCGGGCATCTAAATTCACCACCATGAGAGTCGAGCGGATGAAGGGTCGCCCTAGAAGTAACATATCTTTTTCCATTTCCTTCCCTTTCACCCTCGGCGATTCCACTACCACAAAATCTGTCATCACCGTTACACCATCCAAACTTAACCGAACATCTTCCACAATCCCCATGCATCTTGGGTTCCACCAAAGAAGAGTCATAAAGCATTTGCGCGGCTCCAATCCCTTTAAGCCTAAGTCTTCATAGGTGTCAAAAGTCATCAAATTGCAACTAGCACCAGTGTCGACTATTCCGGTAACCTGAGCTGAACACCCAATGCCTACCAGTAAATCAAAACTATCAGGGTCGCTTATACTCTTTTCTGCCTTAGGAATTATTATGGTGGGGGGGTCGGTTTCAGCAGTTTCTTGCTCCGCATTCGCCTCCTCTTCTGGAATCACGGAACTTGGTTCCTCGACTTCATCCCCTGTCGATTCAACAGTGGCTACATCTTGATGCTTGGGCAAGTCGTTACAGGTCACTTGAACCGTTCTTTGGAGTTCCTAAATCGATGCAGAGTTCTCAACCTTGTTGGTACAGGTGGCAACAACAGACTTAACCTTCATTGGTTCTTCAAAATTTATCTCAACCGCCAGGACTCTAATGTTTTCTGGGCTGCTGGGGGTTTTCCTTTCTCCATGAGCTGTAAGTTCCCAACCAAGTCACCCAATATCTGTTCCAGCCTTCTTTGCGATTGCTCGATACTGTCAAACCTCTGGTTATTTTTTTCCTGAATTTTCTGCGCCACAAACCAATACCTCTCAGACCTCTCCATATGGCTCATGATTTCTTTTTCTAGCTCAGTAATACACGGCTGTGGAGTCTCTTCCACTGCTCTGGCTGCCACTCTCCTAGCCTTATTTCTTGCCCCCTTAAGCTGTGATATTGCTGCCAGCTTCTCGAAGACACTATTCAGTTCATCAGCGGACGCTTCCAGGGAGGAGTTTTTACAGCTCACATCGACCATGTTTTGATACTCCCAATCCAGGCCTTCATACAATCGGATGCATAAGCTCATATCGTCTATCCTATGGTGAGGAAATTGGGTCAATAACTGCAAAAAATGCTCCCGAGCTTCATAGAAGGTCTCATCATGCATCTGCTGAAACTGCATTATCTGGGCACGAAGTTGCTGCGTTTTCTCGGGGGGATAGAATTTATTCATGAATGCCCTGTAGAGCGAATCCCAAGTCGGCAGAGAACCCTCAGGTTGGTTTAACAGCCAACTCCTCGCCTTGTCCTGCATATAGATCGGAAATACCTTCTTCCTTATCTCCTCGTCAGTAATTGTCACCCCTTGGACTGTCAATGGAATACCTTAAATCAGTAGTTCGAATTCCTTGACGAACCTTATCACATCTTCATCTGCCATTCTGCAGAATTTTGGGAGATTGTGGAGGTGGTGAGCCTTGAGTTCAAAATTCCTGGCCTCATTAGATAGAAAAATTGCTGCTTTACTAGCCCTAACCACACCAAGCTGCATGTAAGCTCCATAGGTAAGCTGAGCCATCGGAATTTCCTTTCTGACAAACCTGTTGTTAAAGCTACACAACTCGAAAGCCTCGAAATATTCTTAGTTTCTGTTAGTGCACTAAACTTCAGGTTGAAAAATAAACAAATAACAAATCACTCTCAAATGCTACAGTAGGAATTGGTTCCCCGGCAGCGGCGCCAAATTTGATGTGCTCAAATTATTACTTAGAAAACAAGTAGTAAGCAGTTGTTATAGACAAACAATGCTAACCACAGGATCATTCGCTAAGGAACCAATTAACCTACCACAACGGTTTGAAAGCAAAACAGTTACTTGTGAAAATAGATTGATTTGTAAGTTGGTTGTTTCGAAAAACTAGAATAAGATAAAGCAAATAAAGGTTTTTAACAATAAGAGAAGATGAACACAGTAGTAATGATGATCAAGTAATGCTAATTCGTTCTAGGGCAATCATTCATATTTGTCACACAGTCGGCGTACAGAAATAAATCAATCCAATTCAACCAATCATTATTTGAATATATCAAACTAGAGAAATCGTAGGTTGTCAATCCACGATCCTTAACCGAAAACGATTTTGAAAGTCTTGAACTAGCTTATTGGATTGAAGGTTTTACGAAGATTTTGAACTAGACGAACCTATATGAACGAATCCTAACCCTAGAAACGAATATGCAAGACTATCACATAACTACCGTGTTCGGAGTGATTTAACTACTCATGAGGGAAGCAAAGATGAAAGAATGCATGGTATGGATTACGCAAAGCATAAACATGGTGATAATCGCATGCAAGATCATACAATTCGATAAACAGAAGAAAACACGAATTGAAGATAAACAATAGAGAGTTATCAATAATTACCAAGAATTCGATCCCGATGGCTCTTACAAGAGGTAAACCAAGCTCCAAAGATCAATCAATCAATGTCAAAACCTAGTTCTAGGAGTTTTTTCTATGTAAAAATCGAGTATATGAAGTTATGGCAAAGGAAGACCTAATTCTAACCTAAAAAGGAGTTTTTCTGCTGAATTTGTGAAGTTATCGCAAATCTTGCCGCGGCGAGACACTATTTAGGCTCCCAAATTGCTCTCGCAAAATCTCGCCGCGGCGAGCTTAAAACCTCTGTAACTTTTTCCACAGACAGAATTTGGCGATGCTTCCAAAACAAAAATTGTAGCTCTTTGAATTATATTTCCGTGGCACCGAGTGCAGGCCAATCGGACATCATATGAGAGAGTTATGGCCAAAATGGCTAGACTGCTCCGTAAAACTTCACTTTCGCAAGCTTCGCTAAAACGGCTCTAAATTCTTCGTCCGAACTCCGAATCCACTTCCGTTTTCGCCCAGTTACTCTATATTCGAAGATCTAGAACCAAAGTTTTCACTCCAATTTTCACCTTGGGGACCAAATAGCACAAAAAATCCTACAAAACACAAACAAAGTACCAAAGCATAAAAACGTACAAAAAGACTATAAAACTAAGGTCAAAGACTAACAAAAGACCGCTAAAAAGGACCAAATGAGACGTTAGAATATTGTCTCATCACATATGTCCCCCTAGTTTCCAAGTATCTTAGTAGAAGATAGTTGTGTAACTATAGTGTCCAGAGTGCTTAGAATGCCTTTGACGCCTTGGACATATTTTTGTATCAACATATGTCCCCCTAGTTTCCAAGTATCTTAGTAGAAGATAGTTGAGGAACTATAGTGTCCGGGGAGCTTCTTTCTGGGATCGATCTTGTGAGCTTTGAAAATTTTCCTTATCCGTGTCCTCTCCTGTCTTTCTCCCCCCCTTTATCTCTTACGGTCAGGGCAGGATGTTTCGGACTGTAGGAAAAGAGGTATTTATAAGCGAGATAGGGTTAAACGTGAAGGCTTAGGACTTTGGAAATTTTTGTTGCTCGGATGTCGGATCCGAGGAGTCAAGTCCGGGTAGATTTTGTTGCTTGGATGTCGGATCCGGACTTCGATTTTTTTTAAATTGCCATAAATGATATGGCGGGCTCGCTTGGCGTTGCACCGGATGTCGTGATGCGGAGTCTGGAAGGGCCTTTGTTTAAGGTTGGGCCTACCTAACATGATTTGGCATTTAGTGGTGTACTTCTTTGCCTTCCTATTTAAATGTATTCTTCCATTTGCATAGAGTATATGAAATTTTCGAAATGTCGATATGGGCCAGATGAGTGGACCAATCTTGCATAGTAGGCTTGCACTCTAGCTGCAGAATCACGTGGGTGAGAGGAAAATAAGGCAGTAGCTAGTTTAACCATTTATTATTCTTTCTTCTCTTTCTTCTTACCAAACCCACCATTCGAAAAAGTTGACCAACTTAGCACACCCCCTTAGCTCCCATTCACGTACACAATACAGAACACACGGTTCACTTAGCTTCTTCTTTCCTGATCAGAGGCGGTTGCCACAGTCCGAATCCGAGGCTGCCAGTCCGGATCTTCTTGCTCTGTTCCAGTCCGGATCTGCCATTTTCAGTCCTAAGCTACGTTGTTCGTTCGGTCCGAAGCTGCTTGTCATTTAGTCTGGATTCGTCGCTTATGTTCAAGCTCTCAGGTCTGTGGTCCGCTGCCACACCATCCGAAGTCTCCATCCGAGGCGCGCTTTGCTGTCCCTCAATCCGAGTTTCAAATTCTGCTGCTACAGTTCCGGATCTCATTTCAGATCCGGAGCCATTGTTCTTGATGTTCGTTCTGTCTGGAGTGAGTTCTGGCCGGATCTGTCCAAGTCGAGTTTGCGTTTGTTATGGCCCAAGTTTTGTTTGCCGCCACTCCGTTCGAAGTGACTGTCTATTCGGTTCTTCTTCCTCAGTCCAAACCTACTGGAGTTCTAGTCCGCTGCTTCTGATCTGCTCGAGCTCGACGTGCCGGACCTCCCAAGCCGCCTCAGTCTGTATCTGTTCCGTTGATCCGAAGCTTGGTCACCTCATTTTGCTTCTGCCACTCTCTGCTCTGATCTGGATTCTCTAGCAGCTCCGTCCGGTTCCCAGGGGTGGGAGTTACAGTCCGAATTACAAATTCGGATCTCTCTACGCTGCTACTTGTAACCAATCCGAAGCTTTTACTTGTTCAATTTGGATCCTCCTGTTTCAGTCCTGATCCACAGTCCGCTACTACTGTCCGAAGCGCACACTATTGGTCTGTCAGAAGTGCTCTCAATATGGTCCGGATTGGTTGTTCTATTTCGTCTGAGGCAGCGCTCCGGAATCTGAGATTCCCGTCCGGATCTCTGTTCTATTCTTTTGTTCACTACTTCGGATATGCTATAGTGTCGGAAGCTTGCTCCCTTTGCTCCGGATCCCAGTTCAAAGCTTAGTTCGGCCAGAGTGGGCTCTTATTCAAGCTTGCCTCTGTTGTCCGAGGCTCTGTACTGTTCATAGCTATAGTTCCGGATCGCAGCAGTTGTCCGAAGCGTCATCTTGTCCGAGTGTCCGAGTCTCTCTCTTCTTCTTTTGTATCACCATTTCTATTCGGTTTGCAATTCAATTTCGTTGATTCGAATGTTTCTGTAATTGAACTTATAGGCCTTTGTCCGAATATCTACATTTCGCTGTTCATAGGTGCTCTGGATTTGCCGATTTTTTTGTTCTTGATTGGGGCTAGCAGTTTGGATCTGTCTTATTTTTGTTTGAAACTTCGGCTCGGATCTCTGTCCGAGGCTACTGTTCAATCCGAACTTGCTCTTTGTGTTGGATCCGAAGCTATGGATCCCACTTGTTGCTCTTCTCCTTTTGTGTTTGGAGGTTGATGTTTATCTCCACCATTATCTTTTGTGAAGATGTTTCGATGAAAAGAAAGATTATTTTATTTTCTTTATCAACACCTTCACTTTCTTTCTTATTTAATACGACTCTTGTCCAAATGGTAGCGTGCTTTTCTTGTTTTAGAATGTCTTCTTCTTGTCTATTTTGGTATCTCCTGCAAGTTTTTATTTTGAAGCTTTGGGCTTGCATATGATGTCTTTGGAATAAGGGAGTGAAGTACAATCCTTACTTTGCCATTTAGACAGGTGTATACACTTATATCGAGCCACGTGGGTTAAATAGGCATATCTCCTTTTCAATGGGTACGGACGTATCGTTGCTAGGCTAGGACCTGTGCCATCCCGAGTAGACTTTTAGCGATGGTGTAGTAGAGCTTCGGAAGAAGATCCGAGCCTACTTGTCTGAGCCAAGACCAACTTGTATTAGCTACTTAGTGGGATTGACAAGAGTCCGCTGTGTCGGACAATGATTTATCTATCCGAGCGGGGAAGAGGGATCACCTCCGAACGAATGAGAATCCATGTTATTCATGATGATTTATCCGTCCGAGTGAGGAAGAGGGATCACCTCCGAACGGATGAGAATTCGCGTTGTGCCGAGACGGTTAGGCTTATGTAATTTAGTGGGTGTCGGACCCCCTTATTATCGGAAACATATCATCGACGAGTCATGCATGCTTGTATAGTAATTGAAGCATTGATAAATGATGTGTACGTGCATGATGAATGAATGGATGAATGAATGAATGAATGAATGAATGAATGATGCAATGAATGTGAATGTATGGTAAATGATGTGAAAGCATCTCCTAACTTTTAAGCTTATGGAGTTGGCATCACTTTTGCATGTGATAGGAGACTTGTCCTAGCCACTTTGGTGGTAGGAGACGGTCCAAGCCACTTTAGTAGGATGATGAAGTGTCTTACTTAGTTGAGTGGATGATTTGGCGATCATCCCTTTCCGCCCACCAAAGACCGTATCAAATGACTTAGAGGATGTCAAGGTCCTTAGTCTTGAACCTTCAGTCTCCGCGTGATGTCCTCCTGTCCGAACCTTATATTCTTCGAGTTTTAACCTTTCGGAAGGAACTTGTTCGTTAGAAGGTAACATACTCTCCTTAGGATAGTTCATCTAAACAACATTAATCATGAACATGGTGTTCTATGTTCCATGTTGGTGTTTAGTTGCAATTCTCCTAGTTGGGGTCCTCATCGCTAATCCTTCGGTAAGTTCCGAGGACTTGGTGAGAACCTACTCAGAGGAGATGGTAAGAACATGGTCCGATGCCATGGTGAGAACTTGGTCCGAGGCCATGGTGATAAGATGGTCCGAGGCCATGGTGAGAACATGGTCCGAGGAGTGGTAAGAACTTGGTCCGAGGCCATGGTGAGAAGGTGGTCCGAGGACATGGTGAGAACATGGTCCGAGGCCATAGTGACAACCTGGACCGAGGACTTGGTAAGAACATGGTCCGAGGCCATGGTGAGAACCTGGTCCGAGGACATGGTGAGGACATGGTAAGAACATGGTCCGAGGCCACGGTCAGAACATGGTCTGAGGAGATGGGGAGAAGCTGGTCCGAGGCCATGGTGAGAAGCTGGTCCGAGGACATGGTGAGAACATGGCCCGAGACCATGGTGAGAACCTGGACCGAGGACTTGGTAAGAACATGGTCCGAGGCCATGGTGAGAACATAGTCCGAGGCCATGGTGAGAACCTGGATCGAGGACTTGGTAAGAACATGGTCCGAGGCCACGGTGAGAACATGGTCCGAGGACATGGTGTGATCCTTCTCTTCTCCGAGGAGATGGTGAAGGAATTGCTCCGACCCTTGGAAGTGATCTGACCTTAGGGCGCCTAGGAAATGGTGCCTAGGATGTGGTCCGAGGATTATCCCTTGGGCGTGGTCCTATCCTGCCTTCCTTGGATGATTTTTGCTAAGTGCTCCACCGACCTCATCTTCTTTTGACTTCTCAAACCTTTCCAAGAAGAGGGTGATGATGTCCACAGAAGACTTGATGGATTCATTGGGTAAGATTTGTTGAGAAGGTAAGAGCCTTCATGTTATCATTCAGACCATTGGACTCCAGTCGGCTCTCATACCTAGTCAGATGACCCACGGGACAAGTATCACCGTAGTATTTCTTATGAGCCTTTACCATTTTTTCCAGAGTAGCATTTTGAGTTTCAAAGGCCTTTTGTTGGAGGTAGATCTCTTCAGCGGCGAGCCTCTCACCAGTCCTAGGATTGATTGCTACATCCGGCAGAAGGTCCTAAATTTGAACCACCGGGATACTTTCGGCCATATGATCCCTTACTCTATGCTGAGGAGCCAAAAAGCAACTAGGATGTACTTCATCGGTCCTAGGCTTGACCGGACTTCTTTCGTGTTGGCCTTGGGACGTGACTGCTCTCCTATTAAGAAGGTTGCGAAGATCATCTTGTCGACCTTGTTCCCCAATTCTCTCCAAGACCTGGCGATGCTCATTCCTCGACTGAGCAGGCTCCGCTTACGTTGGAGCTGCTAATGGCGGAGTAGGTTGGACGTTGTTGGATCAAAAGCAACCTTGGATAGTAGTGAGCAAGAGGCCGAACTGATTCTCATTCATCCCAAACTCATTTGGATAAATGATCTGGCCATTTGGAAGAGTAAAGTTCCTTCCTGGTGGAGGACCATGTGTTCTTGACGAAGGAACATGTCCTTCCACTCCTTGGACCATCACTTCAAGTCCTTGGGTCCCCACTGGTAGATCAACAACTCTTTCATCCTCCGAGGAGACACTGGTAGTGTGACCATCGCTTGGATACTCCTCTCGATTCCTTAATGCGATCCTAGCTAATCGTGTTCTCCTAGTAGGAGGTCTACCTCGTGGCCTTGGAACGTGTTGGTCCAGATAATGGCAAGGTAAAAGACTGGGGGGGGGGGTGAATAGTCTTTTAAAAACTTTTGTCGATAAACACAGTTTCTCAGAAACCTGTGGGTTTCTGATACTTAAATTCAGAGCGCGGAAGACTTTAAGATAGGTAAGTGCAGAAACAATAAGTATGTGTGTGTGCTTTGCTGAAATGTAAATACAGAAAGGTAAATGACACAGCAAGTATAGTGGTATCTGGAGGTGGCGTAATCCTCCAACTAATCCACTTCGGTCTTTCTAAGACCTAGAATTCACTAGAACTAATAATTGAGTTCACCTTACAATAATCCTATTCTAAGATTCTTAAACAAATGGTTCCCAACCAATTGTTCCCCCTGAGTTATTCCCCAGCTCCTAGAGCTAAGTACTTCCTCTACTCAGATAACCATGGAGTTATTCCTTGATTTCCCAAATCAAGTACTTCCTCTACTCCACGCCTTGATGGTGTTGGTTATAAGGTTTGTCAGAGAGGCTTCTCGTATAACTTTTTAGTTATATTTTCAGAGAGCCTAATAGAACAATACTACTTAATACACTTGTTCAGTGGATGGCAGTCTGCTCTTTACTGACCCAAGTAATTGATGTCCGTTCTGGAGAATGAGCTTCAGAAAGGGTATCTGATAGTTCAACTCTTTCACGAATAACAATCTCTTATTAAGGTTCAGGACAACTTAGAACTACTAGTGATTCTTCGAGCAACAGAAGGCTTTCAGAAAGGGTAGTAGAGTGCTTGAGAGAATACTTTGCTTGATGGTAAGTTTGCAAGATAGATCATTCTAAGGTGTATTTCTCAGCATCTAAGTGTGTGATATATATTGATGAATTTGAGAGTTGTTGGAATGATATCCGTTAGACACAATTCAAATTCAGTCCATACTTATCTTAAAATGAGTACTCAGAAGTCCTTGTCTCATGTCTCAGAGAGGACTGTGCTTCAGTGGCTTTTCTGCCGATGCAATTAATGCACTTGTACTATTTCTTGTCATGTAGTCTTCAACGGATACATGAGCCTTTCTGATGGCTTGCATGCTCCATACTCATGATGTCATATGTCCAGAATCATATTTCAAAAGTAAGTAAATACACTTAAGAAAGGATTAAGGACATAGTCTTTCTGAGTTAGACTAAACCTTGATGTCTTCATGAATCTTGTGCAATCTTCAGTCTTCTAATCTTCAGAAAAGATCCATTGCTAGGATTGATCTTCATGGTCTTCTGACCTTTCTGGCTAAGATAAGAACATGTGATGAGTGATCAAAATACTAACATATATTCCTAACAGAACGGGAGTTCCAACTGTAGTAGTGGCGGTACTCGCTGACTTTCTTTGTCTTGCCATTGCTTGTAGAGCTATGAAACTTTTTGTAAAGTTACCCACAGACGGCGCCAAAATGTTGAGGGTGAAGTCCCCCAAGCTCTAAGTAAGTTCTTCCTAAGTCGTACAAGTCCAAACCACTGCGGATCGTCCTGAGTCGAGGTCCAAAGCACTCCAAGGTCCAAAGCACTGATGGGTAAGGACCTGCACAAGTAACTTGAGGGGGGGGGGGTTAGGACCGTAGACCCGGATTGCTAAGTGTCAAACCGGTCCGAGACTTTACTCAAGAGAGACTGAAGATCTACTCTGTATAATAGTCGGGAAGGTAAGAATCCAGGAAGAAGGCTCGACTTACCTCGCGTTACGAGGATATGTCCATATTTATAGGTTTCCCTTAAGAAAGGGAGGACTCACAAGATCGCACCAAGTGTAAGGCTCAGATTGCGCCAACAATGCTCTATTAGGCCCATGGCCCATTAAGGAGACTTAATCCATTTCCCTTTTAGGCTTTCGAGGGTAGTTTAGTCTTTCCCCGAGAGATTAGACACTTCCGATGTCCGCTTCTGACCTTCGTCCGAAAGGGTAGTTCCGGAGCAATGGTCCGAGCGGTACTCACTTGAAAGTAAGATAACTTAAACAACCTCCTAAAGTACTGTGGTTTGGACCTCGCTAGCCTCGGACCCTACCTTCTCTCTCGGTGCCAGTTGACTTGGTTCCATATGAGGTCCAATTCATACGTCCGGATCAACATCTCTGGGTCGGACCATTTGTCTTGAAGGCCAAGGTTCTTATTCCTCATTCCGGGAAGGTCAAGGGTCGGACATTGAGCCTTTTGACCTTAGACAGTTTGATACGCCTTAGGATACACTCCAAAGGCGTCTATGACGAATTGGACATATTTTCGTATCAACACGGATGAGTCACTTGCAGACGGGTTCGAGGGAACTTAATCCGGATCACATCATCACCTTTACTCTTGCCACCCTCGAACGATTGAGAGGCAACTCCCCGACTCGACCATTAGGTGGAACTTTCTCCCCTCGGACGACTCGTGCGTGGACGATCAGAAGCCTTGGTCCGGACCAAAGGCACTTCATCTTCCTCCTCTGCCTCATCTTCTTCTTGTTCCTCTGCCTTTCCTCCTACAATTGTTTTCTCCTCAACTTTTTCGTCCTCAGACGATGACGACAGTTCCACCACAGTCCGAATCGGAGTCACGACTCGGACAGTCTCCTCTACCCCGGCCTCGAACACACCTAACTCGGGGAGCTCATCGGTGGTATCATGAACCTGTTCCACATTGATCTCATGTGGATCCAGAATGAAAGGGATTTGATTAAGGTTAATCCTAGTGTTATAACCTAAGTTTCTACAAAGGGCTCGGATCTCTACCGATAGCTCGGGCTCATCATTACTCCGACGCGGGCTACTTATTATCCGAGTGGCCGTCTCACGAACCGTCATTGCACCCTGCACATTTGAAGATTCCGGGTAATTTTGCCTGTCCAGATACTTCGATTCGAGAACGATTAATCGAAAAGATGGAGAGCTCACCTCAAATTCTTCACCACTTCAATTTGACACATACCCGTGACCCCGCGTTGATCCTCCACGGTACCAATGTCAACCTCTTCGGAGGACACCGAGTAGGAAGTTTCATCGGACGCATACTCACCGGCTTCAGTACGGTTTTGGCTATCGCTCTTGGACATCCTAGGGAAAGAAAGGAGTTCCTATAAGTTGAAGGTTCATGGTCCGTGGGTCCATTTATGTAACTAATGGTTAAAACGCATAAGGGGTTCGGAGAGAACTAAGTGTTGTCGGATGTAGTTAGTTCGAAGTTAGTACGCAGTTAGTACAAAAAACATAGAGGTTCCGAAGAGACCTGCTACATACGTCCGAACGGACTACATACAACACTTATCCGAACGAGAAAAACATGCAAACAATTTCCAAAAGGAGAGAACACTTACTTGCAAAAACACAAAGGGTTGGATTGAAGGCAGTTGACTTCTTCGGATGGGCCTGCTTCGCTTCGAACTCACTCCTTAACTCGGACCGCACTGCAATTGCTTCGGATCACTCAAAAGCACTTCGGATTCACTCAGTGTGTGAAATTTCTCTCTCTAAAAGTGAAGAAATGAAAGCGACTGGTGCCCTATTTATAGGAGGAGGACATTTCTGGAAGCCCAACCGTCACATCAATTCAAGATTAAATCTCGGCCGTCGATCAAAATTCATCAAACAGTACAGTTCAAATTACTAGGTGAAATGACGGATCCATCCAAAAAAATTATTTCACGACGATTAGAATTCCAACAATACTTGGAACGTCGGAGATAGCACCCCATCCTCTTACAGATGGTTAGCTCTGTCCTAGGCACATGGACCCTACTCTGTTCGGATGTCCCTACTCGGACAGTCCCGAAAAACTGAATCATAAACAACACAGATTCTCATCCGTTCGGAGGTGATACCTATTCCCCACTCGGACAGATAAATCATCATAAACAACACGGATTCTCATCCGTTCAGAGGTGATACCTATTCCTCACTCGGACGGATAAATCATCTTAAACAACACGGATTCTCATACGTTCAGAGGTGATCCCTCTTCCCCACTCGGATAGATAAATCATTGTCCGACACAGCGGACTCTTGTCCGTCCGGATAGGCTTAATGGCTTACGGGTGTGGATCTATGAAATCGTCCGTAGGTTCATTATAGTACTACCGAAGGATTGATTGTAAAATACAAGACAAATCCGATCTTTTCAAAGACGGTTGCTTTGTTCTTAAATTTCTCGAACTCTCGTCCGTTCGGACATCCCTTGTCGGATTCAAACGAATAAATCAACTATGTACATCACGCGGACCCTAGTCCGTCCGAATTTCACTAATGGCTTACGGGTGTGGAGCTATGAAATCGCTCGTAGGTCCTTATTTGAATCCGAAGAGTTGATTAGTAAACACAGTATCAACCCAATCTTTTAACAAGATGGCCGCTTTGATCTTAAAACTACACGGACTCTAGTCCGTTCGGACATCCCAAGTTGGATTATCCCGAATAATCAACTATGTACATCACGCGGACCCTCGTTCGTCCGGTTGTCCTTAATGGCTTGTGGGTGTGGAGCTATGAAATCGCCCGTAGGTCTTATTTTGGAACTTCCTCATAATCAATTAGTAAACACAAGATAAACCCAACCTTTTTATAGAAGGTGGATTGCTCTTCAAAAGCACACGGACTCTCGCCCGTTCGGATGTCCTTAATCGGACAATCCCGGAAAATTAATTATTAAGTAACACGGACACCCGTCCGTTCGGATAACCTTTCGTGGATCATCCCGATTTCACCACCAACAAAAAGTGTTCCTTTACTACGCCTCTTGAACTTACGCTTAATCTCGCTTAAAAATACCCCTTTTCACACTTATAGTCCGAGACCACACTCTCGGACTGTAAGAAAAAAGGGCGGGGGAGAGATTAATGTAAGGACGACAAAAGGCACGGACTAAACACCTATTTTCTTCTTATGAGGGACGGATTGAACGAAAAACAAAAATGTTCTCCCCACTTTAAACTATAGTTCCACAACTATCTTCTACTAAGATACTTGGAAACTAGGGGGACATATGTTGATAGGGAAATATGTCCAATCCATCATAGACGCCTTTGGAACGAATCCTAAGGCGTTTCAAGCTGTCTAAGGTCCAAGGCCTCAAGGTCCGACCCTAAGGCCACCACGGGTCCGATCCTCCGATCCTGACTGGAATGATGAACTAGACCTCAAAGACAGTAGGTCCAACCCAAACATTGGTCCGAGACCATGAGGGTCTGACCCGAACGAAGGTCCGAACATAAGTCTCTAACCTCATAAGGAACCAAGTGAACTAGCACCAAGAGAGAAAATAGGATCCGAGGCTATCAAGGTCCGAACCACTATGCCTTGTGGTTTATGGGAGTTTCTTTCAGACATAAGATTGTGACCCGGACCAGGCCCTCGGACCTACACTCTCGGACGAAGGTCTGAGACGGACTTCAGAAGTCTCTAATTTCTCTCGGGGAATGACTAAACTACCCTCGAAAGCCCAGAAGGGAAATTAGTTAAGTCTTATTAATGGGCCATGGGCCTAATAGAGCATTGTTGGCGCAATCCGAGCCTTACACTTGGCACGATCCAACGGAGCCCTTCCTCTTTGGGAAATCTTTATATATATGGCACACACTTCCATGCTAACGAGAGGTAAGTCAAGTCATCTTTACGAACTAATCCAGATCACTATACAGAGCAGATCTTTAGTCTTTCTCAAGTAAAGTCTTTATCCAGTTTGACACTACCCAAACCGGGTCTTCGGTCCTAACCCCCCCCCCCCCCAAAGTTTCTTGTGTAGGTCTTTCCCATTAGTGCTTTGGACCTTGACTTAGGACGATTCGCAGTGGTTTGGACTTGGATGACTTAGGAAGAACTTACTAAGAATTTGGGGGACTTCACCCTCAACATGTTAACGTTCGGATTGCTCAACTCGTTGCTTTATAGTGGCAATCCATCGATAATTCATATCTGACGTAGGATCGGATCGTTTACGATATAGGTTAAGAGTGTCGGACTACTATACTGCTATATCAGTTTAGAAAGAAAATTCAAGCTTTTCATCCGGATATGCAGGTCAAATACTTAAGTATTGTTTGCGGAAGTTGATAGTGTTGGACCATTCAACATATCCGACTCAACAAGAAGTAATCCGTCTTTCCTTGGAAATTTTTGCTTGGTTCTGGTAGATCTTGTTGGTCCAGATAACGGCAAAGTAAAAGACTAGAGGGGGGGGGGGGTGAATAGTCTTTTAAAACTTTTGTCGATAAACAGCTTCGAAACCAGGGGTTTCGATACTTAAATTGAGCGGAAGACTTTAAGATAGGTAAGTGCAGAAACAATAAGTAAGTGTGTGTGTGCTTTGCAGAAATGTAAATACAGAAAGGTAAATAACACAGCAAGTATAGTGGTATCTGGAGGTGGCGTAATCCTCCAACTAATCCACTTCGGTCTTTCTGAGACCTAGAATTCACTAGAACAGATAATTGAGTTCACCTTACAATAAACCTTATTCTAAGATTCCTAAACAAATGGTTCCCAACCAAATGTTCCCCCTGAGTTATTCCCCAGCTCCTAGAGCTAAGTACTTCCTCTACTCAGATAACCTTGGAGTTATTCCCTGATTTTCAAATCAAGTACTTCCTCTACTCCACGCCTTGATGGTGTTGGTTATAAGGTTTGTCAGAGAGGCTTCTCGTATAACTTTTCAGTTATGTTTTCAGAGAGCCTAATAGAACAAGACTACTTAATACACTTGTTCAGTGGATGATACCGCTTTTTCTTGACCCAAGTAATTGATGTCCGTTCTGGAGAATGAGCTTCAGAAAGGGTATCTGATAGTTCAACTCTTTCACGAATAACAATCTCTTGTTAAGGTTCAGGACAACTTAGAACTACTAGTGATTCTTCAAGCAATAGAAAGCTTTCATAAGGGGTAGTAGAGTGCTTGAGAGAATACTTTGCTTGATGATAAATTTGCAAGATAGAGCGTTCTAAGGTATGTACTTCAAGCATCTAAGTGTGTGATATATATAGATAAATTTGAGAGGCGTTTGAATTGTATCCGTGCGCTCTCTATCAAATTATATCCGTTTATATCTTGAACTATGTACTCAGAAGTCACTATCTCATTTTTCAGAGGATCGCTTTTAAGATTTACGATGCATTTAATGCATAGTACTGTTCATTGTCCTTTAGTCTCAACGGATACATGAGCCTTTTTGATGGCTTGCATGCTCCATACTCATGATGTTATATGTTCAGAATCATATCCCAAAAATAAGTTAATATTCTTAAGAAAGGATTAAGAACATAGTCTTTCTGAGTTAGACTAAACCTTTGTGTCTTCATAAACTTTGTGCAATCTTCAGTCTTCTAATCATCAGAAAAGCTCCATTGCTAGGATTGATCTTCATGGTCTTCTTGAAATAAAAATTACACTCAGAGACCTATAATCCTAATACAAGATTTACTAGACTAATCATACTCAGTGATTTCCTCTTTTACAATGTTTAAGTGAACCAAGAGCACTTAATCACCTTTCTGGCTAAGATAAGAACATGAGATGAGTGATCAAAATACTAACAGATATTCCTAACAAATTTCCCCCTTTTTGATCAGTCATCCATGACTATCTTTCAAGTCCTATTACAAAATTGTAATCCTGGAAGAGAAAACAATCCACCACTTAATCATTTCAAATGATATTCAATTTTAGTTGAATTAAGTGCAGAAAGTAAACATCAACCAAATCACAAGAAGTGATCTTTGCTGATAAGTTGTCATCTATTAAAATGTATCTAAGAGTATGATCTTCAGATAGGTACAGTTTACAGAGTAAGATGCAACTTTTACAGATAGAGATTTTCAGAAACAATCAGCAAGATTACAAAAAGTAATAAAACATACTAAGTAAATTAGAACAAAGGAGAGTCCAAGCTCCAAGAGAGTATTCTAATGTTATTAGTCTTCAAGTCTTCAGAATCACAACTTGGGTTCAGATACCTCAAGTTCTTCAGCACCCTTTCTAGATCAGTTGACATGATCATCCACTTTTCTGCATTCTTGGACATAGTCATAAAGAATCCTTCTGACAGAGAGCTCTGTGTTTCTGAATAAGTCACATATTTCATGGTAATTCTTGCCAACCTTGTGATTCTTCCGCAGAAAATGTTTGACCCAGAAGTACTTTCCCCAGACCCAGGCATGGTCTACTTGCAGCTGAGATAGGTTGAAATACTTGTATATTTCTTCCAGATAGTGTATATCATCTAGGTATTCATCCAATGTCATATAGAATGACTCATAGGTTGAAACACCTAGTTTGTTCTTCCTGCTGTAGCTACCATCCAGTTTTCTTACCTTGTGTACATCATCATGTTTTGGGTAAGGACAGGCAAAAGAAAGATCCATCTTTCTGGCTTCATTTCTTTTTTCTACTTCAAAGTTTAACCAGGCATGAAGGTGCTCAGGTTTTAGCAATTAACGCTTCTCTCCATTTCAGGATCTGGTTGAGGATGGGAGTTGGAAACTTATCATTGACAAGTAGATGTTGTAGTTCCAGAATCCAATACCCTCTCTTGTTCAGAATGCACCTATATGAAGATTCTTCATTACTAGTCTTCATATACTCAATGTGGGCATCAGTTGGACTTTCTTGATGTGTTTCATTGTTTGCTCTGCCAAACTGGAAATCCCTTCTTGCTTTTCTGTTAGAAGATCCTCTAACCCTTTCTTCCTACCTTGGGGCTGTGCTGGTGTATGTTCCTTGTATAGACTTGGTGTTCCCAGAAGGAGTTCTGGCTGCTAAGGGCTTTGCTGCCAGAGGAGGTTGTGAAGTAGTTGCTTGTCTCCTTTTCTTGTGAAGTGGATGTTCATCAGAATCATCCTCATCATCATTGTAGTCCAAAATTGGACACTTGCATCTTTCTTGGCCTCTTACTTCTCCTTCTTCCTTTTCTTCTTCTTCAGAAGTCTTCTTCTCTTCTGAGATTCTAAGGGACTAGGTTCCCCTAGTGATCATACTTCTCAGCCTTCTGGCTGGTTGATCTGGAACAACCTCTTCAGCAAGGGTGTCTCCAGTGGTGTCCTTAATGACAAGTTGACTTGAGGAGGGAGGATTTGATTGTTTTCTTTTTCTTCCTCTGCCTTTCTGAGGCATCTCTTCTTCCCCCTTAGTCATGAATGACTGACTCATGATAGCATAAGCTTCAGAGAGAGTTTCAAAGTTTTTCTGGAGATTGTTGTGCACCCTGACTAATTCTTGAAGTTCCTTCTCCACCATGTTCGTTCTGTAACCGATCCTGCTCCTTTATGTTGAGCTCTTCAAGTGGCCTTAGGATGGCGTTGGCTTGCAGGACAGCATGGCTGGCTTCATTCAATGCTGCATTAGCATTGTTACAATCCTCATCCCTGACCAACCCTAGGTCTTTCTGAGAGAGAGCGATGCTGGTTGCTCTGTTGAGTAAAGCAGCAGCCAAAGGCTTCATCTCTTCTGGGACGGATTTTAGCACTTCTGTATCTTGGGCAACTAGTGTCTTTCTGAGTTCTAAAAAGACACTGTTCCTTGCACGGTGCTCTTCACTTCTTGAACTACTTAGTGCAGAGAATATATGAGGAGCAAGTAGGGCTCTTTTGTGCTGAGTGACAAGTCTCTCATCTTCTGCTTCAGTGATCAAGTTGTGGGTTTCAGCATCACTATCATAATCCTTTTCTTGGATTGTTTGCAGATTGACAATCTTCTTCTGCTTTCCATCAAGTGTGTTGGCCTTCTGAGAAGATGTAGAAGGTCTTTCTGATGCAGTCTCAGCATCATGTTCTTCATCATCATTGTCATCCATTGCATCTATTTCAGCAGCTGTGACAACAATGGCATTCTTCAAAATTCTTTGCTCATCTAGGAGTGCCAATTCTTTGGCATTAGCTTCTTCGAGCTTTTTGATTTTGTCTTCCTTTTCATCAATAAGAGCTTGAGTCTCAATGTTGATTCTCTTCTCTTCTTCCAATACCTTTCTGAGTTGTTCAATTCTAAACTCAGCGGCTGAAATTTCTTCTAAGGCATCATTGTGTTCAGCTTGTTGGGTATCTTGATGAGACTTGGGAGGTGATGATGATGGAGCATTCTAAGCAATTGAGGGAGTAGCCTTTTCTCCACTCTCTTTGCTAGCTTTCTGAATCCCGCCTTGTCCAGGTTGGGGATCATCATCGTCATCACTCTTGTTCTTTGTTTCTTCGTTTGGATGCTCAGAGGGAGGTTCTTGATAATCATTTTCGTCCATCTCCTCGTCATCTTCTGAAACCAGGTTGATCACATTTGGGAATGTAATCATCCTCCCATTAACTTCTTCTTGTTCAGCAGGATAAGTAGTGAGCTTGCTGGGCAAGGCAGGATGGGTAACCATCTGCTCTTGGGTTTGAGCATCCGCAGACTTGAAATCTGCTATAAGTCTTTGTGCTACTTCATGAATGAATTCTTCATGCATTAGAGTGGCAAATGAGTAGGACTCTGTAGGGAACAATGCATGGATATAATCCTCCAGATTTAGGGCAATTGCTCTCTTTTCTGGGACGTCGATAACTCTGGCTACTTCAGAAAGGTCAGCCTTTCGAAGTTTACCTCATTCTGAAGCACTTGAGATGTTTCTTTAAGGTGTGCTTCTGGAAGTCCTTGAGTAAATCAACTGGCACTAGACTTTGAGCCTGAAAGAAAGTGTTCAAGTTAGTTTTGTTTAAACCACTTATGTTAGTATCTGTGTGCAGAAATGAGCTTTCTGAGCATACCTGTGTAGAAACACTAGGCTCATCTGCTTGTATTTTTGCTTGCTTGGGCACAGAGGCCTCAGATACTTTGGTGTGAGGAGAAGTTTTATCCTCATCAACCTTTCTTTCTGCTTGAACCTGAGAGTTAAATCAAACATGTTTAGAAACTTTTAACAGAAAAGATAAGTGGAAAAGTGCTTTCTGAGACTTCACTTACTTCCAAGTGAGGAAGCTCAGTAGCATGTTCCTCAGAAACCTTGGGGGTTTCTGGCACCTTTTCTACAGATACTGCTTGTTCAGCAGTTTTAGTTTCTTTTGGAAAGATGACACAATTGTTTCTCCATCCAATTGTTCTTCTTACTGAGCCTGTAAGAAAAAACATAAGAGATTTTAGTAGTGGGTTTTCCAGAGCATTCGTTGAAGAAGACTATTACTGATTACTTACCTTCTCAGCAGAAGGCTCAGTAAATACTTCCTCAGAAAGCTTTTCAGCTTCTGGAATCTCTACGTTTTGGGGTGTTGGTTCCACCACCACTACTTTCTCAGTTGGAGCCTAAGAAGAGACATTAAGAATATTAGAACATAAGAGCAATTTTAGTTAGTTATTTCTTGTTCAGAGATAACTTTTACTACCTGTGGGACAGGCTCTTCTTGATGTTCTGAGGTTGGAGGAACCTCTTCTTGATTCAAGGGGGTGGACAGGTTTTCTTCCCCTGAAAGTGTGTCTCCAAGTTGGCCTGTAACAAATACAGCTTATGAGTAACAAGTTAACATACAATTATGTTGACATGTTAGATACAAACTATCTTTGTTACCTGAATAGAGTCAGGCTGATCATTGATCTCTTGAACTTGTGGTGATTCCACAGTCTCTTTGTGCTCATTATTGATCTCCTCTGCAGTATCATTCTGAGTCTCCATCTCAGTTTGATCCCTTTCTGAGCGTTGAGCTCTCTCAGAAGGTTGAGGAACCTGTTCAAGAACAGGGTTTTCTTCAGCAAAATTAAGTGCTGGTATTGTGAATGTGGAAGCAATGGCAACATCTTCCAGCATTCTATCTTCCTCACCCAGGCCTTCTTCTTCCTGCTTAAGTAGGGGCTCTTGTCTTTTCAAGAGTGAGCTTGATGCTCCTCCATGGGTCTCATACTTGAATCTTTTGAGTACTTTTGCAAGTACTTCATCATCCTCGTAATCACTATTCGTGTTGTGCGTGCACTCCATCTATGATATTTCTATCATCTCTGGAGAGTTCTGGAGCATTCTGGTTCAGGACTCTTGGGGCATTCTGGAGTTGCCTTTCTGAGCATCCAACATCTTCTGAGACCTTGTCTCCAGAAGGTTGTGCCTCTTGTATGATTAGGGACTTGGAGGCTCTTTTGATATGAGTCCTCTTTCTCTTGGCAACTGGAGGTTTAGCTTTGGCTTGCTCAGAGACCTCCTCACCTTGTCAGCGCTTTCTTCTTCTTCCGCTTTTCGAAAAGTGCTCAAGAAGAAGTTTCTCCTTTTCTTCAAAAGCGTGTCGAAAAGGAGTTGGTGATCGATTTCCTGCCTCTCTCTGAGAGTGATTCCCATTGTTTCCAGAATGTAACAGATTCTGAGACCAAAGTGCATATTAGCCATTGGCTCAGCAAGGCCATTGATGATTTTGGGCTCAAATTCCTCAATATGTCCAAGAAATTTGTCAAGGCGCATTTCCCCAATTGAAGTGGGTTTCACGCCTTCATGCTTCTTGTTCAGAAGATGCATCATCATCCATCTCTCCATGCTTATCTGGTCTACTCCACCTTTGTTGCCATCAAAGCAACGGACCAGAATAAGAGCTAAAGTACTCCAGTGTTTCTGGAGATGACTAGTTCTGATGGCCTTCAGAACAAAGTCTCCTGGGCAACCTTTTGCATTTTCTAACTGGATTGCTTCAAATAGCTCTTTGACGCCTTGAATCATGGAAGCGTCCTTGATGTTGATGTCTTCAAATGTTCCTCGATTTTTCAATCGGAATATCTTGCAGAAAGTCTTGCAGTCTAGAACAATTTCTTGTCCTTGTACTTCAGTCTGCATGTATTTTTCTTCTTCATCATTCACAACTTTTGTGAAGATTTTAGAGTTGTTATAGAACTCCAGTACATCCAGTGTGGATAGTCCACTGGGTGCAGCAGATAGAAGCTTGTAGATATGGGAGTTCTTCAGCATTCCCAATATCAGTTTCCTTTCTGGTTTTGAAGATATAACTGCTGACACATATCTCTTTACTAGAAAGGCTCCCCAATTCATTTTTTGTTTAGGGTTCCAGTCTGATCGGGTAAACTTTTCCAGAAGGCATTTATTCAACACCTTAAGTTCCTTTCCTCCTTGCTTTTCAGCAGGAGCAGAGGATGTTGCCTTAGGGTTCTTGGTGGTCATCTTCTTGGGTGCCATCTCTTATATAGAGTTTAGAGTGAGTGTTTTTCAGATGAATATTGCACAATTAATCGAGATTAGTCTATCTTTTCAGAAGACTAAGCACAAGAAGTTGATTTTTACAGAGGGGTTTTGCAGAAATCTTGAGAGATTTTGTTGTTTTGATGCAAGTTTGAAATTTCGGAATTGGTAAAAGTGTTTGTCTTTTGCCCAAATCCTATATATATATAGCAGACAAAATGTACATAGATACAACATACATATAGCTGAATATGAATGCGTGTCTTTGCATCTACATAGGCGTGGTACGTCCTTTGTACTTCATTAAATGCGTAGTGGGCCATGTCTGCATTTCTCAACAGACATTACTTGCTTTGTTTTAATCTCAACCGTTGAGATCAAACGTTTATTCATCAAGGGCTTATATTGAATATCTTGTAATGATATCAATCAACAAATGATAATGTGCCGACTTGATGGATTTTTAATATGCTACATTCATTGTGTCACTTAGTAAAGAGTAGGAACACTTAATCGTTTGAGCTTATCATTCTGAGTGTCAAGTCCTTATCTATATATTGTTTATCATGAAAATGATAAAAATACAAGACATTGCACATGTTTGACTTTCAGAACTTATACCTTTTGGGCTTTGTGTGTCCATTTCTCTTTATGACTACATAGCTTTCTAAATTCAAGTGTCAGAAGCTTCAGTTGTTTGAATGTATTTGACCCACTCTCAGTAAGTAAGTTCTATTTTTATTTACTTATTAAGTGTGTACCGACCTTTGCCTTTCTGGATACCCGTTCCAGAAATGTTTTGCCTTTCTGAGTGTTGTTACTCAGAAACCTTTGCATCACTTCTTATCAACTTGGCTTTCTGAGAACCTGTTCTCAGAGGCCTACTCACTTATTCAGTCTTTTAGAGATTCAGGACAGTTTTTCAGTCCTTAGGCAACTCCATTAATCCAAGATTATGTCTTAAGGTCAAGAACCGGCTTCTTGTAAGGGCTTAGTGAAGATATCTGCAAGTTGGTCTTCTGTGCCAATCTTGAGTATCTCTATATTGCCTTTCTCAACATGGTCTCTGATAAAGTGGTGTCTAACATCAATGTGCTTTGTTCTGGCATGGAATTTGGGGTTCTGTGTGATTGCAATAGCACTTGTGTTATCACAGAAAATGGGAGTCTTCTCTTCATTGAGTCCATAGTCTCTGAGTTGTTGTTGAATCCACAGAATTTGTGTTGCACAACAACCAGCAACAATATATTCAGCCTCTGTGGTAGAAGTTGCAATTGAGTTTTGTTTCTTGCTAAACCATGAGATAAGTCTAGTTCCCAGAAACTGACAAGTTCCTGAGGTACTTTTCCTATCAAGCATTGATCCAGCATAATCAGCATCTGAGTAACCAGCCAAACTCAATCCACTTTCTTTAGGATACCACAAACCTACATCTACTGTACCTTTCACATACCTTAATATTTTCATAGCAATGTTGTAGTGTGATTGCATTGGATTTGTTTGAAATCTAGCACACACTCCAACTGCATATTGAATATCAGGTCTACTTGCAGTAAGGTAAAGTAGTGAACATATCAATTTCCTATACTTGTGTTCATCAACACTCTTATCTGATTCAGTATAGGTCATCTTGGTTCCTATGCTCATAGGTATCTTAGCATTCTTTTCAGAAAGCTTAAGTTTGAACTTTGTGAGCATGTCTTTTGCATACTTTGTCTGACTAATGAATATTCCATCATTGAGTTGCTTGACTTGCAATCCTAGGAAATAGTTCAATTCTCCCATCAAGCTCATCTCAAACTTACTTTTCATGAGATTTGCAAAGTCATCACAAAGTTGCTTGTCCTTAGATCCAAATATGATGTCATCAACATATACTTGAACTAAGAGTAGTTTCCATCATGGTTTAAAGTAAATAGAGTTTTATCAACTTCACCTTTCTTGAAACCACTTTCCAGAAGGTATTTGGCCAAAGTGTCATACCATGCTCTTGGAGCCTGTTTCAGTCCATAAAGAGCTTTACAGGCTTATAGACGATTCTACTTTCTGAGGAAACTTCAAAACCAGGTGGTTGTTCAACATAGACTTCCTCAGCAAGTTCACCATTCAAGAATGCACTTTTGACATCCATCTGATAAACTTTAAAGTCTTTATGAGCTGCAAAGGCTAGAAAGAGTCTTATTGCATCCAATCTGGCAACAGGTGCATATGACTCATCAAAATCTAAACCTTCAGTCTGGGTGAATCCCTTGGCAACCAACCTTGCTTTGTTTCTGGTTATTTCACCAGAATCATTCATCTTGTTTCTGAAAACCCACTTAGTTCCAATCACAGATATTCCTTCTACAAATGGAACTAGTTTCCAGACTTTGTTTCTTTCAAACTGATCCAACTCTTCTTGCATTGCAGAGATCCAGTCTTGGTCTCTTAATGCTTCTTCTATAGTTTTTGGTTCAATGTTTGAGATAAAACATCCAAAGAGAGAATTAGCATTTTCAGCTATTGCTCTCCTAGTCCTAACACCTTGATTGATTGGTCCAATTACATCTTTTGCAGGATGATCCTTGATCCATCTCATCATGGGTTTAGGGCTAGTAGGGTCAACATCTATGTAATCTGAATGTGAATCACTATGATTATGACTTGATATTTCTTCAGTATCTGTGACATTTTGCACCTCAGAGGGGCGGTGAATGTCTGACACTTTCTCAGTGTGAGAGCTTTCTGGGACATGCCTGTCAGAGAGGTTATTTCCAGAATTAGCTCTCTGATGAACATCTTTAGTTTCCATTTCTGGAATTCTCATAGGAAATTCTTCATCATGTCTGAGAATCATCTGGTTGTTACTGGGCATTTCATGCTTTTCTTCGTCAAAGTCATCCTCTCTTTCCACAATGATGTTTTTCCTTTCTGAGAGTTCCTCTTCAGAATCCTTTATCATTAGTTCCTTGAACCTTTCTGAGAGTTCATCAGCAAGGGGTGTTTTCTTGCTTCCTTCATAGAATACAACATGAACTGATTCTTCAATATTCTTTGTTCTTTTATTGTAAACTCTGTATGCTTTTCTATTCATAGAATAACCAAGAAACACACCTTCATCTGCCTTTGGTTGAAATGTCCTTAGATACTCTTTTCCATTGTTAAGAACAAACATCTACAACCAAATACTTTTAGATGTTTGATATTAGGGGGTCTACCAACCAAGAGTTCATAAGGGGTCTTGTCATGGTGTTTGTTTATCAAACATCTGTTCTGAGTGTAGCATGCTGTGTTTACAGCTTCAACCCAATAAACTTCACTTATCTCAATGTCAGCTAGCATTGTCCTTGCTGCTTCTTTAAGTGTTCTATTTTTCCTTTCTGCAACACCATTTTGTTGTGGTGTTCTTACAGAGGAAAGTTGGTGTTGTATGCCTTTGCTGGTACAAAACTGCTTAATGTACTGGTTGCCAAACTCAGTACCGTGGTCTGTTCAGATTGCAGATACCTTGTCATTTTTCATGACTTCAAGCTTATTCAGCAAGTTTGGTATCTCCACCCTTGCATCAGATTTGTGTTTCAGAAAGACAACCCAAGTGAATCTTGAGAAGTCATCAACAACAACAAGACCATACTTCTTTCCTGCATAACTAGTTACAGATGATTCAAAAAGATCCATGTGTAATAGTTGCAGTGGTCTAACACTAGAGTGTCTGGTTTTGGACTTGAAAGAGGTTTTAGATTGTTTCCCCATCTGACAGGCAGAACAGATACCATCCTTTCTGAAAGATGTTTTGGGAAGGCCAACCACTAACTCTTTCTTGGCAAGTTTGTTCAGAGTTTTGAAATTCAAGTGACTCATTCTTTTGTGCCATAACCAGTGCTCTTCTGTGTGACCTGATAGACTCATCATGAGACATTCTTCAGTTGTGGCAGATGCCCAGTCGGCAACATAAAGACTGCCTTTCCGCCGAGCAACCATGACTGTCTGCTTTGACTCATTGTCTATAAGTTTTCAATACTTTGCTTTGAATTTCACAGTAAATCCCTTGTCTGCAAACTGGCTCATGCTAAATAGATTATATTTCAAACCCTTAACATGTAATACGTCAGTGATAGTTAATGATCCTAATTTGACGTTGCCAAATCCCAGAGAGGGATTTAATTCTCCTCCAGCAAATCTGATGTCTGGTCCATTGTTGCAAGTTTTGTAGTTGACCAGATTTGCTTTGTCTCCTGTCATGTGCTTTCCGCATCCACTATCAAATAGCCATTGAGCCTTAGTCCAAGAGGCGATCTGCACAAAACAGGAAACAGGAGTTAGGTTCTTGCTTCAGAGATAGAACCATTTAGATTAAACATTCTTCCAGTAGGAATCCACATTTTAGTGAATTTCTTGGGAGTTTGTTTTTGTCTAATTTGATCAGAAGGAGATGCAATAAAATCAGTAATTTTGATCTCAATTTTCCTTCTTGTGGTGTTTCTAGGTGTTCCTTTCGGTGCTTTCTGGACCCTGGGTTTCTGGGATTGCCTTTCAGCAAACTTAGCCTTTCTGACCAGGTTCCTTCTAGCTCTGGCATTCAGTTTTTCAGTGGCTTGAGATTTCTTCCACTTCTGTCTATTGCTACGTGCAATATCAGCCTTGCGCCATTGTTCTTGTCCTTCCTTATATTGTTGCAGAAGAACTTTTCCAATAGCACGATAGCCAATGCCATTTCGAACACATTTGGCTTTCTGAATACGTTCTTCAGAAGCCTTACTAGTTTCTGCACCATCTTTATTTTCATAAAATGGTACAGTAGAGAATTTGCCTATTCCAGCAATTCTTCCTTTCCTAGTAATGTAGCAATGTGGATGGTTACATGTCTGATGGTTATGTTTCTTTTCAGAAACCTTATCCGCAAGTTTCTTGTGAACTTGTTGTTCTTTCAAAGGCTGGGTTGCTACTCCTTTTCCTTTGTCAACTACCCTAGCTTTCTGACCAATGCTATAGGTGGTTGAAGAACAATTCTGTTGACTTTTTACAAAGGTCAACCTTTCATCATTCTTCTTCAAAGTAGATGAATTACTCGATTGTTCATCAAGTCCAAGTCCACCTTTCTCAGAGGGATCTCTCAGATAGGATTGAACCTCAGTGAGAGTGTCACTAGCCTTTGCATAAGATTGGAAGGATAGCTCTTTCTTTCTGAGTTCTTCATTCTCAGAAAGCAGCTTCATCATTTTCTTAGTAAGTTCATCCAAGGCTAGTTTGTGAGAATTTTTATTCTCAGATATCTGAGATTTCAGAAAGGCTATTTCAGCGTTCTTGTTCTCAAATACTCTGGTTAGCTCAGAAACTTATTTTTCAAGAGTTTCTTTGCTTTCCTCTAGAATTCTGGTTTTGGATTGTGATTCCAGAAATTCTTTCTCATAACGATCCAATTCACTCTTGACCAACTCCAGATCCTCAATTCCATCATCACTCTCATAGTATAGAAATTGTGAATTGTTAGTTACCTCATCAGCCATAAGACACATTTCAATGTTGGAGATGTCTGGACCAGCAATCTCAGCAACTCCACACATTTCTTTCTTCTTAAGGCCGAAGTCAATTACATCGTGGGTGATTCCACACAATTCTGGTGATGGTAGGTTTGAGTCATCTGAATCTCCATTTTCAGAATCTGTCTCAAAGTCTAGACCATCAAGTTGAATTTGAATCTTCTTCCTTTCTTCAGTCAGTAAGGCCCTTTGATTTCTATTGAAATTTCTTCTGTCCTTCTTGTCACCTGTCTTGAGCTTGTTTAAAGAAGGACAATCTCTCTTGAAGTTACCAGGCTTTTGACAATAGAAGCAGATATCATTTCCTATTTCTGCAGCTTCAGTACTAACACCTTTACGAATCGGGGTGTTGGAGTTGTTCACTTGTATGTTCTTGTCTTGATGATAGTTTGGGCAAGATGCTTTTCACTTTTCTTTAGCTTTTCTTCTCTCAATCTCTTGACTCACAAATTTCTTCATGTGTCTTACTGCAAGAGCATTTTCTTCAGATGCTTCTTTGGTATCCTTCTTTTCAGAAGTACCTTGAGAAACTAGAGCAACACTTTGCAACTTTTCAGCTGTTTGTTCTCTCTGAGTTGTCTCATAGTCTACAGTAGCAAGATGAAAGAAGAGCTCTACTGGAGTAATATTTGGCATCCCTTGATTGAAATAAAAGAACTTAGTGTGTTCCCAGTTGTGATTGAGACTTCTGACAATAGTCTTAATCTTTTCTGACTGGGAGTATCTATTGCTTTCACCAAGTGCAGCCATATCACTCATAAGAGTAGTAAATCTGAAATCAAGTTCCTCCAGAGTTTCAGTGGGACCTTGTTTGAAGTTTTGAAATTTCAATTTAAGAACTTCGAACTTGTTTTCTTTGGTTTTCTCAGTTCCGGCACAGATTTTTTCAATCAATTGCCAGGCAACTTTCGCCATTTTAGCACCCCACAGTTTACACTGTATGTGCTCAGGTGTCGATCTAATGATTATATTACGAGCTTGACCATTCAATCTGTGTCTTTTGGCATCTTCAGATGTCCAGAGCTCTCTTGGCTTGTCTTCATATATAATGCTTCCACGAGGAACATGATCACTATCACTAGCAGCCATGTCCTCGCTTCCATCTTCCTTGTCTGAGGCTTTTCTTCCATCAGACACATCAGTAACTTGTTTGAGTTGTCTGATTTTGATAGGCCCTTCATTGATGACATAGATCATCTCATCACTAATGGCTTCCAGATGGAGCATCATGTTGTTCTTCCATTTCTCGTAGTTTTCTGGCTTCAGAACGGGTGCATCACTCAGAGACATACCTGCACACTTAACACACAAATTATATAGTCCTCAGAAAGGGACAAAGTTCCTTTACCTATCTAGGGATCTAGGTTCAAGTCTGAAGGCTTGTGAACCTCCGCTCGATACCACGTGTTGGTCGGATAACGGCAAAGTAAAAGACTAGAGGGGGGTGAATAGTCTTTTAAAACTTTGTCGATAAACACACAGCTTCTCGAAACTTGGGGGTTTCGATACTTAAATTCAGGCCGGAAGACTTTAAGATAGGTAAGTGCGAAACAATAAGTAAGTCTGTGTGCTTTCTTTGAAATGTAAATCTGAAGGTAAATAACACAGCAAGTATAGTGGTATCTGGAGGTGGCGTAATCCTCCAACTAATCCACTTCGGTCATTCTGAGACCTAGAATTCACTAGAACAGATAATTGAGTTCACCTTACAATAAACCTTATTCTAAGATTCCTAAACAAATGGTTCCCAACCAAATGTTCCCCCTGAGTTATTCCCCAGCTCCAAGAGCTAAGTACTTCCTCTACTCAGATAACCTTGGAGTTATTCCCTGATTTTCCAAATCAAGTACTTCCTCTACTCCACGCCTTGATGGTGTTGGTTATAAGGTTTGTCAGAGAGGCTTCTCGTATAACTTTTCAGTTATGTTTTCAGAGAGCCTAATAGAACAAGACTACTTAATACACTTGTTTAGTGGATGACAGTCTGCTCTTTACTAACCCAAGTAATTGATGTCCGTTCTGGAGAATGAGCTTCAGAAAGGGTATCTGATAGTTCAACTCTTTCACGAATAACAATCTCTTGTTAAGGTTCAGGACAACTTAGAACTACTAGTGATTCTTCAAGCAACAGAAAGCTTTCAGAAGGGGTAGTAGAGTGCTTGAGAGAATACTTTGCTTGATGGTAAATTTGCAAGATAGAGCGTTCTAAGGTATGTACTTCAAGCATCTAAGTGTGTGATATATATAGATAAATTTGAGAGGCGTTTGAATTGTATCCGTGCGCTCTCTATCAAATTATATCCGTTTATATCTTGAACTATGTACTCAGAAGTCACTATCTCATTTTTCAGAGAGGACTGCTTTTTGCAGCATTTCTGCCGATGCATTTAATGCATAGTACTGTTCATTGTCCTTTAGTCTCAACGGATACATGAGCCTTTCTGATGGCTTGCATGCTCCATACTCATGATGTTATATGTTCAGAATCATATCCCAAAAATAAGTTAATATTCTTAAGAAAGGATTAAGAACATAGTCTTTCTGAGTTAGACTAAACCTTTGTGTCTTCATAAACTTTGTGCAATATTCAGTCTTCTAATCATCAGAAAAGCTCCATTGCTAGGATTGATCTTCATGGTCTTCTTGAAATAAAAATTACACTCAGAGACCTATAATCCTAATACAAGATTTACTAGACTAATCATACTCAGTGATTTCCTCTTTTACAATGTTTAAGTGAACCAAGAGCACTTAATCACCTTTCTGGCTAAGATAAGAACATGAGATGAGTGATCAAAATACTAACAGATATTCCTAACAGATCCTTAGATCCAAAGTAGGTTTCCAATATGGTTTTTACTTCAAACCTTTGACTCGCCGGGAGAAAGGGTTTTTTGTAATCACGTCCGAATTGGACGATTTTTCAGGGCGGTGGCATTGGTGGGCCTTTATCGTTTGGCGAGATGGGTTTTTGGGCCCAATAACGGCCTAGGCCCACTGTAAACGTTGATATTCGCCACGTGTCGACGCGTAGTTGGCCGTGATTATCTATAAATAGGCTCAATCGTACAACCACCAACGTCACTATCCCTCTTCCTTTTTCGGCTAAAAGCCAAATTCTCTTCGCATTTCAGTCCGGAGTCCTTCCTTCGGTGACTTATAGTGTCTGTCCGAAGGTGATCCAGGATCTTAGGAGCTTCGACCCTTATGGTCTTGTCAAGCGTGTTGTTGGGATTTCGGATCACCTTTTGGATAGACATTATAGGAGTGTGTGCACAGGTGATCTTGGATCCTAGGGCTTCGTTGAGATGCCGAATCTCCTTTCGGATAGACAATATAGGAGAGTCTCCGATTTAAAAGGTGTTGTACCTTCTTCACATTGCTTCGGAGCAAGGGTGCCTGTTGCCCAAATGCGATGTGATTGAACTTAGTCTCGTGCAAATCCTTATCTCGCATTTGGTTTCAGACACGCATGCTTTTAAGCAAATTTTTCCCGGAAAACAATATGGGAGTGTGTCCGAAAAAAGGCGTCGTACCTTCTCCAAATTGCTGTGGAGCAAGGGTGATGGTTTCCTAAATGCGATGTGATTGGACTGAGCCTCGTGCTAATCCTTATCTCTCATTTGGTTTCCGTCACGCATGCTTTCAAGCAAATCTTCCAGGAATTGAACCTCGCCCGAGATGTCGTACTCGGAGATCTACTACTTCTGCTTAAAGGTGATCCGGGGGCTGGGTAACATTCAGCGTGAAAGCTTCAAGAGATGTTGCTGATCTCTCGGGTCGCCTTTTGGGTAGACAGATTAGATGCATCCGATCCGTTTTACAGACGCATGCTTAATCGCCTGTCTGGATTCTCCGTCCTGGCCATGTGTGCCCATTTATTAGGTTACTTCCTTTATGAATGGGCTTAGATGGCTGGGATCGTGATTCCGAGGCCTTCTTGTTATCTTTAAGCGATGCTCCGGGTGACCGGCTCTTATTCTTCGCTCTTCCGTCCCTATCACGTGTTGCCATTGACTTGAGTCATGAAAAGACTTGTGAATGGTGACAGGTGATGGGGATTGATGGTCCAAGAAGCTTCATTGCTTATCTTCTCAGAACTTATGTTAATCCGTCCTCTTCATCACTACCTAACCATTGATGATTTCTTTTGTTCGCAGGTTGGAGTGACATTGCTTCTCCGGACCTGGGCATAATCTTGAAATCAAGAAGCTAAGTAGAAGAACTGTCGGATGGCGGCGTTTGCTATATGTAGTTGTAGCATTGTATCATAGCTAGGATACATATCTTTAGGCAAGAATTACTTCGTATGTAAGAAATACTCCAGATGTAAGTTGTACTCATATTGTAATCGGAACGATTGTTTTAATGAAAAGATAGAAGTTGCATTGATTTGATGTAAATTCAATTACAACTGTGGGCTCCAAGGTCGGATTAAGAAAAAGACAACTGTCGGAGTTACTTGTATCTTAAATCCTAAGCATAAAACTTTTGGAGGTTCTTGGCATTCCATGTCCGCTTCAATGCCCTTCCTTGATCATCTTCGAGCTCATAACTTCCATTAACTCTCGCACCAATAATCTTGTATGAACCTTCCCACTTGGGTTTTAGCTTTCCAACATGTCCTAGGATATCAGCTCTCCTAAGGACAAGGTCTCCAACTTGAAGATCTTTGTTGTTGATGTTCTTGTTGTAAGCCCGTGCCATGGTTGTTTGGTATCGATGGATACTAGCAAGGGATGCACTTCTCTTATCTTCCAGCATGTCCAAATCATAGATTCGGGCCACGCAGTTGTCAGGATGTTGGTAACCTTCGATCGAAGGGTTTCAACTTCCACTTCAGCCGGAATGACTGCTCCTGTTCCGTAAACTAGTGCAAATTGAGTTTCTCTAGTAGCAGCTCGAGCAGTTGTTCGGTGTGCCCAGAGAACTCCATCGAGATTGTCCGCCCAGTTTCTTTGAGAAGTTTGGAGCCTCTTTTCCAAAATCTTGACAATGGTCTTGTTGGTGGATTCTACCTGGCCATTGGCTTGTGGGTATCCGACAGAAGTAAATCGTTGCTCGATTTTCATGGAGTTGCACCATTCTTTCAATTTTTGTTCGGAGAACTGAGCTCCGTTGTCGGATACCAAGATTCTAGGTAATCCGAATCTGCAAATGATGTTTCTCCAAATGAAGGTTCGGACCCTGCTTTCAGTGATTGTAGCCATAGCTTCAGCCTCTACCCACTTGGTAAAATATTCGACCGCAACTATGAGGAACTTCTTTTGGTGCGTTCCTCTAGGGAATGGACCAACAATGTCGATTCCCCACTAATCAAATGGGCAAGCTATAACTGCTGGGACCATTGGATTGGCCGGACGATGCGGAATGTTGGCGTAATACTGGCAATCAGTGCAACCCCTGGAGAAATCCGCCGCATCCTTATCCACTGTTGGCTAGTAATATCCTTGTCGGATAATCTTTTGTGCCATTGTCCTTCCTTCGGAATGACTCCCACAACTGCCCGAATGAATCTTTTCTAAGACTGTTCTGGCTTCTTACGGATTTATGCAGCTCAAGTGAGTGCCATTGAAGGATCGCTTATAGAGATCCTCTCCCAAAGTATATGTTGGCTCTTGATTGTATCCTTCTGGCTTCTTTGGGATCAGAAGGAAGGATTCCTTCTTTGAGATAACTGAAAATGTCTGACATCCAGTTGGATTCAGTTGTGAGAACCATTATGCTTTGCGTCAGACTCATGACGGATGAGGTCCGAACTGTCAAAAGAATGATCCCCCTAGTGTCTAAGGATCCGGATACAGAGGCATATTTGGCTAATGCATCCGCTCTCTCGTTCCATTCTCGAGAAAATCTTTCCAAGGAAAATTGCTCAAAGCTTTCCACCTCATTTTTTAACAAAGCCAAGTACTTAATCATGGATGGTCCTTTGGTGGAGAAGGCTCCTGAGAATTGTGCTTCAACTAACTGAGAGTCCGTATAGGCTTTGATCTTTTTCACCATCAGAGATTTTGCCATCTTCAATCCGATGTGGAGAGCTTCATATTCTGCTTCATTGTTGGTTACCTTGAAATCCAAAGTAATAGCATAATCAAGTTCGGCTCCTTGAGGACTCTTTAGGTAAATACATGTTGGTCCAGATAACGGCAAAGGGAAAAGACGAGGGGGGGGGGTGAATAGTCTTTTACAACTTTTGTCGATAAAAACAATTTCTCATATATTTGTGAAGATATCTGATACTTAATTTTAGAGAGCGGAAGACTTTTCTGTGATAAGTGCACGTGCTCAGCAAGATATGTGTAAATACTCAGCAAGTAATAAATTGCAGAAAGTAAATAACACTGATCTTTATAGTGGTATTTGAAGGTGGCGTAATCCTTCAACTAATCCACTTCAGCCTTTCTCAGGCCTAGAATCCACTAAGACAGATAAATGAGTTCACCTTACAAATATCTTCTCTCGATTCCTAAATACACTAGGTTCCCAATCAAGTGTTCCCCCTGAGTTATTCCCCGGCTTTCTCAGCCAAGTACTTCCTGTACTCAGAAACCTTTTGAGCTATTCCTTAGTTTCCCAAACTAAGTACTTCCTATGCTCAGTAACCTTGGAGTTATTCCTTAGTTTCCCAAACTAAGTACTTCCTGTACTCCACGCCGATTAAGGTGTTGGTTAAGGTAGTTTGTCAGGTGAGCTTCTTTAATAACTTATTCAGTTATGCAGATAGCTCTATGAATCAAGTATACTTAATACACTTTTCAATGTATGGTATCTTGTTCTTAACTGACCTAAGTCTATGATAAGTGTTTAAGAGAATGAATTTCATATATGAAATCTTAATTCAACTCCTTCACATATAACAATGCTTGTTAAGGATCAGGGCACTTAGAACTTTTGTGCTACTTAGAATCAAGAGCTTTGGTCGCAACAGAAAGCTTGAAGGTAAGTAGTATGCTTGAGAGTTTGAAAGATAGTGTTCAGTGTTCTTGTTGTAAGTTCTGTGTATTTTTCAAGCATTCTAAGTGTTGATATTTATAGTTGAAAATCATGTCGTTTGAATAGTATCTGTTAGGCTCAATGAAATTCAAACTATTGATATTTGAGTATAGTACTGTTGTACGTTTGTCTTCTTCTCAGAGACTGCCATTTTTGTTCAGACATTTATGTCCGCGCATTCAATGTACTGTACTATACTTTGTCCTGTAGTGCCAACGGAACTATGCATGATTTCTGAAGCATTGCACGTCCCTTTTCAGAGACCTTCACATCTCCAGATACTTGTTACAACATTGTTTCCCAGAAACATAGTTTTTATCCAAGGTATTTGAGTGTAGATATCTGTGGGCACTTTTCCTCATTTAGAAACCTTGTATTCTCAGATATCTTTTGCAACACTTATTTATAGAAAAACACTTGTTTCTTCAAGATATCTGGACATAGGTATCTGATGACCTTAGTCTTCAGCAATCTTGTGCAGTCTTCAAATATTCAAGTATGTTGAGCTCTTCTGCCGGATGCCTTCTTCTTGGTCTTCTTTAAGGAAATAAAAATTACATTCAGAGACCTAACATCCTATACAAGATTTGCTAGACTATCATACTTAGTGATTTTCCTCTTTTACAGTGTTCAAGTGAACTAAGAGTACTAACCACCTTTCTGAGCTAAGATAAGTCATTAGTGTTGAGGGTAAGATCCCCCAAATGTTGAGGGTAAGGTCCCCCAACTACTTAGAGATTATTCGACCTCACGGGTAATGACCAAGGTAAGAAGCTCCGTACTGCGTAAGAGCCAGTGTGTGAGAGCCTGCGACCCTATGCTCGGTAAGAACCTGCACAAGTCTGAGTGGGGGGGGGGGGGGAGGGTTAGGACCCGGTTTGCTAAGTGTCAAACCGGTTGGAGACTTTACTCAAGAGAGAGACTGAAGATCTGCTCTGTATAATGCTCAGGATTAGTTTCGTAAGATGACTTACCTTAACATGGGGAAGTGTGCCATATTTATAGGAATTTCTCAAAGAGAAGGACTCCTCTGGATTGTGCCAAGTGTAAGGCCTTGATCGAGCCACCAAGGCTTGTTTAGGCCCATGGCCCAATAATGACACATAGCCCATACCATTTTGTGCTTTTAGGGGTAGTTTAGTCATTATCAAGAGAGTTTTAGAGGGTGTGACACTGTCTGCCGTGGGTCAAGGTCCGAAGAGGTTAGTTCGGACGCTTGGTCCGGACCGTATTGGGCTGTTTATGGGGAACTTCCCTAGGTTTGCCCAACTCTTCCAATTCGGACCTGATGGCTCGAACCTCCCTACTCTCTAGTGCCAGTTTACTTGGTTGCTTGTGAGATTGTCAGGTTGGGTCCGAATGATCATCCGTATCGGACCTAGATAGTTCGGACCTGAAGGCCTAGGGTCGGACCCAGTATCGTTTAAGTACTCTGTCCCTCTTCTAGGGAGGGTCAGACCTGGGTGGGTCGGACCTGAGGGCCTAGGGTGGACCTCGTATCGCTCAAGTCCTTTGTTCCTCTCTTTTGGGGAGGGTCGGACCTGAGTGAGTCGGACCTGAGGGCCTAGGGTCGGACCCCGTATCACTCAAGTCCTTTGTTCCTCTCTTCTGGGGAAGGTCGGACCTGAGTGAGTCGGACCGGAGGGGCCAGGGTCGGACCTATGGGTCGGATCATTGTGTCTCGGATCCTTTAGAAAACTTGGGATGCCTTAGGATTCGTTCCAAAGGCGCCTATGATGGATTGGACATATTTTCGTCTCAACAATTAGGTTGCTGATCAAAATCTGAACAGATATTCCTCACAAATTTCCCCCTTTTTGTTCAGTCAACGATGACTATCTGACCTATTACAAATATGGATGAGGAAACAATCCACCACTTAATCAATTCATAAGATCTTTCAATTCTTTCAATTAACTGGAGAAAGTAAACATCAACCAAATCACAAGGTGTGATTTTTGCTGACAAGTTATCTTTTTATAAATTGATATCTGAGAGTAAGTTTATCAGATATGTTACAAAGAAAGTTTACAGATAACTTTTACAATGATAGAACAATAAAGTACATTCAGCAAGATACAAAACACTTAGTTAAATTAGGACAACAGGAGTGACCAAGCTCCAAGTAGACATCCCAATAAACTAGTCTTCAAGTCTTTAAAACTTCAAGTCTTCAATCAGCAGATCTATGGATCAATTTGCGAATTCCCTATCCCCAAACCTTTTGATATCATCTGAGTAGTCAAAGAGCAAAGTCCTGACTATCATCTCAGTGTTTCTGGCAAATCCACAAACTTCCTTGTAGGTTTTGGTGGGATTTTTCTTGGCAAACTGTTTGACCCACAAATACTTTCCCCATTTCCAGGCATGCTCAATTCTGATATCTGATAGCTTGAAGTATTCATATATGATCTTCAGATATCTGATGTCACCCTTGTATTGATCTCCAGTCATGTAGAATGACTCAAAGGGTTCCACAGCAAGTCTTGCTCTTGTGCCTGTTCCAGTAAAGTTGGGAATTCTGTGCACATCATCTGGCTTTTCGTAAGGACATTCATCAGAGAGGTCCTTCTTCGTGGCTTCTATTCTCTTGATCACTTCAAAATCCAACCAGGCTTTGATGTGGTTGGTGTTAATCAAGACTGGCTTGTCTTTTCTCCATGCCATAAGTTGTTTATAGATTGGTTCTAGAAATTTTTCATTTACCAGTAAGTGCTTGAGTTCCAGAATCCAGTAGCCATTCTTTTGATAAATGCATCCATAGACAGAGGAGTCATTGTTGGTCTTCACATACTCAATCTTGGCTTCTTCAGGCCTGAGTGGTAGTTGAAGTTTTCTTTGTTCAGCTCTCAGCCTGTTCCTCCTTTGTCTTGAATTCTCCCTTCACTACAAAAAAAACGAGTTTATTGACGGAATTATCCGTCGCTAAAACTGGGCCGATCCGTCGCTAAATCCTTAGCGACGGATAACCCTCCGTCTCTAAAACAGCCGTCACTATTTTTATTGGCGACGGATAGATATTTCGTCGCTAAATAACGACGAACTGGCGACGGATTAATCCGTTGACCAGTCCGTCCCCATTGGCGACAGTTTATCAAATTAGAGAGATTTGGATTTAGCGACGGATTTGTTCCGTCGCTAAATCCCACCACTAGGCCGGCTTAGTTCGGTTGACATTTAGCGACGGAAAAAAATCCGTCGCTAAATGTCAACGGGCTAATTCGCCCTTAGTTCGTGAATTTAGCGACGGATTTTTTCCGTCGCTAAATTCACTGTTTTAAATTTTTTTTTTTTTTTAATATTTTTGTTTCACCTGTTTTTTCACATAATATAATCATAGATAATATACCCGAAACAATTAAATTGCATTAATATATCCGAAACAATATAAATTATCTACAAATAATCCGAAACAAGAATTAGAAGGTGAAATAGTGTAAAATTATCCATAACAAGTCTGATGTAACTAAGAATAATCGGGAGGAGGCGGTGGGTGAGACTGGGAAGAGCTACTGAACATCTGGGTCAAAGCGTCCATCCATTTGGGCCATCTGAGCCATTCCTCAAGCACTTGCTCGTAAGTCGCCTTGGTCGCAGACTATTTCTGTTGGAGAGGATTCATCATCTCGTTAACTTTCTTCTTTAAGGTAGAGGTTAGATCGCGATCCTGATCCCTGGGACACTGAGAAGCTACCAGAACTCATGGAAGGGCCCAAACTTCCCAATCCATACATTTGACCCTTGATGTCCATTGGGTTGACCTCGAAGAAGATCTGGTCTTGCTCTTCAATTGACAGCTCATGACCGTCGATCATACTCTCGTCCATCCTCCTCTCGACCTCACTCTGCAATTGTTGGTTGCATACGAAATGAGATGCAAATTTAGGAATCACTTTAAAATACTCAAATACACATGTTAACCTTAAGAAAGAACGCATCGCATACGCTCGGCCCTCACGTCAGTCCAGATGCCATTCTTCAGCTTAGCCTTCTTGAAGTGGTACAGAGCACTCTTCGGCTGTCCTCTATTGGCCTAAACAAACATATGTGCAAACAAGTAGTTAGTTGATTGAAATGAAAGCTAAAAACTGTTATGTATCATATTCCAAGTCATAAACAACATATTTACTAACCTCCATCACGTGATCTGTAACAACAGCTCGCGACCCATAGTGATGTCTGGCGGTTCGTGCATTATCATGCGGCTCGAATAAACGGTTTTATACATTCTTGCGCTTGATCACGGCGAAGGATCATTCCAAGATCGTCGACCACAAAGGCCACTGCCATCCACCACCTTCATACTGAACCTAGATCCCCAGATAGGTGAAGGAACTTTGTCCACTTTTGAGGACTATTTAATTTGTGTGTTAAGTGTGCATATATGTCTCTGAGTGATGCACCCGTTCTCAAACCAGAGAACTACGAGAAATGGAAAAATAACATGATGCTCCACCTTGAAGCCATAAGTGACGAGATGATCGAAGTAATAAAGAATGGCCCAATAGTCATTCAACAACTTAAGCAAGTCATGGAGGTTTCGAGTGGAAGAGACAGAGATCAAAGCGAAGGATCTTCACAAACAGATGCGTCAACTAGTGGAAGATCTAATGGTCAAGTTATTTATGAACCAAAGCCCAAAGAACTCTGGACATCGGAAGATGCCAAGAGGAATCGTCTGGACGGTCAAGCTCGTAACATCATCATCAGATCGACACCAGAGCACATACAAAGCGTAGGGTGCTAAAGCAGCGAAAGTTGCTCGCAACCGATTGAAGAAATCTGCGGGCAGAAAACCAAGGAAAACAAGTTCGAAGTTCTAAAGTTGAAATTTCAAAATTTCAAACAAGGTCCCACTGAAACTCTGGAAGAACTTGATTTCAGGTTAACCACTCTCATGAGTGATATGGCAGCACTTGGGGAAAGCAATAGATACTCTCAGTCTGAGAAGATTAAGACTATTGTCAGAAGTCTTAAACACAACTGGGAGCATACTAAATTCTTTTATTTTAACCAAGGTATGCCAAATATCACTCCAGTGGAACTTTTCTCTCATCTTGCTACCGTTGACTATGAGACAACTCAGAGAGAACAAACAACTGAAAAGTTGCAGAATGTTGCTCTAGTTACTCAAGGAACTTCTGAAAAGAAGAAAAGCAAGGAGGAGACTGGGGATGCTCTTGCTGCAAAGCAAATGAGCAAATTTGTCAGTCGAGAAATTAAGAGAAGAAAAGCCAAAGAGAAGCTGAAAAAGCATCTAGGCTCAAGCTATCACCAGTACAAAAATATGCAAAGCTCTCTGAACAAGCCAGCTCAGAAAGCATCATGTACTGAGGAAGCAGAAATTGGAAACGATATCTGTTTCTATTGTCAGAAACCTGGCCACTTCAAGAAGGATTATCTTGCCCTCAACAAACTAAGGACAGGCGACAGGAAAGATAGAAGAATCTTCATAAGAAGCCAGAAAGCTTTGTTAACTGAAGAGAGAAAGAAAATCCAAATTCAACTGGATGCTCTAGACGTTGAGACAGATTCTGAAGATGACAATTCAGATGATTCAACCTTACCATCACCAGAATTATGTGGAATTACTCATGATATAATCGACTTCGGCCTCAAGAAGAATGAAATGTGTGGAGTTGCTGAAATTGATTGGACGGACATCTCCAACATAGAAAACTGTCTTATGGCTGATGAGGTAACACATACTTCTTGCTACACTTATGAAAGTGATGAAGAGGAAATAAAAAATCTAGAAAATCTCAGGAAATAACTTGACATCTATGAAAGAGAATTTCTAATGATCCGAGCTAGAGCTGAAAACCTTGAAGAAGAAAAGAATTCTCTTGAAAAGGAAAATTCTCAATTAGTTAAAGAATCTGAGAGAAAGGATGCTGAAAATGCATCTCTCAAAGCTCAGATATCTGAGACTGAAAAGTCACATGAAGAAGCAATGGCTGAGTTACGAAAGAATTATGAAAATCTTCTTTCTGAAAACAAGGAACTCAAGAAGAAAGAACTATCTTTTCAATCTTATGCCAAGGCTAGTGACACTCTTACTGAAGTACAATCTTACTTAAGAGATCCTTCAGAAAAGAAAGGACTTGGGCTGAATACACAGACAAGTTGTTCTAGCACTCTGAATAAGAGAAAGGAGAAAAGAACATTTGTAAGTACTCAGCAAGACAGTTCCCATGCAATCTATAGTATCGGTGAAAAGACAAAGATTGTTGACAAAGGAAAGGCAGTTGCGACTAAAGACTAGCAAAGCTGCTGAGAAAAGATCTCAGATAGCTTCAAGTGCTCGAAACGGTATTGGCTACAAAGGCATCGGAAAACAACTTGCTCATGAGTACAAGCAGGAGCAAGAACGATGGCTGAAAGCTAGAATTGCTCAAAGCAATTATCAGAAGTGGAAGTTAAATCAAGCCACTGAAAATCTGAATGCCAGAGCTAGAAGAAATCTGGCAAGGAAGGCTAAGTTTGCTGAAAATCAAACTCAGAAACCTGACAGGTATCTGAAAGCATCATATGGAGCAGCTAGGAACACACCAAGGAAGAAAATAATTCTTACTAATGACAACATTCATTCAAAAAGAATTCCTCCTTACGTTCCTGTCAGACAAAAGCATATTTCAAAGAAATTCATTCAAAAATGGATTCCTACTGGAAGAACTTTTAATTCTGACGGTTCCATCAAAGATATGAGAACCTAATCTCCTGTTTCCTGTTGTGTGCAGAATGCCTCCTGGACCAAAGTACAATGGTTATTTGATAGTGGATGCGGAAAGCACATGACAGGAGACAAAGCAAATCTGTTTGATTACAAAGCTTGCAACACAGGACCAGATATCAGATTTGCTGGAGGAGAATTAAATCCCTCTCTGGGATTTGGCAACGTCAAATTGGGAACTTTAACAATCACTGACGTATTACATGTTAAGGATTTGAAATATAATCTATTTAGCATGAGCCAGTTTGCAGACAAGGGTTTTACTATAAAATTCAAAGCTAAATACTGCAAATTAATTGACAATAAGTCAAAGCAGACAGTCTTAGTTGGTCGGCAGAAAGGCAGTCTTTATGTTGCCGATTGGGCATCTGCCACAACTAAAGAATGTCTCATGGTGAGTCAATCTGGTCACACAGAACAGCACTGGTTATGGCACAAAAGAATGAGTCACTTGAACTTCAAAACTCTAAATAGACTTGCCAAGAAAGAGTTAGTGGTTGGTCTTCCCAGAACATCTTTTAGAAAGGATGGTATCTGTTCTGCCTGTCAGATGGGGAAACAATCTAAAATCTCTTTCAAGTCCAAAATCAGACACTCTAGTGTTAGACCACTGCAACTTTTACACATGGATCTTTTTGAATCATCTGTAACTAGTTATGCAGGAAAGAAGTATGGTCTGGTTGTGGTAGATGACTTCTCAAGATTCACTTGGGTTGTCTTTCAAACAAATCGATGCGGTGGAGATACCAAACTTGTCAAAAAGCTTGAAGTCATGAAAATGACAAGGTATCTGCAATCGTAGCAGACCATGGTCTTACCGAGTTTGTCAACCAAAGACATAAAGGAGTTTTGTACCTGCAAAGGTATACAACACCAACTTTCCTCTGTAAGAACACCTCAACAAAATGGTGTTGCAGAAAGGAAAAACAGAACCCTTAAAGAAGCTGCAAGGACAATGCTAGCCGACACTGAAATAAGTGAAATTTATTGGGTTGAAGCTGTAAACACAGCCTGCTACACTCAGAACAGATGTTTGATAAACAAACACCATGACAAGACCACCTATGAAATCTTGGTTGATAGACCCCTTAATATCAAACATCTGAGAGTATTTGGTTGTAGATGTTTTGTTCTAAACAATAGGAAAGATTATCTGAGAACATTTCAACCAAAGGCAGATGAAGGTGTTTTTCTTGGCTATTCCACAAACAAAGAAACTCTGAGTTTACAACAAAAGAACGAAGAAAATTGAAGAATCAGTTCATGTTGTATTCTATGAAGAAAATAAGAAAACACCTCATATTGATGAACTCTCAGAAAGGTTCAAAGAATTATTATTGAGGGATTCTAAAGAAGAATCCTCAGAAAGGAAAAACATCGTTATGAAAAGTGAGGATGACTCTGACGAAGAAAAGCTTGAAAAGCCTAGTAACAACAAGATGACTCACAGACATGATGAGGAATTTCCTATGAGTTTTCCAGAAATGGAACAGGTTACTGAGAACCTTCATCATGAAAAGGTATCTGAAAATAAGAATGCTGAAATGCATGTTTCAGATATCTCTAACACTGAAAAAGTGTCAGATATCCATGACATTTCCCATATGTCAGACATCTCAGATACTGAAAAAGTATCAAATCAAAATCTTAGTGATTCACATTCAGATCACCTGGATATTGATCCTACTAGCACTAAACCTATGATGAAGTGGATCAAAGATCATCCTTCAAAGGATATAATTGGACCAATTAATCAGGGTGTTAGGACTAGGAGAGCAATAGCTGAAAATGCTAACTCTCTCTTTGGATGTTTCATCTCGAATATTGAACCTAAAAATATAGAAGAAGCATTAGGAGACCAAGACTGGATCTCTGCAATGCAAGAAGAGTTGAATCAATTTGAGAGAAACAAAGTCTGAAAACTAGTTCCATTTATAGAAGGAATATCTGTGATTGGAACTAAATGGGTTTTCAGAAACAAGATGAATGAATCTGGTGAAATAACCAGAAACAAAGCAAGATTGGTTGCCAAGGGATTTACTCAGACTGAAGGCTTAGATTTTGACGAGTCATATGCACCAGTTGCCAGATTGGATGCAATAAGACTCTTTCTAGCCTTTGCAGCTCATAAAAATTTCAAAGTTTATCAGATGGATGTCAAAAGTGCATTCTTAAACGGTGAACTTGCAGAAGAAGTTTATGTTGAGCAACCACCTGGCTTTGAAGTTTCCTCAGAATGTAGAATGGTCTATAAACTACAGAAAGCTTTGTATGGACTGAAACAGGCTCCAAGAGCATGGTATGACACTCTGGCCAAATACCTTCTGGAAAGTGGTTTCAAGAAAGGTGAAGTTGATAAAACTTTATTTACCTTAAATCATGATGGGAAACTACTCTTAGTTCAAGTATATGTTGATGACATCATATTTGGATCTAAGGACAAGCAACTTTGTAATGACTTTGCAAATCTCATGAAAAGCAAGTTTGAGATGAGCATGATGGGAGAAATGAATTATTTCCTAGGATTGCAAGTCAAGCAACTCAATGATGGAATATTCATTAGTCAAACAAAGTATGCAAAAGATATGCTCACAAAATTCAATCTTAAGCCTTCTGAAAAGAATGCTAAGATACCTATGAGCATTGGAACCAAAATGACCTATCTTGAATCGCATAAGAGTGTTGAAGAACATAAGTATAGGAAATTGATAGGTTCACTACTTTACCTCACTGCAAGTAGACCTGATATTCAATATGCCGTTGGAGTATGTGCTAGATTTCAGACAAATCCAATGCAAACACACTACAACATTGCTATGAAAATATTAAGGTATGTAAAGGGTACTGTAGATGTAGGATTGTGGTATCCTAAAGAAAGTGGATTGAGTTTAATTTGGTACTCGACGGCGATTATCTTTGGATCATTGCTTGATAGGAAAAGCACCTCAGGAACTTGTCAGTTTCTGGGTACTAGACTTATCTCATGGTTTAGCAAGAAGCAAAACTCAATTGCAACTTCTACCACAGATGCTGAATATATTGTCTTTGGTTGTTGTGCACAAATTACGTGGATACAACAACAACTTAAAGACTATGGACTCGATGAGAAGAAAACTCCCATTTTCTGTGACAACACAAGTGCTATTGCGATTACACAGAATCCTAAATTTCATGCCAGAACAAAGCACATTGATGTTAGACATCACTTCATCAGAGACCATGTTGAAAAAGGCAATATAGAGATACTCAAGATTGGCACTGAAGACCAACTTGCAGATATCTTCACTAAGCCACTACAAGAAAGTAGATTCTTAGCCTTAAGACATAGTCTTGGACTAATGGAACTACCAATGAACTGAAAGAGTTCAGGTATCTGGAACGGGCAACCAGAGAAGAGGTATCTGGAACGGGCAACCAGAGAAGAGGTATCTGGAACGGGTATCCAGAAGTCAAAAAGGCTAAAGAGCAAAAAGATAGCTTAAGATCTCTGAGACGGGAACTCAGATATCTGAATCACTCTATAAACGGGGAACACAAAAGAGAATAGTATAACTATCTGCAGTCAACTACTCTCTTGAAACTCGCATTATTTCTATCTAGATAAAAAACTTGGAAAAATCCTAAGTATAAGACAGATTCAGATGCAAACAGTGTCCTTGGTCATACAGAATTGTGATTCAGATAGCAAGTCGCCAAAATTCATTAAATGGGCACAATTACACTTGCTGATTGTGATCATTGCTGAAAAAGCAATGGTGACCCTCGATGAAGTTAAGCGATTGATCTGTATGATGGAAATTAATTCACAGTAAATAGTGGACTGTTAAAATTCAGACATGGCCCACTAAGCATTTAATGCCGAACTAGCTTTTGCTCACGCCTGTTTGCAAATCACAGATACGTACACACAAAATCAATTTGTATGTATTTGTCTGTTGAGATTCAACTGCTATATATATAGGATTTTGGCAAATGAAATCAATTTTGCCTAATCCGAAATTTCATCTTGCACAAAAAGGATGAAAATTACTTTGATGAACCTCCCTGAAGTTAATGGGCAGAAGATCACTATCCTTCTGAACAAGAAGAAGTTAATGGGCAGAAGATCACTATCCCGGAAGTGATCAATCTTGTATCTGAAGATGATGAGGAGGAAGAAATGAATGAAAATTACTTTGATGAACCTCCCACTGACCATCACCAAAAGGATGATAATGACAAAAAGGATGATGATGATGCCCCTGCACCAGGGACCGGAGGAATTTCACAGAGAAACAATGCCTCAGCTGCTGAAAAGCATACTGAGAAGACTTCACAGAAATCTCCGTCTTCATCACCTCAGAAATCTACTCATCCATCTTCTAACCAACACGCAGTTACTACTGAACAAGTAGTTGAGCTTTCTGAAGAAACAAATCAGAAAATACTAAACACTCAAACCAGATCTGCTCAACTCAGACAACTGTTGGAAGAAGAACAACAGCTCCATCTTCAACTGGAAGATCAAATAGCTAAATCCAGAGATAAGATTGATCAACTACAAGATCTATACTTAGAAGAAATGATTGCTTACTCTGAAGTTAAAGAGCTACGGGATCTTGCAAGAGATCACCAAAGAACTCGACATCAAGAAGTATCAAGTCAAGCATGATGCTAAGGCTGCATCATCTTCGAAGAAGTACCATCCTCCTCCCGAAGGAAAGAAACCAATCTACGAGATGGTTCTTTGGACTCGTCGATCGATGAAAATGTCCAAGAGGATGAAGATCACTGGACTGATCACTCAGATGATGAAGAAGATAAGACTTTGGCAGAACACCGCAATGAACATTTAGCGGTTTCTCACTTGAAAAGGAAGCTGATTGCTCCTACAATATTCAGCAAACTGCCAAACGTCCAATCCCATGAATACATGAACAGGTACCAAGTACTGGCTACTCTGAACAAGGAGATGTCTTCACAGAACAAGGAAGTAATTGCCTCCGTCCCCTCTGAAATGAGAAAATTCACTGAGCTTATCACTCAGAGAACAACTAGCATAGTCATTGCTCAGAAAGATCTAGGAATGATAAGGGACAATGATGCGTCTTTAGCTGAAAAAGCTCTTCAAGAGGCAAGTTACACTACTGGAAAAGCAGATGCCATCCTAGGCCCATTGGCAGAGCTCACTGATAAGGACAATGGACTTATCAAGCAAAATCAGGAGCTCAAAGCGTAACTTGAGTGGGTCACCTTTATAACTATTTACAAGGGCATTTTGACTCTCTCTCAGATTCCTTTATGAGACTGAGTCAGCCAACAATGACTAAGGGGGAAAGAAAGTACAAATCTGGACCTCAAAGTCAGGGGGAATGGGAAGAAGGAGATGAAAACAAGAAGAAATCTGGGTAGTGCATTTCGGAAGGAAGAAGAAAAACTTCCCAGCCACCACTCAGAATCAATGAACCCTCCTCAAGCCAAGCTGCTTTGCAAATAGTAGCTACTTCCCAGAAACCTACTGAAGCAACCAAAATGATAACAAGGGCCATGGCACAGAAACCTCCAAGGAGTACCAAGGCTCCAAGGAGAAGACAAGTTAGAGGGATTGATGAATCTTCTGAAGAAGAAGAAGAAGAAGGTCAAATTAAGTCCCTGGGCAATGAAGAAGGCTGTAAAACTCACACAAGATTCAATCTTGATGATGATGAAGAATCTGATGAAGATGAAGCTCCTCTTCACAAGAAAAGGAAAATTGAAAGCCTAACTGAGCCCATAGCTGCAAAGCCACTAGCAGCTAAAACACCCTCTGGAAATACCAAGTCTATCCAGGGTGGTGGTTCTTCAAGCAACAACCCCAAAGAGAATTCAAGACAGAGAAGGAACAGAGTCTTTGAACAAAGACAAAGTCAACTTCCACTCAGGCCAGAAGAAGCCAAAATAGAGTATGTGAAGTATGACAATGATTCCTCTGTCTACAGGTGCATCAATCAAAAGAATGGCTATTGGATTCTGGAACTTAAGCATCTACTGGTAAATTCAAGATTTCCAGAACCAATCCATAAACAACTCATGGCATGGAGAAAGGATAAACCTACCTTGATCAACACCAATCACATCAAAGAATGGTTGGATTTTGAAGTTGTCAAGAGAACTGAAGCCATGAAGAAGGACCTCTCTGATGATTGTCCATATGGAAAGCCAGATGATGTGCACAAAATTCTGAATATCACAGGAACAGGCACAAGACCAAGACTTGCTGTGGAACCCTATGAGTCGTTCTATCTGACAGAAGATCAATACAAGGGTGACATCAGATATCTGAAGATTATCTACGAATACTTCAAGCGTTCAGATATCAGAATAGAGCATGTCTGGAAGTGGGGAAAGTACCTATGGATCAAGCATTTTGTCAAGAAAAATCCTACCAAAACCTATAAAGAGGTCTGTGGATTTGCCAGAGACACAGAGATGCTCGTCAGAACTCTTCTCTATGATTATTCTGATGACATCAAAAGGTTTGGAGATAGGAAATTTGCAGACTGATCCATAGAAATACTGTAGAAGACTTGAAGATTGAAGACTTGAAGACTAGTCTATTAGGATGTTTACTTGGAGCTTGGTTACTCCTGTTGTCCTAATTTACTATGTAGTTTGTGTATTTTTGCTGACTGAGCTTAACTGTATCATGTATTGAAGTTATCTGTAATCTTTATTTGTAACTTATCTGAAGAACTTACTCTCAGATAGTATTCTATAAAAGATAACTTGTCAGCAAAGATCACACCTTGTGATTTGGTTGATGTCTACTTTCTGCACTTAATTATATGAATTGAAAGATCATAATAAATGATTAAGTGGTGGATTGTTTCCTCATCCAGATTTGTAATAGGGAAGATAGTCATCGTTGACTGATCAAAAAGGGGGAAATTTGTTGGGAAATTTCTTGAGAAATTTGTTAGGAATTTTAGTTAGATATTTTGTAAAGAATATCTGTTTAGTTTTGATCAGCAACATGATGACTTATCTTAGTCTCAGAAAGGTGATTAGTACTCTTGGTTCACTTGAACATTGTAAAAGAGGAAAACCACTAAGTATGATAGTCTAGCTAATCTTGTATAGGATGTTAGGTCTCAAAATGTAATTTTTATTTTATGAAGAGAAGACCAAGAAGAAGACATCCAAGCAGAAAGCTCAACGACATTGAAAACTTGAAGAAAACTGCACAAGATTACTGAATCTGTTGTTCAGATATCTTAGCCAGATATCTTAAAGACACGAATAGTTTCAAACAAACTGTGTCACAAGAAATATCTCAGAAATAAGAGACATATCTGAAAACAAGGAAAGTGTCCACAGATATCTATTCTCAGATACCTTGAGCTTTAACCACATTTCTGAAAAAGAAATATATATTGCAAACAAAGTTGTTTCAATAAACACAAGTGGTATCTGAAGAATGAAGATAAGGACGTGCAAAGAATCAGATAATACTAGTCTCTGATACAAAGCATAGTTCCGTTGACACTACAGGACAAATAGTATAGTACAATGCATTTAATGCACGGACAGAGATGTCTGAATAAAAGCAACGGCAGCTTCTGAGAAGAAGATAAAACCTGCTACAGTACTATGCACAGATGTCGATAGTTTGAATTTGAGCCTAACGGATACTATTCAAACGGCACTCAAATTCATCTATAAATATCAACACTTAGACTGCTTGAGAAGACACACAGAACCTTAGACACACCTTGAACTGCATACAAACGCTGAACGTCTTACTCTCTCAAAGCAACTTACTTACTCACAAAGCTTTCTGTTGCGACCAAAGCTTTTGATCTTGAGTAACACAGAAGTTCTAAGTGTCCTGATCCTAAACAAGCAAAGCTATCTGTGAAGGAGTTGAATTAAAGGATCAACTATCTGAGATTCATTCTCTTGAACAGATATCATAAGACTTGGGTCAGTAAAATCGAACAAGATACCATACGCTGTAAAGTGTATTAAGTAACTTGATTCACAGAGCTATCTGATTAACTGAAAAGTTATTAAGAAGCTCATCTGACAACTCAAACCAAAAACCAACACCATAACTGGCGTGGAGTACAGGAAGTACTTAGTTTGAAAAATCAGGGAATAACTCCAAGGTTACCGGAGTATAGGAAGTACTTGATTTGGGAAACTAAGGAATAACTCCAAGGTTATTGAGTATAGGAAGTACTTGGGAAGCTAGGAATAACTCAAAGGTTTACAGTATAGGAAGTACTTGGCTGTGAAAGCCGGGGAACAACTCAGGGGGAACATTTGGTTGGGAACCAATTGTTAAGAATCTTAGAATAGGATTATTGTAAGGAGAACTCAATTATCTGTTCTAGTGAATTCTAGGTCTCTGACAGACCGAAGTGGATTAGTTGGAGGATTACGCCACCTCCAGATACCACTATACTTGCTGTGTTATTTACCTTTCTGTATTTACGTTTCAGAAACACACACACACATATTAACTGTTTCTGCAATTATCTTTATTAAGTCTTCCGCACTCTGATTCTAAGTATCAGATATCTGAGAAATAGTTGTTATCGACAAAAGTTTTAAAAGACTATTCACCCCCCCCCCCTCTAGTCTTTTACTTTGCCGTTATCTGGACCAACAGATGGAGGAGGGGATTTTTGTGATGTCCTCTCAGTGTGCTTTTCAGCAACTGAGGTATTATTACCTTGTGCAATCCCTCCTGTCCCTGGTGTGGGGGCATCATCGTCATCCTTCTTATCACCCTCATCCTTGTGATGGTCAGAAGGAGGTTCTTCATAGTCATTCTCATCAGTCTCCTTCTCTTCTTCATCTTCAGAGACCAGATTGATCACTTCTGGAATAGTGACCATTTGCCCATTAACTTCCTCTTGCTCAGATGGTATGAATTGTAGAGTTTGGGGCAAAGTAGGCTTGAATGCCATCTACATTCTGGTCTGACCATCTGCCTTTTTAAAGGTTTCAATGAGCTTGTCTGCTACTTCCTTTATGAAGTTCTTATTCATCAACGTGGCAAATGCATATTGCTCAGTTGGAAACATTGCATGCACATAATTCTCCAAGTCAAATTCTCTTGGTCTTCTGGTAGGGTGATCTGTGACCCTTGTGATTTCAAACAGATCAGAGCATCTGAGTTTCTGCCATTTCTTGAAACACTTTAGATGTTTTGGCAGAGTATGAGCCTTAAAGAATGGAAGTAGGTCCTTGTTCAAATCTTCAGGGACCACTAAGGCACTAGCTTGAGCCTGAAAGAGATAGTTTTGAGTTAGTTTCAAAACTTTTAGTAGATATCTGGGCTTTTTAGAGTAGTCAAGTATTTTTGTTACCTGTGCAACAGCAACAGGCTCAAAAGGTTGTACTATTGATGTTTCAGGTGCCTCAGATATCTTGGTGTGAGGAGGAGACTTGGAAGTCTGATTCTCAGCATCCTCTCTTTCTTTTTGAACCTGAGATTAAAAAACAACATAACACTTAGAAATTTGTCAGGAGAGAAACACTTAGACAACTTGATATTTGAGATGTCAATTACCTCCACAGTAGGAGGCTCAGATACTTGTCTCTCAGAAACTTGTACAGTTTCTGGTATTCTCTCTGGTGATGAAGGTTTGGTGGCCTCATCAATTTCCATTGGTTGAGGGGATTGAGTGGGCAATTCCCCAGCAACTTCTACTTTTGTTTGAGCCTATGAGTAGAAAGTGTTAAGTATTTAGAAAAATGATCAGAGTATTATTATGAAGAATATAGATAACTGAGATATATACCTTCTCAATAGAAGGCTCAGATACTTGTTCCTCAGAGACTTTGTGAGTCTCTGGTTGATTCTCTGACGAGTTAGGCTCCTCAGCCTCATCATTTTTCTTCTCAGTTAGAGCCTGCGAGACAGCCTCCTGTTCCTGAAGTGGTGAGGCTATGGAAGCCTCCTTCTCAGATTCTGAGGCAATCTTTCCAGCTTCCTCCTGTTCTTGTGTTTCTAATTCAGCCTCTAACAAAGAAATTTTATTAAATAACAAGATTAATAAACACAAAATATCACAAGGAGAGAGTTAAACCATTCACTACGAGCGGTGTCGGTGATTGGTCTCTGGAACTTGTGACCCTTCTATGCCTTGGTCTTGTTGTTCCATTTCAGCTTCTTTGTTTGAAGTTTGTACTTGGACCTTTCCCTGAGTGACTCGATTTGCCTCCCCTGTTTGATCATTCTGAGCAGGTGTCTCAGTTTGATCCCTCTCTAGGAGTTGGGGAACCTGCTCATTTGCAGGATTTTCTTTAGGATATTGCATTGCTGGTATGTCGAAATGGAGTTCATTTACCATTTCATCAACCACTTGTGGCTGTTGTGGTTGTGGTTGTCTGGAAGCAGAAGTTTGAGCATTTGAGAGCTCTTCAAGATTTTTAAGTGTGGTGTTGACATCAGAGTCTACCAACACTAGGTCACCACTCATCAGGGCTTCTTGAAGTTGTTTATACGTAACTTTCCCTGATGGTGTGTTGGCACCAACAACCTTTGCTATAGGTGCTTGCTCAGCAACCTTTGAGCTAGTTGCTTTCTCAGCAACCTTGGACCTTTTGGTCCTCTTTCCCTTGGCCTTGGTTACTTTTTCAGTAACCTTGGGGGCTTGGATCTTCTCCTCCTTGTCCGATTCATCATCGAAATCTGGAACGGAGTTATCAACAATCCCTGCTGCTTCTTCAGAGAGAGTTTGAAGTTTCTCACTGCTTTTATCAGCATTGATAAGTTCATCTACAAGGCACTCTGCAGCATTGATGAGTTCATCTGCATTGTTGAGTTCATCAGCAGTGGCGGCAGGTATCTGAGATTCGACATCCATAGAGGATATGCCATCTGATTTGCCAGCAGATTTCTTTTGTGAAGTTCTGGGCCTCTTGGTCGCAATGGAACCTTCAGATACCTCGTCAGTCTTTCGTTTCTTGGAACCTTTCTGAGATGCAGTAACCTTTTTCATCATGTTTGTATACTCATATTTGTAGAGAAGGTTACTGTTGGCAATGTCTGCCGTCTCTCTGAGCTCAATGCCAAGGCACTCCAGTAAGTTGCAAATCTTCAGTCCATAGCTTATTTTGTCTTTTGGCTCAGCAAGGCCCTTAACGATTTTAGGCTCAAAGCCTTGTATCTTCTTCACATATTTCATGAAGGCGTACTTCCCCCAATTAAAAGGGTTTTCCAGCATTTTGTCTTGTTGATTCGACAAGAACATCATCATCCAGCGTTGTTGGCTTATCTGGTCAGCACCTCCTTGTAGACCATCAAAGGATCTGTGAAGGACACATGCCAACACATCCCAATGGACCAACAAATGTCTAGTCCTTATGTCAGCAAGCTTAAAGTCGATGGGTGTGTCTGGCTTGTCAAGATCACACACATCACTGTATAGTTGCTTCACACCTTCAAGGAGATCTTCATCCTTTGTGTCAATTTCAAAATCCTTTCCAAGATTTTGAAGTTCAAACAGCTCACAGAAAGTTGTTTCGTCCAACAGGATTTCTTGTCCTTAGACTTTGGTCTTGATAGACACTGTCTCAGTGCCTTCAGAGACTTTGGAGATAATCGTGGAGTTATTGTAAAACTCCAGGACATCCAGTGAAGAAACACCACTGGGAAGAGCAGATAGAAAGCCCTTGATTTGTGTCTTTTCAAGCATATCAAGTACCAGCTTTCTGTCAGTCTGGTTTTCAATTGTAGCTACCAGGTATTCCTCAATCATGGCACCACCCCAAATCATCCTGTGATTTGAAGTCCAATGATCAGGATTGAACTCTCCAATCAACCGATTGTTTGTTATAACCAGCACTGGTGCTGCTTTTCAGCAGTACCACATGTAGTAGCTTGGGATTTCTGAGTAGAAGCACGTTTGGGAGCCATCTCTTTAAATAGTGAAGTTTTTGAAAAACGAGAAGAGATTAAGGTAGGAAATTAGTGATTCTTTGCAGAAAAACTAAAAGGGAATCAGTAGTTGCAGAGAAAATTGCAGAGAGATTTAAGAGAATTTTGCAGTTTTTGTGCAAGAGCAAATGTAGGATTAGGCGAAAGTGATTTCTTTTGCCAAAATCCTATATATATAGCAGTGTAATTCCAACAGACAAAAATACACAAATTAATTTTGTGCATTTGTATCTGTGTACGTGCAGTAAGGCGTGGGTAAAATTCGATATGCATTAAATGCTTAGTGGGCCACGTCTGAGTTTTTACAGTCCACTGTTTTACAGAGAATTAATCTCGGCCTTTAAAATGGAACGCCCATTTCATCAATGGTTGGGATTGCTTTTTCATCAATGATCACAATCAACCCATGTGATTGTGCCCAATTAATGAATTTTGGCGATTAGCTATCTGAATCACATTTCTTCTGTGTGACTAAGGGACAATTTTTGTATCTGAGTCTATCTCACACTCAGTATTTGTTCATGTTTTACACAAAGATAGCAATAATACAAATTTCAAGAGTAGTTGATGAGCAGTTGTACTATTCTCTTTTGTGTTCCCCCTCACTGAGTGATCTAGATATCTGAGTACCTGTCTCAGAAATCTTCAAATAGCCATTTTACTCTTTAACTTTTGATATCCGAAAATTCGCTCAGATACTTGTTTGCTAAGTGTTTCACCTTTTGCCTTTGATATTCTGGATTCCTGTTCCAGATATCTTCTCTCTCCTTTTTCCCTTCTTAATCATATTGAGTTCCTCTCTCACTCACATTCTTAGCTTCTTTTAGTATATGAGTTCCCGTCTCAGATACTCCTTTTTTTTGTTTGAATATCTAGATGCCTGATCCAGATATCTTTCTCCTTTCTGAATCCTCATCTCAGAGATTAGAACTTTTCAGTTCCTTTGGTAACTCCATTAACCCAATACTATGTCTCAAGGTTAAGAACCTGCTTTCTTGCAAAGGCTTTGTAAAGATATCTGCAAGTTGGTCTTCAGTACCAATCTTGAGTATCTCTATATTGCCTTTTTCAACATGGTCTCTAATGAAGTGGTGTCTAACATCAATGTGTTTTGTTCTTGCATGAAACTTAGGATTCTGAGTTATGGCAATAGCACTTGTGTTGTCACAGAAAATCGGAGTTTTCTCTTCATTGACCTCATAGTCTCTTTGTTGTATCCACAATATCTGTGAAGCACAACACCCAGCAGTAATATATTCAGCCTCTGTGGTAGATGTGGCAATTGAGTTTTGTTTCTTGCTGAACCATGATATTAATCTGGCACAAAGAAATTGACAAGTTCCTGAGGTGCTTTTTCTATCAAGCAATGATCCAGCATAGTCAGCATCAGAATAGCCAACTAAACTCAATCAACTGTCTTTTGGATACCACAATCCAACTTCTACAGTACCCTTTACATACCTTAATATTTTCATAGCAATGTTGTAGTGTGATTGCATTGGATTTGTCTGAAATCTAGCACACACTCCTACTGCATATTGAATATCAGGTCTACTTGCAGTTAGTTACAGTAGAGACCCAATCAATTTCCTATACTTGTGTTCTTCAATACTCTTGTCAGATTCAATATAGGTCATTTTGGTTCCAATGCTCATAGGTATCTTAGCATTCTTTTCAGAAGGCTTTAGATTAAACTTGTTGAGCATATCCTTTGCATACTTTGTTTGACTAATGAATATTCCATCATTAAGTTACTTGACTTGCAATCCTAGGAAGTAGTTTAGTTCTCCCATCATGCTCATCTCAAATTTACTTTTCATGAGCTCAGCAAAGTCTTCACAAAGTTGCTTGTCTTTAGATCCAAATATAATGTCATCAACATATACTTGGACTAGAAGTAGTTTCCCTTCATGGTTCAAAGTAAAGAGTGTTTTATCAACATCTCCTTTCTTGAAGCCACTTTCCAACAAGTATTTGGCTAAAGTATCATACCATGCTCTCGGTGCCTGTTTCAGTCCATACAGAGCTTTCTGAAGCTTATAAACCATTCTACTTTATGAGGAAACCTCAAAGCCTGGCGGTTGTTCAACATAGACTTCTTCAGCAAGTTCACCGTTTAGGAATGCACTTTTAACATCCATTTGATAAACTTTAAAGTCATTATGAGCTGTAAAGGCTACAAATAGTCTAATTGCGTCCAATCTTGCAACTGGAGCATATGACTCGTCAAAATCTAGTCCTTCTGTCTGGGTGAATCCCTTGGCAACCAACCTTGCTTTGTTTCTGGTTATTTCACTAGACTCATTCATTTTATTTCTGAAAACCCACTTGGTTCCAATTACAGATATTCCGTCAACAAATGGAACCAGTTTCCAGACTTTGTTTCTCTCAAATTGATCCAACTCTTCTTGCATTGCAGAGATCCAATCTTGACCCTTCAATGCTTCTTCTATAGTTTTTAGGTTCAATATTTGAGATGAAACATCCATGAAGAGAGTCAGCAATTGCTCTCCTAGTTCTAACTCCTTGGTCTAAAGGACCGATCACATCCTTGGCAGGATGATTTCTTATCCATTTCATAATGGATTTTGAACTAGTAGGATCAATATCATTTTGATCTGAATGTGAATCAATATGATCTAGATAGGATACTTGTGCAGTATCTGAGATATCTAACACTTTTTCAGTGTTAGAGATCTCTGGAATTTGATTTTCAATAATCTCATTCTCAGAAACCTCTTCATGATGAAGGTTCTCAGTAACCTGTTCCATTTCTGGAATTCTCATAGGAAATTCTTCATCATGTCTTAGAGTCATCTAGTTGTTACTAAGCAATGGTTGCTTTTCATCGTCAGATTCATCCTCTAAGTGAATGATAGAATTGTTTCCTTTTGAGGATTCTTCTTCAGAATCTTTAATCATTAGCTCTTTGAACCTATCTGAGAGTTCTTCATTCAAGGGTACTTTCTTGTTTCCTTCGTAGAAGACTACATGAATAGATTATTCAATCTTTTGCATTCTTTTGTTGTAGATTCTGTAGGCTTTGCTATTCAGAGAATAACCAAGAAATACTCCATCTGCTTTTGGTTGAAATGTTCTCAAGTATACTTTTCTATTGTTAAGAACAAAACATCTGCAACCAAACACCCTTAGATATTTGATACTAGGGGGTCTACCAATCAAAAGCTCATAAGGAGTTTTGTCATGGTGTTTGTTAATCAAACATCTATTTTGAGTATAGCAGGCTGTGTTAACAGCTTCAACCCAATAGATTTCACTTATTTCAGTGTCAGCAAGCATTGTTCTTGCTGCTTCTTTTAGGGTCATATTCTTCCTTTCAGCAACACCATTTTGTTGTGGTGTCCTTACGGAAGATAGTTGATGTTGTATACCTTTGCAGGTACAAAACTCTTTTATGTACTGGTTCACAAACTCAGTACCATGGTCTGTTCTGATTACAGATACCTTGTCATTTTTCATGACTTCAAGCTTATTCACCAAGTTGGGTATTTCAACCCTTGCATCAGATTTTTATTTGAGAAATACAACCCAAGTGAATCTTGAGTAATCAACAACAACAACCAGACCATACTTCTTTCCTGCATAGCTGGTTACAGAGGATTCAAAAAGATCCATATGTAACATTTGCAGTGGCCTTTCACTGGAGTGTCTAGTTTTAGACTTGAAAGATGTTTTGGATTGTTTTCCCATTTGGCAAGCTGAGCATATACCATCTTTTCTATATACCATTTTGGGTAAACCAACCACCAATTCTTTCTTGGCTAGCTTGTTCAGAGTTTTGAAATTCAAGTGACTCATTCTCTTATGCCATAGCCAGTTTTCTTCAGTGTGGCCAGATTGACTCACCATGAGACATTCTTCAGTTGTGGCAGATGCCCAGTCAGCAACATAAAGATTTCCTTTTTGCCTAGCAACCAAGACTGTCTACTTTGACTCATTGTCAATTACTTTGCATAGTTTTGACTTGATCTTGACAGTGTACCCTTTGTCTACTAATTGACTCATGCTTAGGAGATTATATTTCAATCCCTTTACATGTAGTACTTCAGAGATTGTAAGGGCTCCAAACTTCAGATTGCCAAATCCTATGGTTGGATTTTCATCTCCTCCAGCAAATCTAATAATTGGTCCATTATCGCATTTTCTGTAGTTAATCAGATTTGCTTCATCTCCTGTCATGTGCTTCCCACATCCACTATCAAAATGCCACTTCGGGTTCTTCCTCAGAGTGTTCTGCACAAAACAGGAAATAAGGAGTTAGGCTCTCATTCCAACAATGGAACCTTCTGGACTAAAGAATCTCCTTGTAGAAATCCATTTCTGAATGAACTTCCTTGGGATATTCTTTTGTCTTGTTGGAACATAAGGAGGAATTTTACGTAAATGATTAGTATCATTATCATTTAAAGCTATTTTCCTTCTTGGTGTGTTCCTTGGTGCTCCTCGTGGTGCTTTTCGGATACACTGTCGATTCTTTGATGCTTTTGACAAACTTAGCTTTCCTTGCCAGACTTCTTCTAGCCCTGGCATTCAAAGTGGTTGTAACCTGTTCTTTCTTCCACTTCTGATGATTGCTATGCGCAATCCTGGCTTTCATCCATCGTTCTTGCTCTTGTTTATACTCACGAGCGAGTTATTTCCCGATGGCTTTATGGCCAATGCCATTTCGAGCACCTGGTGCTGTCTGAGTTCCCTTCCCAGCAGCTTTGCTAGTCTCTAGAACGTCTTTCTTTCCAGAAAATGTGATGTTGGAAAATTTGCATGCTCCTGCAATTTTTCCTTTCTAAGAGACATAGCACTCTGGGTGATTACACTTTTCAGTGTTATGTTTCTTTACAAAACATTCCCCAGTTTTCTTTTGGACTTGTTTTTCCCACAAAGGTTTGGTCGAATCGCTTTCCTTTCCTTTGTCAACAGCCTTAGCTTTCTGACCAATGCTATAGGTTGTTTGGGAATCATCTTGCTGAGCACTGACAAATGTTATTCTTTCATCACTCTTATTCAGAGTGGTAGATCTATTTGTTTATGCGTCCAGCCCAAGTCCTCCCTTTTCTGAAGGATCTCTTAAATAAGATTATACTTCAGTAAGAGTATCACTAGCTTTGACATAAGATTGGAAAGATACTTCCTTCTTTTTGAGTTCCTTATTCTCAGAAAGAAGACCTTTACATTTCTTTTGAAGTTTGGCCAATGCTTCTTTATGTGACTTTTTTGTCTCAGATATCTGAGCTTTGAGAAATGCATTTTCAGCATCCTTTTTCTCAAATATCTTGAGTAATTGTGAATTTTCCTTTACAAGAGAATTCTTTTCTTCTTCAAGGATTTCGGCTCTAGCTCGGACCATTAGAAATTCTCTTTCGTAGAGATCAAGTTCTCTTCTGAGATGTTCCAGATCTTTGATTCCTTCCTCATCACTTTCATAAGTATAACAAGAAGTATGTGTTACCTCATCAGCCATTATACAAGGTTCAATGTTGGAGATATCTGGAAAGATTTCTTCAGCCACTCCACACACTTCTTTCTTCTTTTGACCAAAGTCAACCACTTCATGAGAGACACCACACATCTCTGGAGAAGGCAGTGTGGAATCATTTGAGTCTTCATCCACAGAATCAGACTCAATGTCTAGAGCATCCAGTTGGATTTTGTATCTTCTTTCTTTCCTCAGTGAGCAGAGCTCTCTGATCTCTCTTGAAGTTTCTTCTATCTTTCTTGTCACCTGTCTTTAGCTTGTTGAGGGCAGGGCAATCCTTTTTGAAATGACCAGGTTTCTGACAATAGAAACAGATATCGTTTCCGATTTCTGCTTCCTCAGTACTAGATGCTTTACGAGCTTGTTCAAATGAGCTAAAGTTGCATATTTTTGTACTGATGATAATTTTTGCCTAGATGATTTTTCAGCTTCTCTTTGGCTTTTCTTCTCTCAATATCCCGACTGACATATTGTCTCATTTTCTTTACAGCAAGAGCATTCTCCTCAGTCACCTCCTTGCCTTCCTTCTTTTCAGAAGTTCCTTGAGCAACTAGAGCAATATTCTGCAACTTTTCAGTTGTTTGTTCTCTTTGAGTTGTCTCATAGTCAACTGTGGCAAGGTGAGAGAAAAGTTCCACTGGAGTGATATCTGGCATTCCTTGGTTAAAGTAAAAAAAACTTTTTATGCTCCTAGTTATGATTTAGACTTCTCATAATAGTCTTAATTTTTTCTGGTTGGGTATATCTATTACTTTCACCAAGTACAGCCATGTCACTCATGAGTGTTGTAAACCGGAAATCTAGTTCTTCAAGAGTCTCTGTGGGACCTTGTTTAAAGTTTTAGAATTTGAGCTTCAAAACTTCGAACTTATTTTCCTTTGTTTTCTCAGTGCCGGCACAGATTTCCTCAATCAGTTGCCAGGCTACTTTCGCTGTTTTTGCACCCCCACAGTTTACACCGTATGTGCTCTGGAGTAGAACGTATGATGATATTGCGAGCCTGACCATCCAGTCGATTTCTCTTGGCATCTTCCGATGTCCAGAGCTCTCTGGGCTTTGGCTCGTAAATAACTTAACCAGTAGGTCTTCCACTGGTTGAAGCACCTGTTTGTGAGGAACCACCACTTGGTTCTTCATCAGTGGGAACTCTGTCTCTACCATTAGAAACCTCCATGACCTGCTTGAGTTGTTGAATGACTATGGGGCCATTCTTTATTACTTCGATCATTTCATCACTGATGGCTTCTAGGTGGAGCATCATGTTGTTCTTCCATTTCTCATAATTCTTTGGCTTGAGAATTGGAGCGTCACTTAAAGACATCCTGCAGCAAACACACTAAACAGACAAATCAAGCTTAGGTGAAAGTGATAAACACAATTTCTCAGATATTTGTGAAGATATCTGATACTTAATTTTAGAGAGCTGGAGAGTTTTCTGTGATAAGTGCACGTGCTCAGCAAGATATGTGTAAATACTCAGCAAGTAATAAATTGCAGAAAGTAAATAACACTGATCTTTATAGTGGTATCTGAAGGTGGCGTAATCCTTCAACTAATCCACTTCGGCCTTTCTCAGACCTAGAATCCACTAAGACAGATAAATGAGTTCACCTTACAAATATCTTCTCTCGATTCCTAGGTTCCCAACCAAGTGTTCCCCCTGAGTTATTCCCCGTCTTTCTCAGCCAAGTACTTCATGTACTCAGAAACCTTTTGAGCTATTCCTTAGTTTCCCAAACTAAGTACTTCCTATGCTCAGTAACCTTGGAGTTATTCCTTAGTTTCCCAAACTAAGTACTTCGTGTACTCCACGCCGATTAAGGTGTTGGTTAAGGTAGTTTGTCAGGTGAGCTTCTTTAATAACTTATTCAGTTATGCAGATAGCTCTGTGAATCAAGTATACTTAATACACTTTTCAATGTATGGTATCTTGTTCTTTACTGACCCAAGTCTATGATAAGTGTTTAGGAGAATGAATCTCATATATGAAATCTTAATTCAACTCCTTCACATATAATAATGCTTGTTAAGGATCAAGGCACTTAGAACTTTTGTGCTACTTAGAATCAAGAGCTTTGGTCGCAACAGAAAGCTTGAAGCTAAGTAGTATGCTTGAGAGTTTGAAAGATAGTATTCAGTGTTCTTGTTGTAAGTTCTGTGTATTTTTCAAGTATTCTAAGTGTTGATATTTATAGTTGAAAATCATGTCGTTTGAATAGTATCCGTTAGGCTCAATGAAATTCAAACTATTGATATCTGAGTATAGTACTGTTGTACGTTTGTCTTCTTCTCGGAGACTGCCGTTTTTGTTCAGCCATTTCTGTCAGCGCATTCAATGTACTGTATTATACTTTGTCCTGTAGTGCCAACGGAACTATGTATACTTTCTGAAGCATTGCACGTCCCTTTTCAGAGACCTTCACATCTCCAAATACTTGTTACAACATTGTTTCCCAGAAACATAGTTTTTATCCAAGGTATCTGAGTGTAGATATATGTGGGCACTTTTCCTCATTTAGAAACCTTGTATTCTCAGATATCTTTTGCAACACTTGTTTATAGAAAAACACTTGTTTCTTCAAGATATCTGGACATAGGTATCTGATGACCTTAGTCTTCAGCAATCTTGTGCAGTCTTCAAATCTTCAAGTATGTTGAGCTCTTCTGCCGGATGCCTTCTTCTTGGTCTTCTTTAAGGAAATAAAAATTATATTCAGAGACCTAACATCCTATACAAGATTTGCTAGACTATCATACTTAGTGATTTTCCTCTTTTACAGTGTTCAAGTGAACCAAGAGTACTAACCACCTTTCTGAGTTAAGATAAGTCATTAGTGTTGAGGGTAAGATCCCCCAAATATTGAGGGTAAGGTCCCCCAACTACTTAGAGATTATTCGACCTCACAGGTAATGACCAAGGTAAGAAGCTCCGTACTGCGTAAGAGCCAGTGTGTGAGAAACATTAATTTTCACACACATCACATGCATTACAAAAAAATATTTTAGGGAATTCACATACTTGATCCTCTTTGAATAGAATATTATATCAAGTCCCATAACAAGATATAATAATCATAAGTTATTTGTCAATCGCAAAAATATACATATACATTAAAAATAGGAGCAAAAGTGTCAGAAAATCCCCCTTACCTCAAAGTCGACTCGAATCGAACTTAAACCTAGCTAGACCACTGAACCACAACCAACCGTCTCTAAATCTTCAAAATTCACCACTACAATGTAAGAACCCAAATCAAATATTAAAATTTAGTAAATACAGTTTGGAGGACAAGACATGGTGGAATTGATATGATGATGACGACATGTGTCAAAAATTTTAAGAAACAATTTGATGATGATGGTTTGGTGATGAACTGATAATGACGATAATTAACAAAACCAATTACATACTATGCATGTTTCCATGCAAGAGATAACAAAACCAACAAGTAATTGAAAACATAAATCTGAAACTGAAGAGGAGAGGTAGCTTACGGAAATCGACTCTGCGGCAAGGCAAGACACTGGAAGAAATCAGTTTTCTTTACTTCGGTGATTTTCAGAGTAAGGGTTTTGTAAATATGTATAAGTGTGGGCTCGGGCCCAAAACTCTAAAAACTGGTTTAAAAAGATATTACGAGGCCCGATCCACTATAAAATATCAAATATAAAAATAATAATATAAACAAATTAAATAAAAGGTACGGGTTCTTACATTCCTCCCTCCTTAAAGAAAGTTTCCTCCTGGAAACTTAACTTCACTACACACACCAACCGACCAAACTAAAACCTCAAATCCCTTCACAGACCACCTCGAAAAAGACAACACAACTCAAGAAACTCTACACTCGATCAGAACAAAACTTGAGACTCACTAGAGACCTAACTTAACTTGACTCCCAAAAGACTCAACCTAGCACACATACGACAAATCGAAACCTAGGCTCCTACAACGACAAATCGAATCCTAGGCTCTGATACCACTTTTGTCACGCCCCAAAACCAAAATACTTTGGCGCGACCGGCCGTCTATCGTGAGATGGGCTCACGCCAAGATGAAGCCTCAATTTTATTTACAAAACAGTTTTTAAAGGTAATTCAGAGCGTCTAAAATACAAATACAATAAATACAATTCTACAACTCTCGAACTTATACAACCTTCAGAAATTACAAGACTTCCACTAACTATACTAGCTGCTCTAACCCGCCTTGCCTCTACTAGCAACCTCCACGAAACCAGACCACTGAAAAAAAAGTGTAAGGGTGAATCTCCTGGCACTTTTACCGGGTCAAGCAGAGCAGTAAAATTACATATATATACACACAATATCAGAACATATAGCCAGAAAATAATTTCATGGAGTATTTGTAACAAAACAGTAGTATCAGAACATTTAGCTCAGACAGAGTCACACTATGGCCACTAGTATAAGTCCGGTGTACAGCAATTAATGCAGAACATAACGTAAAGTTCCCGCTAAAGAAACATGCATGTAAAGTCAGACGTAATCACCGTCAAAGACGGGCCCACAATTCATAGGTAAAACTGTGAGCTCAAAACATATTTTATCTCCATGTACAGAAACATTAATTTTCACACACATCACATGCATTACAAAAAAATACTTTAGGGAATTCACATACTTGATCCTCTTTGAATAGAATATTATATCAAGTCCCATAACAAGATATAATAATCATAAGTTATTTGTCAATCGTAAAAATATACATATACATTTTATATACGAAAAATAGGAGCAAAAGTGTCAGAAAATACCCCTTACCTCAAAGTCGACTCGAATCGAACTTAAACCTAGCTAGACCACTGAACCACAACCAACCGTCTCTAAATCTCCAAAATTCACCACTACAATGTAAGAACCCAAATCAAATATTAAAATTTAGTAAATACAGTTTGGAGGACAAGACATGGTGGAATTGATATGATGATGACGACATGTGTCAAAAATTTTAAGAAACAATTTGATGATGATGGTTTGGTGATGAACTGATAATGACGATAATTAACAAAACCAATTACATACTATACATGTTTCCATGCAAGAGATAACAAAACCAGCAAGTAATTGAAAACATAAATCTGAAACTGAAGAGGAGAGGTAGCTTACGGAAATCGACTCTGCGGCAAGGCAAGACACTGGAAGAAATCAATTTTCTTTACTTCGGTGATTTTCAGAGTAAGGGTTTTGTAAATATGTATACGTGTGGGCTCGGACCCAAAACACTAAAAACTGGTTTAAAAAGATATTACGAGACCCGATCCACTATAAAATATCAAATATAAAAATAATAATATAAACAAATTAAATAAAAGGTACGGGTTCTTACAGAGATAGCTCTTCAAATTTTCAAAAGCTTCCTCACACTCCTCAGTCTATTCAAATTTGTCTCCCTTCCTTAGACCATCTCTAGCAGTTGCAACTCTCTGAGTTCCAAAAATTCTGCCCCATCAGCATTCCACTCACTGGAATTCACTTTGCAACTCTCTGCAATTCTCTACTCCAACAGTTGAGGCCCAAATTTATTTTCTTTTCACATTTCTTTCAAACTTAATTTTTCATTTCATTTTCTTTTCTCATTTACTTTTAAACTTTATTCTTGAATTTATTTGAAATGTCGTTAATTAATTATAACAAAATCACATTAATTTTTTTAAAATACATTACTTGAAAATAAAAATTAAATTACTTAAAAATTTTACAATATACTTGAAATTGAAAATTACATTATTTTATTTTCACATCAAATCCAACTTTTCATTTTATTCTCTCTTTACTTTTAAACTTTATTCTTGAATTCATTTTAAATGTCATTAATCAATTATATTAACATCACATTAATCAAAAGTCTATGATCTCAACATTGTTAATTTTTCATATTAGAAAAAGAACCCTTTCAATAACACTATAGACGTTTTGATTAATAATATTAATAATTTTATTGATAACATATGCCGTCATTAGGTAAGTTATATAGAGACCGTCGCTTATTAGACTTTATCGTGATATTTTATATATAAGTGTGTTTCGATTGTTTCAAATATTATTATTAAATTTAAATTATGTAAACAAAATGAGAAAATTGAAACAAGAAAACTGAATAAAAAGAAATAACAAAACAGCAAAAGAATTAAACCAAAATAAAAATGGCATCATGAAACAATCGAAGAAACAAAAAGAACAGGAGTGCAAACAAATAAAGAATGCAACAAAGAAAGAAACAAACCACAATAATTTTAAAAAAAAAGGGGGAAGTGATGGTGCAACTCGTCCCAACATTTGGGACGAGTTACCAAATCAAATTGGGACGGCATTTGCAGCTTCTTGGGCGTCCCAAGCTGCAAGCGCTTTGAGACTCCATGTCCAACACTTCTTTTCTGCGGATCTAGAGATAAAACGGCTCAGAGACATCAATCTTCCGAGAAGTTGCTGAACTTCTTTGTCTTTGGCTTTGGCAAATCCAAGATCGCCCTGATTTTCTCCGGATTGGCACTGATGCCTCTTTCCGTAACCATGTATCCGAGGAACTTACCACTTTGACTCCGAATGTGCATTTTTCTGGGTTCAATTTCATCTCATACTTCCTAAGGATGGAGAAGCACTTGCTTACATGCTCTATGTGTTGATCCTCAGTCTTGCTCTTGACCAGCATGTCATCCACGTATACTTCCATGATCTTGCCTATTTCTTCTTTAAACATCTTGTTTACCAGTCGTTGGTAAGTGGCACCAGCATTCTTAAGACCAAAGGGCATGACCTTGAAACAATAGACTCCGCCCGCTGCAAAGAAAGCCGCTTTCTTTATATCTTCTTGGGCCATTCGGATTTGATAGAAGCCTTGATAAGCATCTCTAAAACTTAGAAGCACACAACCTGCTGTAGAATCTACAAGCTAGTCAATCCATGGCAAAGGATAGAGGTCCTTCGGACAAAACTTGTTGAGCCTTGTAAAATCATTGCACATTCTCCATTTACCGGGAGCTTTCTCGACGAGGACCACGTTGCAAACCCAATCGGAGTATCGGACTTCTTCGATGTGGCCTGCTTTCATTAGTCTATCGACTTTTGCGGATATGATGGCATCCTCTACGGGTCCGAAATCCTTCCGTTTCCGCCTGATGTACTTAACCATCGGATCTATGTTTAGACGGTAAACTGCGATCCTTGGGTCAATCCCTGTTAAGTCATCCGTGCTCCATGCAAAAACATCTACATTGGCTTTGAGGCAAGCTATCAACTTTATTTCTACTTCGGAGTTCATCTCTGTTCCGATCCTTGTCTTCTTACTCTCATCCCCTTCTATGAGGACGATACCTCTCAACGCTTCATGAGTTGAATCTTACTGCCTTTGAGAAACTTCTCTCTTTTGTTCTCTATGGACAGACCTTATTTCGTGGGCTTTGGACAATCTGGTGCATCCGCATGCGGCTGGTGGTTGATGCTTAGAACTAGAGCTGATGCTCTGTGGGCAGATAGAATATAACATTCCCATGCGTCTCTAACATTGCCAGTCTCCTGTCCGATCCGTTTTGGTGTTGGAAACTTCACTCTGTTATGTAAAGGAGATGACACAGCTCTAAAGACATTGAGCTGCGGAGCCCTAAGATCACATTGTAATTAAAAGCATCGTCCACCACTATGAATAAAATGTAGTTGGTAACCCGATTCGGAGGCTTTCCCATGGATACAGGAAGTCGGAGACTCCCTCTGGGGCGCACAACATTTCCTCCGAACCCTAATAAAGAACTTGCGACTCTTTTCAACTCAATGTTTCCGATATTAATTCTAGTGAGAGTCCGAGCAGATATTACGTTGGACGAACTTCCAGTATCAACTAGAACTTTAGCTACTTTAAAAGTTGCAATATATAGAGAAATTACTAGGGGAACATCTGGATTTTCTAAGTCTCCTCCTCCGGAACATGGGGATGGTATTTCACTTTCATCAAAAGTAATAGCATTCGTACCTCTTAGAATAGGAGGAGCATATGAACGATCATTGTTTCGCAAATGCTTGGCAGTCCGCTCCCTGGCATTTCTGCTATCTCCCCCGGCTGGTCCTCCCGCAATTGTATTCGTGACTCGGCTGTATGGTCTGTTTTACATCTGCGGATCCTCCTCATAATCATGGTATTGACCATGGGATCGACTCGGGCCTCCTTTTGGGGGTGGGGGCAAAAGATGAGGGTGAACTTCTTGTTCCTTTCCTTCTCTTCCCCTCTCAGTCCTTTCATGCCGGGAGGGTTCATCCTTGTGCACATATTCCTTGAGCTTTCCACTCCTCACTAGATGTTTCACTTCAGTTTTGAGTTGTATGCAATCCTCAGTCGGATGACCTCTGCTTTTGTGGAACTTGCAATAATCCTTCGAGTCTCTGTTCTTCCTGTTGTTGTGGATTGGCTTTGGCCATTGCACATCTGACTTATTTTCCTCAATACAGGCTAAGATGTCGGATCTTGGTCTGTTGAGGTTGGTATATTGTCCATACCTTCTAGGTGGGGTTCTATCTTTGCGATATTCCCTCCTGTTGTCGTACTCTCTTCTTTGGTCGAACTTCTTTTGCTTCTGGAACGTGTCTGATTTCATCGGTTCCTTTCCTTTCTTGAGACTAGCTCGGACAGGAACATTCCTCCTGAAATCCTCTCCGTATAAGAATTTATCACATAGATCTTCCAAGGCCTTTTCATTTGGGATTTCCCTTTTGGAGAGCTTCTTTCTGATCTGGAAATTCAGAGTATTGGCATACAGGTGTCGGGCCCGCTCTTTTATACTATGTGACTCTACAGTTGATACTTCCTTATTGAAGTGCTCCAAGAATCTCCTTAGATCTTTTCCTTCTTCTTGCATTATGCCAGTAAGATGCTCTACGGATCTCTTCTTTTTCTTGGACTTTGCAAACTCTTTGGCGAAAGCTACCTTGATGTTGGACCAATATTTCAAGCTTCCGCTTGGCAAGGCTACCCACCAATCCATAGCCTCTCCGAACAAAGTGTTCATGAAAGTCAAAACCTTCATCTTGTCATTGTGACCATTGATGGTCCAGATAACGGCCAAGTAAAAGACTCGAGGGGGGGGTGAATAGTCTTTTAAAACTTTTGTCGAAAAACACAATTTCTCAGAAACCTGGGGGTTTCTGATACTTAAATTCAGAGCGCGAAAGACTTTAAGATAGGTAAGTGCATAAACAATAAGTATGTGTGTGTGTGCTTTGCTGAAATGTAAATACAGAAAGGTAAATGACACAACAAGTATAGTGGTATCTGGAGGTGGCGTAATCCTCCAACTAATCCACTTCGGTCTTTCTGAGACCTAGAATTCACTAGAACAAATAATTGAGTTCACCTTACAATAATCCTATTCTAAGATTCTTAAACAAATGGTTCCCAACCAAATGTTCCCCCTGAGTTATTCCCCAGCTCCTAGAGCTAAGTACTTCCTCTACTCAGATAACCTTGGAGTTATTCCCTGATTTTCCAAATCAAGTACTTCCTCTACTCCACGCCTTGATGGTGTTGGTTATAAGGTTTTGTTAGAAAGGCTTCTCGTATAACTTTTCAGTTATGTTTTCAGAGAGCCAAACAGAACGAGACTACTTAATACACTTGTTCAGTGGATGGCGATGCCTCTTCTTGACCCAAGTAATTGATGTCCGCTACGGAGAATGAGCTTCGAAAGGTATCGATAGTTCAACTCTTTCACGAATAACAATCCCTTGTTAAGGTTCGTGACAACTTAGAACTACTAGTGATTCTTCAATGTAAAGCTTTCAGAAAGGGTAGTTGAGTGCTTGAGAGAATACTTTGCTTGATGGTAAGTTTGCAAGATAGAGCGTTCTAAGGTATGTATTTCAAGCATCTAAGTGTGTGATATATATATAGATAAATTTGAGAGGCGTTTGAATTGTATCCGTTGTGCTCTCTATCAAATTATATCAGTTTATATCTTGAACTATGTACTCAGAAGTCACTATCTCATGTTTCAGAGGACTTGCTTTTAAAGATTTACGCGATGCATTTAATGCATAGTACTGTTCATTGTCCTTTAGTCTTAACGGATACATGAGGCTTTCTGGAAGCTCACATGTCTCCCTTCTTTGATTAATATGTTCAAGACTTAGCATATGTGCAAATGTTACACTTATAACATGGTCCAGAGACATTTTAAATCAAATGAGACTTAACCTTGATATCTTCATAAATCTTGTGCAATCTTCAGTCTTCTAATCTTCAGAAAAGCTCCATTGCTAGGATTGATCTTCATGGTCTTCTGGAAATAAAAATTACACTCATAGACCTATAATCCTAATACAAGATTTACTAGACTAATCATACTCAGTGATTTCCTCTTTTACAATGTTCAAGTGAACCAAGAGTACTTAATCACCTTTCTGGCTAAGATAAGAACATGTGATGAGTGATCAAAATACTAACAGATATTCCTAACAAATTTCCCCCTTTTTGATCAGTCATCCATGACTATCTTTTAAGTCCTATTACAAAATTGTAATCCTGGAAGAGAAAACAATCCACCACTTAATCATTTCAAATGATATTCAATTTTAGTTGAATTAAGTGCAGAAAGTAAACATCAACCAAATCACAAGAAGTGATCTTTGCTGATAAGTTGTCATCTATTAAAATGTATCTGAGTATGATCTTCAGATAGGTACAGTTTACAGAAAGAGATGCAACTTTTACATATAGAGAATTTTAGAAACAATCAGCAAGATTACAAAAAGTAATAAAACATACTAAGTAAATTAGAACAAAGGAGAGTCCAAGCTCCAAGAGAGTATTCTAATGTTACTAGTCTTCAAGTCTTCAGAAACGCAACTTGGGTTTAGATACCTCAAGTTCTTCAGCACCCTTTCTGGATCAGTTGACATGATCATCCACTTTTCTGCATTCTTGGACATAGTCATAAAGAATCCTTCTGACAGAGCTCTTTCCGGATAAGTCACATATTTCATGGTAACTCTTGCCAAGTTTGTGATTCTTCCACGTAAAGTGTTTGACCAGTACTTTCCCGGACCTGCATGGTCTACTTGCAGCTGAGATAGGTTGAAATACTTGTATATTTCTTCCAGATAGTGTATATCATCCAGGTATTCATCCAATGTCATATAGAATGACCCATAGGTTGAAACACCTAGTTTGTTCTTCCTGCTGTAGCTACCATCCAGTTTTCTTACCTTGTGTACATCATCAGGTTTTGGGTAAGGACAGGCAAAAGAAAGATCCATCTTTCTGGCTTCATTCCTCTTTTCTACTTCAAAGTTTAGCCAGGCATGAAGGTGCTCAGGTTTTAGCAATTCTGGCATGCCTTCTCTCCATTTCAGGATCTGGTTGAGGATGGGAGTTGGAAACTTATCATTGACAAGTAGATGTTGTAGTTCCAGAATCCAATACCCTCTCTTGTTCAGAATGCACCTATATGAAGATTCTTCATTACTAGTCTTCATATACTCAATGTGGGCATCAGTTGGCCTTTCTTGATGTGTTTCATTGTTTACTCTGCCAAACCGAAATCCTTCTTGCTTTTACATTTGGTGGCCTTCGTCGAGATCCTCTAACCCTTTCTTCACCTTGAAATTTGTCTTGGTGGATGTTCCTTGTAATGACTTGGTATTTCGGAAGGGTTACATTGCTAAAGGTCTTCTTTGCGGAGGAGGTTGTGAAGTAGTTGCTTGTCTCCTTTTCTTGTGAAGTGGATGTTCATCATTGTCAGATTCATCCTCATCATCATTGAAGTCCAAAATTGGAGACTTGCAGCTTTCTTGGCCTCTTACTTCTCCTTCTTCCTTTTCTTCTTCTTCTCTTCTGAGATTCTAAGGGACTTGGCTCCCCTAGTTATCATACTTCTCAGCCTTCTGGCTGGTTGATCTGGAACAACTTCTTCAGCAAGGGTGTCTCCAGTGGTGTCCTTAATGACAAGTTGACTTGAGGAAGGAGGATTTAATTGTTTTCTTTTTCTTCCTCTACCTTTTTGAGGCATCTCTTCTTCCCCCTTAGTCATGAATGACTGACTCATGATAGCATCAGCTTCAGAGAGTGATTCAAAGTTCTTTTGGAGATTGTCGTGCACCCTATCCAAATTATAAGAAATCCAATAGACGCCACAATTGCTGACTAATTCTTGAAGTTCCTTCTTCAGCTCTTTGTTCTGCCTAACCAGTTCCTGCTCCTTCGTGTTGAGCTCTTCAAGCGGCCTTAGGATGGCGTTGGCTTGCAGGACAGCATGGCTGGCTTCATTCAATGCTGCATTAGCATTGTTACAATCCTCATCCCTGACCAACCCTAGGTCTTTCTGAGAGAGAGCTATGCTGGTTGCTCTGTTGAGTAAAGCAGAAGCTAATGGCTTCATCTCTTCTGGGACGGATTTTAGCACTTCTGTGTCTTGGGCAACTAGTGTCTTTCTGAGCTCTAAAAAAGACAATGTTACTTGCACGGTGCTCTTCACTTCTTGAACTACTTGGTGCAGAGAATATATGAGGAGCAAGTAGGGCTCTTTTGTGCTGAGTGACAAGTCTCTCATCTTACCTTGATAATCAAGTTGTGGGTTTCAGCATCACTATCATAATCCTTTTCTTGGATTGTTTGCAGATTGACAATCTTCTTCTGCTTTCCATCAAGTGTGCTGGCCTTCTGAGAAGATGTAGAAGGTCTTTCTGATGCAGTCTCAGCATCATGCTCTTCATCATCATTGTCATCCATGGCATCTATCTCAGCAGCTGTGACAACAATGGCATTTTTCAAATTTCTTTGCTCATCTAGGAGTGCCAATTCCTTGGCATTAGCTTCTTCGAGCTTCTTGATTTTGGCTTCCTTTTCATCAACAAGAGCTTGAGTCTCAATGTTGATTCTCTTCTCTTCTTCCAATACCTTTCTGAGTTGTTTAATCCTAAACTCAGCGGCTGAAATTTCTTCTATGGCATCATTGTGTTCAGCCTGTTGGGTATCTTGATGAGACTTGGAAGGTGATGACGATGGAGCTTTCTGAGCATTTGAGGGAGTAGCCTTTTCTCCACTTTCTTTGCTAGCTTTCTGAATCCCGCCTTGTCCAGGTTGGGGATCATCATTCTGATCATCATCATCATCCTTTTACTTTGCTTCTTGGTTTGGATGCTCAAAGGGAGGTTCTTGATAATCATTTTCGTCCATCTCCTCGTCATCTTCTGAAACCAGGTTGATCACATTTGGGAATGTAATCATCCTTCCATTAACTTCTTCTTGTTCAGCAGGAAAAGTAGTGAGCTTGCTGGGCAAGGCAGGATGGGTAACCATCTGCTCTTGGGTTTGAGCATCCACAGTCTTGAAATCTGCTATAAGTCTTTGTGCTACTTCATGAATTAAGTCTTCATGCATCAGAGTGGCAAATGAGTAGGAATCTGTTGGGAACAATGCATGGATATAATCTTCCAGATTGAAGGCGATTGCTCTCTTTTCTGGGACGTCGATTACTCTGGCTAATTCTGAAAGGTTAGCCTTTCTGAGTTTCTGCCATTGTCTGAAGCACGTGAGATGTTTCTTTAAAGTGTGCTTCTGGAAAGCCTTGAGTAAATCAACTGGCACTAGACTTTGAGCCTGAAAGAAAGGGATCAAGTTAGTTTTGTTCAAACCACTTGAGTTAGTATCTGTGTGCAAAAGTAAGCTTTCTGAGCATACCTGTGTAGAAACGCTAGGCTCATTATCCTGTACTTCTGCTTGCTTGGTCTCAGAGACCTCAGATACTTTGGTGTGAGGAGAAGTTTTATCCTCATCAACCTTTCTTTCTATTTGAACCTGAGAATTAAAATCAAATATGTTTAGAAACTGTTAACAGAAAAGATAGGTGGAAAAGTGCTTTCTGAGACTTCACTTACTTCCAAGTGAGGAAGCTCAGTAGCATGGTCCTCAGAAACCTTGGGGGTTTCTGGCACCTTTTCTGCAGATACTGCTTGTTCAGCAGTTTTAGTTTCTTTTGGAGGAGATAAGACCACAGTCTTTCCTTCCAATTGTTCTTCTGACTGAGCCTGTAAGAACAAACATAAGAGATTTTAGTAGTGGGTTTTCCTGAGCATTCTTGAAGGAGACTATTACTGATTACTTACCTTCTCAGCAGAAGGCTCAGTAAATACTTCCTCAGAAAGCTTTTCAGCCTCTGGAATCTCTAGGTTTTGGGGTGTTGGTTCCACCACCACTACTTCCTCAGTTGGAGCCTAAGAAGAGACATTAAGAATATTAGAACATAAGATAAGAGCATTTTTAGTTAGTTATTTCTTGTTCAGAGATAACTTCACTACCTGTGGGACAGGCTCTTCTTGATGTTCTGAGGTTGGAGGAACCTCTTCTTGATTCAAGGGGGTGGACAGGTTTTCTTCCCCCTGAAAGTGTGTCTCCATGTTGGCCTGTAAATCTGACTTATGAGTAACAAGTTAACATGCAATTATGTTGACATGTTAGATACAAACTATCTTTGTTACCTGAATAGGGTCAGGCTGATCATTGATCTCTTGGACTTGTGGTGATTCCACAGTCTCTCTGTGCTCATTATTGTTCTCCTCTGTAGTATCATTCTGAGTCTCCATCTCAGTTTGATCCCTTTCTGAGAGTTGAGCTCTCTCAGAAGGTTGAGGAACCTGTTCAAGAATAGAGTTTTCTTCAGCAATATTAAGTGATGGCATTGTGAATGTGGAAGCAATGTCAGGATCTTCCAGCATTCTATCTTCCTCACCCAGGCCTTCTTCTTCCTGCTGGGCAGAGGGGCTCTTGTCTTTCTGAAGAGCTGAGCTTGATGCTCCTCCATGGGTCTCATACTTGAATCTTTTGAGTACTTTTGCAAGTACTTCATCATCCTCAGAATCACTATTCTGTGTTGGTGGAGACCCATCTATGATATTTCTATCATCTCTGGAGAGTTCTGGAGCATTCTGGTTCAAGATTCTTGGGGCATTACAGTTGCCTTTACGGCGTCCAACATCTTCTGAGACCTTGTCTCCAGAAGGTTGCGCCTCTTGTATGCTTAGGAACTTGGAGGCTCTTTTGCTATGAGTCCTCTTTCTCTTGGCAACTGGAGGTTTAGCTTGAGCTTGCTCAGAGACCTCCTCACCTTGCTGTGCAGTTTCTTCTTCTTCTGCCTTTCTGAGTGCGTTCTCAGCAACAAGTTTCTCCTTTTCTTCAAAGGTGTGTCTGAAAAGGGAGTTGGTGACTGGGATTTCCTGCTTCTCTCTGAGAGTGATTCCCATTGTTTCCAGAATGTAACAGATTCTGAGACCAAAGTGCATATTGGCCTTTGGCTCAGCAAGGCCATTGATGATTTTGGGCTCAAATTCCTCAATATGTCCAAGGAATTTGTTGAAGGCGTACTTCCCCCAATTGAAGTGGGTTTCACCCTTCATGCTTCATTGGAAGATGCATCATCATCCATCTCTCCATGCTTATCTGGTCTACTCCACCTTTGTTTCCATCAAAGCAACGGACCAGAATAAGAGCTAAAGTAATCCAGTGTTTCTGGAGATGACTAGTTCTGATGTCTTTCAGAACAAAGTCTCCTGGGCAACCTTTTGCATTTTCTAACTGGATTGCTTCAAATAGCTCTTTGACGCCTTGAATCATGGAAGCGTCCTTGATGTTGATGTCTTCAATTGTTCCTCGATTTTTCAATCGGAATATCTTGCAGAAAGTCTTGCAGTCTAGAACAATTTCTTGTCCTTGGACTTCAGTCTGCATGTATTTCTCTTCTTCATCATTCACAACTTTTTGTGAAGATTTTGGAGTTGTTATAGAACTCCAGTACATCCAGTGTGGATAGTCCCTTTGGTGCAGATAGAAGCTTGTAGATATGGGAATTCTTCAGCATCCCCAATATCAGTTTCCTTTCTGGTCTTGAATGTATAACTGCTGGTACATACCTCTTTACTAGAAAAGCTCCCCAATTCATTTTGTGGTTTGGATTCCAGTCAGATGGGGTGAACTTTCCCAGAAGGCGTTTATTTAACACCTTAAGTTCCTTTCCTCCTTGCTTTTCAGCAGGAGCAGATGATACGGCCTTACGGTTTTTTGTGGTCATCTTCTTGGGTGCCATCTCTTATATAGAGTTTTGAATGAGTGTTTTTCAGATGAATTTTGCACAAATAATCGAGATTAGTCTATCTTTTCAGAAGACTAAGCACAAGAAGTTGAGTTTGCAGAGGGGGTTTTGCAGAAATCTTGAGAGATTTTGCTGTTTTGATGCAAGTTTGAAATTTCGGAATTGGTAAAAGTGTTTGTCTTTTGCCCAAATCCTATATATATAGAAGAGAAAATGTACATAGATACAACATACATACAACTGAATATGAATGCGTGTCTTTGCATCTGCATAGGCGTGGTACGTCCTTTGTACTTCATTAAATGCGTAGTGGGCCATGTTTGCATTTATCAACAGACATTACTTTCTTTGTTTTAATCTCAATCGTTGAGATCAAACGTTTATTCATCAAGGGCTTATATTGAATATCTTGTAATGATATCAATCAACAAATGGTAATGTGCCGACTTGATGGATTTTTAATATGCTACATTCATTGTGTCACTTAGTAAAGAGTAGGAACACTTAATCGTTTGAGCTTAACATTCTGAGTGTCAAGTCCTTATCTATATATTGTTTATCATTAAAATGGTAAAAATACAAGACATTGTACATGTTTGACTTTCAGCACTTATACCTTTTGGGCTTTGTGTGTCCATTTCTCTTTATGACTAAATAGCTTTCTGAATTCAAGTGTCAGAAGCTTCAGTTGTTTGAATGTATTTGACCCACTCTCAGTAAGTAAGTTCTAGTTTTATTTACTTATTGAGTGTGTACCAACCTTTGCCTTTCTGGATACCCGTTCCAGAAATGTTTTGCCTTTCTGAGTGTTGCTACTCAGAAACCTTTGCATCACTTCTTATCAACTTGGCTTTCTGAAAACCTGTTCTCAGAGGCCTACTTCTTTTCTACCTCACTTACTCAGACTTTAGAGATTCAGGACAATTTTTCAGTCCTTAGGCAACTCCATTAATCCAAGATTGTGTCTCAAAGTCAAGAACCGGCTTTCTTGTAGGAGCTTGGTGAAGATATCTGCAAGTTGATCTTCTGTGACAATCTTGAGTATCTCTATATTACCTTTCTCAACATGGTCTCTGATGAAGTGGTGTCTAACATCAATGTGCTTTGTTCTGGCATGGAACTTGGGGTTCTGTGTGATTGCAATAGCACTTGTGTTATCACAGAAAATGGGAGTTTTCTCTTCATTGAGTCCATAGTCTCTGAGTTGTTGTTGAATCCACAGAATTTGTGTTGCACAACAACCAGCAGCAATATATTCAGCCTCTGTGGTAGAAGTTGCAATTGAGTTTTGTTTCTTGCTAAACCATGAGATAAGTCTAGTTCCCAGAAACTGACAAGTTCCTGAGGTACTTTTCCTATCAAGCATTGATCCAGCATAATCAGCATCTAAGTAACCCGCCAAACTCAATCCACTTTCTTTAGGATACCACAATCCTACATCTACTGTACCTTTCACATATTTTAATATTTTCATAGCAGTGTTGTAGTGTGATTGCATTGGATTTGTTTGAAATCTAGCACACTCAAGCAAGCATATTGAATATCAGTCTACTTGCGATGAGTAAAGTAGTGAACCTATCAATTTCCTATACTTGTGTTCATCAACACTCTTATCTGATTCAGTATAGGTCATCTTGGTTCCTATGCTCATAGGTATCTTAGCATTCTTTTCAGAAGGCTTAAAGATTGAACTTTGTGAGCATGTCTTTTGCATACTTTGTCTGACTAATGAATATTCCATCATTGAGTTGCTTGAATTGCAATCCTAGGAAATAGTTCAATTCTCCCATCATGCTCATCTCAAATTTACTTTTCATGAGATTTGCAAAGTCATCACAAAGTTGCTTGTCCTTAGATCCAAATATGATGTCATCAACATATACTTGAACTAAGAGTAGTTTCCCATCATGATTTAAAGTGAATAAAGTTTTATCAACTTCACCTTTCTTGAAACCACTTTCCAGAAGGTATTTGGCCAAAGTGTCATACCATGCTCTTGGAGCTGTTTGATCAGTAAGAGCTTTACGTAGCTTATAGACCATTCTACTTCGAGGAAACTTCAAAGCCGGTGGTTGTTCAACATAGACTTCCTCGAAGTTCACCATTCAAGAATGCACTCTTGACATCCATCGATAAACTTTAAAGTCTTTATGAGTCTGAAGGCGAGAAGAGTCTTATTGCATCAATCGCAACCTGGTGCATATGACTCATCAAAATCTAAACCTTGATGCAGGTGAATCCCTTGGCAACCAACCTTGCATTGTTTCTGGTTATTTCACCAGATTCATTCATCTTGTTTCTAAAAACCCACTTAGTTCCAATCACAGATATTCCTTCTACAAATGGAACTAGTTTCCAGACTTTGTTTCTTTCTAACTGATCCAACTCTTCTTGCATTGCTGAGATCCAGTCTTGGTCTCTTAATGCTTCTTCTATAGTTTTTGGTTCAATGTTTGAGATAAAACATCCAAAGAGAGAATTAGCATTTTCAGCTATTGCTCTCCTAGTCCTAACACCTTGATTGATTGGTCCAATCACATCTTTTGCAGGATGATCCTTGATCCATCTCATCATGGGTTTAGGGCTAGTAGGGTTAACATCTATGTGATCTGAATGTGAATCACTATGATTATGACTTGATACTTCTTCAGTATCTGTGACATCTTGCACCTCAGAAGGGCGGTGAATGTCTGACACTTGCTCAGTGTGAGAGCTTTCTGGGACATGCCTATCAGAGAGGTCATTTCCAGAGTTAGCTCTCTGATGAACATCTTCAGTTTCCATTTCTGGAATTCTCATAGGAAATTCTTCATCATGTCTGAGAATCATCTGGTTGTTACTAGGCATTTCATGCTTTTCTTCGTCAGAGTCATCCTCTCTTTCCACAATGATGTTTTTCCTTTCTGAGGGTTCCTCTTCAGAATCCTTTATCATTAGTTCCTTGAACCTTTCTGAGAGTTCATCAGTAAGGGGTGTTTTCTTGTTTCCTTCATAGAATACAACATGAACTAATTCTTCAATCTTCTTTGTTCTTTTGTTGTAAACTCTGTATGCTTTTCTATTCATAGAATAACCAAGAAACACACCTTCATCTGCCTTTGGTCGAAATGTTCTTAGATACTCTTTTCCATTGTTAAGGACAAAACATCTACAACCAAACACTTTCAGATGTTTGATATTAGGAGGTCTACCAACCAAGAGTTCATATGGGGTCTTGTCATGGTGTTTGTTTATCAAACATCTGTTCTGAGTGTAGCATGTTGTGTTTACAGCTTCAACCCAATAAACTTCACTTATTTCAGTGTCAGCTAGCATTGTCCTTGCTACTTCTTTAAGGGTTCTATTTTTCCTTTCTGCAACACCATTTTGTTGTGGTGTTCTTACAGAGGAAAGTTGGTGTTGTATACCTTTGCTGGTACAAAACTCCTTTATGTACTGGTTGACAAATTCAGTACCATGGTCTGTTCTGATTACAGATACCTTGTCATTTTTTATGACTTCGAGCTTATTTAGCAAGTTTGGTATCTCCACCATAGCATCAGATTTGTGCTTTAGAAAGACAACCCAAGTGAATCTTGAGAAGTCATTTACAACAACCAGACCATACTTCTTTCCTGCATAACTAGTTACAGATGATTCAAAAAGATCCATGTGTAATAGTTGCAGTGGTCTAACACTAGAGTGTCTGGTTTTGGACTAGAAAATGATTTTGGATTGTTTCCCCATCTGACAGGCAGAACAGATACCATCCTTTCTGAAAGATGTTTTGGGAAGGCCAGCCACTAACTCTTTCTTGGCAAGTTTGTTCAGAGTTTTGAAATTCAAGTGACTCATTCTTTTGTGCCATAACCAGTGCTCTTCTGTGTGACCTGATTGACTCACCATGAGACATTCTTCAGTTGTGGCAGATGCCCAATCGGTAACATAAAGACTGCCTTTCCGCCGAGCAACCAAGACTGTCTGCTTTAACTCATTGTCTATAAGTTTGCAATACTTTGCTTTGAATTTCACAGTGAATCCCTTGTCTGCAAACTGGCTCATGCTAAATAGATTATATTTCAAACCTTTAACATGTAATACATCGGTGATTGTTAATGATCCTAATTTGACGTTGCCAAATTCCAGAGAGGGATTTAATTCTCCTCCAGAAAATTTGATGTCTGGTCCATTGTTGCAAGCTTTGTAGTTGACCAGATTTGCTTTGTCTCCTGTCATGTGCTTTCCGCATCCACTATCAAATAGCCATTGAGCCTTAGTCCAAGAGGCGTTCTGCACAAAACAGGAAACAGGAGTTAGGTTCTTGCTTCAGAGATAGAACCATTTAGACTAAACATTCTTCCAGTAGGAATCCACACTTTAGTGAATTTCTTGGGAGTTTGTTTTTGTCTAACTTGATCAGAAGGAGATGCAATAAAATCAGTAATTTTGATCTCAATTTTCCTTCTTGGGGTGTTTCTAGGTGTTCCCTTTGGTGCTTTCTGGACCCTGGGTTTCTGGGGTTGCTTTTCAACAAACTTAGCCTTTCTGACCAGGTTCCTTCTAGCTTTGGCATTCAGTTTTTCAGTGGCTTGAGATTTCTTCCACTTCTGTTTATTGCTACGTGCAATATCAGCCTTGCGCCATTGTTCTTGTCCTTCCTTATATTGTTGCAGAAGGACCTTTCCAATAGCACGATAGCCAATGCCATTTCGAACACCTTTGGCTTTCTGAATGCGCTCTTCAGAAGCCTTACTAGTTTATGCACCATCTTTATTTTCATAAAATCGTACAGTAGAGAATTTGCCTATTCCAGCAATTCTTCCCTTCCTAGTGATGCAGCAATGTGGATGGTTGCATATCTGAGGATTGTGTTTCTTTTCAGGAACCTTATCCACATGTTTATTGTGAACTTGTTGTTCTTTCAAAGGCTGGGTTGCTACTCCTTTTCCTTTGTCAACTACCCTAGCTTTCTGACCAATGCTATAGGTGGTTGAAGAACCATTCTGTTGACTTTTTACAAAGGTCAACCTTTCATCACTCTTCTTCAGAGGAGATGAATTACTCGATTGTTCATCAAGTCCAAGTCCACCTTTCTCAGAGGGATCTCTCAGATAGGATTGAACCTCAGTGAGAGTGTCACTAGCCTTTGCATAAGATTGGAAGGATAGCTCTTTCTTTCTGAGTTCTTCATTCTCAGAAAGCAGCTTCATCATTTTCTTATTAAGTTCATCCGAGGCTAGTTTGTGAGAATTTTCATTCTCAGATATCTGAGCTTTCAGAAAGGCTATTTCAGCGTTCTTGTTCTCAGATACTCTGGTTAGCTCAGAAACCTCTTTTTCAAGAGTTTCTTTGCTTTCCTCTAGAATTCTGCTTTTGGATTTTGCTTCCAGAAATTATTTCTCATAACGATCCAATTCACTCTTGACCAACTCCATATCCTCAATTCCATCATCACTCTCATAGTACAGAAATTGTGAATTGTTAGTTACCTCATCAGCCATAAGACATATTTCAATGTTGGAGATGTCTGGACCAGCAATCTCAGCAACTCCACACATTTCATTCTTCTTAAGGCCGAAGTCGATTACATCGTGGGTGATTCCACACAATTCTGGTGATGGTAGGTTTGAGTCATCTGAATCTCCATCTTGAGAATCTGTCTCAATGTCTAGAGCATCAAGTTGAATTTGAATCTTCTTCCTTTCTCCAGTCAGTAAGGCCCTTTGATTTCTCTTGAAATTTCTTCTGTCCTTCTTGTCACCTGTCTTGAGCTTATTTAAAGCAGGACAATCTCTCTTGAAGTGACCAGGCTTTTGACAATAGAAGCATGATTTTCCTATTTCTGCAGCTTCAGTACTAACACCTTTCTGAATGGGGGGTGTTCAGAGAGTTGTTCATTTGTATGTTCTTGTACTGATGATAGTTTGGGCCAAGATGCTTTTTCAGCTTTTCTTTAGATTTTCTTCTCTCAATCTCTTGACTCACAAATTTCTTCATGTGTCTTACTGCAAGAGCATTTTCTTCAGATGCATCTTTGGTATCCTTCATTTCAGAAGAACCTTGAGAAACTAGAGCAACACTTTGTAACTTTTCAGCTGTTTGTTCTCTCTGAGTTATCTCATAGTCTACAGTAGCAAGATGAGAGAAGAGCTCTACTGGAGTAATATTTGGCATCCCTTGATTGAAATAAAAGAACTTAGTGTGTTCCCAGTTATGATTGAGACTTCTGACAATAGTCTTAATCTTTTCTGACTGGGAGTATCTGTTGCTTTCACCAAGTGCAGCCATATCACTCATAAGAGTAGTAAATCTGAAATCAAGTTCTTCCAGAGTTTCAGTGGGACCTTGTTTGAAGTTTTGGAACTTCAATTTAAGAACTTCGAACTTGTTTTCTTTGGTTTTCTCAGTTCCGGCACAGATTTCTTCAATCAGTTGCCAGGCAACTTTCACCGTTTTAGCACCCCACAGTTTACACTATATGTGCTCAGGTGTCGATCTGATGATGATATTACGAGCTTGACCATCCAATCTGTGTCTCTTGGCATCTTCAGTTGTCCAGAGCTCTCTTGGCTTGTCTTCATACATAATGCTTCCACGAGCAATATGACCACTATCACTAACCGCCATATCCTCGCTTCCATCTTCCTTGTCTGAGGCTTTTCTTCCATCAGACACCTCAGTAAGTTGTTTGAGTTGTCTGATTCTGATAGGCCCTTCATTGATGACATAGATCATCTCGTCACTAATGGCATCCAGATGGAGCATCATGTTGTTCTTCCATTTCTCGTAGTTTTCTGGCTTCAGAACGGGTGCATCACTCAGAGACATACCTGCACACTAAACACACAAATTATATAGTCCTCAGAAAGAGACAAAGTTCCTTCACCTATCTGGGGATCTAGATTCAGTGCAGAAGGCTTGTGAACCTCCTGCTCTGATACCACTTGTTGGTCCAGATAACGGAAAAGTAAAAGACTAGAGGGGGGGTGAATAGTCTTTTAAAACTTTTGTCGAAAAACACAATTTCTCAGAAACCTGGGGGTTTCTGATACTTAAATTCAGAGCGCAGAGACTTTAAGATAGGTAAGTGCAGAAACAATAAGTATGTGTGTGTGTGCTTTGCTGAAATGTAAATACAGAAAGGTAAATGACACAGCAAGTATAGTGGTATCTGGAGGTGGCGTAATCCTCCAACTAATCCACTTCGGTCTTTCTGAGACCTAGAATTCCCTAGAACAGATAATTGAGTTCACCTTACAATAATCCTATTCTAAGATTCTTAAACAAATGGTTCCCAACCAAATGTTCCCCCTGAGTTATTCCCTAGCTCCTAGAGCTAAGTACTTCCTCTACTCAGATAACCTTAGAGTTATTCCCTGATTTTCCAAATCAAGTACTTCCTCTACTCCACGCCTTGATGGTGTTGGTTATAAGGTTTTGTCAGAAAGGCTTCTCGTATAACTTTTCATTTATGTTTTCAGAGAGCCAAACAGAACGAGACTACTTAATACACTTGTTCGGGATGGCGATGCTCTTCTTGACCCAAGTAATTGATGTCCGTTCTGGAGAATGAGCTTCATAAAGGGTATCTGATAGTTCAACTCTTTCACGAATAACAATCTCTTGTTAAGGTTCAGGACAACTTAGAACTACTAGTGATTCTTCAAGCAACAGAAAGCTTTCAGAAAGGGTAGTAGAGTGCTTGAGAGAATACTTTGCTTGATGGTAAGTTTGCAAGATAGAGCGTTCTAAGGTATGTATTTCAAGCATCTAAGTGTGTGATATATATAGATAAATTTGAGAGGCGTTTGAATTGTATCCGTTGTGCTCTCTATCAAATTATATCAGTTTATATCTTGAACTATGTACCCAGAAGTCACTATCTCATGTTTCAGAGAGGACTTGCTTTTTGCAGCATTTCTGCCGATGCATTTAATGCATAGTACTGTTCATTGTCCTTTAGTCTTAACGGATACATGAGGATTTCTGGAAGCTCACATGTCTCCCTTCTTTGATTAATATGTTCAAGACTTAGCATATGTGCAAATGTTACACTTATAACATGGTCCAGAGACATTTTAAATCAAATGAGACTTAACCTTGATATCTTCATAAATCTTGTGCAATCTTTAGTCTTCTAATCTTCATAAAAGCTCCATTGCTAGGATTGATCTTCATGGTCTTCTGGAAATAAAAATTACACTCATAGACTTATAATCCTAATACAAGATTTACTAGACTAATCATACTAAGTGATTTCCTCTTTTACAATGTTCAAGTGAACCAAGAGTACTTAATCACCTTTCTGGCTAAGACAAGAACATGTGATGAGTGATCAAAATACTAACAGATATTCCTAACAACCATTAACATCCATCCTGCTCTCATATCGGGTCAGATGACCCAATGGACAAGTCTGTCTGCAGTAATGCTCTAGGATCGGCATGCTAGAGTCTGGCTTTTTGACTTCTCTTCTTATTTCTTCTGTGAGGGGACTCGGATTGGGTTCATTCACCTTCTTGTGTGCCTTCACTATCTTACTTAGAGTGGCTATTTGAGTTTCCAGAGCTTTTTGTTGTACATAGATCTCCTCTGAAGTAAGTTGCTCTCCGGTTCTTGGGTGAACCACCATTGTTGGTACGAGATTCCCCGGATTGATTGCCAGAACACTTTCAGCCATGTGGTCTCGGACTCTTGGTTGTGCGAGAGGCGGATGACTAGGTCCAGCTTCATTGTCTCCTGGTCTGTCCGGAGTCCTTTCCCTCTGTCCTTGAGACGCAACTGCTCTCCTATTGAGAAGGTGTCGGAGATCCTCAGGTTGCTCCGGATTTCCAATTCTCTCCTGAATAGGACGTTGCTCATTTCTCGTTTGTGCAGACTCAGCTTGCCTCGGAACCAAAGTTGGTGGAGTGGCTTGAGGAGGTTGGATATTGTTGGATCCGAAACATCCTTGAATAGTAGTGAGTAGTACACCAAACTGATTTCCATCCATTCCAAAATCTTCGGGTCGGATGACCTGGCCATTTGGGAGAGTGAAATTCTGTCCTGGGGGCGGACCATGTGTTCCTGTCAGAGGAATCTGGTTCCCATCTCTCGGACCAGCTAATGAGAGACCTTGGCCTCCTGTCGTAGGGGCCAAGTTGCCCCATCCTTGAGTATCAACCCTAGTTGCTGGTACCTAATCCTCTCTTCTTTCTCCGGATGAAGCGCTGGCAATGTGCCCTTCACTCAAGTAGTGTTCCTCACTTCTGGATTCATGCTTTCCTCCATGCCCTCTTGTTCGAGGCGCATTTCTTCCTCTGGTCGGAGGTCGCCCACGAGGCCTTGCAATTGTAGTTTCTATCCCTGTAGTTGTTCTTCGTGTTCTTGCCATGGTTCAGGTGAGCTGGGACTTTTTGTAAGTTTCCCACAGACGGTGCTAAAATGTCGGGGAGTGAATCGGCAACACCTACTAAGTAATTACATGTCTTCTTCCTGACCCTATAGCAAGCACAAGTCCGCCTGGTGAACCTTCAGATGGTCGGATCACACTAAGGACCTGCACAGAGACTAGTGGGGGGGATTTAGAAAGGTAGATCCGGTTTGCTTAGGGTCAAACCGGATAAAAACTTTACTTGAGAGAGATTGAGTGTCTACTCTGTAAAAGTATGATTATGGGGAATAGTGACTTACTGTAGCATGGGAATATGTGCCATATTTATAGATATGTGTCTTCAAATGGAGGGACTCACAAGATTGTGCCAAGTGTAAGCTTCACAATGTGCCACCAATGCCTTATTGGGCTCAAAGCCCATTAGATCGGTTTAACCCAACATCTTACTGGGTTGTATGAGGGCATAATTAGTATTTCAGCGTCGTGATCGGACCTCCTTATATGCTTTACGGTCCGGATCGGACTAAGCTATTTACTCCAGCTCAGTACACTTGGTCTCTTGGTGATGAGACGTCCGACCCTTAGGTCATACGATCCGAATCTAGTCTTTTTACTGTCAATACTTGTACAGAGCGCGGTACAAGTGGTGAGGCAGGTTGGACAGTGTGTCCGGGCCTGTTCCTACTTTGAACCAAAGTCCGAATACTCTTATGAGGATCGGACCAGTGGTATCGGACCATCTGTTCGAGCTTCTCAGTGAGTGTAGACTAATTCGCCTTAGGATTCGTCTTTAGAATGTCTTAAACGGATTGGACATTGTTCCATATCAACAAACTCGGTTTGTAAAGACAAGTTTAATTCCAATTGATTTCGATCCCGGTACCGTTAATGCTCCAAAACAATCTCATCTTTTGACTTGAAATACACTGTATGTAATAATACCCAACATACAACATCAGTTAAGAGTGAAGGGGATGAAGGGGATATAAGTAGACCTCCTCTCTCAACTAGTATGAGGTCTTTTAGGTGATTCAAAAAGCAAAATCCGTGAGGTCTCCAGCCCAAAGCGGACAATATCCTACTAGCGTGCGTGTGTGGCCCAAGTCTCCCTGGACAAAGGGTCAGGTCTCGACCAATTAGTGGTCGGGTCGTTAAAAATGGTATCAGAGCGGGGTCCATTCACAAATCAGCAGGGAGTGCGGATGGTTGGTCCGCGGACATGGATCCACCCATTCAACTCTCGGAGAGGATGTCAAGCAATTCAAGGGGGTAGACTAGAATGTACCCAACATGCCACATTGGTTAAGTGTGAAATGGAAGAATGGTATATAACTAGACCACCACTCTCAACTAGTATGAGGCCTTTTGGTTATTCCAAAAGAAAAACTGTGATGGCTCCGACCAAAGGGTCGGGTCTCAATTGATTAGTGGCCGGGGTGGCTATAAGAGTTTCTTGAAAATGTGAATTTTTTTAATTCATTTTTTCTCTAGATTTCTAATTAACATTTATGATATCATCATCAAGGGGTCTGAAGTTTGAAAAATAGATGTTTGTGTAAAAGTACCAAACAAGGTCACCTAGAAATGGGGATCCGTGGTAAATGCTATCAATGTGAGGTTTTTTTCCCGTTATATAGGAAAATCAATTCTTTTACAATAGAATCTTTCACAAGACTTATTCAAGTTAAAAATAGCTTATAGAAATCAACTTCAAACAATTTGATTTTTTCCTCAAATTTCTTTTTCTCTCATTCCTTTATATTTTGTTGATTTTATCAATATACACGAATAAAGTAGATTTTAGAAAAACTGATACAGATCCTCAAAGAAACGTATTTTATGGTGTCGACTAGTCGAGCACATAATTTTATATTATTTTGAGGAAGAGGGTGTTTTGTATATTGCTAAGCATCATCAAATAGTACATCTGGATTCTTGATGTGCTCAAATTACTACTTAGAAAACAAGTAGAAAACAGTTGTTGTAAATAGACAATGTTAACCACAGAGTCGATCGCTAAGGAATTAATCAAGCTATGTAGCAGTGAGAGTAAACAGATACCTGCCAATAACAGTTGATGGATGGTTTTGTATACTTCTAACTAGATTGACTAAAGTTAAGATTATAATTAACAATGAGAGAAAGCTGAATACAGTAGCAAGATCCAATTACGCTAATTCGAACTAGGGATAATACTCATATTTGTCACACGGTTGTTGTACAGTAAATCAATCAATTCGGTTCAACCACATATTCTTAGAATATATTATACTAGAGAAATCGTGAGTCGTCAATTCACGATCCTTAAACATGAACAATTCAAAGAATTTAATACGGACTTATCGAATTGAAGGTTCAATCAATAGAGATAAAGAACGAATTGTAAAGAAGAAGCAATAGAGAAATCAATACCAATAATCCTGATGAGTAAAATCAATGATAACCAAGCTCCAAAGATGTCTCAATGTTAATGTCTGAATCTAGGAGCTCTCCTCAAAAACTAGGTTAAAATAAGTTATGTCTGAAGTTATGGTGAAAGAAATCTATTTAATGGAGAAAAAACAAGTAGAATCCTAGAAGAATTCGACCAGAAAATCGCCCAGCAAATAAGCTCTCGGGAACTCTCGCCGCGGCGCGCCTAAATGTCTCGGCCCGGCGAAGATGCTTTCTGACAACTTGCGATGTCTGTATCTTTTTCTTCAGGAAGAATATGGCTACGATTTTTGTACGAAAGTTGTAGCCCTTTGAATTATCTTTCTATTTACACCGAGATCAGGTAAATCGGACTTCATATGAGAGAGTTATGTCCAAAATGGCTAGACTGCTCCGTAAATCATCACTTTTGCAAGTCAGGCTAAAACGCCTCTCAATTCTTCGTCCGAACTCCGAATCCACTTCCGTCTTCGCCCAATTACTCTTCATTCAGAGATCTATAACAAATGTCTAAAAATCCGATTTTCACCTTCGGGATCAAATAACACAAAAAATCCTACAAAACACAAACAAAGTACCAAAGCATAAAAACGTACAAAAACACTATAAAACTAAAGTCAAAGACTAACAAAAGACCGCTAAAAAGGACCAAATTAGACGTTAGAATATTGTATCATCAAAATCCCCAAACCGAACCTTTGCTCGTACTCGAGCAAACACACAACCTAAACAAGAACTAGACTCGAAACAAAAACAAACAAGAAGCACATAAAAGAGTTGAACTCCCAAGTGACCGAATCTACCATTGTAAACATTAAATTCACAAGATGCAAATTTTTTGCACTCAACTAACCTTGGCAGAATAGTGCACAGAAAATCAAACAAGAAAGTTTCTCAAGTAAATAGCACTTAAGTCTAACTCGCTAATCCCTCACAAGAGGATCCTATGCAACTCTCTCTCACACTCTGGAAGTGTCCAGTGAGTGAATCACTCAAGAATATCAAGAGAAATGAAGGTGACTTTCATCACAAAAGTGCCTCAAATAACTCATGCAATGTACTCAATCAGTTAAGTCAGAAGGGACTTTTTCCTAGCATATAGCAGCTTGCCAGAACATACAAACTAACTTCCATATCACCACATTCTTGCATACTATGAATTATATGCTAATCAATTGGCCACAATGGACTCTTTTAGTCTCACTTTTTTGGTAGTGTCTGTTTTACCGAAGTCCGCACTTTTGTGCGTGTCAGTTTGGTATACGTGCCATCAACCCTCACGGTCATATGGCTTTTTAGGACCACGCCGGTATATATGTAGTATTTGAAACACGCCCAACACGACTACGGTGATGACGAGCACCACAGATACACTCCGAGACTTATTAAATAATCAGGGGGAAGCAATACAGATTACAAGTATAAATTAAACATATCAGCACAGTAGAATTCTTCTCCCCAAACCGTTTATTTGTAATGGATTGGCATCGATAAAATAGATCATGAAGAGCATGTCGTTCGTCATACTTAACTTACACAGAGTACACATGAGCATGATGAGGCGCAAACAAGGGAGTTTGCACTTCCCGAATAAATTATACAGGTGCCGGTACAATATTTTTTTCATCGGTTAAAGGTTTCTCACCGGCTTTTTGGACCAAAGAGCTACACATACTTGCTATTTACAAGAAAAACAGACTTATAGGATTTTAAATCCACCACGCCACTTTCAGTCAAATATCATGCAAAACATAAGCAACTATCAAATTTAACAATCACAATAGATGCTCGACTTGGGAGAACAACTCAGACTCACCACAAAAATCAGAAAGTAGGCAAAAAGACTCTATTTAAAAAAATAAAAACTAGGCTCGCTGCGGCGGGCGAAAAGTCTCGCCGCGGCGAGTTTTTATGAGACGAAAAAAAAATTATGGGGAAGGGTCTCGCCGCGGCGAAGCAAAACGCTCGCCGCGGTGAGGGCGAAATTTCGAATTTTTTTCTCTTTAACTCTAATGCGATCTCACCTCGCGAGATCAAAATTCCATGCCTCGGCTAGAATTTCACGAGTTTCCTCGTGTGAGTACAAAGGTTCCACTCCCACAAACACGTACAGACATAAACTGAAAACAAAACAAACACATAAAAGTGGCTAACATACCACCCCACGTAGACAAATAAGGCACACAGGCCGCAAAAAGATATGCAATCCTATGTGGCTCACCGACCACCACTATGAAATCGATAAAAACGGACACAAAACACATGAAATCCCTCCCCAAACCTAAACTTTAGCTCGTCCTCGAGTTTCAAGTTTAAGCAAGCGAAGGAACAAAAAAGAAAAAACAAAAAAAAAACTGATAATAAAGAAAACTTACCCCCGGGTTGCCTCCCGGGAAGCGCCTTTTATTATAGTCGTTGGCTCGACTTTTTGGGAATGCTGCTATCCATTATCAAATGGGAACGAATCCCTTGCATCCTTTCCGGTATCCTTAGCATTTTGTGAGCCATCCTTAGCTCCTCTCGTCAAGTTCTCTAACAATTCCATGATTCCCTGCAAAATAAATTAATCAAATTAGAAGATTTAAAAACTAAAAAATAACTATGGGAAATAGAGGGAAAATAAAAACGAGAAATTGGGTCGAAACTCCCTGGGCAATCCAATGTATGTGATGGAACCAATACGTGTGAATCACAAGCAGGTAATGGAGTAGAATGTATTTCATCTTGTTCTGTGGGGGCAGATTCGAAAGTTAGCTCAGCAAGGCGGTTTGTCTTCTCACGCTCGATGTTCTCATGCCACAACATCGTCTCTTTATAAATAGAAACCTGGGCATTGATAAACTCAAAGAATTGTCCAAGTTCGAACTCATCTATGGGTTGTCTTGCAGCTTCATCTAACATCATTCTACTACTCTCGGTTAATCCCCAATAGAAACATCCTATCCATTCCTTATCCTCCAGTCCAGCATATGTGCACTCTTCTTGCAGCTCTAGAAACCGAAACCATGCTTCGTCAAATCTTTCTCCACAAAATTGTCGAAAGCTACGAAGCACTTCCCTCTCTGTTTGGCGGAGCTGTGCTCGCTCGATAAGCCATTCTCCATAGGTTTTTTATTTTACGATGGGGGATTTGTATGGCTTCTCGGTTGTCATAAGTTCCTGCACACACAAAGACAGGAAACCACGAGTAGTTCCGACAAAAAAAAACAAACAAAAAACTAGCTAAACAAATAAAAACTATAAACAAACAAAAAATCACACTCAAAACGCTTCAGTAGGAATTAATTCCCCGGCAGCGGCGCCAAATTTGATGTGCTCAAATTACTACTTAGAAAACAAGTAGAAAGTAGTTGTTGTAAATAGACAATGCTAACCACAAAGTCGTTCGCTAAGGAATTAATCAAGCTATGTAGCAGTGAGAGTAAACAGATACTTGCCAGTAACAGTTGATGGATGGTTTTGTATACTTCTAACTAGATTGACTAAAGCTAAGATTATGATTAACAATGAGAGAAAGCTGAATACAGTAGAAAGATCCAATTACGCTAATTCAAACTAGGGATAACACTCATATTTGTCACACGGTTGTTGTACAGTAAATCAATCAATTCGATTCAACCAAATGTTCTTAGAATATATTATACTGGAGAAATCGTAAGTCGTTAATTCACGATCCATAAACATGAACAATTTAGAGAATTTAATACGGACTTATCGAATTGAAGGTTTTTACGAAGATTTTATACGAGACTAACCTATATGAGTGATTCAATAAACCCTAGAACGAATATGCATAATCTTCACATACTACTGTATTCAAAGGTGTTTAGCTACTCATACTTGAGATTTGCATGCAAAGATTCATGGTAATGATCATATGATACATAGATGAGAAACTCGCATGCAATAACATACAATTCAATCAATAGAGATAAAGAACGAATTGTAAAGAAGAAGCAATAGAGAAATCAATACCAATAATCCTGATGAGTAAAATCAATGAATAACCAAGCTCCAAAGATGTCTCAATGTTAATGTCTGAATCTAGGAGCTCTCCTAAAAAACTAGGTTAAAATAAGTTATTTTTGAAGTTATGGTGAAAGAAATCTATTTAAAGGAGAAAAAACAAGTAGAATCCTAGAAGAATTCGACCAGAAAATCGCCCAGTAAATAAGCTCTCGGGAACTCTCGCCGCGGCGAAGATGCTTTCTGACAGTCAACTTGCGATGTCTTTGTCTTTTTATTCAGGAAGAATTTGGCTACGATTTTTGCACAAAAGTTGTAGCCCTTTGAATTATCTTTTCATGGCCACTGAGATCAGGTAAATCGGACTTCATATGAGAGAGTTATGTCCACAATGGCTAGACTGCTCCGTAAATCATCACTTTTGCAAGTCACGCTAAAACGCCTCTCAATTCTTCGTCCGAACTCCGAATCACTTCCGTCTTCGCCCAATTACTCTTCATTCAGAGATCTATAACCAATGTCTTCACTCCGATTTTCACCTTGGGACCAAATAACACAAAAAATCCTACAAAACACAAACAAAGTACCAAAGCATAAAAACGTACAAAACACTATAAAACTAAGGTCAAAGACTAACAAAAGACCGCTAAAAAGGACCAAATGAGACGTTAGAATATTGTCTCATCAATTCTCAAAAGGTAAAAGGCCAAAGACATTTGCTGTAAAATCCCGAAATTTTTATTGGACCGTCTATATGAACTTAATTTGGAGACGAAAAATTATATGGATCGAGTTGTTGCACTGGTTTTATTAGTCACTATTTTATGGACCGTTAAATTGAGTCGGGCTATAGTAATTGGATTTGTATGGGTTCGGACTGAAATAAACTGGAGAGGCCCAATGTTTGTACTGAAATAGGCTTATGGATTTAGGTTAGATTATTCAGCCGTGGTTGTTGGTCCAGATAACGGCAAACTAAAAGACTATAGGGGGAATAGTCTTTTAAAACTTTTGTCGATAAACACAGTTTCTTAGATATCTGTGAAGATATCTGACACAGTTTCTCAGATATCTGTGAAGATATCTGATACTTAATTTCAGGGAGCGGAAGACTTTCTGTGATAAGTGCACGTGCTCAGCAGAGTGAAAGTGTGTAAATACTTAACAAGAAGAATAAAGCAAGGTAAATGCAGTACGTAAATAACATAGCAAATTATAGTGGTATCTGAAGGTGGCGTAATCCTTCAACTAATACACTTCGGCCTTTCTCAGACCTAGAATCCACTAAGATAGATAAATGAGATACCCTTACAAATACCCTATCTCTCGATTCCTGCAACACTTGGTTCCCAACCAAATGTTTCCCCCCGAGTTGTTCCCCAGCTATCTGAGCCAAGGACTTCCTCTACTCAGATACCTTTGAGCTATTCCTTAGTTTCCAAAACTAAGTACGTCCTGTGCTTAGTAACCTTGGAGTTGTTCCTTAGTTCCCAAACTAAGTACTTCATGTACTCCACGCCTGTTGTTGTGTGGTTAAGGTAGTTTGTCAGGTGAGCTTCTTTATAACTTACACAGTTATTTCAGAAAGCTCTATAGAATCAAGATTACTTAATACACTTCACAATGTATGGTAACTTCTTCTTTACTGACCCAAGTCTATGTTAAATGTCCTAGAGAATGAATCTCAGATACTTGATCTTTTGATTCAACTCCTTTACAGATAGCAATGCTTGTTAAGGATCAGGACACTTAGAACTTGTATACTACTTAGAGTTCTAGATCTTTAGTTGCAACAGAAAGCTAGAAGGTAAGTAGTAAGAAAGCTTGTATGCTTGAGAGATCACTTGAAGATATTCAGTAAGTTGAAAGTTCGTGTGCAGTTTTAGTGTGTTTTCAAGCATTCTAAGTGGTGATATTTATAGTTGAATTTGAAGCCGTTTGAATAGTATCCGTTAGGCTCAATTCAAATTCAAACTATTGATATCTGTATATAGTACTGCAGAGTTCTTTGTCTTCTTCTTCAGAGACTTCTGCTTTTGTGCAGACATTTCTGTCCGAGCAATAAATGCATTGTACTATATTTGTCCTGTTGTCTCAACGGATACGTGAAGCTTTCTGAGACTTGACAACTTCCTTACTCAGTACACTTGTGTTTTCAGATATCCTTTAAGTAACTTGTTTAATCAAAACTCTTGTTGCCTCAAGGTTTCTGGACATAGGTATCTGAGGAGACTTTTCTCCTTAGTCTTCAGCAATCTTGAGCAAACTTCAGTCTTCTGGAAATAAGTTCCTTTGCTTAGATGCTTCCTTCTTGGTCTTCTTTAAATAAATAAAAATTACATTCAGAGACCTAACATCCTATACAAGATTTGCTAGACTAACATACTTAGTGATTTTCCTCTTTTACAATGTTCAAGTGAACCAAGAGTACTAAGCACCTTTCTGAGCTAAGATAAGTCATTAGGTTGTTGATCAAAGGCAAAAGGTAACTTGAGTGTCTCTTCTCCTCTTTCTTCTTGTTTTGGCATTCTCTCTTGGGGGTTTGCTTGAAGAACCACCCTGGATAGACTTGGTATTTTCAGAGGGTGTTCTTACTGCTATTGGCTTTGCAGCAATAGGCTCAGATAGTGTCAGTGCATCTACCCTTCTCATGTGGAGAGGATTCTCATCATGATCAGATTCATCCTCATCATCATCAAAGTTGAAGTTTTGGAGGGGTGATTTGCAGCTATCTTCATTGCCTTTGATTTGATCTTCTTCTTCTTCAGAAGGCTCTTTCACATTCCTTGGGGACTTGGTCCCCCTTAGAGGTTTCTGTGTTTTGGATCTTGTTCTTGTGATCCTACCAGTTTCAGAACTCTGGTATGATGTTGTTGTTCTCTGAGGTTGACTGGAGGAGGGCTCAGAGATCCTAAGAGGTATTTCTTTCCTCCTGTTTTCTCTTCCTTTTCCTTTCTGAGATCCTTCCCCCTTAGTCATTGTTGGCTGACTTAAAATCACATAGGCTTCTTGCAGTGATTCAAAGTTGCCTTGCAGATAGTTATAGGCAGCAATCAGCTTCTGCAGCTCAGCCTTTAGATCTTCATTTTTCTTGAGGATGCCAGTTTCCTCATTGGTGAGCATTGCAAGTGAGCCATGCAATGCCTCTGCCTGCCTGCAACAAAGTTTGCCTCATTGAGGGCTTTCTGAGCAATGTCAAAGTCATTATCCCTGACCATTCCAAGGTCTTTCTAAGCCAGGACCATGCTTGTTGTTCTCTGAGTGAACAATTCAGCAAATTTCTTCAAGTTGGTTGGGACTGATTCAATGACTTCTTTGTTCTGCTCATTCAACTCATTTCTGTGTGTAGCAAGAACCTTGTACCTTTCCATATACTCAGCATCATACAGAGTATTGGGTATCTTACTGGAGCTAATGGGAGCTATCAGTTTTCTTTTCAAATGAGAAACAGCCATATGCTGATTTCTGTGGACTTGCAAGGTTCTATCTTCTTCATCTTGGGAATCACCATCCCAGAGATCTTCATCCTCTTGGACATCTTCATCTACCATGTCCATCCCAGCAACGATTTCTGTCATGGGCTTCTTTCCTTTCAGTGAGGAGAAGGATGGTGAATCTTTTTGCAATGCAGCCTCAGCATCATGCTTGTCTTCAAATGCTGGTGATGCATCTATTTCTTCAGCAATTGCCTGAATGGCAAGCTTCAATTCTTTCTTCTCAGCAAGGAGTTCCCTTTCCCTGAGAGTGTGATCCTCAAGCTCTCTGTGTCGAGCTTGGGATATGGCTATCTGGGCTTCCATTTCCAGATTTAGCTGTTTCTGGTCCTCCAACAATTTGGTGAGCTTGGCAACATTAGCTTCTGTTTCCAGAATTGCTTGATCAACTTCTTCATGTTGCTCAACTCCGTTTTCAGTAGAGTCTTCTTTGATGATTTCTCATTTTGCTTTTCAGAAACTGAGGTATTCTTTCCTTGTGTAATTCCACCAGTCCCTGGAGCAGGACTGTCATCATCATCCTTTTTGTCATCATCATCCTTGTGATGATCAGAAGGAGGTTCTTCAAAATCATTCTCATATGTTTCCTCCTCATCTTCAGAAACCAGATTGATCACTTCAGGGAGTGTGACCAATTGACCATTTACTTCCTCTTGTTCAGAGGTTATGCACTGTAGGGACTTAGGCAATGGAGGCTTGAATGCCATCTCCATTCTGGTCTGATCATCAGCCTTCTCAAAAGCTTCTATGAGCTTGTGTGCAACTTCTTTGATAAAGTCCTTATGCATCAGAGTAGCAAAAGAGTACTGCTCTGTAGGGAACATAGCATGGACATAATTCTCCAAGTCAAAAGCTCTAACTCTTCTCAATTGGTGATCAGTCACCTTTGTTAGTTCAGTTAGATCTGAGCTTCTGAGCTTTTGCCACTTTCTGAAACACTTGAGGTGTTTCTTGAGAGTGTGGTCTTTGAAAAATGGAAGCAGGTTTTCTGTTGAGAGTGCATATACCTTTGGCACACTTGTTTGAGCCTGAAAGAAAGAGTTTTGAGTTAGATTCAAAACTTTTGTAGATATCTGAGTACTAGTGTAGTTAGGTTTCTGAGTTACCTGAATAGATACATCAGGCTCAGAGACTTGTACTATTGAGGCAGGGGGTGCCTCAGATATCTTGTTGTGAGGTGGAGACTTGGGAGTTTGGTCCTCATCAACCTTTCTTTCTGCTTGAACCTGAGAATTAAAATTATCACAATACTTAGGAAATTGTCATGAAAGAATTTATGCAACTAAGTTTCAATGATCTCTGAGTTTTTCACTTACCTCCACAATAGGAGGCTCAGAATCATTTTTCTCAGAAACCTTCTCGGTTTCTGGTGTTCTTTCTGGTGATGTTGCCTTGCGGGCTTCATCAATTTCCATGGGTGCAGGGGAGGTCGCAACTCTTTCCCCTTGCACTTCTACTTCTGAATGAGCCTGTAAGTGGAAAGTATTGAGTAATTAGAGAAGAATTCATATCAACCCAAAATGAAGAATGTTTATCACTGATTTTTATATACCGTCACACAGAAGGCTCAGCAACATTTTCTTCAGAAACCTTGACGGTTTCTGGGTCCTTTTCTGGCATTTCTGCCTTATCTTCTTATTTCTCAGTTGGAGCCTATTAGAGACAAACACCAGATTAGATAAATATGATATTTAAAGCAAAGTTGAGAATAAATTTCTTGTCTCATAAACTAAGTCTACCTGTAAAAGAGGCTCAGTTTCGACAAGTGTTGAGGTTGTGGGAACCCCATTCTCATTTTCTGAGGTATGCTTTGTAGCTCCCTCTCGTGCTTGTGTCTCTAATATAGCCTGTAACAAAGAATGCATATAAATAACAAGATATAGAAGACATAAAATATCACAAGTGTAGAGTTAAACCACTCAGCTACCTGAACATTATCAGGCTGATTGGTTTCTGGTCCTTGTGAAGATCCCATGTCAGGGTCTTGTTGTTCAATGACCACTTTTTTGTTTGAAGTTTCAGGTACTTCAGACCTTTCCTGAGTGTGGGACTCAGTTGCCTCCCCTGTTTGATCTTTCTGAGTAGGGGTCTCAGTTTGATCCCTCTCATTGAGTTGGGGAACTTGCTCATTTGCAGGATTTTCTTCAGCAATCAGAAGTGCTGGCATGTTAAACTGCAATTCATTCACCATGGCTTCATTATCATCTGGTGAATCATGTGAATTGGATCTGGAAGGTGAAGCAAAGTGGGGCTCATCCTGATCCTTTTGTGACAGTTTGTATAGTGTGGAGGCAATGTCAGAATCCTCCATCACTATATCACCACTCCTTAAAGCTTCTTCTACCAGCTTGAGTGTGTCTTGTCCAGATTCCTTGGACTTAGGTGCTTTCTTAGCAACCTCTGTACTAAGTGCTTCTCCAGCAACCTTAGTAATCGGTGCTTTCTCAGCAACTTTTGAAATAGGTGCTTGTTCAGCAGCCTGTGGTGTAGGTTCTTCTTCAGATACCTCTACACTTTTGGCTTTTACAACAGCCTTTGAACTTGTTGCTTTTTCAGCAACCTTAGCCCTTTTTTATTTCTGTAGGACTTGAGAGATGACTAAATCATCATCATCATCATCAGATCTCTCATCAGCATTAGGAACTGATTGGTTCATAATCCCTGCGGTTTATGCATATAGGGCTTGATACCTGCCACTACTCTCATTTTTACCATTGAGTTCATCAGCAAGGCTTTCCTTGGTAGCATTGATGAGTTCATCAGCAGTTGTATCTTTTGCAGCATTGATGAGTTCATCAGCAGTGGCGGCAGATATCTGAGAGTCGACATCCACAATGCGTATGCCTTATGATTTGCCAGCAGACTTCTTTCGTGAAGTTCTGGGCTTTTTGGTTGCAACAGACCCCTCAGATATATCATCAAATTTTCTTTTCTTTTGTTCTTTAGCAACCTTTTTCATCATGTTAGTGTACTCAAATTGGTAGAGTACGTTGCTAGTGGCTATTTTAGCCTGTTCTCTGAGTGGTACTTCAAGCTTCTCCAGCAAGAAGCATATCTTCAATCCATAACTCACTGTATTCTTAGGATCAGCAAGGCCTTTGACAATCTTTGGCTCAAAGCCTTGGATTCGCTTCACAAACATCATATAGGCGTACTTTCCCCAATTAAAGAGGTTTTCCGACCTAGTCAGTTCTTTCTTCATCAGGAACATCATCATCCACCATTCCAAGCTTATTTGGTCAGCTCCACCTTGTAGACCATCAAAGCATCTGTGAAGGAGGCAAGCCAAGACATCCCAATGAATGTATAGATGTCTGGTCCTGATATCAGCAAGTTTGAACTCAGGAGGAGTATCTGGCTTGTCCATGTTGCAAACATCATTGTACAAGGTCTTAACACCTTCAAGGAGAGTTTCATCCTTAGTGTTAATCTCGAAATCAATTCCTTGATTTCGGAGACCAAAGATATCACAGAATCTTTGGCAGTTAAGGAAAATTTCTTTGCCTTGAACTTTGGTTTTAATGGACATTTCTTCAATGCCATTAGTACTGTTGGTGATAACACGGGAGTTATTATAAAACTCAAGTACATCCAGTGAATAACATCCACTGGGAAGAGTGGAGAGAAAACCCTTGATTTGTGCCTTTTCAAGCATACCAAGGATAGTCCTCCTATCTGCTTGTTCTACGATTATAGAAGAAAGGTGTTGCTCAATCATAGCACCACCCCAAATCATCCTGTGGTTTGAAGTCCAATTCTCAGGATTAAAATCACCTAAGAGACGATTGTTTGCTATCACTAGCACTGGTGCTTACTTTTCAGCAGCAGTAGAAGTAGTAGCACTGGTATCCTTAGCAGCAGCACGTTTTGGAGCCATCTCTTTATATAGAAGGTTTTTTAAAACAAGAGAAGAGATTATCAAGAGAGATTAGTTGTTCTTTTCAGAAAAACCAAGAGAGATACAATAGATTTGCAGAGAGATTTGCAGAAAAACTTAGAGATAAATTTCTGTTTTTGTGCAAGATAAAATGTTGGATTAGGCGAAAGTAAATTCTTTTGCCAAAATCCTATATATATATAGCATTGTAATCTCAGCAGACATATACATACAAATTGATTTTGTACATATGTATCTGTGCAAATGCAGGTGGGCGTGGGTAAAAATCGCTTTGCATTAAATGCTAGTGGGTCACATCTGTGTTTTCACAATCCACTAATTTACCGGGAATTAATCTCGTCCGTTAAGATCAAACGCCCATTTCATCAAGGGTTACGATTGCTTCTTCAGCAATGATCATAAGGGGCAGTCTTTGGACTTATCTATTAAGTTCAGAGACTGTATTTAACTTACCATATAAATGGAAAGATACAAAACACCAGAGATGTAGTTGACTGAATACAGTTGTACCACATTTCTCTTTTGTGTTCCCCCTCACTTTGTGATCTCACAAATATCTGAGTACCTATCTCAGAAATCTTTGAAAGACACTTTTACCCATCCTTTTAGTATATGAGTTCCCGTCTCAGATACCTTTTTGGTAGGAGTTTTTACCTTTTGCCTTAGATATTTGGATACTCGTTCCAGATATCTTTTCTCCTTTCTGAGTTCCCGTCTCAGAGATTAGAACTTTTCAGTTCCTTTGGTAGCTCCATTAACCCAAGACTATGTCTCAAGGTTAAGAACCAGCTTTCTTGCCAAGGCTTTGTAAAGATATCTGCAAGTTGGTCTTCAGTACCAATCTTGAGAATCTCTATATTGCCTTTTTCAACATGATCTCTAATGAAGTGGTGTCTAACATCAATGTTCTTTGTTCTTGCATGAAACTTAGGAGTCTGAGTTATGGCAATAGCACTTGTGTTGTCACAGAAAATAGGAGTTTTCTCTTCATTGATCTCATAGTCTCTGAGTTGTTGTTTTATCCACAATATCTGTGAAACACAACACCCAGCAGCAATATATTCAGCCTCTGTGGTAGATGTGGCAATTGAGTTTTGTTTCTTGCTGAACCATGATATTAATCTGGCACCAAGAAATTAACAAGTTCCTAAAGTGTTTTTTCTATCAAGCAATGACCCAGCATAGTCAGCATCAGAATAGCCAACTAAACTCAATCCACTGTCTTTTGGATACCACAACCCAACTTCCACAATACCCTTTACATACCTTAATATTTTCATAGCAATGTTGTAGTGTGATTGCATTGGATTTGTCTGAAATCTAGCACACACTCCAACTGCATATTGAATATCGTGCGCTTGCGGTGAGTCTGATGAGACCCAATCAATTTCCTATACTTGTGTTCTTCAACACTCTTGTCAGATTCAGTATAGGTCATTTTAGTTCCAATGCTCATAGGTATCTTAGCATTCTTTTTAGAAGGCTTTAGATTAAACTTGTTGAGCATATCTTTTGCATACTTTGTTTGACTAATGAATATTCCATCATTAAGTTGCTTGACTTGCAACCCTAGGAAATAGTTCAATTCTCCCATCATGCTCATCTTCAAATTTACTTTTCATGAGCTCAGCAAAGTCTTCACAAAGTTGCTTGTCTTTAGATTCAAATATAATGTCATCAACATATATTTGAACTAAAAGTAGTTTCCCTTCATGGTTCAAAGTAAAGAGTGTTTTATCAACATCTCCTTTCTTGAAGCCACTTTCCAGCAAGTATTTGACTAAAGTATCATACCATGCTCTTGGAGCCTGCTTGATCCATCTGAGCTTTACAAGTTTATAGACCATTCTACTTTCTGTGGAAACTTCAAAGCCTGGTGGTTGTTCAACATAGACTTCCTCAGCAAGTTCACCGTTTAGGAATGCACTTTTGACATCCATTTGATAAACTTTAAAGTCATTATGAGCTGCAAAGGCCAGAAATAGTCTAATTGCATCCAATCTTGCAACTGGAGCATATGACTCATCAAAATCTAGTCCTTCAGTCTGGGTGAATCCCTTGGCAACCAACCTTGCTTTGTTTCTGGTTATTTCACCAGACTCATTCATTTTGTTCCTGAAAATCCAACCTTGCTTTGTTTCTGGTTATTTCACCAGACTCATTCATTTTGTTCCTGAAAACCCACTTGGTTCCAATTACAGATATTCCATCAACAAATGGAACCAGTTTCCAGACTTTGTTTCTCTCAAATTTATCCAACTCTTCTTGCATTGCAGAGATCCAGTCTTGATCCTTCAATGCTTCTTCTACAGTTTTAGGTTCAATGTTTGAGATGAAACATCCATAGAGAGAATTTGCATTTCCAGCAATTTCTCTCCTAGTTCTAACCCCTTGGTCTAAAGGACCAATCACATCCTTGGCAGGATGATCTCTTATCCATTTTATAATGGGTTTTGAACTAGTAGGATCAATATCATTTTGATCTGAATGTGAATCATTATGATCTTGACAAGATACTTGTTCAGTATTTGAGATATCTGGCACACGGGAAGTGCCATAGATATCTGACACTTTTTCAGTGTTAGAGATATCTGGGATTGGATTTTCAGCAATCTCATTCTCAGAAACCTCTTCATGATGAAGGTTCTCAGTAACCTGTTCCATTTCTGGAATTCTCAAAGGAAATTCTTCACCATGTCTTAGAGTCATCTTGTTGTTACTAAGCAATGGTTGCTTTTCATCGTCAGAGTCATCCTCTAAGTGAATGACAGAATTGTTTCCTTTTGAGGATTCTTCTTCAGAATCTTTAATCATTAGTTCTTTGAACCTATCTGAGAGTTCTTCATTTGAGGGTACTTTCTTGTTCCCTTCATAGAAAACTACATGAATAAATTCTTGAATCTTTTGTGTTCTTTTGTTGTAGATTATGTAGGCTTTGTTATTCAGAGAATAACCAAGAAATACTCCTTCATCTGCTTTTGGTTGAAATGTTCTCAAGTATTCTTTTCCATTGTTAAGAACAAAACATGTGCAACCAAACACCCTTAGATGTTTGATACTAGGGGGTCTACCAATCAAAAGCTCATAAGGAGTTTTGTCATGGTGTTTGTTGATCAAACATCTATTTTGAGTGTAGCAAGCTGTGTTAACAGCTTCAACCCAATAGATTTCACCTATTTCAGTGTCAGCAAGCATTGTTCTTGCTGCTTCTTTTAAGGTCCTATTCTTCCTTTTAGCAATACCATTTTGTTGTGGTGTTCTTACTGAAAATAGTTGATGTTGTATACCTTTGCGGGTACAAAACTCTTTTATGTACTGGTTCACAAACTCAGTACCATGGTCTGTTCAGATTACAAATAACTTGTCATTTTTCATGACTTCAAGATTATTCAACAAGTTGGGTATTTCAACCCTTGCATCAGATTTTTGTTTGAGAAATACAACCCAAGTGAATCTTGAGTAATCATCAACAACAACCATATCATATTTCTTTCCTGCATAGCTAGTTACAGTGGATTCAAAAAGATCCATATGTAACATTTGCAGTAGCCTTTCACTGGAGTGTCTAGTTTTAGACTTGAAAGATGTTTTGTATTGTTTCCCCATTTGGCAAGCTGAGCATACACTATCTTTTCTATATGCCATTTTGGGTAATCCAACCACCAACTCTTTCTTGGCTAGCTTGTTCAGAGTTTTGAAGTTCAAGTGACTCATTCTTTTATGCCATAGTCAATTTTCTTCAGTGTGGCCAAATTGACTCACCATGAGACATTCTTCAGTTGTGGTAGATGCCCAGTCAGCAACATAGAGACTTCCTTTCCGCCTAGCAACCAAGACTGTCTGCTTTGACTCATTGCCAATTAGTTTGCAGAGATTTGATTTTATCTTCACAGAATAACCTTTATCTGCAAACTGGCTCATGCTTAAGAGATTATATTTCATTCCCTCTACATGTAAAACAGCTGAAATTGTAAGAGCTCCCAATTTCAGATCTCCAAATCCTAACGTAGGATTTAATTCTCCTCCAATAAATCTGATATCTGGTCCAGTGTTGCAAACTTTGTAGTTGACAAGATTTGCTTTATCTCATGCCATGTGCTTCCCACATCCACTGTCAAAAATCCAAGTTGGTTTCTTCTTTGGAGTGTTCTGCACAAAACATGAAATAGGAGTTAGGTTCTCATTTCAACAATGGAACCATTTAGACTAAACATTCTTCCAGTAGGAATCCATTTCAGTATGTAATTCTTAGGAACATGCTTTTGTCTACTTGGAACATAAGGAGGAATTTTGTGTAAATGACAAATATCATTGCTATCTAAAACAATTTTCCTTCTTGGTGTGTTCCTAGGTGCTCCTTATGGTGCTTTCAGATACCTGTCAGGTTGTTGAGTCTGCTTGTCAGCAAACTTAGCCTTCCTTGCCAGATTTCTTCTAGCCCTGGCATTCAGATTTTCATTGTTTTGTTCGTTCTTCCACTTCTGATGATTGCTTTTAGCAATCCTAGCTTTCATCCATCGTTCTTGCTCTTGCTTATGTTCCAGAGCAAGTTGTTTCCCGATGGCTCTATAGCCAATGCCATTTCGAGAACTTTTAGCTATCTAAGGTCTGTTCTTAGCAGCCTTACTAGTCTCTGGATCATTGTTTCTTCCGAAAAATGATATGTTAGGAAAGTTGCCAGCTCCTGCAATTTTTCCTTTTCGAGAGACATAGCAATGTGGATGGTTGCACTTTCCAGTGTGTTGTTTCTTCTCAGAAACCTTTTCCACATTCTTTTTGGAGACTTGTTTCTCCCTCAAAGGTTGGGTCGCAACTTCCTTGCCTTTGTTAACAGCCTTAGCTTTTTAACCAATGCTATAGGTTGTTTGGGAGCCATCTTTTTGACTTCTTACAAACGTCATTCTATCATCACCCTTTTTCAGAGGAGTAGAGTTAGAGGTTTGTGTGTCAAGCCCAAGTCCTCCCTTTTCTGAAGGATCTCTTAGATAAGATTGTACTTTAGTAAGAGTATCACTGGCTTTGGCATAGGATTGAAAAGATAGTTCTTTCTTTTTGAGTTCCTCATTTTCAGAAAGAATATCTTCATATTTCCTTTGAAGCACGTTCAAAGCCTCTTTGTGTGATTTATCTGTCTCAGATATCTGAGCCTTTAGAAATGCATTTTCAGCATCATTTGTTTCAGATATCTTGGTCAACTCTGAAATCTCCTTTTCAAGAGATTTATTTTCTTCTTCCAGAAACTTAGTTCTTGATTGGACTACCAAGAATTCTCTTTCATAAAGGTCAAGCTCCTTTTGGAGATGTTCTAGATATTTTATACCTTCCTCGTCACTTTCATAATTTAAGAACTGAGAAATGTTGGTTACCTCATCAGCCATTAGACACGGTTCGATGTTGGAGAAATCTGGAAAGACCTTCTCAGCAACTCCAAACATTTCTTTCTTCTTTTGACCAAAGTCAACCAAATCGTGAGTGATGGCACATAACTCTGGTGAAGGTAGCTTGGAGTCATCTGAATCTTCATCTTCAGATTCTGACTCAATGTCAAGAGCATACAATTGGATTTGAATCTTTTTCCATTCTTCAGTGAGCAAAGCTCTCTGGCTTCTCTTGAAGTTTCTTCTCTCCTTTCTGTCACCTGTCTTTAGCTTGTTGAACATAGGAAAATCTCTTTTGAAGTGACCAGGTTTCTGACAATAGAAGCAGATATCATTTCCAATTTCTGCAACATCGATTCTGATTCTTTGAGGCTTGTTCAATGAAATTTGTTGTATATTTTGAACTGATGGTAGTTTGATCCTAGATGCTTTTTCAACTTCTCTTTGGATTTTCTCCTTTCAATCTCTTAACTCACAAATCTTTTCATGTGTTTTACAGCAAGAGCATTTTCTTTAGTCACTTCCTTGGTTTCCTTCTTTTCAGAAGTACCTTGAGTTAAGAGAGCAACATTATGTCTCATAGTTGACAGTTGCCAAGTGTGAGAAGAGTTCCACTGGAGTGATGTTAGGCATTCCTTGGTTGAAGTAGAAGTACTGAGTATGTTCCCAGTTTTGGTTTAGACTTCTCACAATAGTCTTAACCTTTTCAGAGTTAGTGTATTTATCACTTTCACCAAGTGCATCCATTTCACTCATTAGTGTTGTGAACCTAAAGTCAAGTTCTTCAAATGTCTCTGTAGGACCTTGTTTGAAGTTTTGGAATTTGAGCTTCAAAACTTCGAACTTGTTTTCTTTAGTGTTCTCAATGCCGGCACAGATTTCTTCAATCAATTGCTAGGCAACTTTAGCTGTTTTTGCACCCCACAGTTTACATTGTATGTACTCTGGAGTAGAACGTATGATGATGTTACGAGCTTGTCCATCCAGCCTATGTCTCTTGGCATCTTCTGATGTCCAGAGCTCTCTGGGCTTATCTTCATATTCTATTTGACCGGTGACTCTCCCAGTTTCTGGTGTGGAGGAGCCACTGCTTTCATCACCCTTGTCGGCTGGTGTTTTCTCTCTTCCATCTGAAACTCCTATGACTTGTTTGAGCTGTCGAATGACTATAGGGCCATTCTTGATGACATGTATCATTTCGAAACTTATGGCTTCCAGATGCAACAATATGTTGTTCTTCCATTTTTCATAGTTTTCTGGCTTGAGGACGGGGGCATCACTCAAAGACATCCGCAATCAAATACACTAAACAAACAAATCAAGTGTAGGTGTTAAATAGTTAGTGGGCACTTTTCTGGAATCTAGGTTCAGCGCAGAAGGCTTGGGAACATCCTACCCTGATACCACTTGTTGGTCCAGATAACGGCACAGTAAAAGACTAGGGGGGGGTGAATAGTCTTTTAAAACTTTTGTCGATAAACACAGTTTCTCAGATATCTGTCAAGATATTTGACACAGTTTCTCAGATATCTGTGAAAATATCTGATACTTAATTTCAGAGAGCGCAAGACTTTCTGTGATAAGTGCACGTGCTCAGTAGAGTGAAAGTGTGTAAATACTTAACAAGATGAATAAATCAAGGTAAATGCAGTAAGTAAATAACACAACAAATTATAGTGGTATCTGAATGTGGCGTAATCTTTCAACTAATCCACTTCGGCCTTTCTCAGACCTAGAATCCACTAAAATAGATAAATGAGGTACCCTTAAAAATATCCTATCTCTCTATTCCTGCAACACTTGGTTCCCAACCAAATGTTTCCCCCTGAGTTGTTCCCACTATCCCGAGCAGTACTTCCTCTACTCAGAAACCTTTGAGCTATTCCTTAGTTTCCAAAACTAAGTACTTCATGTGCTCAGTAACCTTGGAGTTGTTCCTTGGTTTTCCAAACTAAGTACTTCATGTACTTCACACCTGTTGGTGTGTGGTTAAGGTAGTTTGTCATGTGAGCTTCTTTATAACTTACACAGTTATTTCAGAAAGCCCTATAGAATCAAGATTACTTAATACACTTCACAATGTATGGTAACTTCTTCTTTACTGACCCAAGTCTATGTTAAATGTTTTAGAGAATGAATCTCAGATACTTGATCTTTTGATTCAACTCCTTTACAGATAGCAATGCTTGTTAAGGATCAGGACACTTAGAACTTGTATACTACTTAAAGTTCTAGAGCTTTAGTCGCAACAGAAAGCTAGAAGGTAAGTAGTAAGAAAGCTTGTATGCTTGAGAGATCACTTGAAGATATTCAGTTAGTTAAAAGTTCGTGTGTAGTTTCAGTGTGTTTTCAAGCATTCTAAGTGGTGATATTTATATTTGAATTTGAAGCCGTTTGAATAGTATCCGTTAGGCTCAATTCAAATTCAAACTATTGATATCTGTATATAGTACTGCAGAGTTCTTTGTCTTCTTCTTCAGAGACTTCTGCTTTTGTGCAGACATTTCTGCCCGAGCAATAAATGCATTGTACTATATTTGTCCTATTGTCTCAACGGATACGTGAAGCTAGATTTGACATGTTCCTTACTCAGTACACTTGTGTTCTCCGATATCCTTTGAGTAACTTGTTTAATCAAAACACTTGTTGCCTCAAGGTTTCTGGACATAGGTATCTGAGGAGACTTTTCTACTTAGTCTTCAGCAATCTTGAGCAAACTTCAGTCTTCTGGAAATGAGTTCCTTTGCTTGGATGCCTCCTTCTTGGTCTTCTTCAAATAACCTAATATTCTATACAAGATTTGCTAGACTAACATACTTAGTGATTTTTCTCTTTTACAATGTTTAAGTGAACCAAGAGTACTAAGCACCTTTCTGAGCTATGATAAGTCATTAGGTTGCTGATCAAAATCTAAACAAATATTCCTAACAGTAGCCGATAGTACCAAACCACAAAAAGGATGTAGACATCGATGGAGACAAAGGCAGGGCAACCTGGTGGTTTGTTGATGAAGATTAATTGGTTGAGGTGAATTAATTATCAATTTGATTACCATTAGTCCATGACCAGTGAAACATTTATGAGATTAGATGACATATTGGCCTGTTTTGGAGTTAATTAGTTTCTTTCTCCCATGTCTGAGGTGGAGGTTAAAGGTTTGACGTTGGACTAGAGGGTCCGAATTGAGTACTTATCACGTTTGGACATTGAGTTACAGTCAGACTACAATTTATGGAGCTTATGGATTTTTTTTGACATTTTTGATTCTATTTTATTGTTATAGTATATATATGCATTGTTTTATGAATTGGCAAACAACTTATGATTATTATATCAACGAATGGGACTTGGTATAATAATCAATGATTGTGATGTGTGAAAATCGTTTTGTTCAAAAGCAAGGATTGAGAATATGTTTTATGCTCATCGATATGCCTATGAATTGAATGTCGTGCTTTTGGAGATCTCTCATTGTTATGTTATCCCTTTGGTAGGGCATTGTTGTTATGTAAAAGCCGACCTGTGTGCCACCACGGTTCGTGTAGCCGTAGTGTATTCTCTGATTGAGCAAAAGATATGAATTGTTATTGTTTTGAAAAGTGTTCCATGCAAATTATTTTGGATATGTGTATATCTATGTATGTATATTTTGAAATACTCTGCTTGATCCGGTAAAAGTGTCAATGAAATTTCACCTACCACCTTTCGGATATTTAGTAAGTTATTGACGGGTACTTGAGATGTGGCGAATGGTGATCCACGGATATAAGTGAAGACTGTGGAGTAATTACGGCGTACTTTGAGAATTGTACAGTATAAGATATACTTGTAATATTGGAATCGTTGTAATTGTTTGAGGACTTGTAATTGTTGTACTTTAGTTATGGGATTTTAGATGTTCTGTTGTACTACTCTGAGTTATTGTAATTTATATGAGGTTTAAAGGAAAGCTTCGTTTTGGCGTGAGCCCATCTCACGATAGACGGCCGGTCGCGGCAAAGTGATTTGGTTTTGGGGCATGACATTTCCGTCCGGCAAAAAATCATGAGCTAGAGTGTGCGGGACTTTATTACCAAGTATTTTAACATAAATAAAAGAAGCAGAAATATAATTTGAAGCAATTGACTTTGTCTCTTGGATAATATGGCCACATCCAGAATATGAGGAATCTTGCTGCTGCAATTGGCGTATGACATTTACGTTGCCCCTTTCAAATATCACGTTAGTAAACTGCATTTGGCGTGAGAAATGTATGGCAAATTCAACCGCTAAAGCCTCTACTTGCTCCAAGTTTTGGATAAAGGGTACCTCCTTTGCTTGCCACGCAACAACCTCAACTTCAACTCCACGTGCCACAATTCCCAGATTTGCACGAACCAACTGTTTGAATATGGAAGCATCAAAATTAACTTTAACTATGCCGGGTGAAGGGGGCTGCCATCAATTGGTCGAATCACAGGGTCCTGAACTGGTTAATATACTCTGAGCTTCCCTATATCTCGTAACATTGTGCTGCACGAATTTACATCGACTCCATGGGGTCATATCCCTTAGTCTCATGGACAATCTTGACATCTTGTTGCGGTTTCCCCCATATACTCCACATTGAGATGACAAAGAGCTCAAAATCCTCTCGACTAGATTAGTCTTTGATACGACCAATCCAGTCCCATAGTCCGTACCCATATGTTGGAAGAACAAATTAGAGAAATTTGAAACAATCCATTAGCATCTAACAAAATCACAATCCGTAACTACTACGTAAGTGGTGAGACCACTGAAGAAGAGTCTGGGTCCAACAAACTCCTTGGGCATAGATAAATAAATGAGATGACCAATAGGCCATAGCCATTATGCTAGCTAACCTAAAAATATAGTGCTCCAATTACTAGTACTAGAGTGAACAAAAAAGAAAAGGAGTGAAAAGAAGAAGAAATTGAAAAATCTTAGCCAAAATAAGCTGAGTGACTGTGTTAAAGAAAGTCAAAATCGTTTTGTTTGGCAGTTACAAGTTGGAAAGAATTTTCAGCATCCTACTTTCTCTTTCTTCTCCAATTTACCTCTTTCCGTTTGGTTCTCCATAAGCCCTAGACTCACTCCACTAACAATCCAATCAATCAATTTCACCACCGGCCGCCAATTTCACTTCTCACTCTTTCGTTTTCTCACATTCGCTGGTTTTAATGGAGGGTAATTCAGGTGGTGTTGGTGGTGGAGGAGGAGGTGGAAACGACGTCGAATTGGTGTGCAAAACCTTGCAGGTGGAACACAAGCTCTTCTACTTCGACCTCAAGGAGAATCCGCGTGGTAGGTATCTTAAGATCTCCGAGAAGACATCGGCAACAAGGTCCACTATCATAGTACCTTCCAACGGCATCTCCTGGTTCCTTGATCTGTTCAATTACTATGTCAATTCCGATGAACAGGACTTGTTTAGCAAAGAACTCCAGCTCGATACTAAGGCACATCATCATCCTTTTCCATTTCCGTCATTTCGCACACAATTCATATGAGATTCCTGTTATGTGGAATGTTTGTTTATGATTTTGAAGGTTTTGATTTGTTTTGTTTGCAGGTGTTTTATTTCGATGTTGGAGAAAATCGAAGGGGCCGGTTTCTCAAAGTCAGTTTCTCTTCTTTGTCTTTGCTTGTTGCCTTTCATTTTTATGCTTGTAGCAACTCGATTTTGTCAATTTTTGGTGTTCTGATTGAGGGTTTCCTTGTTTAATTTAGTCTAGTGTCTCTCTTGATGATCATGCTGCTTTTTTCGGACCTACCGAGATTGTTATTGTTTAATCTTATCATATCCTCATAATAAAGGAAATACGGAATGCTAAAATGAATCTCGATTTGTTGGCATTTGGGTTTAATTTATGCTTACCTTACAAGGGTACGCATTTGCTGATTGCTATATTTGAAACACTAATCTTACAAAGACGCGTCATTTGCTGGTTAAATTACTATTTTGGAACTAATCTTTCAAAGGCATCGTCTTTTCTTGGTTGAAAACTGTAAATTTACAAACACACTTCGTTTGCTGGTTCAAAACTGTTTCTGAAACACTAATCTTACAACAGCGGATCATTTGCTGGTTGGAAACTATTTCTGAAACATGAGCCTAGTAAATTTGCATCCTTCGCTTGTTGGAAACTATGTCCTGAACATTACTCTTATAACGCTGTGTCTTTCGCTGGTTGAGAACTACTTCCAGAACATTACTGCAAAGGCACGTGTTTTTCCCTGTGTAAACTGTTTTCCAAGTACCAACTTACAAATGCGTCTATCAATGGCTGAAAACTATCTCAGAAACACCAATTTTTCGAATCTAACAATTTGAAAAATAGATTGATGCATTTTGCATCCAGCTCTCAGCCTGTCAAGTGTCAAACTTTCTGATAATGCAGGTCCTGAGACCAAAATGACCTCTCCATAACCTTTGACAAGATATCCTTGCCTGTGGCAGGACATACTTTTGGGGGCATGAAGGGGGTGAGATGTCTCTGAAACTCTAAAGTAAAACCACCATTGGCTATTTAAGTAGGAATTTAACTAAACCTCCTTCCGTATCAAACTCAACTGATGGGAAATGATGCAAGAAAATGCTTGATACAAGCCTATAATTTTTTTTTATTTATAACAACACTTAGGTTCTTCATTAATTTGAATGACCCTTATATGCATGGAGCTGCAAAGTTTGCCAACAGTCATTGACCTGCTCAGGCTGAAGTTGTGTTTTAGAGAGGGGGCAGTTGTTGTACACTTGTACATGTACATGCTGCACTCTGTAAAATAACGGAATGCACTGTTTTACTTTGATGTACATCAAGGTTGTTATATTGCACTAGAACATGGCTACACCGTGAGTCATTCTAGCAATTTAAGCTTGCAGATATTATACTTGAGTTGATGGCTTCCAGCTCGTTTGGGTCCCTGGAAAAATTTGCATTTATTACTCCATTAATTCTAGCAAGAAACTATTTATTTTAAAAGTTACCTGTCCATCATGTTCATCCATAGATAGAAGTTCCTTCAAACACCTGCTTAAAATGACCAGAAAACATGCATAATATAAAATTAATATTCGTTTTATCCAGTCTTATGTGCCACTTCTTTATAAATAGTGCTTCTTAGTGTTTCTTTATTAGAAGCCGTGAAGATATACCAGACCTGTTAGATGTTTCTCTTGTGCTCTGCCTGGTTACATACACCTTTTTTTCTCTTCCTCTCTATATCTGTCTATGTTTTTCTTTCTTTTACCGTCATCAGTACTGAAGGTTTATATATTTATCTGGTGCTGGGCATATTTTTTAATCATAATATTGGAATTGGACCAGTCCTCTTTCCTGCATTCTTGTGGAACAATTCTGTTGCCAGAAGTGGAGTCTTCAAACGCATCATCGACCATGAAGTTTTGCAATTTTCTATAAAAGCTGCATTCCAGAGTCTATGTATGTCTAACAGACTTGTACATGTGCAGATATCTGAGGCTTCTGTCAGCCGAAACCGCAGTACCATTATTGTCCCGGCAGGAACTGCGAGAGACGAAGGATGGTCTGCATTTAGGAACATCCTGGCAGAAATAAATGAAGCATCACAGCTTTTCATCCTGCCCAATCAGGTAATCTCTTTCAGTACTTTTATGTATATTATCCCTGGTCACTTTTGAGGTGGCACAGAGGCAAACTCTTGATTTGATTTCTTGTAAACTTCAGTCAAACTCTGAAGCTCCAGAACGCCATGTTGGGCTTTCAGACGATGTTGGGGCTGGTTTTATATCCAGCCACAGTTCTCAACTTGGCCGAGCATCTGATTTGAATGCCTCTTCTGATCTGCCACCATCTGAAGACCTAGGTAGTTTAGGAGTTTCCAAAGTGATAAGAGCCGATCAAAAGAAATTCTTCTTTGATCTTGGGAGCAATAACAGGGGTCATTTCCTGAGAATATCTGAGGTTTGTATACTATTTATTACCGTCCCTAGTCCGACTAAACTTAATTTGTAAATTATCGTGCTTTTTGTCTTACATGGTTTACCAAAAAAACTGCAGGTGACGGGGTCGGACCGCTCGTCAATCATTCTCCCGCTGTCTGGTCTGAAACAGTTCCATGAAATGGTAGGTCACTTTGTGGATATAACGAAGGATCGGATCGAGGGGATGACTGGTGCTAATGTTAGGACAGTGGACCCTCCTCAGAGGTAGGATGTGGATAAGATTCTGGATAAACACACTCAACAACTATATGAGGTGTTTTTTAACAGCGTCTTGTGTGGGCACCATGTGTTGTGGTTGGTCTGGGGTGCAATTGTGAGCTTGCTTGCTACTGCTGTTGTCAATGTAGTTTGAAGATTGATTTGTCTTTGACTTTAAGTCTGAATAAAGAAGTATTGGGTGTCTCATTGGATCAGTGATTGTTTGTGAAGTTAATAATTGAGAGCTTGATTTTTTAGATATAGTGAACTATTTTAATTTTTTATATATAAGTCACTACGTAATGACAATGATGTTTGTTGGGGCAAAAAGATTATATTATACATTTAGATCTTCTTTTCACATTGTTACACTGTCTTTTAGCTTGTTGAAGCCTTATACTTCTACCATGACCCAAGGACTGTTTTACTTAGTTTTGTCCAGTTGCTAGATGCCATGCTCTGTCAAGCAAAGTGACACATATAGCTCTTGGTCTTGTTGATCCTCTAGAGCTTGTTTGGCAGGGTTAAATAACTATTAATCTTGAAACAAGTATTATCTAGAATTTTATAGTAAAATATTAACTATCACCAATGTGTATTAAAATCACTTATATGTAATTGTATTCTTTAAGACTAGTGGTATAAATAAGAGAGTTTGGAATAGGCATATACCAAGTCAAGCAAGTGAGTCATTGCGTGTGATCTTCTGAGTGTACTGAGTCCTATAAAAGCTTCTATTTGTTCATATACTTCTTACTCTACGCCTGATTCTGATAGGCCTCCTAAGCGGTTGTAACTACTAACGTGTCTGTAAACTTGGTAGGTGAATTCCTCACAAATGGATTAGTCTAAGGAATGGCAAAAGCCACTTCCTAGTTTACCTTTGGATGTAGTGTTTTTTATCAATTGTTTAGGTTCGAAAATATATTTCAGAATTAAAAAAAAAATGTGTGATTTTACAAATTTCGTCTAGATTCATACAGATAAGTGTGATTGTTATAAAACACGCGTTGTATTTAAGTTTTGTCTGAAAAGATTCATCTGTTCCAGCGTACATTTCTCATTATAAATAGACTTACTAAAGGAAAACTTGCATCTTCCATACTCTCTCACTCGAATTCCTGAGAGTCTTGTATATATCGTGCAAATACGTTTGTACCGGAAATATTACTATATCCTCTTTTGTTTAAGCAGTATGTTTTCATACTTGAACTCTAACAACTAAGCAAAGTAGTCGTTTTATAATTTCGTTGATTATGATCTGTGCAAGGGATCTTTTATGTATGTAATCAAGAATGTGGTTTGCTATGTATTGAATGAAATACTTTCGATTAGTAGAGAAATTCGTCGTTACGCAGATGGTCTATCGTTAAATGGGGGTGTAAGTGCAACACTCTCTTTATCGTTTTTGGAATATATTTGGATCGTATTCGATTAGGATCCAGTTATTAGATGAATATTACTCAACTTGTAAATTGTGATACACATGAACATGTTGTGTGAAATACTTTATTTGTGTAAACCTTAGTAGATGTATATTACAATAGTACAAGTCGGGGAAAGAAATTTCGCCAACTGTTCGTTTAACCTTTCCTTGATCCTTCCAGTGCTTCCTATCAGGCCAATCTTAGCTATAATTTAATGGCTTGGTTGGTTAATTTGGCAACATAGAAATAATTTTCAACAGCCACTTTAGACAATGACCCTTTCTTTATGCATTGTTGGCTTTTGTAATTGAGGGGTACTGTATCGGAAGTGTATGATACTGGAGTTAAACAGAACAAATATGGACTGCTGCGGTGAGAGATGGCTCTCGTTCCTTAAGACAAATTTGCCCCGCTTAGATGCCAACGGTTGCAAATAGCAAAATGTCTCCCAAGATTACACAGCAGATGAATTTGCGAACTGGCACTTGAACTCGCAAATTCGAGAGGACTACTGCAATATGGAAAGACATGCTTATGAGAAGAGAAGAAAGGAGAGGATTTCGAATTGTGTGTAAAATTTGATCATAGGGGGGCATATTTATAGTTTTCAAGAGTTGAGTATGAGAGACATGACTATTCGCGAACAGGTCCCTGAAGAGTTGCTTCTCTGTTAATTGATACACTTGTTCGAACAGTCACAGCACAAGCGAGTGGACTGCACCATTTCGCCAAAGCCCATACCGAACAGACACCTCTGTTGGGCTAGCTTTTTCGTTTTAGACTATTCTTTTGGGCCTAACCAAACTTAGTAAGTTTCTGGTCCAAAAGGATAATATCCAACTCAAGATCATGACCACGGCCCCGGACCTCTGATCCGGCCCGGCTTCGCATAGCTAAAGCTATTGGTCAAGCCATGGAGGCATCTAGCTCCTCCCCTTCCAAAACCATGGGTGCCCAACCATTTAACCAAGTATTGGATTTTTATCTAGTTCCTTCTTTTCCAATTTTAGTCATGTAGGACTTCTCCCATTCCAACTCTTGGCATTCCAATATTAATGCTTCAACCAACACACTTTGAGCTTCGATTACTCTTTCACCTTTCAATGAATTTTAGTAATTCTTTCTCAAGTTTCTTCTACTACTATAGTAGATTATACACGTTTAAAGAAACTTAATTTTCAACGTATGGGGCTCCTCTTGGTTGAGTAGCAAAGTCATCGACTAGCCTCTTTGGAAAAGACTAAAATTCCAACATGCATAAACACTGCTAAAACTGAGAAAAATTGGAAACTGTTTCTGCTAAGCAACAAGTGGAAACAAAACAGGTTCTTTGTAGATGGCAACGACTGAGCTTCAAGCTATCTAGATAGGATTATTATATTGGCTTAGTAGCTTGGGATTTAAACTTGTTGCTAGGAACAATTGAAACACGATGGAGACACCATCAACTAGTGCAGGAAATTAGAGATGAAGTTCGTAAAATGTGAGATGTCCACATGCAACTTTTTTATAGAGAAAGCAATGGGACTACATATCTTTTGATTAAGATAGGAAATAGACAAATTTTGAATATTTTTGATTCTTTTAATTGTTTTGATTCTCACTCCCTTGGATATTTACCTTCAGACCAAACTTGTTAATTTGGGATGTTGTCACCGCTTCATATGTTAGGTGTACTTATCTAATCATCACAAACATGATACCTTTGAGAGTTGGAGTCAAATACTCCTTCAACTCACTTTCATGCTCTCAAGAGTTTCTTGGAAGATAGTGACCATTTTTTCATTTTATCTAAAGTTTTATTACTACTAACATTTATGATTTATGACATCATCGATGTCTGAAATTGGAAAATAACTTCATAAAAGTTGGTGTAAAATTTCCTTTACGTGGGGTCTATGAATGAGAAACTCATGTTCTCAAGAAGATACGGTTGGAGTCTACGATCTGGTAAACAATTTCAAACATATTAACTTATGGAAACAATTTCAAATATATCAATTTAAGAAAAACTATTTAAAATATACATTAATAAAATACATAATGGTCTAATGTGAGTAAGTTTCCCCAAGGATAGATAGATTAAAAGATACCGATAAACATGGTCATAGTTAGAAATTATGATAATAACATTGATGTTATCCACAAATGTTCACAACCAATACATTGTTAATATTCTTTAAATCATAAACTCAGTATTTAACATCAGCTCAGACCTACTAATGCAGGTCTCAATCAATACTTTGTGTTATAAAATTGCCACATAATACTTTTTGCTTATTATATGGTCCGGAAGGGATAACTAAAAGTAGAGGAAAACAAAGAAATGATGAGAAGCTATTAGTGATTCAAAAACTGCTGGTTGTTGATCCTGAAATAGCAGAATTTATTCCAGACCAGAGATGTAGAAGGAGAGATTAATGGAACAGAGCAAAGTGAGGAAATGGTGATGACAGATGCCACAATAAAGAGAGTCAATATGTACCTACATTTCTGTTTAACCTGCTCATCGCCACCCAATATAAAAACCTCTCCATACAGACACCCACAATAGGCATTCATTCCAAGCTCTCTTGCTGGAAGAAGAAGCTCTTCTTCTTGCAAATATCCCCAAAAATATAAAAAATAAAAAAGGGAAAAAACAAAAAACATAATAAAAGTTGGAAAACCATGGGTATGATCTATGTAGCATTTTTCCTCTGCCTTACTGCAGGGGTGTTCGCTGAGGATCCCTACATCTTCCTCGACTGGAAGGTTACCTACGGGACCATTGCTCCCCTAGGTGTCCCCCAGCAAGGTATCCTCATCAATGGCCAGTTCCCCGGCCCTCAGATCAACTGCACCTCCAACAATAACATCTATGTCAACGTGTTCAACGAGCTTGACGAGCCGTTGCTCCTAACATGGGCCGGTATCCAGCAGAGGAAGAACTCCTGGCAGGACGGCACAGCGGGTACCATGTGCCCCATTGCCCCTGGAACCAACTACACCTACCGCTTCCAGGTCAAGGACCAGATTGGAAGCTACTTCTATTTCCCCACCACCGCTCTTCACAGGGCAGCTGGCGGTATGGGTATGCTCAAAGTTCACAGCCGTGAACTTATCCCTGTTCCGTTCGACAACCCTGCTGATGAGTTTGCAGTCCTCCTTGGAGACTGGTATAACAAGGGTCACAAGACCCTTAAGAAGATCCTCGACAGTGGACGCACCATTGGCACACCCGATGGTATCCACATCAATGGCAAATCCGCCAAGGTCGGTGAGAATGTTGAGCCATTGGTCACCATGGAGCCTGGCAAGACCTATAGGTACAGAGTGTGCAATGTTGGTCTCAGGACCTCTGTTAACTTCAGGTTCCAAGGCCACCCCATGAAGTTGGTCGAGGTGGAGGGATCACACACTGTCCAGAATCTTTACGACTCTCTTGACCTTCACGTTGGGCAGTGCGCATCTGTACTGGTGACAGCCGACAAGGACCCCAAGGATTATTACTTCGTTGCCTCCAGCAGATTCTTGAAGAAGGTCATGAGCTCTGTGGCTGTCATCCGCTATGCTAATGGGAATGGCCCTGCTTCTCCTCAACTCCCCCAACCTCCTCCCGAGAACTCTGTCGGCATTGCCTGGTCCATAAACCAGTTCCGATCATACAGGTGGAACCTTACTGCTAGCGCTGCCCGCCCTAACCCACAGGGCTCATACCACTACGGAAAGATCAATATCACCCGTACCATCAAGCTCGCCAACTCCCGGGCCACAGTGAACGGCAAGCTTCGATTTGCCATTAATGGTGTGTCGCACATTGATGGAGAGACCCCATTGAAGTTGGCCGAGTACTACACAAATGCGAAATTGTTGAACATGAAGCTGTTCAGCTATGACGCAGTGAAGGATGAGCCCCCACAGAATTTGAATGCAGTGGTCATTAACCCTAGTGTTGTGAACATTACTTTCAGGAACTTCCATGAGATCATCTTCGAGAACCGTGAGAAGACCATCCAGACCTATCACTTGGACGGATACTCCTTCTTTGCTGTTGCCATCGAGCCTGGGAGGTGGTCCCCTGAGAAGAGGAAGAACTACAACCTGGTTGATGCCATTAGCAGACACACTATCCACGTGTACCCCAACTCATGGGCTGCAATCATGACCACCTTGGACAACGCTGGCATGTGGAACTTGAGGTCTGATATGATGGAAAGGGCATACTTGGGACAGCAGCTCTACTTCAGTGTCCTCTCCCCCAACCTATCCTTGAGGGATGAGTACAACATTCCTGAACCCCAGGCTCTCTGCGGTGCAGTCCAGGGCATGCCCAAGGTTGGTCTGTACGCCGGTGTCTAAAGAAATCACCAGATGCTCGTTTCCACACTTGAATCATTCATTCTGTATTAGTAGTTAATTGGATCACTTCCATTTATTTTTCTTCTCGTCTTAATTGTCTGAGGGCGATGAGTGTCTTGACAGATTTTATTATAAGATTATTCATTTCATTGTTTTGCGAATAATAATCTAACAGAAAAGAGCCTAGGTGTGTTTTTCTTTCAAGGAAGCAGTTTTTCTTGGTACAGGACTACATGAGAATGGAACAAAGCCCATTTTTTGAATACATGTAACTTACTAACCTAGTACATCTTTCTCCCATGAGCAAGTCCTGTTTTTTCATTTTCCTGCAGCTTTCTGCCCTGTATCAGCTTACCTTTTCTGAAAGCTCAAAACATGCAAAAACAATGTAAGCATTCAAATGGGGGAAAAGTATAGCTACAAAATGGGGTTGCAGAGTTCAGGATAAAAGCAACATATACCATGATTTGATTTAAAAAATCTGTTACTACTATTTAAGAAAAATAATCTATCACAAACCACAGCACATACGTACAAAGTACATCTTACCAAATGCTACAAAACAGAACAAACAAAAAGAATAAATGAAAAGGTAAGTTTCTATTGTTAAGTTAACTGTTTTATTGCTTCTCATATGTTGCTCAGTTCCTGAAACACATACAAATGGTACGAAATACTACTAAAGCTATATATATGATTATAAACCTAAAGTTTTATCAAGTTCTTGTGAACTTTCTTCACAACCCGGCATGTCAAAGAAACTCTTGTAGCATCCCGGTGAATGATACTGTTACCATGAGCTTCGCTGTTATCAGTCGCAACATCTGATCCAAGTTCAAGTTTCAAAGCTTCCGTAAAGTTAATGGCCTGACCAGGAAAAACAAAATCCATGTATAAAAGCTCTATAACGTCAACAAAGATAAAACTAAAATGAGAAAATTCTTAGTGACTATGCTGTAGAAAACTGACCTTATCATATTGATGCTTCTCACAATCTTTTATCCCGTGCATGTAATCTGGAAAAAGATATGGCATGTCTTTATTAAATTCTGGATAATGAACCAGAAAGAACAAACAGATATGAAGTAATTTAACCTGAATAGGCCCTGTCTTTGAATATCAGCAAGCTGCGAGGCATCAATGCTATAGAAAAAGGATGGTATTCGCTCAACGGCTCATTGGAATTTATTCCAGCATCTTCTGGTTTATCGAGTATATCTACATTAAGGTTCCCTGAAGTGCCAGTAGTTTTTATGAAACTAGGATGGGAAACAAAGTCCATAACGATAGGTGATCCAAGAGACAGTATTGCAACTACTGGCTCATAAGCAGGTCCGTCCTGGTGCGACTGTTTTGCAGAAATAAAAAAGACGAACACCTCATCCGTCATGATATAAGCGTTATAAATATTTAAAACGCAGTACTAATTCATAATGTAACGTACAAGAAAGTCCAATACTTACCATAATTCCTTGATCAGGAAGGTACTCATTGATAAGGACGTGATTAATTGTTGATGAGAACAGCCCGGATTCCTTGCAAATCCTACTGGTAATTTGTTTTAGCCAAAGTGGCACTGCAAGATGTAGACAAGTTGATTCTTCACCTCCTATAGCAAGTACAATTTCAAGCATTCGTTTATTCAATTGCATTGAAACTAGTATTACCACATCTCAGGACTCGGGGGCTACAAGATTCCACCCTTCCAACAATGCTAGATTCTAAATTTTGATACCCACTTCCCTAAACTGGAAGGTTTTATTTTTCTAAAAGCCATCTTCAATTATTGTATATGAACACGAATACTCTCCTTAAGGCGCTTTTGTCCACTATGTCTGAATTCAAGCAGAGAAACGAGCTAAAACACTCGAATGGGTCATTTTTCCACTATGTCTGAATTCAAGCAGAAAAGCGAGCAAAAACTTCTTGAATGGGTCATTTGCAACAAACTGAAAACCCACTGGCTCAAAATTTAACTAGGAAGCTGAGTATAGAATTCACACAAGGTCAGAAGATCTCAGAATCTAGGCACATGTTATCACATCTTGTTATTAGTAATATCCTTTACTAAATTGGACACATCCTCATCTACAACTGAGTTTCAACCTGTCAAAGCGTTTGTAGCCGAGTGGCAAGCTGAGACACCCCATACCCAAGAGGTCACGGATTCGATCCCGAAATGGGTGATTATTTTCTCCGTATAGAGAATTGGTTGAAATGTTATTAGAGATTATATTCATGATAAATTTATCCAAGGCTGAGAATTGTAATTGTAATATTGTATCTCAAAAAAAAAAAAAATGTAATCCCCTCAAAAGTTTAGAACCATCCCCTGGTTTGATTACCGCTTAACAACAAAGGCTTGAAGCATCGGAACCAATTTCTTCTATATTATTAAGATGGGCATCATCCCTAAAAGGCCTTTTTAAGGGGAGAAACATGATCTAACATATATCCACTTAACTTAACACAGTGCATACAGTACTTACAGCTTACAATCACAAGAATCAATTTTTCGGTACAAAAGCACAGAAATAGCAGCAAAACAAAACTGTATTCACAATTAAAGAAGTTACAGTGTGCTTACAATCTTGTGCAAGAAGACCCTTCTCATGAACAACACCACCTGCCAAATCCCATAAATAATTCCTCAAAATTAAACACACTAAACCTATTACTATTAAAAATCAAGGCAATGTAAAAAGTAGATTAATAACGAAAATAAGAGTAATAATTACCCCAATTTTGCAGTCTCCTATTCTTCAACGATTTCCACTTGGAAACAGGAGCTTGATAAATCTGCAGAACCCGAAAAATACAAAGGCGGTGAGAAATTGAAAATCAGAAGAAGGGGAAAGTTAAGGAGTGATGTAAGTTGGTGTACATTATTGAGAAGCTGTTCCTCTTCAGTAGGTGTGATGTAATCGGGTATGTAAAAGACGGTGGGAACCGAACCAACAGGACTGAACTTGCTCGACATCGACGATGTAAGTTTGCTCTCTGCTGTCCAAATTTCGGAAGCCATTCATCCAGCAAAACCTTTCAAACAGGTACCAGAAGGGTTTAAATGGAAGGCAAAATTAGATTGTAGCACAAAGTTGAGATCTTTTTTTTTTTTTTTTTTTTTTTTTTTTTTTGGAAGTACTACATAAGTAAGTACTAGGGTGCACAACAGACGGATACGGATATATTCGATTCGTTTGACCGGATCCGGTCAAACGGATGACTAAAATGTCTATTCGTTATTCAATTCATTCAGAGCGGATTGGATAACGGATGACGGATAAATCCGTCGGATATCCGTTATCCACTAGCTCCTGGAACCTCTGAGGTCGGATTGCTTCCAGTTCCAAGTGTTATCAACACTCTCCTTGCTGTCGACATTGAACTACAAAGTACGAACCAACATAAACAGCAGACAAATAAGAACCAACCAAAATTGAACCAAGTTACAAAAAGCAAGTGAAGTCGTGGACAAACCTGGATGAAAGATGAGATCTGTGAGATGACAGGGGCGGAGGCGGCGAAGTGAGGAAGAGCGAGAAGCGGCGGCGGAGCGGAGGGACGAGATCTGTGAGAGGACAGAGAATCGGTGGATGGGGAGCTCTACGCTGGCAGAAGCTCTCCGCCGCGAAGAGCGGCAGAGGACTGATCGAAGAAGGAGAAGAAACGAGAAGAAACGGCTGAGTGAATTGATCGAAGAAGGAGAAGAGTACTGAGTGTTTGTCTCTGTGAATCGAGAATAGAAGGCGGCTGAGTGAATTGTGGTGACCTAATTGATGTATATGCAATTATAATTATTTAATTAAAAAAAACGGATATCCACGGATATCCGGCGAATTTATCCGTTTTCACGGATAGAAAAAAACTCTATCCGTTATCCGATCCGTTAGCTAACGGATCGGATCGATCCGATCCGTAAATGCGGATAAATGGACCGGATCCGCGGATATGGATGATATGAGCAGCCCTATCTAAGACGGTCTCTAAATAATTTATCTAGAGACGGGCCTATATTGTCAAGAAGATCATCGATTTTATTAATCAGAGCACATATGTTCTCAACATTGGTGTTTTTCATATTATAACAAAACTTATTTCGTTAACAACATAGATATTTTAATTAATAACATGGATGATTTTATTGATAACATAGGCCGTCTAAGTTATCTAGAGACCGCCTTTCATGAGACTTTGTGAAGATACGTTACTTAGATGGGGTTTTCTACAGTGAGATAGTAGTCGGTTAAAATAAGATAGTAGTCGTACACTAAGGTGTTTGCCAAATATACCATTTATATGTTCCTTTATAATTGTAATTAGAAATAATATTGATTTACCATTATACCATTTCATTAAAAATTAAAGATATATTAATTTAAGCCACCGGTGGAGCTCCGACGACCGCCACCATATCTCCGCGGCCTCCCTGGAGGTCCGGCAACACCCTCATTTAATTATAAAAATTCATTAAATAAATGCAGTTGATAGGTTTCAAACTCTACACCTAATGGATTGAGACTTACACATTTACTATCAGGGTAAGTAATTGCATGTGTATTACTCTCTCTGTTCCATTAATAACTTCCTAACTTTCCTTTTTTGGCGTTTCGTTATAAACTTCCTAACCCATAAATGGAAAGTTTTTATTCCACTAACTAATTTTTTATTATATCTGTTTCCTACTTTATCATCATTTTATTCAATCTCTCTCTTACTTTATCATCCACTTACAACTTTACCAACATAATACCCCACACAAACTAATATTTTATTAATTCTCATTGAGAAAGTAAGGAGCTAAAAGCTCTTATTGGAACGGAGGGAGTATTTAACTATAAACATAATAATAGTATATGTTATATACTTATCCTAACCAACAAAAAAGGAAAAACAACTCCATCAATATCCATAACAAAACACTTATTTTTGTTTTTTATCCAAAAATTATTGTTTAACATCGATTTGTTTTGTTCTTTTTTGTTTTGTTTTAGATTACACCTAACAAAAAGTGGAAAAAATTTTGCACTTTTTTTTTTTCTTTTGTACAAGATTTGTTTTGGGCTACAAACCCGAGCGCTCAAGTTTATGAATGTCATCCTTATCCGCTCAACTAAAAACATAATTACAACTTTATAGGTTGAATGTCCGATTCTTGTAGTTTTATTTTTCAAGTTGTTGAAGGATAACACTTACCGTACATGGCATCATATATTGTAAATATTTTCCTATAAATGTACTTTTTTTTCCTCAAAAGTTTAATTTCCGATTATGCACGTAAATGCTCCCGGCTCCTCGCTTGAATGATCAATTTTCAAAATTAGTTCCATTTTAAAAGTTACTACTACAAATTATTATACGAGATAAAAAAAACAAATATAAATACCCTATCTAGTTATGAATAAAATACATGTAATAAATACAAAAAGCAAAATTTGGAAGCAATAACGACCAAGTCATTCAAAATCGAGTCGATGATCATAATTCATGAAGTTGAGGATAATAAATCCACAAAATTTAAGTGCTCATTTAGATCTTTTAATCAATTGTAATGAAAATTAAGTGATTTAAGAAATAATAAAATTTTCAACATGTCTTCTCCATTTCCTCCTTTGTTTACATTTTTATTTTATATATTTGAAACTTTTCCACTTCTTGTGGCATTAATTAACGATTTTAAATGCCGCAATAACACGTGTATCATGATCGTTGCACTTTATTAATTATAAAAGATATTTAGTTTCCTGCTCAATTTAAATTTTATATATTCACTACATTCATTCAGTTTCATTATAGTAGCAAACCTGACCTTCCAGACCCGAAATCCGAATTTGTCACGAAAATATGAAGGTCAACCATCTGAACATTGACCCGGAACCCGATCAAAAACCACACAAATCAATTTGACTCGAAATCATCCGTTAAGATTTGATCTCGACCGTTGATTTTGAGCACGACTACTCTTATTGAGTGCAACAGCTTAAGAGTCATTGTACTAGTTAATTGACCAATATAATTATTAATAGAAGATATTAAATTTTGACTATATAATTTTTCATAGACAAATAAAACAACAACAATAGCACTACTTTAGTTCAATTGCTTGGACCAGGTTGGGTCTAAAACCATTGACCGAAAGTAACCACCACCTCCGGCGGTATTGCCAGATCCAAAATAATCCAATTCAATTTGACCCGAAATGATTAGATGCATAATGACCCTAATTAAATTTGACCTGAATTCACCTACTTTAATATTATATGAATTATGTTTGAAAGTTGCACTGATTTACGTTAGTTTTACTTATTATAAAAAAAATTATACTTCATTTATTACTCAATCAAGTTGAAACTTAAAGTGTACATGTTATTGAGTTGTGTTGGTCCCTTAGACAACAAGATTAAAGTCTGGGGGGGGGGGGGGGATAGACTTTAAAAACTTTTTGTTATCTAACACGGTTTCTCAGCAAGGTGAGCTTGCTGATGCTTATACTTGTTCAGAGAGCGGAAGTCTTTGTTAGGAATATCTGTTAGTATTTTGATCATTCATCACATGTTCTTATCTTTGCCAGAAAGGTGATTAAGTACTCTTAGTTCACTTGAACATTGTAAAAGAGGAAATCACTAAGTATGATTAGTCTAGTAAATCTTGTTTTAGGATTATAGGTCTCTGAATGTAATTTTTTATTTCCAAGAAGACCATGAAGATCAATCCTAGCAATGGAGCTTTTCTGAAGATTACAAGACCGGAGATTGCACAAGATTTATGAAGACACCAAAGGTTTAGTCTAACTCAGAAAGACTATGTCCTTAATCCTTTCTTAAGTATATTAACTTATTTTCGGGATATGATTCTGGACATATGACATCATGAGTATGGAACATGCAAGCCATCAGAAAGTCTAATGTATCCGTTGAAGACTACAGGACAAGAAATAGTACATATGCATTAATTGCATCGGCAGAAAAGCCGCTAAAGCACAGTCCTCTCTGAGATATGAAACAAGGACTTCTGAGTACTATTTTCAAGATAAGTATAGACTGAATTTGAATTGTGTCTAATGGATAACATTCCAACGACTCTCAAATTCATCTATAAATATCACACACTTAGATGCTGAGTAATACAACAACGACCAAAGAACGATCTAACTTGCAAACTTACAATCTAGCAAAGTATTCTCTCAAGCACTCTACTACCCCTTCTGAAAGCTTTCTGTTGCTTGAAGAATCACTAGTAGTTCTAAGTTGTCCTGAACCTTAACAAGAGATTGTTATTCGTGAAAGAGTTGAACTATCAGATAACCTTTCTGAAGCTCAATCTCCAGAACGGACATCAATTACTTGATCGAGAAGCGATTGCCATACACTGAACAAGTGTATTAAGTAGTCTTGTTCTATTAGGCTCTCTGGAAACATAACTGAAAAGTTATACAAGAAGCCTCTCTGACAAACCTTATAACCAACACCATCAAGGCGTGGAGTAGAGGAAGTACTTGATTTGGGAAATCAGGGAATAACTCCAAGGTTATCTGAGTAGAGGAAGTACTTAGCTCTAGGAGCTGGGGAATAACTCAGGGGGAACATTTGGTTGGGAACCATTTGTTTAGGAATCTTAGAATAGGATTATTGTAAGGTGAACTCAATTATCTGTTCTAGTGAATTCTAGGTCTCAGAAAGACCGAAGTGGATTAGTTGGAGGATTACGCCACCTCCAGATACCACTATACTTGCTGTGTTATTTACCTTTCTGCATTTATCTTTCAGCAAAGCACACACACATACTTTTTGTTTCTGCACTTACCTATCTTAAAGTCTTCCGCGCTCTGAATTTAAGTATCAGAAACCCCCAAGTTTCTGAGAAACTGTGTTTATCGACAAAAGTTTTAAAAGACTATTCACCCCCCCCCCCCTCTAGTCTTTTACTTTGCCGTTATCTGTACCAACAGTCTTTAATACAATTAAGTGCAGTCAGAAAGCTTGTAATAGATAAACAGATAAAGTAATGTAAAGCTTTGCTGAAAGGTGAAGTGCAAACAGTTTATAGTGGTATCTGAAGTTGGCGTAATCCTTCAACTAATCCACTTCGCCCTTGGTAGGACTTGAATTCACTATGTATGGTTTCTGAGATCCGTTACAAAAGCCCTACACTAGCCAAATCCCTTTCCCTCCTAAGTTTCCAACTCAGGATCCTTTGAATCCTCTTTCCTTAGCTAACCCAAGCTAAAAACTCCGATATCCCAAGAGACTTTCCTTAGCTAACACAAGCTAAGTAATCACTCTCTTGTTGTTAAACTCCGAGGATTATTCCTTGGCTTTCTCAGCACAAGTACTTCTTGTATCCTCACGCCTGTTTGTTGTTTTGATGTAGTGGTTTGTTCTAGGCAGTGATCACCTTGATAACAATGTTTCAGTTATCTCAGTAATCAAAGAAACTCAACTATAATCCTATATTTCAAGGACTAAGTCTAGTGTTTCTAAGTTCCAAGACTTGTCTTTGTTCTGAGGAAAGAACTAACACTTGGTATAAACACAAGTATGTTCTACTTCTTCACAAATAGCTAATCAAAGCTTAAGTCTTGTTGGAGTTGTGGGCACTTAGTGAACTAGAAGAAATCTGAGTCGCAACTTCGATTACAAGAGCTTTCTGAGAGAGTTCTTGAATGCTTAAGAGATTTCTTCAAGTGATTATGAATCAGTTGTGAGCTTGTGTGATTTTCAGTGCTTGTAGTTGGTTGGGTGTTTTTATCACAACTGCTAAGTGATCCTTTTATAGTGAACAATGGAGCCGTTTGAAATACTATCCGTTGAATGGATGTTTTCGAGTTCGACTAGATGTCACTATCATAGTACGTACATTCGACCTTTGTCTCTTTGTGACAAGCCAACAGGCTTTTCTGAGAGAAGTCTGATATAGCATTTAATGCATTGTACTATTTGGACTTTTAACCACAACGGTCAGATAGCTTCTCAACAGCTAGAAGTATCAGAGACCTCTTTGCCATTGCATTGCTATCACCTCTTCAGAGACCTTTCAGAATCCTTGAGAATTTGGTCCCAACTTGATGGTTTCTAAACGGTTGCTTTCTGAGAGTTGTTGCCTTTCTGATCAAGATAAACTTATGCAGTTTACTTGAGTCTTCATGTCTTCAGTAGTCTTCCTTGTTGAGTGGTCTTCAAATCTTCGAAAGATAAAATTAAAATTACATCAGAGACCTAACTCCTATACAAGTGACTATTCTATCATACTAAGTAATGTTCTTCCTTTACAATGTCCTCTAATAACCTATGGACTTAGGAATACTAATCACCTTTCTGAGCTATGTAGACATGTGAGATTGCTCATCAAAATCTAAAGTAAATCCTAACAAATTCCCCTTTTTTTGATAGAGCAACACATGGCTACTTACAACTTCCTAACAAATTTGGATTAGAAACAATCCTTTACTTCATTATAATTAAAGTACAGAAAGTAAACATCAACCAAATCACAAGTTGTGATCTTTGCTGATAAGTTCAAATTTCATTCATCCACAATGGGGTAAGGTTACAGTACATGTGAACTTCAGCAAACAAAAAGTAAAGTTACAAGTATGAAAAGATACAATAGATGTTAGCTAAGAAAGCTTGGTCTTCACACTTGTTCTTCTTCTTCATCTTCAGAAACCATGACTACCACTCTGCATATTTCTTGATATCTTCTTGGTAGTTTAGAAGCATGGTTCTTACCTTTATTTCCACCTTCCTTGACACTTGGCAGGCTTTGTTGTATCCCATCTCAGGATTAATCTTGTTAAAGTGAGTAGCATAGATATGCCTACCCCATAACCAGGCATGTTCTATCCTTAGGTCAGATAAGTTGTGTTTCTCATAAACCTTCCTCAGATAGTATAAATCTTTGTCATATTGCTCCTTATCCAAGAAAAAGCATTCATAGGTATGGATCCCAAGCTTTGGTCTCTTAGTGATTCCAAACCCAGTGGCACTCTTCTGGATGGCAACTGCATTTGGTTTTACAAATGGGCATGCATCTCTGAGCTCTTTGTTAGCCGACATTCTTCTGGTTTTTATCTCAAAGTTGATCCAGAGAAGAGCACTTTCTCTAGGCATTGCACTTGAGTTTTTTTCTTTGTACTCATCTCCTCTAAATACATACATTTGATCTAGGATGGGCTCAGGGAAGTTTGAGTTGGCAAGTAGGTTCTCAAGCTTTAGCACCCATAAACCATTCCTTTGGTGGATGACATTTTGCATTGTTTGATCATTATCTGTCTTTCCTCATGGAATGAGTGCTGAGGCTTCTTGGAAAGCCTTGAGCTTTTCAGCTCTTTCTGAGAGTCTTCTCTCAGTCCTTGTTTGCCTAGAATTTGAAATTCTCTTGCTTCCTGAGGATTTAGCATCCTCTAAGTTCATTGTTCTGCCAGAAGGTGTCTTGGCATGGAGAGCCCTTGCTGCAATAGGTGGTAGTGGTTGAGACTCAGTGTTAGTCTCACTATTGACCCTCTGTCTCTTGTTGTTTCTGATGAGAGGTTCATCTTCCTCCTCTTCATCATCATTGTTGTCTTCATCCAATCTTTCAGAAATCAGACTTCCTCTGCATGTTCTTTGTATTTCATAGAGGTTCCTTGGTTCCTCTGCAGAGAGCTAGTTTACTGAGGAATCAGCTTTCCTCTTGGATCTGATTTGCCTTGGTGGTGGTGGTGATTTAGAAATCACCATTTGTTGCCCTTTCTTCTTCATAGGAGGTTTCTTCTTAGGTTGAGATTGTTCCCCCTGATGAGGTTGTCTCTGTCCTTCCCCCTGATCCCTTTGTTGAAGTTGTCTATGTCCTTCCCCCTTAGACATGTGTTGCTCTTCTTTAGCAAGCTTTGCCTGTGATTGATGAGCTAATGTCTCATTGATGTGGTCAGCAAGCTTACTCAGAGATGAGAAGCTTTCCTGCATCTTTTGTTGATCAACTTGCAGGTTGTGGAGGAGTCCAATAGTAGGTTGCATAATCTCTTCCAACAACTTTGTTTGTTTAGCAATAGCTTTCAGAGCAGCCTGTGTTTGCTGGAGAGCTTGGTCCACCTTCTTTCCATCTTCCTCTCTCACTGGTGTTAGATCTTTCTGATTGAGAACAAGACTTGTTGTTCTTTTGAGCATGACTTCCATGAAGTCCTTCAGTGAGGGATTCTCGGCATTCAGAATCCTTTCGTTTTCTTCAGTGAGGGCTTTGATGAGATCAGCAATGTATTGGGTTTTGGATGTCCCCAATGCCTTGAAAACTCCCATGGTTGCTGGGTTAGGCTCATCTGGATTGATGATTTGCCTCTTCCAGCCAGAGACCATGTGCTGCTCAATCAGTCCTCCTGATGACCGACTTTGGGATAGGTTTCTATCTGTTCTATCTTCTTCACTGTCACCAGATAGCCCTAAGCTGAAGTCAGCTCCATCCCCATCTTCAAGTCCAGCAACCTTTTCAAGTTCTGACTCAGGAGCAATTGACTTTCCCTTGGCCTTTATGAGAAGTTGCTGCTTCTTCTCATATTCTTCTTGTATAGCAGCAATCTCAATTCTTTTTCTGTCCTCTTCCACTTGCTTGGCACAGCTGCTAGTAGTCTAGTAGGGTCAGCTTCTTTGGGCTTTGAGTGGAAATGTTGCCCTTCTTGTTGTTGTTGTTGTAGCTCTTGCATCGCTTCGAGAATAGCTTGAGATGCGACTTTCGAGCCTCTTCTTGTTGTTTACAAGAGACTCTTGTAGAGATTGGACTCTTCTTTTCAGTTCTTCTTTGTCTAGCAAAGGTGCCAGACTTGCTACAGCAAGTTCAGTAGCTTGCTGAACCTTGCTTTAAAATTGCCTCTCAGTACTAGCATTTTCAGCTATCTGATCATTGGCAGGTGATGCTTGCCTATGGGTTGACTCAGAAACCCTCTTGTTTTCTAAAGGGGCCTTGGAGTGGGTGGGAGAATTAGTGTGATCTCTATTTTCATTCCCAGTGCTGGGATTGCCAACACCTCCAGCTCCAGGATTGTTCTGGGAGTCATCATCCCCATCATCTTTTCCATCCTTCTTTTCGTGCTCACCAGAGGAAGGCAGATCTTCCAAATTGTTCTCATCAACTTCCTCTGCCTCTTCTTCCTCACCATCACTAAGTATTTCGATGATTAGTGGCTTGCTGGAGACTTCCTCTTCTTCATTGTCTCCAGTGAGGTTCTTGTGAAAGATTGGCATATTTGGATTTGTTGCCAACTCTTTCTAAACAGAAGGGGTTGCCTGTTGGAACATACTCTTTAGCTCTTTCCTTACTTCAAACTCAAAGGATGGCTTCATTGTCTAATGGAATAAGTAGTGTCTTCTACGCAGGATAGCATTTACATATGTCTCCAGTTGCAAAACTCCACTTCTTTTATCTTGGTTGTCCAGGAGTGATGCTAGCTGAGAGAGTGACATTGTTTTGATCTTTTGCCACTTCTTGAAATGCTTGATGATTTTAGGCAAAGCATTCAACTGGAACAAATGATAGTGCATGTTCCTTGTCTGAGTGGAGACAGGTACATCAATGTTCTCTTGAGCCTGTAAGAATGAACACTTAGTTAGATTCAATAAAGAGTCAGCAATCAATTGTGTGTCAGAAAGTACTATGTTTACCTGTTGTGTAACAACATGATCATGTTCTTTCTGAGCTTCAACAAGCCCTATTGCTGGTGTTGCTTGTTCAGCAATAATCTCCTGAATATGAGTCTCTTGATTGATCTCCTGTGAAAGTGAAAAGCTAGATTTCTAAACAAGTTTAGACATAAGAATGCAAAGGTTAGAAATCTGATCAACCTGTTATCTGACAGGAGATGTAGGTTTCTGAACCTCGGGGTTCACTTGTTCTTCATCCATCTTTTTTACTTGAATTCTGAAAAGGAAATAAATTAGTCAAAGAAGTAAGAATATTAGCAATGGACAAGTCACAATTACTAGAAGTTGGTACAACCTGATGTGCCTCAGCAGGGTTGGCAGCTTCAAGTTCTTGCTCAGGGTTGCCAATGTTATCCATGTTGTCTTTCTCTTCCTCTTCCTTTATCACAAGGTCATTTCCTTTTGGGACTTGATCCATAGTTGTGCTCTTTCCTTGGAGATTCTAAGTGTTGATCTCCGGTAACCTTTCCAGGTTAGTTTGAGATTGAGCCTTGTTTGAATGAGTGTGCTCACTGGATTTGGCCTTATCTTGAGATCTCTGAATCTCCTCTCCAGCAAGCTCCTCAGCTGTCATGAAAGGATGTACATGATCAGCATCACCCTCAGGAATGTCAATATCCGTCATCAGGTGTTCCTCAGCAATCTTCAATGCCTCACTAGTCTCAGCAACCCTTGGTTGCGTTGGAGGACTAGGAGTATCAGCAACCATAACTTCTACCAAGTCAGCTTGGTTGTCTCCCAGTTGTGCAGATGCATTAAGGATAGCAAGATCATCCTCAACATCGTCTTCTTGGTTGCTGGGTTGGGTTGGTTTCTGAGCAACAACACTCAGAGAGGGTGCCTTCTTTGCTTTCTTGACCCTCTTGGTCTTTGGAGCATCTTGCTCTCCTTTGATTTGCTTCCTTTTCTTGTTGACTCCGGTTGCTGAAGAACCGGCAGTCTGAGAGCTATGAGCAAAGAGCTTCTTTTGGTGCAGAGAGTAGAAGTACTTGTTTATCAGGCAGCTTCTATGTACATCCACTGGGTTTCTAAGCTTCAATCCCAGTCTCTCTAGCAACCAACAGACCTTCAACCCAAACTTTACATTTTCCATGGGTGAAACCTTCTCAGCATCCTGTTTCACCTTGAAATTTCTGGCCATTTCCACGAATTTAATGTAAATGTACTTGGCCCAATTGAAAGGGGTGTCCTTTGATCTCAACTTGAGCATCAGAATCCATCTTTCCCAGTTGATTTGATCAACCCCTCCATCATTGGAGAACACACACTTTGCCAGGATGAGCGCCAGCAAGCTCCATCCTTCAGATATCATTCTCCTTCTCATGTTTGGCTGATCAAACATGGTTGGAGCCCCTACTTCAGCATCCACATTCCTTATCTCAGAGTACATCTCCTGTACTCCATCCCTTCTGTCTTCATCTTCAACATCCACCTCAGAGACTTCTCCAGTCTCAGGGATGTCAAAGTATTCAGCAAAGCTTTCCCAAGAAAGCTCAATATCATGCCCTTGAACCTTAGTGGTCAAGAGTGCATTTTCAGCACCCTCTTCCTCTTGAGGTTAAGTGATGATTGAGTTGTTGTAAAACTCAATCACATGCACTACTGATAACCCAGTAGGGACGATGGATGTGAAGTGGAAAATTCCGGCAGCCTTTAAGCAGTCAATAACCTCCTTTATTTCGGCTTGAGTGCCGATGCTGGAACCCATGAGGTATTCCTCCACAGCAGCTCCTCCCCAGTGCATCTGTGATGTGCACGGTTTTTCGTTCCACTGGGAAAAGACAAAATCGCCGGTGACTTTCCCGTTGGTAATAACCACCTTCTTCACCAATGATTCGACGGTGGTTTCAATCTGAGCCGGTGGTGGTGCTTTGGCAGATGAGGCGGCTTGGGACTTGGTTCCCTTGGTGATTCTCTTTGGTGCCATTTTATATTGTAGTTGGATATAGAGAGTGGTTGGTAAGAGTGTTTTGTTTGTTTCTTCACTGTGAACTGTGAGAGTTTGCAGAGAAGAAAGAAAGAAAATTTTGCTAAAAGAGTGTAAGTGTTTGAGACTTGGATGAAAAAATCCTTTTATGTCTCAGTTAATTTGTGCAACATTACTTGCATCAATACAGACAAATCGTATTTTGTATGTATTGCACATGTGTTTGCAATTCTACCTTCTCTCTTTCATTAAATGCGACGTGCCCCACTTTCTTTGTAACTGCCCACATTCTAATCTCAACCGTTGATAAAATAGCGCTTTTCACGCGACGGCTTGGATTGCTTGTTCAGCAATGATGAAAAACAAATGGTACTTGATATGCTCAAATTATTACTTAGTAAACAAGTAGTAAGCAGTTGTTATAGACAGACAAAGCTAAACCACATGATCGTTCGCTAAGGAGCTAACTAAGCCACTATAGTGCTGCAGAGCAAATACATAAATGTTTGCAGAAAACAAGAATTGGAAATTTGTATTTTTACCTAAACTAAACCTAACACAGGAAACAGAAGAAAACTAGTTGGTGAAAATCAATGGAGAGAAGAACGAACACGGTAGCGATGATCCGGTTATGCTAATTCAATACTAAGGTAATCGTTCATATTTGTCACACGGTCGGCGTACAGACAGCAATCAATTCAATTCAACCGATTGTAATTTGAATATTTAAACCTAGAGTAATCGTGGGTTGTCATGCCACGATCCTTATCCGAAACAACTTTGAAGGTTTAAAACTAGCTTATTGAATTGAAGGTTTTACGAAGATTTAAAACTAGACGAACCTATATGAACGAATATAAACCCTAGATTCGAATCTGCATAACCATCACATAACTACCGAGTTCTGGAGAGGTTTAACTACTCATGATGGAATCGAAGACGAAAGAAGGCATGGTATTGAATACGCATGCAAGATCATACAATTCGATAAACAGAAGAAAACAAAGAATTGTGATAATAGCATGCAAGATCATAAAATTCGATAAACAGAAGAAAACAAAGAATTGTAGATAAACAATAGAGAGTTATCAATAAATTACCAAGAATTCGATGTCGATGATTCTTACAAGATGAAAACCAAGCTCCAAAGATCAATCAATGATAAACTAGGGTTCTTAGGTCCCAAATAGGGTTTAGAATAAGTTATGTTTGAAGTTATGGTGAAAGAAATCTATTTATAGGAGAAAAAACGAAGAAAATCCGTCCAGAATTGGCGAAATCGCATGACGAAATCTACATGGCGAGACAACATTTAGGTCCCCAAATTGCTCTCGCAAAATCTCGCCGCGGCGAGAACATCATTCGCTGCGGCAATCTTAAAACCTCTGTAACTTTTTCTGCAGACATAATTTGGCATGCTTCCAAAGCGATAGTTGTAGCCCTTTGAATTATCTTTCCGTGGCCAACGAGTTCAGGTCAATCGGACATCATATGAGAGAATTATGTCCAAAATGGCTAGACTGCTCCGTAAAACTTCACTTTTGCAAGCTTCGCTAAAACGGCTCTCAAATCTTCGTCCGAACTCCGAATCCACTTCCGTTTTCGCCCAGTTACTCTACATTCAAAGATATAGAACCAAAGTTTTCACTCCGATTTTCACCTACGGGACACAAAAATCCTACAAAACACAAACAAGAACTCAAACATAAAAATGCACTAAAAAAAATATAAAACTAAGGTCAAAGACTAACAAAAGATGATTAAAAAGGACCAAATGAGACGTTAGAATATTGTCTCATCAAAATCCCCAAACCGAACCTTTGCTCGTCCTCGAGCAAACAAACAACCTAGACAAAAACTAGACTCAAGACAAAAATAAAAAGAAAACAAATAAGAGAGTTGAACTTCCAAGTGACCGAATCTACCATTGAAAACAATAAATTCACAAGATGCAAAAGTTTTGTACTCAACTAACCTTGGCAGACACTACAAGAATTCTGCTATAACGGGACGGAAAGGGGCGACGAATTTTATCCGTCGCCCCTGTAGTGACGGATCGCCAAACGGGGCGACGGATCTCGCCCCGTTTGGCGACGGATAAAACTTATCCGTCGCTCTGTAGCGACGGATAAGTTTTATCCGTCGCTACAGAGCGTTGACCAAGATTTAAAAAAAAAAAAAAAATTTAGCGACGGATAGATCTATCCGTCTAAAAATCTTGACACGGATATATCTATCCGTCGCTATAGCCGAAAAAAAAAAAAAAAAGTTAGCGACGGATAGATCTAGATCTATCCGTCGCTAAAAGCCTAAAAAAAAAACCATATATCTCCTCCACCACCTCCTTTCCTCCACCACTTCTCCTCCATTTCTCCTCTCCTCCTCCTCCCACCACCACCTTTCTCCTTCCACCACCTTTCTCCTCCACCACCACCATCCACCACCATCCTCCTCCACCACCATCTCCACCACCACCACCACCACCTCTCTCCTCCCACCACCACCACCACCACCTCTCTTCTCCCACCATCTCCACCACCACCACCTCTCTCCTCCCACCACCACCATCTCCACCACCACCTCTCTCCTCCCACCACCACCGCACCACCACCATCTCCACCACCACCACCACCACCTCTCTCCTCCCACCACCACCGCACCACCACCCTACCACCACCACCATCTCCTCCACCACCACCACCACCCTGCCACCACCACCACCTTTCCTCCTCCCACCACCACCGCACCACCACCACCCTGCCACCACCACGGCCACCACCACCTTTCTCCTCCCACCACCACCGTGCATCTGAATATAAAAATTGAATACAAATTAATCCAGATATCTGAATACAAATCAATATCTCAATATCTGAATACAAATTGATATTTAATTAATCCGTATCTGAATATAAAATTGAATCTGGATTTTATTTTTTAAAAAAAAAATAGAAATGGGGCGACGGATAGATCTATCAAATGCACGTGGGCGACGGATAGAATCTATCCGTCGCCCCATTATCAATTTAAAAAAAAAAAAAAAATTGGTCAATCCGCCGTCCAATCCGTCGCGAATTGGACGACGGATTGTTATCCATCCCCACAGCTCCAGGGGGGCGACGGATTTTCTATCCGTCGCCCGATCCGTCGCCAGAGCTGGGGCGACGGATAGATGGCCTGTAGCGACGGATCTATCCGTCGCTACAGGCCAGATTTTTTGTAGTGAGAATAGTGCACAGAAAATCAAACAAGACTGTTTTCTCAATTAAATAATACTTAAGTTTAGCTCGCTAATCCTTCACAAATGAATCCTATGCAACTAACTCTAACACTCCTGGAAGTATCCAGTAGGGGTAGACACTCAAGAATATAAAGAGTAAAGGAAGGTGACTTACGTCACAAAGTTGCATTTCTTTAGGTGCATTTCTGTGTATGTGTCTCAGAAATCCCTAAGTATAACTTTCTGAGTACCCGTTTCAGAGAGTTTCTAGGATACCTTTCTGAGTTCCCGTCTCAGAAAGTTCCTTTAGTTAGGCATTGTCATTAGTCCAAGACTATGTCTTAGAGACAAAAACCTACCTTCTTGAAGAGGTTTCGTGAAAATGTCAGCAAGCTGGTCTTCAGTACCAACTTTGACAAGTTCTATATTGCCTTTTTTAACATGATCTCTTATGAAGTGATGTCTAACATCAATGTGCTTTGTTCTTGCATGAAACTTGGGATTTTGTGTAATGGCAATAGCACTTGTGTTGTCACAAAATATTGGGGTCTTTACTTCATTGAGTTCATAACTCTGAGTTGTTGTTGTATCCACAAGATTTGTGAAGCACAACACCCAGCAGCAATATACTCTGCTTTAGTGGTTGAAGTGGCAATTGAATTTTGTTTCTTACTGAACCAAGATATCAATCTAGAGCCAAGGAATTGACATGTTCCTGAAGTGCTCTTTCTATCAAGTAGTGATCCAGCAAAGTCAGCATTTGAGTAACCTACCAAATTCAATCCACTATCTTTTGGATATCATAATCCAACTTCCACTGTACCTTTGACATACTTCAGAATCTTCATTGCAATGTTGTATTGTGACATCATAGGATTGAAATCGTGCACATACTCCAACTGCAAATTGAATATCTGGTCCACTTGCTGTGAGGTACAATAGTGAACCAATGAGCTTTCTGTATTTGTGTTCTTCAACACTTTTGTCATCTTGAGTATAGCTCATCTTGGTTCCAATGCTCATGGGTATTTTAGCATTCTTTTCAGAAAGGCTTAACACCAAACTTGTTAAGCATGTCCTTAGCATACTTTGTTTGACTAATGAAGATTCCATCCTTGAGTTGTTTGACTTGCAATCCTAGGAAATAATTCATTTCTCCCATCATACTCATTTCAAATTTACTTTTCATGAGCTAGGCAAAGTCTTCACAAAGTTGCTTGTCTTTTGATCCAAAGATGATATCATCCACATATATCTGGACCAAAAGTAGTTTCCCATTATGGTTAAGTGTGAAGAGAGTTTTGTCAACTTCTCCTTTCTTAAAACCACTAGTCAGCAAGTACTGGGCTAAAGTATCACACCATGCTCTTGGAGCCTGTTTCAGTCCATGTAGAGCTTTCTGAAGCTTATAGACAAGTCTACTTTCTGAGGGAACTTCAAAATCGGGTGGTTGATCGACATAGACCTCTTCACTTAGTTCACCATTCAGGAATGCACTTTTCACATCCATTTGGTAAACTTTGAAGTCATTGTGAGCTGAAAAGGCTAAGAATAGTCTGATTGCATCCAATCTTGCAACTGGAGCATAGGACTCATCAAAATCTAGACCTTCAGTTTGAGTAAATCCTTTAGCAACCAACCTAACTTTGTTTCTTGTGATTTCACCATTCTCATTCATCTTGTTTTTGAACACCCACTTGGTTCCAATTACTGAGGTACCTTCTTTGTAAGGAACTAAGTTCCAGACTTTGTTTCTCTCAAATTGGTCTAGCTCTTCTTGCATAGATGAGATCCAATTTTCATATTTAAGAGCTTACTCAATGGTTTTGGGTTCTATTTCAGAAATGAAGCAACCATAAAGTGAGTTTGCTTGTTCAGCAATCTTCCTTCTGGTTCTTACCCCATCATTGATTGATCCAATCACATCCTTTGATGGATGGTCTTTTAGCCATCTTCTTGCATTTCTGGTGTTATGTGGATCAATATCATCAAGATGATTGTTCATGGATTCATTAGACACTTGTTCAGTGTTTGAGATATTTGAGTTAGGATGATGATCACAGGAATGAGGTTCAGCAACTTCTTCAATAATATCTTCATCACACGTTCGTTAAGGTAAATATGTAACGGGTACCCATTTGTAATAATGAAATCTACGAGGGGGTCCAGATGTAATTTACCCTATATTAAATGAACAAACGTTCGTTAAGGTCAATTTCTAATTCGCTCGGTTCGAAATACACCCCTATGTAACAGGGACGAAATTTCGAAAAGTAAAAACAATCTATTATGTGTAATATTTTTGATAATCCCATCCTCCATCTCAATCTCAGATTTCCGTCCGTATTTGTCCGTCTTAACCTCAACTTCTCATATTAAATAAAATATAATAACACAATAAATGGTGCGTGGAAAGATTCCGATTTTTACTCCAATTTTACATTCTAAGTGCATTTTGATGTCAACCCAAATACAAGACCAGTTGCACATCTTCACGCATGTATTCCAATCCATGCATTAATTTGGCAAGTTGAAAACATTGCCCACATGTTTTCTATTTTTATATTATTGAAAGTCCCTCTCTTCCTTAATTCTTGTCGAGTGCCCTCGCTCATCTTTTCTCTCATACTCCTAACTAGTACTCACTCGTGGTGTCACGAAATCATTTACTTTGAATATATAAACAGATATGTGGCATTCGCATAAAATATCTCAAAAGTAAGTAGCAAATAATGAATAGTGGAATGAAATGTTTACACGCATTACAAAGTTGCATCCACTGCAAATTTCGAAAGACCTTATAGAACACATTAATTGTAGTACATATGGATTGACAGGCTTCTTCATCCAATATTAGCACCTTGATCCCATGGCTGAATAGAACCTTAGGTAGATACAATCCAACATGAGCTAGAGACTTTCATTGGCTCTTGCTAATAGTCATGGCATAACAAACATATATGGGGATCTGCCTTTATTGGAACCTAATAGGAAATTTTTTTAACGTCTAATGGAGTCAACACCATTCGAGGTATTAAAACTGTATTCCCAGTGTTCTTTCATCTATCATTTTTGCCTTGATGATGTGCTTTTCAATTGCAGGAATACTAATCTAGTGTTGTTACATGGTTTAGTTGACTGATCGATATTCCTTAAAAGAATTATGGGGCAACCAACCTTCAACCGGATAATATGATTCGGTATACCTTGTGACCTTATAGTATTAAGGAATTCTACCGAAATATGCATTTTCACTATTAACAATGTCATCCTCGCCTGGACATATGTTATATGAACTAATAAATTCAATTGCATCCCCGGACAATAATGACATTACATAATCATTGACCTCTTGCACAATCTCATCTGTTGTTGCTAAGATAACCATGTTCTGGAATCACCGACCGTCCTCAATGTGGTCTATCAATGAAGTATGTTTTGAGTTACCATAGCAGCAATTGGATCTGATGCATCATGGATGAGTATATCGTCGGGAAATTTGAATTCAACCTCACCATCATTAGAACCGCCAACATCACCATCACAAACGCGCAACAACAACTCAACAAACTCTCAGCTCTATATCTCATAGGGGATCCTCCTGACTGTGTAGCATAACATAGTACATTAATGACCAACAAAATTATAAACGAATAGATAAGTAATTGAATAATTGCATATATAACAAATAACCAATCGAGTTGGTATTGAATTATTACATATATAAAAAAAAAATATAACTAAATATACTTACTAAGCTAACCTGCAGTCGCATATTCTTGGTAAACTTTAAGACATGACATTGACTCCATACTGACCTTGATAATGATAAAGATACATGCACAATGTCCTGCCTGCTACCTTTAGGCACAACGGGTAAGATCCGTCTAAAATCACCACCAAATACAACCACCTTTCTGTCAAAGGGAAATTGAGACTCCCTCCCATTGCCACATTTGATAACATCGCGAAGGCTTCTATCCAGTGCCTAAAAGCAAAACTTATTGGTCATGGGAGCTTCATCCCATATAATAAGTTTATTCTCATGAAGAACATACAACCTGCAATTGCGATCAAACTCTCTCATTTTCTAAGTTCATAAGTTCCTGTATCGCCCGAAGTTTCAAGTCAAGTCCAAAGAGCTTAAAGGGATCGAGAATGCTACTCATACCAACAAGGTGCACCATTCTTTTTGGGAATCCACCCATAAGAACTCCAGAGTTAAGCGTGCTTGCTCTGGAGCAATTTTAGGATGGGTGACCAACTGGGAAATCTCTCGGTTCGCACACGAGTGAGGACAAAGTGAGAGGAAAAGAACATGTGTTGGTATAGTGGGACCAGCATATCACCCGGAGAGCTGTCCATGAGTAACCGCGTTGGCCCATTAGTGGTCCGGGTTGTTACAGTTCCTACAAGTCTTGAACTTTTCAAGCTACTTGTGAAGAAGCAAAACACGCTTTTAAGTTGCGAGGATAAAAGTATTCTTTCTTCTAAACAAGTACAAGACTTGTCTATCCAGAAACAAAAGGCAAGTCTATGAAATACAAGAACATTGGTTAAGTTTCATAATCACTATAGTAGCCGAAATATTGTTACCAAAGTGATCACTGCCAAAACCACTACAAATAAACAAATCAAACATGCGTGAACAGGAAGAAGGGATGAACTGCTTGGCTGGAAAACTAAGGAAAACCCCTTGGATGAATCGAAGTATTTGAATTGGGAAGTCAAAGAAAGAGGGTTCGGTTCAAGGTTACTAAGTTGGGAACATAGGGTTTAAAGGGATTTTAGCTAAGGATAGGATTGTGTAAGGAACCTCATTATTATGTCTTGGTGAATTCAAGTCCTTGTGAAGGGCGAAGTTGATTAGTTGAAGGATTACGCCACCTTCAGATGCCATTATGAACTGGTGTTATTTACATTCTGCGCACTTCACTTTCAGCAAGCTATTTGTCTACTTGTTTATCTTACTGTTTTTTGAAAGTTACTCAACAGTTAACTAAGACTTTCTCTCTCTCATTTAAGTATCAACAATCCTTGTGATTGATGTGAAAATATTGTTAGACAAGAAATTTTTTTAAGTCTATTAATCCCCCCCCCCCCCCTTCTCCTAGACATGAACCTTATTGTATAAGGGATCAACAACAAGCATTCAATGTGAGCAATTATATACACTAAACACAAGTGAATAACATTCCAACAATGATAATCGCAAATATGTTGCTAGTCTGAAACACATTAGCTCATTTCTCATAAATGTTAGCCTAATGGGACCTACACCACATAGTTAAGTTGTTCCAATAATTTACTTCCCAAACAAACACATTGCGTGTATTAATTACTCTTTCACATGTGTCGAATTTAGCAATCGACGCAATTGTCATTCACTAATTCAAGCAATCTATGTTTGTATAAATTTCTCATTAAACTTGAACAATTATATATACTAACTAGTTAACACAATTGAATAACATTCCAATAATGCTAGTTGTATTTATGTTTATATACTGAAACTCATTAATTAGTTTCTCATTAATTTTAGTCCAGTTTAACCCACACTCACGTGGTTAAGTCGGAATAACATTCCCCCCCCCCCCCCCCTCCCCTTCTCGTAGATATGAACCTTGTTGTGTAAGGGATCAACAACAAGCATTCAATGTGAGCAATTATATACACTAAACACAGGCAAATAACATTCCAACAATGATAATCGCAAATATGTTGCTAGTTTGAAACGCATTAGCTCATTTCTCATAAATGTTAGCCTGATGGGACCTACACCACATAGTTAAGTTGTTCCAATAATTTACTTCCCAAACAAACACATTACATGTATTAATTACTCTTTCACATGTGTCGAATTTAGTAATCGACACAATTGTCATTCACTAATTCAAGCGATCTATGTTTGTATAAATTTCTCATTAAACTTGAACAATTATATATACTAACTAGTTAACACAAGTGAATAACATTCCAATAATACTAGTTGCATTTATATTTATATATTGAAACCCATTAATTAGTTTCTCATTAATTTTAGTCCAGTTGAACCCACACTCACGTGGTTAAGTCGGTCCAATTATTTACGTCTCAATCAAACACTCTATGTGTATTAATTACAATTTCACTTCACGTCAAATTTTAGTAATCAACAAATTATTGAGCATTAACTTCCATTCACGAACGAAGATTCACATACAAGGAAGTTTCTTTACCACGTGTGGCGCCAATATGAATGAGATATCAAATGGCTTCGAATCCTATTTAATAAAAAATTTCAAAAATTTGTAGAGTATTCCCAAGCTATCTTGAGAATTCCGATAACCACAAGTTCTCAATTAATGTTATGAAGGACAGTGTGGTAAGCTACAAAATTAATGTTATGAAGGGCACTGTGGTAAAGTCAACTAGAATAATGGAAGTTATTGAGATTTTTTGTGCCTTTTCTTCTCCTTGCCCCTGCCCCACCATTAGAAATGTAACATGTGTCAATTAATTCCATTATTTAAACATCCTCCATCGAATAACACAACCTTCTTCTCTATTCATCTTTTGTTCATTTAAGATACTCATTCAACATTTTGTTTGTAGACAATTCAATTCTATTCATATAAAAAATAAATCGGCGAGCTACAGATCAGTCACCTTTGGGACAAAATTTTACTCTAAAACAACAATACATTTGTTACTTACACTCAAGGCACCATTTATTACGAATTGCCTATAATACCCTTGTATCTTGGTCAAAATTTCAACTTAATCACCTTTCTTCTTCCTATTTTCACTTTCTCCCCCTTTCTTCTTCCCTTCTTCCACCGCCGCCTTCATCAGATCTCGTCCTTCTTCTGCCGCCCTCCTTCGGATCGTCTTCCTTTCGCCTCCTCTCCGTATTCCTTTGCTCATGCCTCCTCGTCTTCCACTGCTCTGCCGCCCTCATCATATCTCGCCTCTTCCTCCACCATCATGCCGGAGTCCTCCACCACCTGTTTGGTCAGATCTTTTCCTTCTTACACTTCTCCGCTCCATCTCCCTCTTCCTCCACCATCATGCCGGAGTCCTCCACCACCTCTTCGGCTCTTCCTAACGCCCCTTCTCCTCCAGCAACAGATCCGGCCAATTTTTCAGAGACGATGGCCTCCACCACTTCTTCCTATCGTCCTCCACCAGTCCACCGCCTGGAATACAAAATAATTACAATATAGAAGATCAATTAAAAAATTTGCCCGGGGCAAACTTTGCCCGTCGCACACCATGCCCGGGGCAAACTTTGCCCCTGGCACACCGCGCCCAGGGTAAACTATTCCCAGAGGTATAAATAAAAAAATAAAAAAATTAATTAAACTAATAAGAAATACTCCATCCATTTCAGAAAAAGTGTTACATTTTACTATTCTGCGGTCAACTGTCTCCGCGTTTGACCACAATTTACTCTTAAACGATATTAATAAATAAATTATTAAAATTATATAATGAAAATTTAGTAATTAAATTTTTATTATATGATTTTATTAAATTATTTACTATTATCGTTTATAAGTAATTTGTGGTCAAACTCGAAGACAGTTGACCGGTCAAAGTCAAAATGTAACACTTTCTCTGAAATGGAGGGAGTAAAACTTAAGCAACATGAGAATTTTGGTTCAAAACATCTCACTACTCCGGTTGCCAGATCAAAGTGATGAGGCAATTTTTTCCCGGACAAAGTTTGCTATGAAGGTCTATAAAAATTTAATTAAATATCACATAATATTGTGGTAATGGAATTAAACTTGTCAACTAATGCTCATAAGAAGGAATACAAAATAATCACAATATACAAGATTAATTAAAAAAAATTGCCCGGGGCAAACTTTGCCCGTGGCACACCATGCCCGGGGCAAACTTTGCCCGTGGCACGCCATGCCCAGGGTAAACTATTCCCAGAGGTATAAATACAAAAATTAATTAAACTAATAAGAAAGAAAACTTAAGCAACATGAGATTTTTGGTTCAAAACATCTCACTACTCCGCTTGCCAGATCAAAGTGATGAGGCAATTTTCCCCGGACAAAGTTTGCTATGAAGGTCTATAAAAATTTAATTAAATATTACATAATATTGTGGTAATGGAATTAAACTTGTCAACTAATACTCATAAGAAAGAATACAAAATAATCACGATATACAAGATTAATTAAAAAAATTTACCCCGGGCAAACTTTGCCCGTGGCACGCCATGCCGGGGGCAAACTTTGCCCATGGCATGCCATGCCCAAGGTAAACTATTCCCAGAGGTATAAATATTAAAAAATAAAAAAATTAATTAAACTAATAAGAAATAGAACTTAAGCAACATGAGAATTTTGATTCAAAACATCTCACTACTCCGCTTGCCAGATCAAAGTGATGAGATAATTTTTTCCGGACAAAGTTTGCTATGAAGGTCTATAAAAATTTAATTAAAGCTCATAAGAAGGAATACAAAATAATCACGATATTATTGTGGATTCAGGACACCGCAATATTGTTTAATTAAACTAATGAGAAGGGTGACCTAAAATGAATACACACGATTTAAGTTACAAAGCAGTCACTTTTGGTGTCTTCTGGGTAAGGAAGGTGACTCATTAGTAAGCCCAATATCTATTGGTGTCTAAAAGTAAAAAAGAAGCCCATTAGTGGCTTATGGGTAAAAAATCCAAAAACAAATTACCGTCATTAGATTGTTCTTTCTTTGAAATTTTTCTCCCATGAACAGTATTGTTTGAATTCTATGCAAACAGTACTTTGATTGAAAAAGATGGCACAACTCACCAACAATTAGAAAAATAAGAATCTTTTAAACGCACTTGAAGTTTAATTCTTGGTGAATTTACATTACTTTCCTATGGACATAATATATATTCATTATCAGATGATACTTGCAGATTATTTTTGGAGAAAAAGAGGCACATAAATTATACAAATTTAGTAAATGATAGAAACGATAGAATATTATATGCTCTATAAATTAAATTTGGGGTCAACTCTTTTCCTATGCTACTCTCCATCTAAAGAAAATAGAGGAATAAAAAATTACTCTTCAAACGATAATTTTCTTTTTGATCTTTTACACTTGAAACATCAATACAATAGAACAACTGCAGATCACCGTGCGTACCGAAGAAGTTTCTGGATGGAAATTTTATCATCCTTTTGCTCTATATGGATGATATGTTGATAGTGGGTAAGGATGCAATCATGATCAAATTTGAAGTAAGATTTGTCTAAGTTCTTTGATATAAAAGACTTAGGCCCAGCACAACATAACTTGGGCATGAAAATTATTCGTGATCGAAAGATAGAGAAGTTTTTCTTGTTGCAAGAAGATTGAGTGCGTGATAAAAAAGGTTCAACATGAAAAATACCAAGCTTGTCAGTACTCCGCTAGCAAACCACTTCAAGTTGAAGCAAGCAAAGTTGTGCTTCTTTCGAGGAAGTAAAGCAAATGACGGAAGCAGTACCCTACTCTTCAGCAGTAGGAAGTTTGATGTATGCAATGGTGTGTACAATACCTGATATTGCTCAAGCTGTTGGCGTTGTGAGCAGATATTTATCAAATCCAAGAAGAAAACATTGGGAAGTTGTCAAGTGGATACTACGGTAGTTGAAGGGAATGTCTAAACTAAGTCTGTGCTAGGGGGAGCTAAACATATATTAGAAGGTTACGCAGATGCTGACATTGCAGGAGATCTTGATAGCAGGAATCAACATCGAGTTACATATTTACATTTGTAGGGGGCCGTGTCGAATGGAGTATCAGATCAGTAAATGATAGAAACCATAGAAAATTATATGCTCTGAAAATTAAGGCAACTTTTTTTCTATGTAAAGTTTCTAATCTTCCATCTAAATAAAACGTAGAAATCAAAAAGGAAAAAGTGATACTCCATTTGTCCTGCAGAATTTCATACATTTATCATTTTTAAATTTCTCACATAACTTCATATCTTACAAAAAAGATATTATCCCACACTCAACTTAATAAACGAAGTTTTCACACAAATTACAAATTTTGCAATTAAAAGTAAACTTATTCTTACCTCTTTTAAATCTTGTCATTACTTTAATTCTTCACCTAAAACTACACGACAACTATAATGTAGAAGTTTTCGAAGACGGAGGAAGTATCTAGGGGAAGATGGAGAAGAAGGTGGTGTTATCAAGTGTGTGGTTGCATGAAATTAATTGACACATGTCAGATTCCTAATGGTGGGACATTAGCTGAGACAGAAAAATGGGAAAAATTCACCCAACATTGTTGGAAGTTGGAACGATAAAGTTTTTAACGAACACAAATACTGATAGTGGTTGACTTGAGAGGCTCAAGATAACATTTACAGACACTCTGGAGAAGAAAAGGGTCAAGAAGGAATGTCGAACGCCATAGTGAACGGTTTGGCCGGAGCTGGCGGAGGTATTATTGCCCAAATTATCACTTATCCTCTTCAAACGGTAATCATTTCCTTTTTAATCTTTCTTTTACACTTGATTCATCTTTCGAAATCAATATCCCTTAATTTCATCTTGTTCCAAAGACTGCTACGATTTTTATGGGTTTTTTCTTACTTCAATTTGGGAGCCAAAAAGATCCTCTTTTTTTTTCCCCAAGTACCATCACTTTTCATATTTTGGCGAATTGGGTATAGTTTTGCATTTTCTCTATTAAATTGATGTATTTCTTGACTATTTGCGGTTGCAGGTGAATACCCGGCAGCAAACGGAAAGAGTTGCAAAGGACTCCGTTCCATCTGCAGCCAGTAAAGCTGCTGGAAGTACAATAGTTCAGTTATTCCAGGTTAGCTTTTTTAATCCAACCCGTACTTACTTTTTGTCATCCAAGTTACAACTGCCATTGCTTTCGATTGACAGGTTATTCGGAATGAAGGTTTAGGAGGACTTTACAGCGGCCTCAAGCCATCTTTGCTTGGGACTGCTGCTTCACAGGTTACGAACGCAACTTCCTTATTGAGTAATCTGCTTGATCAATTGATCGTCTGCAAGTTACTTAATGTTCTTGTCGGACAATTTACATTGACGCATCACATGTTTCCAAGTCGACGGCTTTAGAATCTGAAACGTATACTGTGTTGTATTTTGAAGAGATATCTAAGTTTTAGATTCTCCATCGATTTGCAATTGCTATTGGGCATGCTTTTAATTGACACTCTCCTTCATTGATTGAACTGCCAGAGTATCTATTATTCATTTTACCAAGCTTTCAAAAACAAGGCTGAAGCTATTGCAGCTGCAAACAAAAGAAAAGGGAGAGGTGATGGAACCCCGGGCATGCTTTCATGGCTTATCGTCGCAGCTCTTGCAGGGTACTCTATTTTTTTTCAACTTTTTTGCTCTGTGTGTGTCATAGTTTTCTACGAGTTAGATTTTGGATATTCATATGCACAGGAATGAGGATGACTTTGTTACTAATACATTGACTGGAAACTATTAATGCAGGTCAGTAAATGTGCTGCTGACAAACCCCATATGGGTTCTAGTGACTCGTATGCAGGTAACAAACTCCTACAAAATACACGAGTATACCTCTATTGTTCTATTACAGGATCTTAGTTTTGTATATGTTATAGCAACGCACCCAGTAGTAGAGTATTTCACTTAGAAATATAGCCATATATTGACAATCTAGGAGTCAGATGATCGGGAAGAATGCATTATGAGAGAGAGAGATGGACACGGTCATCAGAGTGGTTTAAGTGGGGGTAGATGTATAAGGGGGTAACTGATTAAGCTAAAGCTACAATAGCAAACAGCTATAGACTATTTTATGTATAGACCCTTGATGGAAAATTTCTGCATTTTGATGAGACGTCTGATAACTCAATATTGTTTTGCTGCAAATTACCTTTCTCTCTCTCTCTGTTTTTTTTTGATGTGTTTCTAATCCACGTGAAATTGAATCTCTTACGCTTGTATATCCTTGTGAATTAAGATTCTGAAATTTCTTCTCTTTGGGTACTTTGAAGAAAGTATTATTTTGTAAGTTCTTCACAGTTCTTTGCACATCAATGCTTTATGAGCTCACAGTTAATATTTCGTTCATTTTGAAGAGCATCGTGAACTTTTATCCATATTTAGATAGAAATAATATCAATCCTTTTGCATTTGATGAATGGTGCAAGAGTCAGCACAGTGGTGACTTGACAGTTTCTGCTTTGTTTCCTAATTCGGATCACTAGTTTTCTTGTTGTTTTTCTCGAATTCTTCTTTAGTTATTCAGTTCCCTTTATAACGACCACCCTGGAACTATATTTTGGACATGGCTTTCATTCTATTTATTTAAAGCATATGCTTGAATAAAGCAGGCACTCTAATCTGTGCTTGTTATTTTCTGTCAGACTCACACGCAAGCAGAGAAAAAGATACTAGAGGCCAGAAAAGAAGCTTTAATTAAGGAAGCTTCAGAAAATGTCATGTTACGTTCTTCTCTGTCAGAACAGTTGGTTGTTCTTGATTTAACAAAGCCTCGTCCTTATGGGACACTTCAGGCGGTGAGTAGTCTAACCGTCTTCCTTGAGCTTTATTAAATGTTGTCTGCAATATGTTCATTGACTGATTTGTATCTCGAGCAGCTGTCTTTATGTGCTCAAGTTTCAGAGGAGATGCTATGAAACGATCTTTTAATTCACTTGAGAACATGAACAATTTTTATGGTATCCTGCCACCACTTCAGTGAATAAATTTGGCTTTCTGTGTTGTGTATGTCCTCCTTTTCATGCCTGTAATGATGAATCCTGTATGATCCAACCACATTGGATTGTTAAAATATTGATTCCTGATTGGAACATACTGTATATTTGGAAAAAGCATTATGATGCCATAATGAAAACTTAGGTAAAAATATGAGCAGACGAGTTTATACAAGTTTGCCTTTTTTTCTTTCTTGTTCTTGATATACTTAATAAGGACTTAATTAAGCATTGATGGACATAGAAGCTTCTATAGCCGCAGTCTATCACTGACCTATCTTTAGCTCTCTCAGTAGTTGACTTCAGTTTCTTATGTTACAAGTTAACTATTAATGTATCAAGCTTTCTTGTGATTGCCATGTTTGTCCTTTCCTGTTCTGTTAACACAACCTATTTTCAATATCTTTAGTAGGCAGGCGAGGTTTACAATGAATCTGGACTTGCTGGATTCTGGAAAGGCATCGTTCCAACATTGATAATGGTAATGCAACTTTTTACCCTAATGTTTTAACTTAAAATCCTGCTAATGCAGCTCAACTATTGGCACGCCAGGTGTGCAATCCATCAATTCAATTCATGATTTACGAGAGTTTATTAAAACGTTTAAGGACTAAGCGAGCTGCTGACAAGACAGGTTCAAAGAATATAACTGCTTGGGAGGTATTGTTATCATGTACTCTTAAAGCTCATTCTAATTTTTATTAGGCATGTTATAATGGAGCACGCATCATCAGTTAGTTGAAAGGATTCGGGTTTTCTGCATGTTTGGTAGAATCAAGTTCTCTGAGAAGCAGGTCTCCAACGGAAGGGATACATGTAGATTAAGTATCACGGACTAATGACTCTCTGAGAAGCAGTTCTCCAACGGAAGGAACCAAAACTCATTCTGGACATGTTATAATCTCGAACAAATGTGCTTTGAATTACTAACCAACCTAATACTCAGTACTGAAGCTTCTGGTTATTTTCTGTATTTATCATATCAATGTGTCCATTATGCAATTGTATTTATCCTCCTAATTCAGTAGCATCATCACAAACTGCCCATGTGATTGTTTAATATTATGCTCTGACCTTTGTATACCTTACCTTAATGTGCACAGATTTTTTTAGTAGGAGCATTGGCAAAACTAGGAGCAACCTTGTGTACGTACCCTTTGTTAGTTGTTAAGGTAAATGTCTTTGCATGCTGACCAATTTCATTTGTCACAATATTATTATGGAAAAATATGTGCAAGTTTAGGCTGTCTGTTACGCAAGTGTAAGGTGAAACAAACTTCCTTTACGTTACAATTCGCTTAGCAGCACCAGACCATATAACTGCTTGTGTGTGTGGTTTTTGACCCTAGGACCATTTTGTTATCGCAACACAAGCTGCAGGTTCGTAGTATCCCTAGATGACATGATAGTATAGGAAGGATGCAAGTGAAACTGGAAATGTTGAAGATGGGAAAATAGTATCTGACATATTAAGTTGAAAAGATCTTTGCAAGGAGAACTTGTGTTTGACAATCTAATGGTTGGGCGGGTGCAAGAGGGAATGTGCCTAACAATTAGGGTGGGTGGTGGTATATGATTGCTCCTTAATATTTAAGCTGAATGTGTTAGGTGTGTCAACCATTAGACCGTCTAACACAAGTTTTTGTCCAATTATTAATGTAAAATTATTAATAAATTTATAATCTGTTAATTTTTCGTATGAAACTTTGACTTGTGCTATTTACCTGTCCTTCGTTTATTATCTGTTAATTGTACAAATTGATTATTTTGCAGTCAAGACTTCAAGCAAAACAAGAGATTGGTGGGAATATTGCACTTAGATACTCAGGTCTGTACAGACATCAAGGACAATATCACCTTACATGTTTGCTTAGCTCATTATTTGCGATGCATGATAATAATTCTGCAGAACAGTTTTCTTTGTTTCAAATGCATTTTTCCGTCAGATAATACAGCCACTTTAATATTATGAAATATACTGATTAAACTTCTATAATAGACTGCACGAGGAAAATTCAGTGGGTAGATTTTATTTTTTTAAAAATCTTTCTCATACAAATTTGTAGCTGGAAAAAAATTTAGTGCAATGTTCCACTTGTAGTAGATTAGCAATCAGATTAACTTTGGTCCTACTGTCTACTGCATGGCTTGATTGACATTCATCTCTGAAGTGCACTCAGTAAGATTTTGAACACTTCTGGAGCTTTTAAGCAAGATCATTATTGTTCTTATAATAATCCCTTGGATGCTGGTGCAATTTCTTATTTCTATTCTCCAAAATTTTGAGCTTTTCAGTAGAACTATACTTTCTGATTTCCTGGCACGAGGAGAAAGTGAAAGCATGTCAGACTGAATGTTTCAGTTTATGCATCTTGGATAAATGAAGAGCAGATATATGGTCAAAGCAGTAGTTAGCCTTTCCTCCAGGCTCCAATTTTACTTCTTTTAGAAGTTTGGTAGAAGAAAGCACAAGGATCATGATCAAGAAAATATCAAGAGTCTACTTAATGCCTAAACTGTTGGGTTTTGTGACCGTACAGGTACATTTGATGCTATCACCAAGATGATCCGTTATGAAGGACTAAGTAGCTTCTATAAAGGGATGAGCACCAAGATAGTGCAGAGTGTTTTTGCTGCATCTGTACTTTTCATGATAAAGGAGGAGCTTGTTAAGGCCTTCACCATCCTTACAGCTAAGAAGCCAAAAAATTTGCTTAGCGTTGTCAGATGATATTATGGATCTTCAAAGATCCATGCTTCAATTTAGAAAAACCAGGTACTGTCTTGATTCTTCTTGCTTCTGTTTTAATCTTTTGACAGCATTGATTTGTTATGGAATGATGATTTGATCAAGTGCAGGGTGTGTCCAGTGCCTGATTAGTTCTGCTTGATCTTGCTGGGGGCTTGGTATTATCGAAATCGTTTTCGTTGTGGAGGCTGGACCATTCTGGAATTCTGACTCGCTCGAATAAAAACTTACATTCGATAAATATCAAATATTCAAATGGTATAGTTTTCTGTCGACATGGTGGTGTAATACATAATAGATTCACCGGTTCACACTTCCTGGATGGGGAAAAATCATACGCATGACTTGTACAGTTAGATAATCTGGTTTTACCGGTGAAAATGTTGCATCTTTTGATATATGTGAAGTCATTTATGCAAAAAGCATGTGATTACAGTTGCTGGGTTTTACCATACTACTAGAATGTAAAACAACGTTTGAATGTTAGATATCAAGCAGCAATGGAGATGAAGGGTAAAACATGTTGAGTGTCCCATAGTTGAAAATTGTGCAAGGACGAAAATCGACTCCATTTTGTACACATTTGATGTGCAATTACACAAAAAGGAAGGATATCCACAGAATGACTATTGACAAGAGAAACAATTGCAAATAAATTAATAAAATCACAACTACCGTATGTGTGTTATATTTACTTGTGAAATGCTCCCCGTAACAAATGAGGGGATCTCAAACAATGCTACTTGTACCACCTATGTACAACTTGACAAATGTGTGTATGTACTCATCATCCCCTGTATAGTGATGATATCAGCTTATGGACGGCAGCATTGGGTTCATACCAAGGCCATATCCCCCAGGATTGCCACCAGGATCTGCATGTTTAACCCGACCAAAGTATCTAATATGGCGTAACAATCTTGCCAAATATGTGTTGTGGCATATTGTTGAGCTGTCACAAACAATTGCCACGTGTTTACGGGTTCTTGTAATGGCCACATTCATCCGCCTGCTATCTCCTAAGAACCCGACAGCACCCATGTTGTTTGAGCGTACCTGAAATAAGAAAATTATTATCAAATTCACATCCAAATTATGAGTGACAAGTGGATAATATTTCTAGCTGTTTGTACATGCATGTAGCCAAAAGGCTAGAAAAACATATTTGTACTAATATGCATGATGAAACGACGCAGGCACTTTACATGACTGTTATATGTTCACACTCACACACAGAACCATCATGATGAAAGGCTTCCAGAAAATCATGAGGTAATTTATTTGGGTGAATATTCTCAAAGCAAGCAGCATTTCAGTTATCTTGTACCAAACATTTCTGTTAGCTAAAGGTTTTATATTACAAAATGTTCAAGATCAAAAGGGGTTTTAAGCTTCAAACAATGATCAAGGGAGAGATTAACAAGGTTGTTTCCTTATTTGCTAAAGGCTCGTAACTCGGAACTGACAAGCAACTTGCTGTGCTGGAGCACAGAAGGATCTGGTCAGCTAATTGCCAACATTAAATTAAAAGCCAAGAAGGGCAAGAATACTTAGTAGTACCAAACAAAGTATTAAACCTTACCATCGAAACAATCACAGCATCTGCTTCACGACCTTGAAAGCTGTCAATAGTTGCAACCTCTATTCCTCTAGTCAACGGAAGCTCTTCTAACCTGTCTCTTAATAATTGTACTTGAGCAACATAAGGAGACTGTATGACAATGCTTTTTGGCCCAACACCTGCATGTAGCACAAATTGAGTAAGTTTTCATAATAATTACGTGAGTAGTTTGATTTTTAATCATGAATTGCTCAAAACATCTACTCACAATGTTAATCCAAATCATGTAAGTGGCAAGAATTCAGGCCGTTCGTCTACTTTGGAATAGGGAATAAACTTACATTGTCAAGATTCAAAAGAAGATACTAATTCCATAAATGGTAGGAATACTGGCACAAACTTTACTTACTTGTCATAAAAAGAATATGAACTTTTCTATATTCCTTAAGCGCATGGGTAGGGTTCTAAGTGCAGTTTGGTGCTAAGGTAAATATTGCTCAGATTAAAACGCGTGGACAGTAAATTTTCTTAACAATGTACTCGTGCTAAATATAAACTGAAGATAACAATGCATTGAACTGATAAACAGGTAAAAGAGTACCTGAATATATCAGGGCAAAGACATGTTGCACAACTATATCAGCTTCTCCTTCATTGTAGAAAGAGCCAGTGCCAGCTGGATCTAATTGCTCTTCACAGCCAACAGACAAACTTCCAAATGGCATCCGTGTATCAAGTAACAGCAATGGGCACTGAGTTATCCATGTAGGCTGCAATGAGAGGATAGATTATTGATGCCATCACATATACATTATTGCAAAAAGACAGGTGGTGTTTAATAGTAGTAGTTTTGAATATTCAAGTCCAAATCATGCCTCAAAGCCATAATAAAGAACTGACATGCACAATTCATTCATTTCTTATAGTGGGCATGGAAATTTTAACAATGATCAGTAGATCTAATGGCTTCATGCATAGGCTACCTCAGCAAGATTGATTACTGATTAGAGCAACAAGTTGATGCAATTTCTGTAAATCTTATGTAAATGACTAAGATGTTAAATACATATAGTAAGTGACAGATGTATTTCTAGTCAGTACTAACTACTAAGTAGAAGTAACCAGACAAAAGAATATCATCACTTCATCAGTTTAACACACAAACAACTGGTTCCAAAAAAGTAGCATCCTTTCAGTTTTTGGGTGGTAATAAACTATTTATAATTCAAAATATAACAAGTTTATGAAAAAAATCAATTTGAATACTCATTTTTAATCGTTTCTCACATAAATAACACACAAAAAACTTTTCAAAGATTTTCTTTTACCCTATTTTTAATGATTTAAAAAATGCTGTGAATATTAAATAATGCAACTGTTTTTGGATGGAGTATATGTATGAAAAGACGGCCGGCTGAAGAAGTTGCTACATGAAATATTTTAAACTGACATGAGTAAGCACACTACAACATAGTTCAATATCACAATCCCATAGTTTTCTCGGTTTCAACTTTGGTTCATTTGATGGAAAGAGCAACCTCAATTTATGCTACTTTGTGACATAACACCAGAAAAGGAGCGCGGGGGAGGGAGGGGGATTCAAGTTCCAAAGATGACCATCAATGTGCGAATTTTTCCTCCGCAGATATATCTAATGACACAGTAAAACTTACCAAAAGATAAGGACCCTTTATAATGGAAATATGATTTGCTCTTCCGCATTCATATTCCAGAAAGATACACTATTCGGCAAAGAGGCTATGTCCTTTTTCGCTTTACTTTATAGGCAGTACTAAAGCTGGAAAACCTAACAATACTGTAGTGCATCAAGGTCGGCAATCTCAGACTGGCATCTTGTTCACATTACTTGCACAGCATTTTCCTATGAAAGCTCACAGAAGTAATAATAGGGGGTTGTATTTCTGTTTCTTTTTTCTTTTCTGTTGAGTGGGTTGCCTACAAAATCAATTTGAGCAGGGAAAACTTTTAACACTTCATTCTTGGGTACTCACACAATTCTGGATGGTTAGATCATCACTGGAGACTAAAGAGCCTAAATCTACATGTTAGTATGTCACTATAACACAACACCTTAAAATCCATACATCACAACGTAAAACACAAGCTATTGACTTAAGAATTATATATGGTCTAAATTTACTAATTATAATGGCCCATAGTGTAGTAAATGAACAAGTTAAAATAAATGAAAAGGCATTAAGAGATCTTTAGAAGATTCAGAACTGACTGTACCTTGACAAATGGAGAATCAGCAAGGAGATGAGAAGCTACACTTGCAGAGGACTCCAGTAATCCCTCATACATCTCCTTTGAAGCCCAGCTTGCTATTGCATCATTCATCCTATACTGTGTTGTCAACTTCGTCTGAAGAACCCCTCCATGCAAAGCTTGTGCTCTTTCCAATAGAGAATCTCCAAGCCCACCTTCCAAAGCTTTTCTAGATAAGATCACAGGCGCAAGTTGGCATTTGTCCCCTGCAAGAATACACCGTTTTCCCTGCAGGATTGGTATCCAGCACGAAGGCTCAATGGCTTGAGCTGCTTCATCAATGATTACCAAGTCAAATGAATTGAGCGACCTAATAAGTGGATCAGCGGCTCCAATATTAGTGGCAAGCACAACCTGAGCACTTGAAAGAACTTCTTTCACTGTTTCCCTCTCTTTCTTCTTCATTGCCTTACCCAACTGTTTCAGAAGCTGGCGTATCCCAGCTGCTAAAGAATCATCTCTTAAGCAGTGGCTGAGGTCTTTCTTCAGATTAGATTTCTTCCTCTCGAACTCTAATTTGAAATCAGCAAGTCTTGTATTGACAATTTCAGCCAACGAATAAGAAGATACAGCAGGGGATATTCGGGCTGGATTACCAACTCGCACAATATTAGCTCCAATGCTGGACAGTTTCTCAACCATGTTGTCAACAGCTGCATTAGTTGGTGCTGTAACAAGTACCTTTTCGCCCTGTTTAACAACTATCGAGATTAGTTGCTTCAGTACACCAGTCTTCCCTGTCCCAGGAGGCCCTTGAATGGTTAATATAGGACGTTTTTTGTTTAGACCTAGTGCAATTGCCCTTCGCTGAGAGGCGTCAAAAAGTTCAGTGTCCAACAAACCATCCAATTCAACTTCTGACCAATCCACTGTGTTATTATTCTCAAGCGATGTAATGTCTTCTTGATCTCCAAAAACTATTGCCACGACAGCTAATGAAGAATTCTTTTTCTGTAAGCCTTTCTTCTGAAGCATCATTAAAGCTTCACAGTTACGCTGCATGATAATTGAACAAAGTGAAAACATGCCTTGAAATGCATATCATCAAACTGAAGCTCAAAGCATTAATAAATTTCAAGGTTAACAACTTTTAGCATTCCATACTACTCCTTGATCAGAGAATTACTTCACTGACACCATGTTAGTTGTTAAGGTTGCCACAAACAGATTCTTTTGGCGATATTCTTTTACCTCGAAATGTCAACAAGTTATCAACCTCAAGCATACAAGACTTTGAAAAGGAAAAAAAAAATAGTTACTAATACAATAAATAACTTGCACGGTATAAATAAACCATCCAAACAAGCAAACAGGAACAGCATGCTCATTACCTCGTATGTGAGTACATCAGCCAATCCTTGGATGCGATCTATACGAATGTTCTTCCCAAAAAGCTTAGAAAAGGTAGAATCACCATGACGGGATTCCAGTGCCACACTAATGCTACATCCATCATCTCCCAAACTATTCACAAACCCTTGCATGCAAGACGTCGCCCCAGCACCCCTGCTGTCACATATTCTCACGCAAACCATATCCCCCGGAGAGAGGTTGGTAGGTGGTAGTCTGTGATTTCCCTCAACCCTGAACAAGACCAAGTGCATTCCACCTAATCCTGCAAGCACAAAACGTCTGTTAGCAACACAGAGAGGGGAGCATCAAATCATAAGGAAGCTGGTCAAATTCAATCATCAACCTGTAGATGTGCTGACCGCGTTCAGGTTGCATATTGTATCACATAGTTCTTGCTCGGCCTGCGCATGACTAACCAAGAACTCAATTGGCTTGGACGAACTAGCCTGCTCATCAGGCGACGGGACAGCATTCAACTCTTCTTGAGTAAACTCCAACTCAGCATCCCTTTCTATGTTAAGCAAATCGGACATGCGTCCTGTGAATTCATCAATCCTCTGCTGCATCGCCCTGACCTTGTCAATGTTCAATCCAAGAGCACCGTGACCAGATGTTTTGGCCTCCGGAGCATTCCTCGCAATGGCTTTGTGTTGAGCTGCAAACCGTACATGGCATGATTAATCAATGAATTATAAATCACGAAACACAAAATACTAAGTAATCAATCAATAAACCAACCAATCAATCACCTGAATGAGCCAGTTCCTTGAGCAACTTCCATGACTCAGTCTCTCGCCAATTAGGCAAAACCGATTTAGCCTGCAGCTCCTGAAGAACATCCCTCAGCTCCCTCTGGAAATGATCGAAAAGAGTCGGATAGTGCGTACAGGTCTTAAGACAAACAGCCTCCACACCAACCGGCATCGGAACAGCATTAAGATAAGGCTGAGCCTGAATCACGAAAGTTAACCCCGGTCCCATTCGCTGCTTCACCTCCGCAAATTCCCCCCTCATCTCAGCTGCAGCAAAATCCACAGCCATGGCTTTAATCCCTTGGCATATCCACTTCACCACTTCCTTCCCCAAATCCTTCTTTCCTAACGGATCTCCATCGTTATGTTGCAGCGAACTCACGTCTCGTTTCGAATTATCCACCTTTCTAATTCCAGACTCGACAGCCACTTTCCCCTTCTGCTTCTTCGGAGGAGCAGAAGACTTCAAAATCGGCGCAATTCGCTTACTGAGAGATTTATCATCATTACTAGTAGCGAGTTTGTTACTCTTCCTGCTTCTTCTCCTCGGAATACTCTTCACAGTAGTGCTCCGGCTACTTGTGCTGGAAGCAAAAACCTTATGTGAAAATGAAATTCGAGAGGCGAAAAACAATTGGCTACTATTGGAATGGCTTCTGTACATAGAACTCATCGAGGAATCGTCCACACGGCGGCGGAGGGCCGGAAACTTCAACATCGAGGTCGACACTCCGCCGCAGAGGATACAGACCGATTCCATAACCTAGCGGCAGAATGTGAAGCTCAAATTTCCGAAATGATACTGAAATTGTTTTTCAGCAACTACATTAGGGTTGAGAAAAGAACAAAATTGAGCTGAACTGGTGTATGGACGAAATTGATCCTGGAATAAACAATTAGTTTAAAATGTGAGGATGAAAGTAGATGAGGAAGATTCTTTGTTTGAATATTTGTTGGTAGGGCAGAAAATGAAGAGGCAGAGAGTATCTTTGTGTGGTGGAGTGATGATGCAGATGAAGAAGAAGAAGAAGAAATTAGGGTCCCATTGTGAGGCAAGGTACTTATAATGGAAAATTTTAAAAATCTGAGGGATGGTGGTGATTGGTTGGAAACGATTAGTGGACCTGGAATGGCCGCGCAACTATCAAGTGCGCATGTAAATTGGTGGTGGTGATACTCTAGCCACGCTTCCTTCTTCTTCACATCCCAATCAGTCAACAAAAATCTAACCTTTCTTCTTTTCTTTGCCAAGTCTTTGCAGAATGATGACGGAGAAGCCGTCTTCTAAATGTATTTCGGTTCGGACTTGGATGTGGACGTGTGCGTGCCTGGATTGGGTGTGGACGGTCCAAACTGGACTGGAAACCTGAAAAATACAGGATCGGAAACCTATCCGGTCCCGAAATTGGAAGGTAAAATAACAAGTAGAAATGTGGGTTCTGCTAACACCATAGGGCTACTTGGTTTGTTGCTATCTAACAACATTTAATACCTATTCCGTAACTTTCAATTTAACGCTCCGTTTGGTTCAGAATTTTGTGAAATATAGCCGATAATGAATCACTATTTACGACATTATGGATTCGTTTGGGCATGTACAAAAGAAAAATCAACGGGCCATAATTAGGAATGTAAAATCCATACCCAAGCATGTGGACGAACAGAAAGACGACACGTGGTAAGTGGCATTTCTCTTTAGCCAGCAAAAGTGAAATAACGATGGACACTTTCCAATCGTCCATCGTCTTCTGCTTGTTGAAAGCTTTGGCGACTGGAAATGGCCATCTGCCAGCACAACTAATTTCGGTCAACAATTGGGGTTTGATGGGCAATTTAAAAATCAGAAGTTGTCCTTAATTTCTAGGGTTTCGATATAAAAGGGATTTTTGAGCTAAAATCCCCAATCTTCATATGTCTCGCAGCTACTACTGAAATGGCGATTTGTAGAGTTGTTCATCGCGATTGAATGTAAGATTAACAATAAAATTTGTCTTCCATTGTTCTTAATATAGATTGTTGTGTTTTATTACTACATTTTCGAAGTGAAATCGTCGAAATTTATGAAATACTATCTACTTCCATCGGTTTTTGTTTACCTCAATTGTGAATGTTAATGTATACATCATGTGTTTACTGTGTTATATGCAGATGACATAGTAGCTGGAGAAGATTGTGCTGTGTCATGACGATCTTGTTGTATTATTGAACAAGTAGTTGAGCACTCTGAGGAAACAACTCAGGAGATATTAAATACTCAAACCAGAGCTGCTCAACTCAAACAACTGTTGGAAGAAGAGCAACAGCTCCATCTTCAACTTGAAGAAGAGCTAGTTAAATCCAGAGATAAGCTCAATCAACTACAAGATCAATACTTACAAGAGACAGTAGCTTACTCTGAGGTTAAAGAGCTCCAGGATGCTGTAAATGCTATTGCTAAGGAATTAGATACTGAAGAAGTATCTAAAGAAAAGCATGATGCTAAGGCTGCATCACCAGCAAAAGACATACCATCCTCCTCTCAGAAAGGAAAGAAGCCCATCTCTGAGATGGTTGCTGGACTAGAAAATCTTAAAAATGTCTAAGAGGATGAAGATCATTGGGCTGAAGACTCAGATGATGAAGAAGATAAGACTTTGGCAGCACACCGCAATGAACACTTGACGGTTTCTCATCTTAAAAGGAAGCTAATTGCTCCAGAAGTTTTCAACAAACTGCCAAATGTCCACTCCCATGAATACATGAATAGATACCAAGTTTTGGCACATCTTAAAAAGGAGATGTCTTCACAAAACAAAGATGTAATTGCCTCCGTCTCCTCAGAAATGAAGAAGTTCACAGAACTCATCACTCAGAGAACAACCAGTATGGTTATTGCTCAGAAAGATCTGGGAATGATAAGGGACGATGATATGTCATTAGCTGAAAAAGCTTTTCATGAGGCAAGTTACACTTACGGAAGCGGATGACATACTAGGCCCATTGGCGAGCTCACCGATAAGGAAAATGGACTTATCAAACAAAATCGAGAGCTCAATTTGAACTTCGAGTTGGTCACCTTTTCTGACTACTTGCAAAAGAATTTTGAGTCTCTCAGATTCTTTTGTGGTACTTAATCGATCGACAATGACTAAGGGGAAGAATTTGGATCTCAAGATCGGGGAAGGAAAGAAGAAATCTAGAGTTGGTGCCGCTCGAAGGAACAGAAACAAGAAAACTTCCCACCACCACTCGAATAAATGATCCTCATCAAATCAAGTCTTTGCAAATAGTAGCTACTTCCAATGACAATTGAAGAAACTACAATGGTAACAAGGGCCGTGGAAAAAAGACCTCCAAGGAGTACTAAGGCTCAAGGAGAAGACAAGTAAGAGGATTGATGAATCTTACCAAGAAGAAGAAGGCAAAATCAAATCCACAGGCAATGAAGAAGGCAAAAATCTCACAAGAATTAATCTTGATGATGATGAAGAGGCGATGAAGATGAAGCTCCTCTTCACGTAAAAAGGAAAATTGATAGCTAATCGAGCCCATAGTCAAAGCCTTTAGCAGCTGAAACACCCTCTGGAAATACCAAGTCAATCCAGGTTGGTTCTTCAAGCAATCCCCCAAAGGAGAATTCTAGACAAAGAAGGAACAGGCTGAGAGCTGAACAAAGACAAAGTCAACTTCCACTCAGGCCAGAAGAAGCCAAAATTGAGTATGTGAAGAATGACAACAACTCCTCTGTCTACAGGTGCATAAATCAGAAAAATGGCTACTGGATTCTGGAACTCAGGCATTTACTGCTAAATTCAAGGTTTCCAGAACCAATCCATAAACAACTCATGGAATGGAGAAAAGACAAGCCAATCTTGATTAACACCAACCACATCAAAGCATGGTTGGATTTTGAAGTAATCAAGAGAACAGAAGCCATGAAGAAGGACCTCTCTGATGAATGTCCTTATGGAAAGCCAGATGATGTGCACATAATTCCCAACATTACTGGAATAGGCACAAGAGCAAGACTTGCGGTGGAACCCTATGAGTCCTTCTACTTAACTGAAGATCAATACAAGGGTGACATTAGATATCTGAAGATCATTTATGAATACTTCAAGCTATCAGATATCAGAATCGAGCATGCCTGGAAGTGGGAAAAGTATCTGTGGGTCAAGCATTTTGTCAAGAGAAATCCCACCAAACCTGAGGAAGTCTGGATTTGCGGAGACACTGAGATGATTGTCAGAACTCTTCTCTATGACTACTCTGATGATATCAAAAGGTTTGGTGATAGGAAATTTGCAGACTGATCCATGGAGCTGTTTTGAAGACTTGAAGATTTTTGAAGACTTGAAGACTTGTCATTTAGAATGTTCACTTGGAGCTTGGTAACTCCTGTTGTTCTTTTTGACTAAGTAGTTTCTGTGATTTTGCTGATTGATCTTTTCTGTTAAATCTTGAAAAAGTTATCTGTAAGCTTTCTCTGTATCATATCTGATGAACTTACTCTCAGATATCATTTTATATATAAGATAACTTGTCAGCAAAGATCACACCTTGTGATTTGGTTGATGTTTACTTTCTGCACTTAATTATATGAATTAAAAGATCATAAGAAATGATTAAGTGGTGGATTGTTTCCTCATCCAGATTTGTAATAGGTCAGATAGTCATTGTTGACTGATCAAAATGGGGGAAAGTTGTTAGGAATATCTGTTTAGATTTTGATCAGCAACCTAATGACTTATCTTAGCTCAGAAAGGTGATTAGTACTCTTAGTTCACTTGAACACTGTAAAAGAGGAAACTCACTAAGTATATTAGTCTAGCAAATCTTGTATAGGATGTTAGGTCTCGAAATGTAATTTTTATTTTCTGAAGAAGACCAAGAAGAATTCATCCAACAGGAAAAGTTCAACGGATTTGAAGATTTGAAGACTGCACAAGATTGCTGAAGACAAGGGTTTTTCAGAAACCTATGTCCAGATATCTTGAAGAAACAAGTGTTTCGAAACACTTGTTGCAAAAGATATCTGAGAATAAAAGGTTTTTGAGACGAGGAAAGTGCCCACAGATATCTACACTCAGATACCTTGGACATATAATACGCTTCTGAAAAAGAAACATATTATAACAAGTTGTTTAAACAAGTGGTATCTGGAGCTATGATGATCTCTGGAAAAGAACGTGCAAAGCCTCAGAAAGCTTGCATAGTTCCGTTGGCACTACAGGACAAAGTATAGTACAGTGCATTAAATGCATGACAAAATGTCGAACAAAAACGTAGCTTCAAGAAGAAGACAAACACCTACTGATACTATACTCAGATATCAATAGTTTAAATTTGATTTAAGCCTAACGGATACTATTCAAACGGCACTCAAAATTCATCTATAAATATCAACACTTAGACTGCTTGAGAACACACACTGAACACTTTAGATCACTGAACTTATACTGAATACTCACACAAGCTCTCTCAAGCAAACTACTTACTTTCAAGCTTTCCGGACCAAAGCTCTTGATTCTAAGTAGCACAAAAGTTCTAAGTGTCCTGATCCTTAACGAGCATTGCTATCTGTGAAGGAATTGAACTAAGATTTCGTATCTGAGATTCATTCTCTGGAACACTTACAATAGACTTGGGTCAGTAGAGAACAAGATACCATACATTGAAAAGTGTATTAAGTATACTTGATTGATAGAGCTATCTGAATAACTGAATAAGTTATTTAAGAAGCTCACCTGACAAACAAACCTAAAACCAACACCTTAAACGGCGTGGAGTACAGGAAGTACTTAGTTTGGGAAACTAAGGAATAACTCCAAGGTTATTGATCACAGGAAGTACTTAGTTTGGGAAACTAAGGAACAGCTCAAAAAGGTTTCTGAGTACATGAAGTACTTGGCTGTGAAAGCCGGGGAATAACTCAGGGGGAACACTTGGTTGGGAACCTAGTGTATTTAGGAATCAAGAAAAGATATTTGTAAGGTCACCTCATTTATCTTAGTGGATTCTAGGTCTGAGAAAGACCGAAGTGGATTAGTTGAAGGATTACGCCACCTTCAGATACCACTATAAAAAGACTTGTGTTATTTACTCTCTGCAGCTTATTACTTGTTTTACTCATATTGCAAAGTACTTACACTTATCTTGTTGAACTCGTGCACTTATCTTAGAAAAGTCTTCCGCTCTCTGAAATTAAGTATCAGATATCTTCACAGATATCTGAGAAACTATGCTTATC